>CM068302.1:15263456-15863456 GCA_034768395.1 Linum lewisii
ATATATCTGCATAGTTCACATTTGCTCGTAGTGCTATTTTGGATCATACTCATATTAGCGTTTTACTTGATGATTCTCCTATAATAGAATGGATTATGGTGTCTGAGAAGAAAAAATCAAACTCAGTATCCTGTACGATCGAGCGCTTGTGGAAAGATGTTGAAGATGCTGTTTCTCTCCATAGTTTACTACTGTTGTGGCTTATTCTCATATTTGCGTTTTACATTATTATCCTTCTTATAATGGAATGAATTATGGTGTCGAAGAAGAAAAAACTAAACTCACCTACGCGCGAACTGTCAGAGATAGACGTGGAGAATTTTGTTACTCCATTTTCTTCTCCGGAGTAACACTTGAGAGGGAGTTATGGGGATCTGTATTTTGTAATTTATCAATTTCCAAAAATTATGTGTTCAGTCCATATTTTTGTGAGTGGAATTATAGTGTAAATCCACGTATCAAAGTGGAATTATACTATAATTCTATTTTGTAGTGTAATTTGTATTTGTTTAACTGTGTATATAGATAGTTGTGACCAGCTCGCATAACAAACCTTATTTTATTATTTTTTATCATTAGTATTTTACGCTTCGAATAACCATGTTAGTTTTAAAAAAAATTGTAGTTAGTAAAATTAATCGGTTCAGTATTCTATTTTCTAAGTTTAATTATTGTTAATATATACCTGCATAGTTCACATTTGCTTGTAGTGCTATTTTGGATCATACTCATATTAGCGTTTTACTTGATGATTCTTCCTATAATAGAATGGATTATGGTGTCCGAGAAGAAAAAATCAAACTCAGTATCCTGTACGATCGAGCCCTTGTGGAAAGATGTTGAAGATGCTGTTTCTCTCCATTCTTCTCCATAGCTTACTATTGTTGTGACTCATTCTCATATTTGCGTTTTACCTGATAATCCTTCCTATAATGGAATGGATTATAGTGCCGAAGGATAAAAAACTAAACTCACGTACGCGCGAACTGCCAGAGATAGACGTGGAGAATCCTGTTACTCCACTTTCTTCTCCGGAGTAACACTTGAGAGAGAGTTATGGTGATGTGTATTTTATAATTTAATTTGCAAAAAATATGGTAACCATATTTTGTGAGTAGAATTATAGTGTAAATCCACGTATCAAAATGGAATTATATCATAATTCTATTTTGTAATGTAATTTATATTTGTTTAACAGTGTATATTGATAGTTGTGATCCGCTCGCATAACAAACCTTATTTTATTTCTTTTTTATCATTAGTATTTTACGCTTCGAATAACCATTTTAGTTTAAAAATAATTTGTAGTTAGTAAAATTAATCGGTTCAGTATTCTATTTTCTAAGTTTGATTATTGGTAATATATATCTGCAGAGTTCACCTTTGCTCGTACTGCTATTGTGGATTATACTCATATTAGCGTTTTACTTGATGATCCTTCCCATAAAGAATTGATTATGGTGTTCGAGAAGAAAAAAACCAAACTCAGTATCCTGTATGATCGAGCCCTGTGAAAAGATATTGAAAATGTTGTTTCTCTCCATTCTTTTCCATAGCTTACTACTGTTGTGGCTTATTCTCATATTTGCGTTTTACCTTATTATCCTTCTTATAATGGAATGAATTATGGTGTCGAAGAAGAAAAAACTAAACTCACATACGCGCGAACTGTCAGAGATAGACGTGGAGAATTCTGTTACTCCACTTTCTTCTCCGGAGTAACACTTGAGAGGGAGTTATGAGAATCTGTATTTTGTAATTTAATTTCCAAAAAATATTGTAGTCATATTTTGTGAGTGGAATTATAGTGTAAATCCACGTATCAAAGTGGAATTATACTATAATTCTATTTTGTAGTGTAATTTGTATTTGTTTAACTGTGTATATAGATAGTTGTGACCCGCTCGCATAACAAACCTTATTTTATTATTTTTTATCATTATTATTTTACGCTTCGAATAACCATGTTAGTTTAAAAAAAATTGTAGTTAGTAAAATTAATCGATTCAGTATTCTATTTTTTAAGTTTAATTATTGTTAATATATATCTGCATAGTTCACATTTGCTTGTAGTGCTATTTTGGATTCATACTCATATTAGCGTTTTACTTGATGATTCTTCATATAATAGAATGGATTATGGTGTCTGAGAAGAAAAAATTAAACTCAGTATCCTGTACGATCGAGCCATTGTGGAAAGATGTTGAAGATGCTGTTTCTCTCCATTCTTCTCCATAGCTTACTATTGTTGTTACTCATTCTCATATTTGCGTTTTACCTTATAATCCTTCATATAATGGAATGGATTATGGTGCTGAAGGATAAAAAACTAAACTCACCTACGCGCGAACTGCCAGAGATAGACGTGGAGAATCCTGTTACTCCACTTTCTTCTCCGGGGGTAACACTTGAGAGAGAGTTATGGTGATCTGTATTTTGTAATTTAATTTGCAAAAAATATGGTAACCATATTTTGTGAGTAGAATTATAGTGTAAATCCACGTATCAAAATGGAAATATATCATAATTCTATTTTGTAATGTAATTTGTATTTGTTAACAGTGTATATTGATAGTTGTGATCCGCTCGCATAACAAACCTTATTTTATTATTTTTTTATCATTGGTATTTTACGCTTCGAATAACCATGTTAGTTGAAAAATAATTGGTAGTTAGTAAAATTAATCGGTTTATATGTTCTATTTTCTAAGTTTGATTATTGTTATTATATATTGCAGGGTTCACATTTGCTCATAGTGCTATTGTCGATCATACTCATATTACTGTTTTACTTGATGATCTTCCTATAATAGAATGAATTATGATGTCCGAGAAAAAAAACCAAACTCAGTATCCTGTATGATCGAGCCCCTGTGAAAAGATATTGAAAATGTTGTTTCTCTCCATTCTTTTCCATAGCTTACTACTGTTGTGGCTTATTCTCATATTTGCGTTTTACCTTATTATCCTTCTTATAATGGAATGAATTATGGTGTCGAAGAAGAAAAAAGTAAACTCACCTACGCGCGAACTGTCAGAGATAGACGTGGAGAATTCTGTTACTCCATTTTCTTCTCCGGAGTAACACTTGAGAGGGAGTTATGGGGATCTGTATTTTGTAATTTAATTTCAAAAAATATTGTAGTCATATTTTGTGAGTGGAATTATAGTGTAAATCCACGTAACAAAGTGGAATTATACATAATTCTATTTTGAATCTAATTTGTATTTGTTTAACAGTGTATATTAATAGTTGTGACCCGCTCGCATAACAAACCTTATTATTTTTTTTATCATTAGTATTTTACGCTTCGAATAACCATTTTAGTTTAAAATAATTGTAGTTAGTAAAATTAATCGGTTCAGTATTCTATTTTCTAAGTTTGATTATTGGTAATATATCTGCAGAGTTCACCTTTGCTCGTACTGCTATTGTGGATTATACTCATATTAGCGTTTTACTTGATGATTCCTTCCATAAAAGAATTGATTATGGTGTTCGAGAAGAAAAAACCAAACTCAGTATCCTGTATGATCGAGCCCTGTGAAAAGATATTGAAAATGTTGTTTTCTCTCCATTTTCATGTTACTACTTTTGGTTATATCATATTGCGTTTTACTTATATCCTTCTATAATGAATGATTATGGTGTTCGAGAAGAAAAAACCAAACTCAGTATCCTGTATGATCGAGCCCTGTGAAAAGATATTGAAATGTTGTTTCTCTCCATTCTTTTCCATAGCTTACTACTGTTGTGGCTTATTCTCATATTTGCGTTTTACCTTATTTCCTTCTTATAATGGAATGGAATTATGGTGTCGAAGAAGAAAAAACTAAATTCACCTACGCGCGAACTGTCAGAGATAGACGTGGAGAATTTGTTACTCCACTTTCTTCTCCGGAGTAACACTTGAGAGGAGTTATGGGATCTGTATTTTGTAATTTAATTTCCAAAAAATATTGTAGTCATATTTTGTGAGTGGAATTATAGTGTAAATCCACGTATCAAAGTGGAATTATACTATAATTCTATTTTGTATTAATTTGTATTTGTTTAATGTGTATATAGATAGTTGTGACCCGCTCGCATAACAAACCTTATTTTATTATTTTTTATCATTAGTATTTTACGCTTCGAATAACCATGTTAGTTTTAAAAAATTGTAGTTAGTAAAATTAATCGGTTCAGTATTCTATTTTCTAAGTTTATTATTGTTAATATATACCTGCATAGTTCACATTTGCTGTAGTGCTATTTTGGGATCATACTCATATTAGCGTTTTACTTGATGATTCTTCCATAATAGAATGGATTATGGTGTCCGAGAAGAAAAAATCAAACTCAGTATCCTGTACGATCGAGCCCTTGTGGAAAGATGTTGAAGATTGTTTCTCTCCATTCTTCTCATAGCTTACTATTGTTGTGACTCATTCTCATATTTGCGTTTTACCTGATTATCCTTCACTTATAATGGAATGGATTATAGTGTCAAGGAAAAAAACTAATCTCACCTACGCGCGAACTGCAGAGATAGACGTGGAGAATTCTGTTACTCCACTTTCTTCTCCGGAGTAACACTTGAGAGAGAGTTATGGTGATTGTATTTTATAATTTAATTTCAAAAAATATGGTACCATATTTTGTGAGTAGGAATTATAGTGTAAATCCACGTATCAAATGGAATTATACCATAATTCTATTTTGTAATGTAATTTGTATTTGTTTAACAGTGTATATTGATAGTTGTGATCCGCTCGACATAACAAACCTATTTTATTATTTTTTTATCATTAGTATTTTACGCTTCGAATAACCATGTTAGTTGAAAAATAATTGGTAGTTAGTAAAATTAATCGTTCAGTGTTCTATTTTCTAAGTTTGATTATTGTTAATATATATTTGCAGGGTTCATCTTTGCTCGTAGTGCTATTGTGGATCATACTCATATTACGTTTTACTTGATGATTTTTCCTATAATAAATGGATTATGGTGTCCGAGAAGAAAAAATCAAACTCAATATCCTGTAAGATCGAGCCCTTATGGAAAGATGTAGAAGATGCTGTTTCTCTACATTCTTCTCCATAGCTTACTATTGTTGTGACCAATTCTCATATTTGCGTTTTACCTGATAATCCTTCCTATAATGGAATAGATTAAGGTGCCGAAGGATAAAAAACTAAACTAACCTTTTCGAACTGCCAGAGATAGACGTGGAGAATCCTGTTACTCCACTTTCTTCTCGGAGTAACACTTGAGAGGGAGTTATGGTGATCTATATTTTGTAATTTAATTTACAAAAAATATGGTAGCCATATTTTGTAGTGGAATTATAGTGTAAATCACGTACAAAGTGAATTATACCATAATTCTATTTTGAATTAATTTGTATTTGTTTAACAGTGTATATTATAGTTGTGACTGCTCGCATAACAAACCTTATTTATTTATTTTTTTATCATTAGTATTTTACGCTTGAATAACCATTAAAAATAATTGGTAGTTAGTAAAATTATCGGTTCAGTTTCTATTTTCTAAGTTTGATTATTGGTAATATATTTTGCAGGTCACTTTGCTCGTAGTGCTATTGTGGATATACTCATATTAGCGTTTACTTGATGATTTTTCCTAAAAAATGATTATGGTGTTCGAGAAAAAAAACAACTCATATCCTGTAGATCGAGCCCTTGAAAGATTGAAATGTGTTTCTCTCCATTCTTTCCATAGCTTACTATGTTGTGCTATTCTCATATTTGCGTTTTACCTTATATCCTTCTATAATGGAATGATTAAGGTGTCGAAGAAAAAAAACTAAACTACCTTCGAACTGCAGAGATAGACTGGAGAATCTGTTACTCATTTTCTTCTCGGGAGTAACACTTGAGAGGAGTTATGGGATCTTATTTTGTAATTTAATTTAAAAAAATATGTAGCATATTTGTAGTGGAATTATAGTGTAAATCCACGTAAACAAGTGAATTATACCATAATTCTATTTGAAATCTAATTTGTATTTGTTTAACAGTGTATATTAATAGTTGTGACTCCTCGCATAACAAACCTTATTTTTTTTTATCATTAGTATTTTACGCTTGAATAACCATTTTATTAAAATAATTTGTAGTTAGTAAAATTAATCGGTTCAGTATTCTATTTTCTAAGTTTGATTATTGGTAATATATATTGCAGAGTTCACCTTTGCTCGTACTGCTATTGTGGATTATACTCATATTAGCGTTTTACTTGATGATCTTCCCTTAAAAGAATTGATTTTATGGTGTTCAGAAAAAAAAATCAAACCAGTATCCTGTATGATCGAGCCCCTGTGAAAAGATATTGAAAATGTTGTTTCTCTCCATTCTTTCCATAGCTTACTACTGTTGTGGCTTATTCTCATATTTGCGTTTTACCTTATTTCCTTCTTATAATGGAATGAATTATGGTGTCGAAGAAGAAAAATAAATCACCTACGCGCGAACTGTCAGAGATAGACGTGGAGAATTTGTTACTCCATTTCTTCTCCGGAGTAACACTTGAGAGGGAGTTATGGGGATCTGTATTTTGTAATTTAATTTCAAAAAATATTGTAGTCATATTTTGTGAGTGGAATTATAGTGTAAATCCACGTATCAAAGTGGAATTATACTATAATTCATTTTGTAGTGTAATTTGTATTTGTTTAACTGTGTATATAGATAGTTGTGACCCGCTCGCATAACAAACCTTATTTTATTATTTTTTATCATTAGTATTTTACGCTTCGAATAACCATGTTAGTTTTAAAAAAATTGTAGTTAGTAAAATTAATCGGTTCAGTATTCTATTTCTAAGTTTAATTATTGTTAATATATACCTGCATAGTTCACATTTGCTTGTAGTGCTATTTTGGATCATACTCATATTAGCGTTTTACTTGATGATTCTTCCTATAATAGAATGGATTATGGTGTCCGAGAAGAAAAAAATCAAACTCAGTATCCTGTACGATCGAGCCCTTGTGGAAAGATGTTGAAGATGTTGTTTCTCTCCATTCTTCTTCATAGCTTACTATTGTTGTGACTCATTCTCATATTTGCGTTTTACCTGATAATCCTTCTATAATGGAATGGATTATGTGACGAAGGATAAAAAACTAAACTCACCTACGCGCGAACTGCAGAGATAGACGTGGAGAATCCTGTTACTCCACTTTCTTCTCCGGAGTAACACTTGAGAGAGAGTTATGGTGATGTGTATTTTATAATTTAATTTGCAAAAAATATGGTAACCATATTTTGTGAGTAGAAATTATAGTGTAAATCCACGTATCAAAATGGAATTATATCATAATTCTATTTTGTAATGTAATTTGTATTTGTTTAACAGTGTATATTGATAGTTGTGATCCGCTCACATAACAAACCTCATTTTATTATTTTTTTATCATTAGTATTTTACGCATCGAATAACCATGTTAGTTGAAAAATAATTGGTAGTTAGTAAAATTAATCGATTCAGTGTTCTATTTTCTAAGTTTGATTATTGTTAATATATATTTTGCTAGGGTTCATCTTTGCTCGTAGTGCTATTGTGGATCATACTCATATTAACGTTTTACTTGATGATTTTTCCTATAATAGAATGGATTATGGTGTCCGAGAAGAAAAAATCAAACTCAATATCCTGTAAGATCGAGCCCTTATGGAAAGATGTAGAAGATGCTGTTTCTCTCCATTCTTCTCCATAGCTTACTATTGTTGTGACCAATTCTCATATTTGCGTTTTACCTGATAATCCTTCCTATAATGGAATAGATTAAGGTGCCGAAGGATAAAAAACTAAACTAACCTTTTCGAACTGCCAGAGATAGACGTGGAGAATCCTGTTACTCCACTTTCTTCTACGGAGTAACACTTGAGAGGGAGTTATGGTGATCTATATTTTGTAATTTAATTTACAAAAAATATGGTAGCCATATTTTGTTAGTGGAATTATAGTGTAAATCCACGTAACAAAGTGGAATTATACCATAATTCTATTTTGAAATCTAATTTGTATTTGTTTAACAGTGTATATTAATAGTTGTGACCCGCTCGCATAACAAACCTTATTTTTTTTTATCATTAGTATTTTACGCTTCGAATAACCATTTTAGTTTAAAAATAATTTGTAGTTAGTAAAATTAATCGGTTCAGTATTCTATTTTCTAAGTTTGATTATTGGTAATATATATCTGCAGAGTTCACCTTTGCTCGTACTGCTATTGTGGATTATACTCATATTAGCGTTTTACTTGATGATCCTTCCCATAAAAGAATTGATTATGGTGTTCGAGAAGAAAAAACCAAACTCAGTATCCTGTATGATCGAGCCCCTGTGAAAAGATATTGAAAATGTTGTTTCTCTCCATTCTTTTCCATAGCTTACTACTGTTGTGGCTTATTATCATATTTGCGTTTTACCTTATTATCCTTCTTATAATGAAATGAATTATGGTGTTCGAGAAGAAAAAACCAAACTCAGTATCCTGTATGATCGAGCCCCTGTGAAAAGATATTGAAAATGTTGTTTCTCTCCATTCTTTTCCATAGCTTACTACTGTTGTGGCTTATTCTCATATTTGCGTTTTACCTTATTGTCCTTCTTATAATGGAATGAATTATGGTGTCGAAGAAGAAAAAACTAAATTCACCTACGCGCGAACTGTCAGAGATAGACGTGGAGAATTATGTTACTCCACTTTCTTCTCCGGAGTAACACTTGAGAGGGAGTTATGGGGATCTGTATTTTGTAATTTAATTTCCAAAAAATATGTAGTCATATTTTGTGAGTGGAATTATAGTGTAAATCCACGTATCAAAGTGGAATTATACTATAATTCTATTTTGTAGTGTAATTTGTATTTGTTTAACTGTGTATATAGATAGTTGTGACCCGCTCGCATAACAAACCTTATTTTATTATTTTTTATCATTAGTATTTTACGCTTCGAATAACCATGTTAGTTTAAAAAAAAATTGTAGTTAGTAAAATTAATCGGTTCAGTATTCTATTTTCTAAGTTTAATTATTGTTAATATATACCTGCATAGTTCACATTTGCTTGTAGTGCTATTTTGGATCATACTCATATTAGCGTTTTACTTGATGATTCTTCCTATAATAGAATGAATTATGGTGTCCGAGAAGAAAAAATCAAACTCAGTATCCTGTACGATCGAGCCCTTGTGAAAAGATGTTGAAGATGCTGTTTCTCTCCATTCTTCTTCATAGCTTACTATTGTTGTGACTCATTCTCATATTTGCGTTTTACCTGATAATCCTTCCTATAATGGAATGGATTATAGTGACGAAGGATAAAAAACTAAACTCACCTACGCGCGAACTGCCAGAGATAGACGTGGAGAATCCTGTTACTCCACTTTCTTCTCCGGAGTAACACTTGAGAGAGAGTTATGGTGATGTGTATTTTATAATTTAATTTGTAAAAAATATGGTAACCATATTTTGTGAGTAGAATTATAGTGTAAATCCACGTATCAAAATGGAATTATATCATAATTCTATTTTGTAATGTAATTTGTATTTGTTTAACAGTGTATATTGATAGTTGTGATCCGCTCGCATAACAAACCTCATTTTATTATTTTTTTTATCATTAGTATTTTACGCTTCGAATAACCATGTTAGTTGAAAAATAATTGGTGGTTAGTAAAATTAATCGATTCAGTGTTCTATTTTATAAGTTTGATTATTGTTAATATATATTTGCCGGGTTCACCTTTGCTCGTAGTGCTATTGTGGATTATACTTATATTAGCGTTTTACTTGATGATCCTTCTCATAATAGAATTGATTATGGTGTTCGAGAAGTAAAACCAAACTCAGTATCCTGTACGATCGAGCCCTTGTGGAAAGATTTGAAGATACTGTTTCTCTACATTCTTTTCCATAGCTTACTACTGTTCTGACTCATTCTCATATTTGCATTTTACCTTATTATCCTTATTATAATGGAATGGATTATGGTGTCAAAGAAAAAAAAAACTAATATCACCTACGCGCGAACTGTCAGAGATAGACGTGGAGAATTCTGTTACTCCATTTTCTTCTCCGGAGTAACACTTGAGAGAGTTACGGTGATCTGTATTTTGTAATTTAATTTGCAAAAAATATGGTACCAATATTTTGTGAGTGGAAATATAGTGTAAATCCAAGTATCAAAGTGGAATTATACCATAATTCTATTTTGTAATGTAATTTGTATTTGTTTAATAGTGTATATTGATAGTTGTGACCCGCTCGCATAAAAAATCTTATTTTATTGCTTTTTTATCATTAGTATTTTACGCTTCGAATAACCACGTTAGTTTAAAAACAATTTATAGTTAGTAAAATTAATCGGTTCAGTATTCTATTTTCTAAGTTTGATTATTGTTAATATGAGTTGTTAACTTTATTGGTACTTAACGTTTGGACGAAATTTCATTTTGGTACACATCGTTTCAAAAATTTCATTTATGTCATTAACGTTTCAGAAAATCTCGAAATTGTATTTCTGTCCAAATTTTCTGTTAAGTGATGACGTGGCAGCTGAGTCACACATCCTAGTCAGCTAAAATATTAATAAAATAATAATTTTATTATTTTAATATTAAAAATTAAGTTTTTTATTAAAATAATTAAATTTTTAATTAAAAATTAAAAAAAAAATTCCGAAAAAAAATTCTCTCCTCCTCTTCTCTCTCCTCTCACTTTGAAAATAGATATCTAAACGTTTCAGAGTTTCAGTAGTCAACGTTTCGTCAATTTTTCATTTTGGTAGTTTTTGTTTGTAGATCTAAGTTTTTTGGTACTTTGTGTTTGTAGATTAAGTTTTTTTTTTTTGTATTTTTCCACCTCCCACCCTGCTTCTCTTTTCCTCCCTTCTTTCCTATACTTCCTCCTCCCTCCGTCTCTCCTCTCTTCCTTCTCCCCTATGCTTCCTCCTACCTTCTCCATTCGTCTCTCCTCTGCTTTCTCCTACCTCCTCACTCAGCTTCTGCTGACCTCTGTCTTCCTCTGTCTGTCCTTCTTCCCCCTCAGAAATTTTTATCTGTGTTTTTTAGGAGGAGGGGAAAGGGAGGAGAGAGGAGAGACAGAGGTGAAAGTAGAAGAAATGAGGAAAATGGGAGAGGCGAGAAGAGGGGGTAAGAGAAAGCAGAGGGGAGAAGAGAGAGAAGAGAGGTGAAGGGAGGAAGTAGGAAGAAGCATGAGGGGAGAAGGGAGAGAGGAGAGACGGAAGGAGGAGGAAGTAGAGGGGAGATGAAGGAGAGTTGGAGGTGGAAAAAGTACCAAAAAATTTAGATCTACAAACAAAAACTACCAAAATGAAAAAGTGGCGAAACGTTGAGTATTGAAACACTGAAACGTTTAGATATGTATTTTTGAGGTGAGAGGAGAGAGAAGAGGAGAAGAGAAATTTTTTTGGGAAAATTAAAAATGAATTATTTTAATAAAAAACTTAATTTTTAATATTAAAATAATAAAAGTCTTATTTTATTAATATTTTAGCTGACTAGGATGTGTGACTCAGCTGCCACGTCATCACTTAACAGAAAATTTGGATGGAAATACTGTTTCGAGATTTTCTGAAACGTCAATGATTGAAATAAAATTTTTGAAACGATGTGTACCAAAATGAAATCCGCCCAAACATTAAGTACCAAAAAAGTTAACACCTCTTGTTAATATATATCTGCAGAGTTCACCTTTGCTCGTAGTGCTATTGTGGATCATACTTATATTAGCGTTTTACTTGATGATCCTTCCAATAATAGAATTGATTATGGTGTTCGAGAAGTAAACCCAAACTCAGTATCCTGTACGATCGAGCCCCTGTGGAAAGATATTGAAGATACTGTTTCTCTACATTCTTTTCCATAGCTTACTACTGTTCTGACTCATTCTCATATTTGCGTTTTACCTTATTATCCTTATTATAATGGAATGGATTATGGTGTCAAAGAAAAAAAACTAATCTCACCTACGCGCGAACTGTCAGGGATAGATGTGGAGAATTCTGTTACTCCATTTTCTTCTCCGGAGTAACACTTGAGAGGGAGTTATGGGGATCTGTATTTTGTAATTTAATTGCCAAAAAATATGGTAGCCATATTTTGTGAGTGGAATTATAGTGTAAATTCACGTATCAAAGTGGAATTATACCATAATTCTATTTTGTAATGTAATTTGTATTTGTTTAACAGTGTATATTGATAGTTGTGATCTGCTCGCATAACAAACCTTATTTTATTGTTTTTTTTTATCATTAGTATTTTACGCTTCGAATAACCATGTTAGTTGAAAAATAATTGGTAGTTAGTAAAATTAATCGGTTCAGTGTTCTATTTTCTAAGTTTGATTATTGTTAATATATATTTGCAGGGTTCATCTTTGCTCGTAGTGCTATTGTGGATCATACTAAACCCTCTGAGTAAGTGGGCCGGGTGCTCTAGCTGACCCTTCTTTTCCGAGGCATCAAGTAAATCATTATAATCCCCCATGCACACCCACGGCCCCCCATCCAGCCCCGCTGAGGTTTTCAGCAACTCCCACGACCTCGGCCGACTTGGCCTATCCGGAAACCCATAGTAACCGGTCAACCTAAACCTTTCATTCCTTTCGTCGACAACATCGACATCCACAAAGTTTCTCGAGAAGGAGCGTACCGTGACGTGATGTGCTTCTTTCCATAACATAGCAACGCCACTACTATGTCCCAACGCATCCACCGCCATACAACCATCGAATCTTAATTTCACTCTAATCTCCTCCATTCGTTGCTTGTTCACAAGAGTTTCCAGAAGAATCACAATCCCTGGCCGATGATCTCTAACGAGGTCACCCAGCACCTCCACTGCTCGGGGTTGTCCAAGTTCCCGACAGTTCCAGCTCATCACGATCATTATTTTCGGGTGGAACCTGTTGCTCAGTCTACCGCCTAATGCTCCACTTGTTGCTCGTTGTAACACAAACATCCTCAACCCTAGCTCAAAAGACTTCAGTCGCTTCAGCAACGGTGTCTCGAGAGGCCCCGATAGCTAACCACTAGGTGAAGCGATATCGGGCAGGGAGAATCTAGGTTAGTCCGAAGCAACAACCGGCGTAAGGGAAAGAAAGCGTTGGCGGTCGGACGAGGAAACCCTAAAAAAAGATAAAAAACAGTTATAGTATCGAACTTTATTATACATGGCTAACTATTAATCCGGATAATATTATAAGAAAATAATAAAATTACTAAAATCCATCACATATAGCTAATGGTTAATCTCAAAAAATTCATATAGAAATATTAAAATAGATTCAGAAAAAATGAGTTACGAAAATTTTAATTATAGCATGGTAACAATACTTAATAATGAGATTGTTAGAAAACTAAGAAGAAAGAGAGAACAAAAGAAATAGTTATACTACTTATTGATGTCTCCCAAGGTTGAACGTGGGTAAACTTTACCAACTGGTTTTTTTATGACGGGGAAGCTTCACAATGGACGGATCTACTATGGTGACAACACTTATTTTGTTGTCACCATAACAACACTGTTAAGGTACCAATTTTTTTTAATTTTAGGTACCGATTTTTCATAATAGGTATATGATTTGAATTTGCAACTACCATTTTTCATAATAGGTACTTGATTTGTTAAATTTAGGTACCAAATTTTTCATACTAAGTACATGATTTGAGTTTACAAGTACCGATTTTCGTAGTAGGTACTTAATATGTAAATTTTAGGTACCAATTTCACTGTTGTTATGGTGACAACAAATAAAGTGTTGTCACTGTAGAAATAGCCCACAACGGGTAGCTCTTTGGGCATCCTCACCCAAGTGACTGAAATAATTGCTCATTCAGGTGATTTAAAAAATTACTATGGTTGATGATGTGGCATGCTTAACTGTCATTTTGGCCGGAATAATTATCAAAAGTGACCGAAATAATTGTTCAGTTACATCATTTAAACATAAATGAGTGCTCTATTACAAAATGAAGTTAGATGACCACGATGTTATGAACCCCAAACTTAGGTGACCACTAATATTTTTTACCAAAAGGAAAATGAAAGTTTTCTATAAGATTTGTAAAAAATTATTTGATTGATTAAATTCCTACATGGGAAATACATGAAAAATATAAACATGCTTATGTGGCAAAAGAGAAAATATAAGTCTTATATATGTAGAGTTTATTTGTACAAAATAATCAATAAATATTTTAGTTATTGAACTTTTTTTTCTTTTGACAAATTTAATTTTTTTTTATGAATTAGCTGATTATGTTTCATTAAAAAAAACAAGGAATCACAATACATGAAAAAACTAAGGGACCTATCTACTTACAATTATAAGTAACCTACTATACTACTTTCCTCCCTATGCCCTCTTGCAAAAATCATGATCTCTTCTCTAATTAGTCTTCCAATATCCACCACACTCAAAGAGGTCCCCGTGAATACTCTTCGACACCTTTCCATCCAGATCATACTAACAAGGGCTCTCCATAATAATCTCTTGAGCTTGTTCTTCACACTATCCACATTCCACCTCTTTGCTTTATCAATCATGCTACTCCAACTACAACCAACAATCTCAGGGATAAACTCCTGAAACAAAACTTCTGAAAAGGGACACTCTGCAAAAAGATGTTCCCTCGTCTCATCAGCACTACTGCATAACAAATGCTCGGATCAGCACCAGAATTCCAACGCCTAACCTTATCTCTAGTAGCCAGTCTATCATTGAAGATTAGCCAAGCAGTTATAGATCGCCTTGGAATCACATATCCCGGCCAGATCAAGCTGTACCAATCCACAACACTACTCTTAACTCGAATCACCTCCCAGACTTCATTCAGCTTGAATCTAAGCATATACTTGTCGTTCCATAACAGGTCTCCATCAGCATCAATACTAATAAAGGGCTTAATAGAGTCTCGAATCTTCAAGAGTCACTTCCAGTGCCAAGATCCACAAGGGGATATGACATCCCAGAAACTTCTCCCTTTTAACCTGTAAGCATTCAGCCAAGCTATCCACAACAAACCAGCTTTAGACAGAATAGACCAGATATGCCTGACAATATTTGCCGAGTTCCAGGACCTAAAATCCTTCACCCCTAGCCCCCCTTCTGTCTTAGGTAAAACAACAATGTTCCAAGCAACCTTAGTTTTACCTTGACCAATTTCATAACCCCATAAGAAACTGTTACATACCTTCTCAACCTCCTTAATCACGACGGAGGGAAGCACAAAGTTGGACATCCAGTATTGCAGCGTACCCCCAATGACAGATTAAATCAACTGAATTTTCCCTGCATAGGACAGTTTCCTTGCTTTCCAATCAGTTACTCTACGTGTGATCTTATCAACCAGAGCCTTACAATCACAACGCCTCAGTTTCCCAGCAGTTAGAGGCATTCCAAGATATCTAAAGGGGAGCTCCTCACAAAAAACAGAAATTCTAACTAGATTATCCTCTTCAACCCCTTGAACACCAGCTGTATAGATTGTGCTCTTTTCAGGATTAAATTGGAGGCCAGAGCATTTAT
This sequence comes from Linum lewisii, assembly GCA_034768395.1. Classification (NCBI taxonomy): domain Eukaryota; kingdom Viridiplantae; phylum Streptophyta; class Magnoliopsida; order Malpighiales; family Linaceae; genus Linum; species Linum lewisii. The sequence goes on from CM068302.1 coordinate 15,279,022, forward strand.
AAAAATCATGGAGAATATCAGTTACCTCCCTCACAACTCCCTCATTTGCCTTAGTAAAGATAAGCAAATCATCAGCAAAGCTCAAATGAGAAACACCAATAGCCTTACATTGGGGTGAAACTGAAACTTCTTTGACTTGATGGCCTGAGTAAAGGCCGCTTAGCACCTCCATTGAGATCACAAAAAGGTATGGAGAGGTCGGGTCACCCTGCCTTAACCCTCTCTTGGCAAGGAAATAACCTTTGAGAGTACCATTGATATTTATAGAAAGCATAGTTGACTGGAAGCAAGCCTCAATCCAATCCACATACTGAACCAGGAACTGCATAGCTCTAAGAGTATTTAGAACAAACTTTCACTCTACCAAATCAAAGGCCTTCATAAGGTCCACTTTCATTGCACACCTTGGTGAGACCCCTGTTTTCTTATAGTTCTTCAACAATTCATGAGCTAAAAGGATACCATCTCCAATTTTCCTCCCTTTCACAAATGCAGTCTGTGCACTGCTAATGAGGTCAGGCAGCACAGTGGACAATCTATTAGCTAGGACTTTCAAAACAAATTTAGTTATTTAACATGAACTAATTTAATAATAATTTTTTTTTGTTTTTGTTTTGTTGTTCAAAGAAACTCTAGCGAGTTTTGAACAAAAATCTGCAAAAAGGACACCTTCAGCCTTCAGGGTCTAACCCCTATATATAATCCTGCAAAAGCAGCCATCAAATACTGGGCAGAAGCCATGCCTACTAGACCTGTAAAACCATCTCCACCAACAAAAGGAAGAAGAACCAACCAGCAGGGTACTGCATTTGGAAAGGTCCCAGGGAAGAAGGAAAGGTCCAACCCGCGGCAAGACAGCGACCTAGATCTCTAGCACACTTGAAAATGGCTGCGAAGAAGCCCAGAAATATCTATCTTGGTATTGCAGAATTGAGTATCAAAGTTTCATTGCCATATGGTTGCAGTTGTAATCATTTTGTGTAATACCGTGCAGCTGAATATAGAACACTTTACGCATGCCACATCTCACTTCCCAGTATATGTAAATTGATTGAATAAATATGCAATCTATCCATGGCAAACTTGCTCTCAACACAAGTAGCAGATTGATTGCTGTTCCTGAGCTAACTAGTCATTAACTATGTGTTTCATACATTATTTAGAAAGGTGGATTGAGGTCCATAAGGAGAATCATCAGTTACATACATCATTTCATACATTCCATCTGGGTTTACATGATCCCACCACACTAAGAAAAAATTGACAATGAGAACAGATTAGCCACTTATTCTAAAATGCATGCCCTAAATCGAACAAACACACACCCACGAAACGTATTTTGCTATCAAATATGTGATCAAGCTGCCTAATGTGTGTGTAGTATGTAACCTCTGCAAAGTTTCTGAACGGAATCTAGCTGTGAGTGACACGGTCATGGTGCAGCAGCATTAGAACCGATCCTAGCCGCTTCCATCAAGTTGACCGTGAGAAAGAAGATGTGCCATGTATTGCTGCAGACAAATAATGTAAAAACGATAGTTAATGACTAGTTAGCTCAGGAATCTACTACTTCAGAGAAAGTCCTCCATGGATTGTAATGATTACAACAGCAACCATTTGTCAATGAAACTTTGATACTCAATTCTGATAAAAGCCTTGAATCAATTTGATGCAATGATCAACTAGTTCCAAATTTCCAAGGCAAACAGAAGCTCTGTGTAGAGCTAGAGGCAGAATTTTATTTACCGAATGATATGCATAAGGTGATTTCCCCTGACGATCGAAATGCTTAGACATGATGCAGAACTCAATTGGACCCCATTCCTCTACTTCAAAGCAACTGCCAAGTGCTGCTTTGTATAGCTATGACATCAGAAAAACAGTCAGATCAGATATAAGTAATTTGCAAGATCACTGTCTCAAACTTTATCCTAAACTATCATCAGTAACATACCTTGGCCGTGTCAGTTAAAAGCTCAGTTCCAGCAGGATACGCTGCATAAAATTGATCATCCCTAGAAAACCCTGCTCTAGTTCTGCAACACCAAGAGCTCATAAATCATAAACCAAAATGAAAATCAAACTAATAAATGAAGAAAAAATAGCAGAACATAGATGACATCTATATGAATGCACCACATAAAATTCATCGGAAAACTCATCTCTAATGGTACAAGCACAATTAGGCACTTCAACTGCAAAACTCCAAAACCAACTAAGACAATAAAGCAGGGAAAATGAAACCCCAGACGAGAACTCACGTATTATTGGTATATACATAGGTAAGAACAGCAGTGAAGACATAGAATCCTGTGTACGAGACTACTCTACGGAACTTCTGAATATTCAGTATCTCTTTGATCCCACTGGCAAGCATCATTCTTTTGCGTACGACTTTCGACCAAAAAATGAACACAGCAGCAGCAGCAGCCTGTAAGATAGACGGCAAGAGAACATCCAGTGAGACATTCAATCAAACACGTTATGAGTGCAAAATAAGAGAACCATATAGGGCTGGAAATCGGTGCAGTTTAGCACGGTTAGCCGCACCGCTATTTTGAAGTAACGGAGAAGAGAGTAGGGTAGGGGAGGGTGGTACAGATCGGTGGTGGAGCCGCGGGGAGCTGGAGCTGGAGCCGGAGCCTTAAGAAAGGGAATCGAAAATGTCGAGTGGCACCGACCGGAGGCCGCCGTCGATTGGAGAGCGGGAAGAGGGCGGTCGGTGGATGGTGGTGGTCTTGCAGAGTCGGAGGCTAGAGGCAGAAGGCAGAAACTGGAGATTTCTTACATAAAAATGACTTAACATAATGCGCTCAACCCGCCCAAAGGGAAAAACAATAAGCTACCTCAACCTTTAGCTAGTTGTTCATCATTGGTGCTCATATCGTAAACTACTAACTAGAAAGCACTACACAACCAACTGCAATAGCAATACGTTTCCAACAACAATGCTAGAACTTTCAACCTGTGAAGATATAGAGAAGAGAATCCGACCAACAAATCAATTTTTCTACTCTTCCAAAATTTCATAGCAAAATCTAACCTAATTTGTCGACAGACATAATGATATGAAACAGCAGCAGCAACAACTATTAAGAGTCAAGACATGAAGTTTACCTGGAGCTTCAGGCTGATTCCGATTTCGTGCCTGAGGAGGGAGCTGGCAGTTTTGGTAGTTGATGCTGTTGGAGTCTCTGACGAGGCTGGCGACAACCAACAGGTAGATGCGAGGCGGCGGGGCGATTGACGACGACAAGCGAGACACCGTGGGCCCAATCTCGGATCTATTTGTGGGATGGAGGTGGAGGTAGGAGAGTCAACTGTTGTCGAGCTCTCGAGGAGAACTGAAGAAGTGAAATAGTGAACAGAGGAGCTGTGTTGTCGAGCTATCTGAGTAAGACTTTAACTAAGAGTTAGGTTAGAGAAGAATAGAAGAGGGAGTGAATTTGTGTTGGCGTGTTGTTTGCTGCCTTTTCTTTCATTTCATCTTTTCTTTTCTTTCTTTAATTAGTTTGTTAATTTGAGTGGGCCAACGTGGTTATGGGTTCACTTGGGCCAGTTGCAGTTGGGTTGGAGATTAATTTGGGTAATTTGTTAGGGTTCGAGTACTTCGGGTACTTCGGGTTAAACCCGAACGGGTTTAGGGTACCCTAACTCTCTAATTTCTTATCCAAACCCCGAATGTATACGGCGTTCGGGGCCACTAACCCCGCACGGGTTCGGGTCGGGTCAGGGTAATCTCAAACCCATACGGGTTCACTTCCAGCCCTAACTGTCACAGATCATGCGACTACTAAGTCAAAATTGGATTTTTATATAGCAGAAAATAAACTTGGATGGATGGTTACAACAGATTTACAAACAGAAACCACCCAGATTTAGCAGAGGAGTGAAAGAAATCAGAAGCCACCCAGATTTGTTGCCGCTCATCAGTCACTAAAGTAATATCAGTAGGAATGAATCGAGTATTCTTGTTGGAAGCGTGAGAATAGCACTATATAGCAGAGGCTAAAGAAATACCTGTCGTCGATCGGCTGAGCAACAGAGCTTCCGACAGAGTAGCAGAGGAGTGAAAGGAATTCGTCGTCGTCGATGGCCGATGGGCCGGCGGCTGTTCCGACAGAGCTTCCTTCGTCAGTCAGCTTACTCCTTCGATGCGATGAATGATTGAAGATGAAGATTTCAACAGATTAGAAATTAGGTTTTAGGGAAAGGGGATGTCGTGAATGAATGGAGGAAAGGACATTTTATTTTATCCTTATTTATGTAATCGGGCTAAACGGGTTAATGGGTACCCACGGGTATTACCCGTTCGGGTAGTGGGTACCCATAAGCCTCCAAAGCCATCCCGTAGCCCGAACTCATTTGGGTAATGGGTACCCACTATCCGAATGGGTACGAGCCGGGATCGCGGGTACCCATTACCCATTATGCCATTAGCCAGCCCTAGATAACAAGTTATCACCTAAATCTGTTAACAAAAAATCTCGTTAAAAAATTGATTATTTGATTATTCGTTAACTAGTTTTTTTTAATAAGCAAAAAAAAAACTAGTTAACGAATAATCAAATAATCAAATTTTAACTTGAACTAGTTATCAAGTTAAAATTGTTAACAAGTTATCAAACAAAAACCGCTGTTAACTAGTTATCAGTTAAAAAACATGGTTAAACAAAAAAAATATATTAACAAGTTTTTTTGAAAGAAAAAAATTGAAATAAAAAAAAAACTCGCAGGAGTCTCGCCGGAAAAGTTGCCGGCGACGGCGGCCGGTCGCCAGAGATTCAGCTGCTGATCGCTGGAAATATTAATTAATTAATTTAAATATAATAATTAAATTATGTGTGTAATGTCCTAAATACCCCTAACAATGTAGACCACTGGATTGGTCAAAGAGTCAAGGGATGATCTAATGGCTGAGAAAAGGTTGGAAGACTTCCAACCCATGGAAAGGGTTGGAGCCAGATCTGAAGCCGGTGGATGGTGATTGAAGGGAGGTGGAGAAGACGGAGTTGATGTAAGTTTTAATTAGTGAGTTTAGGGCTTGGTTGGTTTAGGATTTGGCTAGGTTGGATTGGATGGGTTAAATCATGCGTGGATTAGATGTCGTGGCAAGGACTGAGGTGAAAGAAAAGGTTGAGATGACATGATATCATTATTTAACTGAGAAATTGGATGGAGACTTAATGGATTGACCAAATTGTTATAAACCCTATATGTTAATGACAAGTAGGTTACAAATTAAAGGTTAATGACCAGTTTGTTATAAACCCACCCATGACCAAAATTGAACACCAGTTTGTTGCAAACCCATGACCAAAATTGAAATGTTCATCTTCATCATGAAACTGAAACTGTTATACAACAGTTGACACAGTAGTACCTGTGCTCCTAGTACATTGAAACTTCTAAACTTGCGTTTCATTTTCATGTCATGACAATCTCTTCCTTTCAAAAATTTTTGCCAAGCTCCACTTTTTTCACCAGCCTTAGTGTGTTGTGCAAAATTGAATCCAATATTCCCGCAACCTGAAATCCAAGGCCATGCATGAAATTTAACACATCTCTATATATTGCCACCTTAACAAATAACAAATACAGCCCAACCATGAAGGAGAGCACCAACCGTGAAAATCCCACCAATAATGGCGCACACATTAGTGATAAAATGGGAAAATGACTTTGGAATTTCAGTGATTAGAACCTGATTGCATCAACGAAATTATACGAATGTCAAACTACCTATTTCTTTCATTTCTGAGAGCTCAAAAAAGGTTTGATGATAAAAAGACCTGCATCGGAGAGAGCTCAAAATGGAATTTGGCAACAGGGATAATGCTACTTGTAGATAATGCTCTATCTGCAAAATTTTCCAAAACAAAACAACAAAACAATTGTTACTTCCTGAGAGAAATGAATATAATAGAAAGTCCTATCTACTCCAGCCAAAAGTACAGAGACACTTGGGTATGCTCTGAAATATCTCATCTGAACTTACTGTCACATTAGCACCTATATCACGGTGATTAATGAATGTCCGTCCATTCAACCTATCATGGCTTACACCAATATATGGCATCAATCTCTTCGCATCATCCATTTGGCTCGCTGAAAATTTCATACCAAACGAGAGATGGGAAATCACATGTGACATGTTCATTTGAGAAGAATCAAACGAATGGGATCCTGAACGAGCTGAAATGATAAGGTTGCCAGGAACCTGCCAAATATCAGATAATCAACTTTACGTCTCAGACAGTATATGATGTATAAATTATAATGTGTTTCTCTAACACAAATGACAAACTAGAATACTCCAAGAATAGAAAGGACATAGATAAATATCGTACTTCACGTAAATAGCATATATAATATATAGTAACGTACCCGAAAAGGGTTGCCTAGTTGTAAGTGAAGTTAAATACATCCTAGGTTCTAACCTTAGAGCCAACATCATTTATCAAACAAGAAAAGTGCATAACAGCTTTGCAGAAAAGGTAAAATCATTTTAAATCCATGATGTTACATTCTTACATAACACTGATTTCACCAGTTAGAAAGCCGTGCATCAATATTTCCAGAATGGTTTACCTTTTTAACATCCACATAACCCTCGACTCTACATCCTCCAGTTGAGGGTGCAGGTCGTTTGATACTCTGAGTTGAATTGTCAAGTTTGTGTTGTATAGCTGGAATAGGTGCAACAAGATTTTCCATAGTCTGCGAACAGGTAACCAGTTCATATCAGGCTCAATCAGTACCTACTACTCAGTGAAGTACACAAAACCAAAGAAAGGAGTTTTCTTAGAGCACAACGAATCACCAAGATATTTGCCAAGTCAGATGTATATACCAGTTATACATAAGCAAAATGTACATACCTTTACCAAGGTTTCAGTATCACGATCCCCATAGTAGGACTCATGCTCATGATGTCCATGGTCTTCCCTATTACAGTCAAATATGTCACACGTGAATTGGAACATAGAGAAGCATCATGGAAAGGCATAACCACTAAAAGTAAACCATCAACAGATTGACAAGAGATGAGACCAAAAGTTATGGACACAGCTAAAAGTCACCAAAAATTTTAATGATCAGTAGCGATCACATCTTCGTATGAAGCATCTAGGGAACACTAACAGATGAAAAACTTGACTTACAGCATACAAGATAAAGTTTTACCTCAAATCACTTCCCTTGCGAAATATACGGATGGATGGATACCCTTGGATGTGATTTCTGAAATAAACACAGGAATTTACTTTTAAGTGAATGACATGCTATCATTATCATAACACAGATTGAATCGTGATAATTAAATCTACACTGTCTGCAGAGAGTTTATTTCTTATTAATTTTCTTTTTCCATTGATATGTGAATAAACAGGAAGAGAGTTGATATGTAGACTATCAAAAGATTTATCAAACGCCTACAGTTACATCAGAGCATGTTCAAACCAGTTTCAGTTCTTCAGCTATTCTAATCCAAATTTAGTTACTTGCACATAATGAGATGTCAATAAACCAAAAATAATTAATTCGGATTCTGAACATTGGCCGACAGAGGCTATTGAAACACAGTCCCTACCTCCTACATAATTCACCTTCTGCCGTGCAATCCACTTTAGTCAAGATGATGCGCACATCAGTTTCAGGATCATATCTAAGAAATATGAGTGCAATCAAGGAGATGATAGCCTGAAATCTAATAAAAGAAATAACAAGACTTTTACACCAAAACAACAGTGATAAAGTACCTTTCTGCCATAATTTTAGCTGCCTTTTCCCAAGAAGGTTTCTGAAACAAGTACGGCAATTTGGAATGAGAAGTGAAACACTACCAAACCACCCATGATGGGATAAAAAAAAACCAAGACAAATCAAAATCCTAGCAGGACTTCATCATCAATAAATTATGATTACCAAGAGATTGCTCCAGTAGCACCAAGGAGCATAGAAATTAACAACCAATATAGGAAACCTGAAAACAAAAAATTGGGCATAAACCAACAAGATTGTCTCACTAGAACCATCCAATAAAAATGTGATGCTCGAAGGCATGCAATAAATGCATATTGACCTAAAATCCTTGGAGAACTTACTGATTGGAGAAACCATCAAAATTACGCTCATTGAGTGTCACAGAACCCTCAACCTCATCTTCACCAACATCAACATCATGCTTAATGAGATGCATAACAGGGCCTGAGTGAAACTCAGAACCAGTGGGCTGTAGATTGTGATCTATAGAGAATTTTCTGACTGTTTTTGTTATATTTAACCTGCTCTGCAATAAGAGCTTGAAAAATCAGTCTTCTTTAATAAGAGAAGAATAACAAACTAAAAAATGTACAGCTAAATGACGCCTCTGATGGATAACAACGATTTGAGACTGGAAGACATGACCCAGCCGTATGGACCAAATTAAAGTAACACCATAAACAGAATACAGAATTCAGGACAGCACACTAAAACTATATATGGGTAATGATAACTACAGTTGTAATAATTAGATAAAGAAGCAAACTTTCAAAGAGTGATTCAACTTCATTTCCATCCAATGTTAGAAGAGAATAACAAACTTCAGACAATTTAAGATTTTTTACATAGACAAAGAATCTCAATACATGTCAGTGGACATGGTTAGTTTACCTCCATAGGTTTATTGACCTGGACTGATGAGGAATTTATGAGGTAGTTTTCATGGTTTAGTCTTAAATGAAACTAAGCACAAGATGATTATCTAAATAGTATATTGATCATATGAAATGTCTATATTTCTCCTCACAGGAAATATAGTAGGTGAGATGTATCAATCACAGAACTTACAGTTCCTAATACGTCGCTTAGGTCAACTGCTGCAAATTCACAGGAGAGGGCTGGAAAACTACAAAAATGTGACAGTTGTTAGACCATAAGTTAATCCTGGTGTTTCTGACCTGCTTCAAAATTTCGCTGGATTAAATAACAGATAAGATCAAGCATCAAATAACAAGTTACACAAAACAATAACAGATTATTGTAACTTGAAGACTAGGTTCAGACGTGGAAGTGTCATATGGTGAAATATCACAACTGACAGCCGCCACTCATAGATGGAGTTCAGCCTATAGATTTCCATGCCCCACAAGTCCACAACGAACCTCTAGTTATAAATAATGGAAGACTAATGGTACAAAAATACAGTTATATAGAAGAGAGGACTCGTAACATGAAATTAGCTATAGTGATTCTCAATTTATTTGGTAGGAACTCTGTCCTGTGTGATTCAACATGCTTTTATTTATGAATCCACGTCAAGGAAGCACCAAAAATGCTTGTTCTTAACTTATCTTATGGGAAAACGAGAAACAAGAAAATAGCTTAAGGTTTTACTGAGAACCAGACATAACAGGTAAAAAGCTCATTGGTTTATCAGCAATAGACTTCAATATTGAAAACACAGTCAATATATCATGAACAAATATTTCTTTCCCTATTATAATAAACTTTTGAAGGATCACTGCTTTGCAATGCTGTTATCCACTCTACCGCCATAGATTTCACCAAAATATAATATGCTTACTTTATAACAAACAAAACATCGTGTACTAAGCACTATTTCGAGCAAGATCGGCTTATTCTTATCCGTCCCATTTACCTGATATTAAAATCAATGCGTACAAAGCACCATCAGTACTCTTGTCAACGATCACAGATGTAGATGTGCTTACTGCTAAATAATTACTCAGTTCCTGTAAATGGTCAAAATGCCAGATCACAACCCAGCAAGGATTTTCTCCGAAGCAAGAGATGGCCATTTCATTGGTCATCAGCCAATACATAACCATGGTTTACATGCAAAGCATTTTAATCCCATGATAAGATATGGTAGTTACCCACCATTCCAAACAAAAACATCATGGAGAGTGCGGCGATAATGGATAATCCAGCACCAGACAATGATGCTTCCGTCAAATCTCTTGGTATCTTCCTGTACATAAATAAAATGAAAACCGGAAAGAACAAATGTATAGAAATAAACATGCACCCTGCTCTCAATTCATGAATTCGAACCAAGTTATTACATGAATCTACCAAAACAGAAGAGGAACCAAAGTTCCTCGACTGACCTGACCTAGTCAAGCAAAAGTAACGTTGGATAAACGCACGGGTATTTATTTTCTCAACTTAGTTACGGTTCCTGCTTCAAGTAATTCATATTCTACATAGAAATCGAGCAAGGATCAAGAGGAATGCCAAGCATTGAAAGAGACGAGGCAGATTCTTAGACACGCAAGCTTTGTAACCACAATCCGATCCATAACTCATTTAAGCACTAACTTCGTTCTAGCATTGTGGAACTGTAGCGCAGATAGCAAGCAATTGATAACTGATGCTACAGGCATAGAAAAACAAGTAAATAGTAATGTGATCGACTATGCATATTACAACTACAAGCCTGGAACAAGCTTAGTTACAATGAAACGTAGTTAAAAACAACAAAAGATGCGTAGAGAGCCGGGAAGATGGAAATGGAGAAAACCAAGCAAAATCAACAAGAGAGCCGGCGAGAATGGGAAAATAACAGAGGAATGGTAAATAAGGATTGGTTTAAGGAAAAACCTGTAGAAATCGACAGATTTCAGCCTGCTAGACGAAAGCCCCGCCATGGATGCAGCGCTCTAAAGAGCAATTGAGCAGCAGCAGCAGATTGGAGCGGGGGGAGAAGAAAGTCGAAAGACTAGGAAGAGAGTTGAGATAAAAAAAAAATTAGGAACCCAATATACCAGTGTACCACCAGCAGGAAATCTTATACAATAACACTCATTTTGTTCCACTAATCTCCACTCTTTATTCTTTTAATCTAATCTAATGGCTTAAAATACATGAGCATCTTTGTAATTTTAATAATTTCATTAATTAAATCATAAAATACTTTATATCCCATGATTCTTGGAGATTCTGTCTCCACATTCTTCTATACAACACGATTTCCCTAAATTGCATCTGTTCACCATTAATTTACAAGTTTTACTGTAAATTGTTTAGGTACATGATACATATTAGTATTACATTTGCGTGGAACCTTCCTCGCACGAACATGTTCCTAATTTTTATAATAGGTACACATTTATGTTCCTAATTCTTATAATAAGTACACATATGTTCCTAATTCTTATTATAGGTACACATTTTAGTATATTGTCCATGATGGAATCAATAGGCAAACAAGAAATTTGTTCCAAATCAGTGAAATCGACACAAAATCAACAACCAGTAGACAAAATTGGAATCAACATCTAATACGGGTCAAATACCTTAGTAGTCCCGAAACTTTGGGCCTTGTTACATTTCAGTCCTGAAACTTCAATTTGTTTCCGAATCTTCCTGTTAGTATGGACTCCGTTACGTAATAGTACTATTCACGCCACCGACAACTTTTTCCGGTGGTTTTGCCACATCAGCGCTCCACGTCAGTTAATTTAATAATTAAATAATGCCCAACCCAAACCTATTCAACCCATTCCGATTAACCCCACTGCCCGACCCAACCCTCTAAACCTAACTCGAAATAAAACCCTTACAGCCCAAAACGGAGACTGGAGATTTGAAATCCTCAATCTCCGGATTTCAAATATCTCTCTGCAAAATAATTTCCAACCACGAATTAAATCAGTTAATCGATGAAGGGAGTGATACTCAAGTCTGCTCCGGCTCTAGCCGATCTGACGGCGGTGAAACAGAGGCTCTTCTTTAATGGGAAATACTCCGATCAGAGCAGCATTGATCTTCTCTTCCGATCTCGCCGGACGATTTGCGGGGGAGTATACTGTCAGCTGGACAACGATTCTTTTGGCGCCGGACCGGTGATCGAAAAGTCCTCTGCTACTCGGCGTGATGTTAGTGTTCAAGTTCTGAGCAGTCCGATCTCCGAGGAGACCACGCCGACGATCAACAAGGTAAACATTAGATCACTCTGTTCATCCTATGAATTAATTAGCTTTTGTTTGAATTAGTCGGAGAAATTCGTGAAGACTTTGCTCTGTTTTGTGAACGCTTTTGCTCTGTTTTTTTGGTTGCTTTGAAACAGAGGGTGTTCACGTTTGGGAAAGGGATGAGCGAAGGAAACAAGAGCATGAAATCACTAGTAAGAATTGAATTTCACATATTTTCAAATTTCAATCTGTACTATTCAATTACTCACTCGATAATTTGCTATGATTCATTCAAGCTTGGTGGGAAAGGAGCAAACTTGGCGGAAATGGCGACAATCGGCCTATAAGTCCTGCCAGGCTTGACTATCTCCACAGAGGCATGTCAAGAATACCAGAAGAACGGGTTAGACGAATTTGCTGAGACTTGGAGTTCTCTTCCTTCTAGGAACGAAATTGGATGTGCAGAGAAGATTGATGTCCTTACCTACATGCCGTCGCCAGACTTGGAGTTGCAGAGTGCTGCCTTTTTTCGTCAAGAGAAGGGAGATGAAGAAAGTATAGAGAGAAGGAGGAAGTCGGACAGTTTGCGTTTTGGGTTGTAAGGGTTTTATTTCGGGTTAGGTTTAGAGGGTTGGGTCGGGCAGTGGGGTTAATCGGAATGGGTTGAATAGGTTTGGGTTGGGCATTATTTAATTATTAAATTAACTGACGTGGAGCGCTGATGTGGCAAAACCATCGGAAAAGGTTGTCGGCGGTGTGAATAGTACCATTACGTAACGGAGTCCATACTAATGAGATGATTCAGAAACAAATTGAAGTTTCACGACTGAAATGTAACAAGGCCCAAAGTTTTGGGACTACTAAGGTATTTGATCTCATCTAATACACTAAATTATAACATTGTTTCAAAACAAAATTTATAAACTTCGTACCTAATATACTAGATTGGGACATTGTATCTCAACAAAATTTACAAAACATGTACAATTGGTACCTACTCGACTCAGTAGGTATAGAAGAAGAAGAATAAAAAATTACTTAATTATGTACCTTATATACTAGATTGGTACAGCGGATCTGAAGAAGAAGAAGAACGACGATATACATCGGCTCTGAAGCGGGCTCCATCTCCGACCAAGCTTCGACGACAGGCGGACGGCGGTGGGAAGCGGCTCTGACAGCGAGCTCCATCGCGAGGAAAAACCCTCTCCGACCAAGCTTCGACGACGGGCGAACGGCAGTGGGAAGTAGCTCTGATAACGGGCTCCATCGTGAGGAAGAACGGTAGTGGGAAACGACTCTGAAGCGGGCTCCATCTCTGGCCAAGCTCCGACAATGGGCGAATGGCGGTGGGAAGCGGCTCTGACAGCGGTCTGACAGCGGCTCCATCATAGAAACCCTAATGACGACAGTTATATGGGATATGAAGAACAAAAGGATATGACGGCAGTTATATGATAAAACAAAACCCTAATTTAGTTATATACACTATTGTAATCGTTACTATTTTACCCTTTTAATTTTAGCCATTAGATTTTACTATCAAATCTAAAGATTCTTAGCTATGTTTAGCCAGTGGAATAATGAAATTACTAATTAGCAACTTGTTTGGTATGGTCGCTAGGATATATATTTTATTTTATGAATACCTTGATTCTCATTCATCAAATGGACCAAACACCACTTGGTGAAGGCCCGGATAAAATATTTACATCAAATAACAACTAGACAGAAACAAGTGGGATGGCACCCGCCTTGTCAGAGGGAGAAGAGAACAAAACAAAGGTTTTACAGACTCAACCTATTCAGAATCCTATTACATGTAGTATCCTTAAATGAAGGCAAAACAATGATCTCAAGCTTGATCTTTCGAACAAGGATATCCATTGTAAGAGCCTTCCCCGCATACATTCTATGACAGCGCTCTCACCAAATATGACTGACCACGGCTCCCCAAAGCAACCTACAAGCTCCAGCAAATGGAGATGATGTCGAAGCAGCAACAATGATCCAAGAACTGCTAGCTGTCCAATTTCCCTGAGGTGGAGCCAAGAACTTGGCAAGAATCCTGCAAACAATAGTAAAAGTGAAGTGGCATCCAAAAAACAGATGGTCACGATCATCCTCTCCATTAGAGCAAAAATGACATCTGATATCACAAACCAGTCCCCATGAAACAAGCTTCACAGCTGTGGGTATGCGATCCAGGAATATAGTCGAAAGAATGAAAGAGTTCTTTGGAATCGTTGGAGACTTCCAAACAACACTGAACCAGGGAACCACTGAAGGGAAAGGCTGATATCCTTCCAAACTCTTGTAACCGAGTACCGTGCCATTGGTTTACCATTCCAATGAGGCCATCTCCCACTTGAGATAAAGGTAGCAGCAATGGTCCTCATTTTCATTAGTTTCTTCCATAGCCACAATCAAACAGTAGAGTTCAGAGTCCACAAATCTCTCCCTTTCAATCTGTACTTATTAACCCACGCAACCCACAAACTACCACTCTTACTAAAAATACTCCAAATATGGCGAATACAACAAGCATCATTCCACCATCTAATATTCTTAACATCAAGACCTCCCATCTCCTTAGGATTAGAGAGTTTGACCCATGAGACTTTAGCCTTCCTTTTAACACCCAAATCAGCACCTGACCAAGGAAACCTAGAGCACAAAGCCTCAACCTCCTTAATAACACCTTTAGGAAGAAGGAAAACAACCATCCAATAATTGCTCATACTTTGAAGAACATATTTAATTAGTTGACCCCTCCCCGCATATGATAAGAGCTTTGCTTTCCAACTAGAGATCCTCTTAACAATCTTATCAATCAAATGTTTACAGGAAGAAATGCTTAACTTACCAGAGACCAAGGGGATACCAAGCTTAACTTACTGGTCACTAGGGATATTAATAGCAATTAATAGCTAGATATTTGAAACATTATTGGATGCTACTGCTATAATATTGAATATCAATAGCTAGCTATTGGGTGCTATATATTGAATATCAATAGTACCATTTAGATATTCACTTAAACAGTTAAATATCTAAAACCAACCTAATAGCATAATCTCTTCCAATTTTGCCTCTTCCGATTAAAGGCAATTACATATTTACATGCCCTTGGACCCACAAAAATATTTTTTTTATTTCCCCAATTTTTTTATAAAAAATCATATCTTTTACATACGAACTCGGAATTGACAATATTTTGCGCCAACATCTTAGTTTTGCAAAAACGAGTCCAACAAAACTATTCTTGATATACTTTCAAAGAATTTTTGAAATCATCATAATACGATCAATATTGTTCTTGTTAGATTCGTTATTGAAATACGAGTCTTTTTATATAAAGAACATAATTTTTGGACTTGAACTGATAAAGTTATGTTAATTTAATGAAAAGTATAGAAAAAATAAGGTCAAATATGTAATTCTATGAGAAAACTCATTTCCACTAAATATCAAATATCAAACAAGAATTTCACATTGAAATCCAATAGTTAGATATCTCAAATAACTACCTATTTGAAATATCTCATTCCAATAACTAGATTTCCCATAATCGTTGGCGGGATTCGGTCAAGTATTTTATGATTTAATTTTTTTTAATTATAATTATTTAATATGATTGTATGTAATATAAACCAAACAATAATAAATTGTTAAAAAATTACTAACTATATATTAAATTATATATTTTGTTCTCATAAATCTTTAGAAATATAAGGTAATAATGCTATATTTACTATCACTTATTTTTTAGAAAATTTCAAATTCAAATTATACCTAAAATTTTGTTTAACAGTAAATTAAAACTTTGAATTTTAAAATATAAATGGAAATTTTTGCCAATTTAAATCGTGAAAAGGTGAATTCCAAAAATTATATAATTAGTAGACTAGTACTTCTGAAAACTTCCGTAAACTTGTTCCACCTTTCAAACCCCATCTCCAACAAACTAATTTAAAAAATATGTGCGCACAAAATCCTGACAATCCTAACAGCTACTTACCATGTTGATTTTCCTCATAAATCTACATGATATTCTATTGATTTATACAAACATTTCACCACATCTGCATCTTACAATCTTTTTCCTTTGTGCTTCTTTGATATTTATGCTTCTCAATCTCTTCTTTCTTGGCTTGGAGAATCGCAAATCTCAGACACCTCTTCATCTTGATTGATTTTGACACGCTTACTAATATTAGTTTCTTGTTCCATGAAAGGCTTTCCGTTGCAGCTCATCCTTGTAACAACTCTTTGTTTCATTGGGTCTCCGTCTTCCTCTGTTCCCTTCTAGTGCCAAGAATGATAGATGATGAAGAAGAGGAAACTTCAGACTCTCACTTCCACCTTGACAACAACAAGCAAGGTCGACTCTCTTTCTTTCTTCTATAGAAAAATCATTCCTCAATCCTTCTCTTCTTCTCGGTTCTAACAATTTCGGGGTTGCGATTTTTAGTCGACTTCTATCGGCACCACGTACAAACCCAAACAGGACATAGTCTTCAATATCGATGCACCGGACGCCGACAACCATTTGGCCATCACTGAATATGTCGAATAACTCTACAATTTCTACAAACTCGTTGAGGTTGGTCAGAAAGACGGTTTCTTTTCTTCTGCTTCCAATTTTCACCTCTCTTCTTCAATCAGTCTCCTAACATTTTATTGCAACTCAATTGATAGAATGAGAGTCGACCAGTCTGCTACATGGAGAAATTCGAGAGAATCACCTACAAGATCGCCTTCATTTACAATGTTTGTACCTTGAGTAATCACTAACGACGTCAAACGCTCACATATGGCAATTGGCCAAGGTTCCTTCTTCATCAACAACACGAGTTGCTAGCCAGACACTACAACAAACACAGTGGATAGTCGGGGGCTGGCTATCGGGGGCCGAATGCCCCCAACAATTATAGTTAAGGGTTGTCCAATAATGGTCAGGGACATATAGCCCCCGAAAAATATAGTTGGCGACATTTCTGTCGAGTGCTACGCCTAGACAATGAAACAAAATAGCCCCTGAAAAAATTAGCCCCAGACAATATTCAATAAGTTGGTTCAATGGGCTGGTTAACTAGTAATTTTTTCGGGAGCCAATTTTTTCAAGCTCCTGACTATATGAATGATATAGTCGGGGGCAAGCCCTTGACAAAAAGGCCCCAGACTATATGAGAGATATAGTGAGGGGCACACCCTCCTACTAAACCACTTAAGTAGTCTGGGGCTAAGCCCCCGACAATTTTTGTTGGGGGCGCTATTATCGGGGGCTTGTCGAATGACCTCGAAATGGATCTCTCCTCCTCCCAATTTTCTGAATTCATTTCTCCTCTCTTATCCTCTATTCTCTCAATCTTCCAACCCTCCACTGGTTGTCTCTCCTCCCTTCTCTCTCACTCCATTCACCATACCGCCGACCACCACTCGCCTTGCAGTCAGCCCCTCATCCTTCCTGACCAAATCCCAAATTGATCCCCTATCGAGCCACATTCTGCCGTTGGACCCAACGCCTTCACCCAACCTTCGCCCAGCTCATCTGCTCTGCTTCACCCCTACGCACCATCGACATCTGCCATCGAACCCACCAAACTTCGCTGTAATAGTTAGAAGTGCTGATGAGGTAATTTCTAGTATTTTCCACCAGTCTCTTTGACTTGAGCGCCGCCACGATGCCCGATACGGCCCCGACACCTTGACACGTCCCGAGACACCATGGACCAAAAACCTGGAGCAGGAGCTGATCATGCCGAGTGCCGACCCAACTGATGTCGTGTCGAACCAATGCCAGACCAAGGACCGAGACCACCAAAGATGGAGCCGGACATAGCATTGAGACCACTTATGTTGGAGCCAGACCAAGGACCGAGACTACTGACATTAGTGTCGGATTGAGGGCCGAGACTGAGGATGCCAGTGCCGACACCCGAAGACGGACCAGAGATACATGCCCCAGACGAGCTAGAGACCGAGCCCAAGCACACAAGGCTGAACGAGATGTTGAGACCTAGTTAAGTACCGACGCCGAGCCGAACCCAACTAAGAGCCCAAGTGATGTCGAACCCTGGAGGATATATGAGGTCGGGCTGACACAAGCTGATGTTGATCCAACAAGTGCTAGGCTAGACCGATGCAAGGCTTGAAGGTAGGGCGGACCAGGTCCGACACGTAAAGTCTGTGACACAGCCGAAGCACCGCGAAATTGTCCGCAACAAGGATTCCGCAACGCGCCCGGATTGATGATGCCATGTCCGAAGAACCCGGAGTCTGAATCCTACTTGGAGAAGGAGTGCCGGAACAAGCTGTTTTCTTGCCGGTTTAAGACTTTTTACCCCGGATTAGGGTTTTTAGTCGTTTTCCCTTTTAGTTCGGATTTCTTCCTTCTTAGTTAGTTTTTTGGATTTATTTAATTATTATAAAGTTAGAATAGGAGAAGGATTCAGAGTAACCCTAGGTCGATCCTCCTCCAATAAATAGAACCCTTTTGTACTACGAATAAGGACACACCTTGAAGAATTATAATCGATTTCAGAACTTTCAATTCTTTGTTCCTTCTAGCTCTTGCATGAATTGCTTGGCTTGATAGGTTAGATATATTAGGCAATAAGGTCATCACCATTTTTCTTGTGGCACCATTCGACTCTTGATACTTCTGGTTCCTAGCTCTCTATAGCTAGTGGGTCAAAGTTCGTTTCATCTAAGTCTGTGATTTTTGTCTACTTACTTTTTTTTTCCATAGATTGGTGTAGGGTCACAGCCCACGGTTGCTTGTGGTTCACATCACTTTTTCTCTCAAAAGCAACTCCTATTTCGATTTAACAATTTTTTTGGATTAATTTAGTATTTACTGAGCCTCTACTTTCATTTCTGCCATCGACAACATCATTTCTGCCACCGACAACATCATTTGTTCCTCCACTCCTGTCATTTTTGTTCATGCAGGTAAGTTAATTTTCTTTTATTTTCAAAGTTTCTTATATCCTTATATTTTTCGAAATCTAAACTTGATTCTGCTGTTTTTCAGATTCAGTATTGTCCAAATCAAAATTTAGCATCACAATTTTCAAAATTATTGGTTTTCCGATTAGCTAGGTAAACCGAATCCAGTATCTTTTATTTTGCATGTAGTTAATTTTATGGATATCTTTATTCTGAATTTTGGGTTCTTTCTTTTGTGCAAATTGTGGAGTTTTCAGACTCATTCTTGCGGGTGGTCAACCAAGCAATTCTAATCAACCAAACCAAGACCCAAATCCTTCATCCAGTTCTATTGTCCAATTCCATTTACCAATTCCATAAGCCAATTCCACGTACCAATTCCATTATTCAATTCTAAGCATAAATCTACAACACTATTCATACTTTCAATCCACATCTCAACATAGCACCCCTATCACCCAAACAACACATAACACCAATCATCCAATCACACAGGGCATCATAGCATCCAGTATCACCATCACAACCACACTACACTTCATCCATCATTCACATAACACAAACAGTTTAAGGGTAAACGACTTGCTCACCGGCCACCCCCACCTGCAAGTACAGGGATAGCCATGTCATGAGTCATAGGGTTACCCTCTTGTACCTCCTTCATTGGACGACCCCACATTGGCAGGGGCATCCACCTGTTCATCATATAAAGGGCGACCCCACATTGGCAGGGCCATCCACCTGTTCATCATATAAAGGGCGACCCCACATTGGCAGGACCACCCTCCTGTAACCACAAACTGATAACACAAGATATAGATACAGTTTAACAGAATCACATCCCAACCCTCCTACACTCATTACTAAGTCTGATTCATTTAACAACAATGTTAATCATTTCCCCCAATCCATTCATAACACAGCAGCCCGCAACCATCCATCAATTCATCAATTAACAACCACACAACAAGCATCAATCATCATAATTCACATAACAATCAATTGCAGAACAGTTTCCCCTTTTACTCTCTTTCAATTTCATGCAAAGCCCTACATTCTTCTAAGTCAGAATTTCAACTCCTCACACCGACCATACTACCTATCGTATGCTAAACCCTCACCTGACAAGAAGATGAGGCTCTAAAACAACTTCTAGAACTCGAACAACCAAGCTCTCAGACACAAAAAATGAAGCTTCTTCCTTCTGCCACTAACAGTTCCACGATCCGAAATACCTAGAACCATGACATGCAATCTCTTCCTCTCGTTGCCACAAACACGTAGCAACAAACAGATCGTCAATCGGAGCTCTACAACTCCCGGAATCAAGGATTGAAGCTAAGGGGGGTTTTGGTTCATCAAAAGGATTTTCGGGGAAAGAGAAAGAGGGGAAAATTGTGAATTTCCGTGAAATCAGCATTAATAGTCAGGCAATGATACACGGCGTGTATCATGATACACGGCCATGTATCATGGTCTGCTCACCTTGACAAATTTTCGCGTACTCGCTTGTATCTTCGACCCGACTCAACTATGAATGTCCCAGACTTCGATGGGGCCTCAAGAACATTGTTTCCAATGTCTGAACTAGTCAAACTCGAGTTCCAAACCGTTCGGCTGGGCGGGGATGTTACAAACAGCTAAAAAAAAATCCATGAAGGCTGGGCCTAAAGCATACAATATCTCGATCTCCTTGTTGTACTGTTCCACCGACATGCTACCTTTCTTCAAGAATTGGAGCTTCGTGTGTAGGTCACGTGTACAGGCAGCCGGTACGAACCTCTTCCTCATCTTTCTCTTAAGATCCCTCCATGTCTTGATTGGATCCGCCTCATCCCTCTAGATCTGCCGTCTGAGTTGACTCCACCATAGGGTAGCATAGTCAGTAAACTCAATAGTAGCAATAGTTATCTTCTTCCTTTCAGAATAGTTATGACAGTCCATGAAGTCTTCCATGCTTCACTACCAATCAATGTATTCGTCGGCATTGGCCTTGCCGGAAAATTTAGGCACGGTCAGCTTCAAGTTCCTCACATCATCATCAGGCTCCTGATCATTCCTCTTTGGTCGCTTGTCATCTCAGGATTTCCACCTCTACGTGGCTGTCACTCGATGAAGTTGGTGATGGTTTGAGCCAGGGCTGCGATTTGTTCCTCTATGGACGTCATCCTCTCATCTGCCAAGATTAATAAGATAGAACAAAGGCCTCCCAAAATCTGTCAACTAACAATATGAACTAAAACTCACACACTCTAATTTTACCACTCGTGTTTGATATCTAAGTAAACACTCAAGTAGGTTTAGAAAAATCAGAAACAAACATTCAAGCTCAGTTCAAGTAGTTGCAAGTTTCTTCAAAAGCTACCAAGTTCAAATTTATCAAATCGTAAAGCACAAACAAGACTTGAAAACCTAGGATTATATCTCTGGCCTACAAGTACTATCCTTGCTACGACTCGTCAAGCAAAGTAATTGGCAATCAGTAGTCTTAGGGTCATTTCAATGGTTTTAAACACAAAGCAACGAAAGCTTAAAATTGAAAAAAACTTCCCCCTCTTCTTAAGATCAACCTATAATGAATACTTTGGCAAGGTGGTCTTGCTTTGGTTGGGTCGTATTTTTTCTGTTTTTGACCTCTTTTTATATATATATATATATATATATATTAGTATTTTATATTTATGTATTTTTCTTTTAAGACAATGAACAAAGATGACAAGTCTAACCTTAGTAACCGGGGGTGGATAAGACTTGGACCCGCTAGCTATAGAGAGCTAGGAACCCTAAGTATCAAGTCGAAGGTGCCACACCATGGTATGGATGCCCAAGATTATAAGTCGAACCTTAATCAATGCAACAACGAGCAAAGACTTGAAGGAAAAAGAACAAAAGTTCTGAAATTTTAATTTTATATTTGATCAAAGGTGTCCCTTACAATGAGGTCGTAGGCCTTTATTTATAAGCGAGGATTCGTGAACAAGCTCTCTGAATCCTCCTACAATTCTAACTCCTAAAATAGTAAAAAAAATTCCTAAATAGTCTAAGTAGGAATAAAATCCAAACTAAAACACTAAAAGTCTAAAATAGTAAAAATTTGACAATACCGGCGAAAACCTAGGCCGACGGAAAACCCTAATCCATGTCTAAGATGGATGGGTTGTAAAAAATCCCTCATTGGGCGGGACTCCGTCTCCTCTGAGTTTCCTACTCCTAAAAGGACTTGGAAACACTGGTGGCGTTCCGTGGCATGGGTTTTCCTGATCAGGATAGGAATCTTGATCACGAGCGAATTGCTAGGCGCCGCCGGGTTTCGGGACACGGTGATGGGCGCTGGCGAGTGCCATGTCTTTGTTGCCCTCATTGAGTCCTTCTCCATATCAGACTAGGATTGATGGAGATTTATCCTTGAACACCAGGGAACCTTTAGAGCTGAAGGATTCTTGAAAGGCACGATTGGAAAATTTGGGTCGGCCCTGATCGCATCTCGTATGGGCTCCGGCTTCTGCCCTGTGCCTGGGTCGGCATCGTCGGGGCATGGCTAGTGTCAGCATCATTCCAAAGGTGTCTTTATGCTCCGGCACTTCAGTCATCTTCGGCTCTTGGTGGGGCACCGGCATCAGCGCTTGGCTCGGCACTGGCATCGGCCCTGGGCCAGTACTGTCTCGGCCCGACATCAGTGCTGGGGGGACGAATCGACATTAGCATCAAGACTTAATGTTGGGGGTCCGGGTTAGGCATTTTCCCTTCCATCTAGGGGTAACCTGATGTGATCCGAGCCACCAAGCCCGACGCGACTGATGCCGATCCGGCCCTAGCATTGATGCCGGGCCAAGACTACACCGGCTCCAAGCCTACGCCAGCACCGGAGCCTAGGAGAGCCGAAGCCTCGAATCTAGAAGACACCCTCAGCCAGGCACCAATGTCAGCTCCTACCCCAGCCAGAGCCAGATTAATGACACGCCAGGAGCTGATGCTGACACCGAGCCCCGACCCGGGCCCCAGACCGAGCTTAGCACCAAATCTAGGCCCCAGGCCAACTCCCACGGGCCCCTGGAGAAAAGACCTACCTGAAGACATCCCTAAGGTACTATTGGAAGAAGGCTCGGAGCAGAACTCAAAAGGCCTGAACAGAACTGAAGAAGGCCGAGAGCTAAACCCGACACCCGAGCCGAGCCCGTGCCCGAATGCCACAGAGAAGCACTTTTGGCCCAGCCAACAATTGGCCCGTGCCTTTTGGGAAATTCCAACTGTCCTGGATAGCTTGAATCCCCAGGAATACTCTCCAACAAACGGAGCTCAATTTGGAGGAGAATTGAAGGAGATACAGTTGGATGAAGTCAAGGTGAAGCATGGGTGGAGCATCAAGGAGTGGAGCCCGGATGTTGATCCGAGGATGCAGATGATAGAAGCTACGATCAGGCCACCAACTGAGCCTGATCCATGGAGGTATTGATGACCATAAATGATACGGGAAATGAAGAGAGGAAGCCAAGTACATCCAAGCAAGAAATCCTAATCAAACCCGGATTTCTGGACAGATTCTTAGTCCGACAAGGATTGACGAATATGGGCTGCTTGGAGACAGAATTTGGACTGATGTCCAACTTGAAAGTTGTAGCCCATGGAGTCTACTACGGATATGCAAAAGATCAGAATTTTAGGAATTTGTTTGGTATTTATTCGGCCCATAATTCCAGAACCCGTTTAGCTGTTTTTAGGAATTTCCAGTTTTTCCCTTTTAGTGTTTTTGTTTAGGAAGGAGTCTTTTCCTTGGTAAACAAGGCTCCAAATTTCAGTCCTTTTTAGGACTTTTTATTATTTTAATAGTTAGTTTCGTAGGAGGAAAAGGACAGCATGTTCTCCCTTCCTCACCTATAAATAAGAGGCTTCGGCCTCATAGGACAGACAGTTATCATTGATTAAAGAAATTTCAGAACTTAGTTCTTTTCCCTTCAAGTCTTTGCTCGTTATTGCTTAGCTTAAGGTTTGGTTTATCATCAAAGGCTATCATCCTTTGTTTGTGGCACCAATTCGACCGAATACTTGGGGTTCCTAAGTCTATACTTAGTGGATTTGAAGGATTCTCCGCGGTTTCAAAGGTTAGGTTCTCGTGGGGCTGATAATATAGTTTTGGGTGTTGAGTCGATCCCTTCCTAGAGGAGGCGGTTCACATCATAACCTCTCCTCTCCATAAGTTTCTCCACTCCAAGCCAACATGGGAAAGTTGGGTGCTGGTGCCCGCCGGGACGTGGCCGCGCCAGGCTTGGTGGTCGCGATCACTTCAACAAGTGTCGGAGTTAAATGTCACTCTCGCCAAAACTCAAGTGCAGACATCTGAACCATCTTCTCAATGGGAAAAAGAAGCATATTCTTCAATTTTCCATATTGGGAGTTCAATATGTTGCGTCAGAACCTCGACGTGATGCACGTTGAAAAGAATGTGTGCGACAATATTTTGTACACGTTGTTGGACGATATGACAATATTTTGTACGCGGTTCGCAATATTTATGTATGATTGGTGATTACTCCTTGTATGTGTGCAGAGAACCAGTGAGACCAGGTTGTTTGGCTGATTTGTATGCATGTTAGGTTCAATGTTCTAGGCGTGCCAGTTTAATATTCATTGTGGGAACTTGAATCTCAATTTGATCGATCTTGTCATTTGTGAACCTGAGTGTATCCTAGTTCATTTGCTTGAGGACAAGCAAAGCATAGTCGTAGGGGAATTTGATGTGACTTTATATAGTGTATTTTGAGCCTATGATTGACCTATGAAATGCCCGTGTTTGGTCATGAGATGCCATGCTCTATATGCTTTTATTGATATTTTGCACAAAGGTTCCATTTGTTGTCCAGTTGCCACTTTGGAGCCAAATTCGTGGTCTATTGGAGTTGACTCTGTGCATCTTCAGGTTATGGCATCGAAGTACGGATGACAAGGAGCACATAGGAGCAAACAGGAGGTCATTTGGAGTCCGGACGAGGGAGATATGAGCATTACAAGATCGAGCTTTCTGCAGAGTGCAGGGGTGCACGCCGTGCAGGGGTGCACGCCGTGCACTGCCCCTGCACTATAAATACTCTTGTTTTTGGCCATTTTGGGTGATTCTTTCATCTCTCTTGAACCCCAAACACATACCCACGAACCCTCAAACCTTAGAACACATTTTGGGAGCATTTTGAAGCCATTGGAGCTAGGATTGAAGCCAACAAACCTTGGGAGAAGTGCTTACAAGTGGAGAATTGAAGATCATCACAAAGATTCATCCATGGTGTTCTTGGTGACCAATCTTCCTTCTCTTTTCTTTACTCCCTTGGCTATGTGTGGCTAAGTTTCTAGGGTTCAACTTGGATGGTAGATTAATTGTGCTATGATAGAGGGATGATTGTATAGAACTTGCCATGATTGATTTTGGTTGTATGAAGATGATTCCTACACTTGTTCTTAATGCCATTTTATGCCATGTTTGCTTGATTTGGTCCATTCAATGTGATTTGATGCATGAGAGTGCTTGGATTGCATAGATTGTAGGTCTAGGGATTGAAGTGAGTGTGTTCTAAGAGATTGGATCATCTTGTTTCAACCATTTTCACTTGATTTCTCTCTTGGGCATTTTATCGAACACTTGGTGTGCATGTGGATTTTCATTCAATTGAGTTTGAAAAGGCTTTTTGGTGAATCTCTTAGTCTTAGGGCATTGATATGAGAGTGTTGTGCCTAGCCTTGTGGTCATAGAGTCTTAAGAGAGGGTCTTGTGTCTTGGCATTTCATCAAACACTTAGAATGCATCCTTTTTCACTTAGCTTGAGAGCGAGAGCTTAAGTTGAGTGGTATTAGGATAGGGATTTGGTGCTACGAGAGTGCATTGAGTCTATAGAAGTGAAATACATGGTCATCTGAATGCAAACTCGATCTTAATTGGCTTGTTTGTTCAATTAGTCCTCTTGAGCATGATGAAACTACCCACCAAGAGAACCCCCTTTGTCTTTGATTTGAACCACCTTTCTCTCTTGTTTAATTCTTGTTAGTATTGCGAATCTTTGCTTTTGTTTCTGAATTTCTTATCAAACCAAACCAATTTCAAATGTCTAGACCGTCTATGAGAAGTGTGAGTATTGGTTTATGAGAGGACCCCGTGGAATACGACTTTGGTAAAATCCTTTTATCAAGTTTTTGGCGCCGTTGCCGGGGACTCTCTCATTCCTTTGAAAGCACTTAGTAGTGGACCGATCTATTCACTTCCTTCCAATTTAGTTTTTGCTTCCTTTTTACTTTTTGTTTGGTTTTGTTATTCCGCATTGTCGTATTACTTGGGTGTTTTTGTTGTGCTTGTTTGTAGGTATCATGTACTAGTGCATGAGGCGACTCACTCGTCTTCAAGCACGACTTCAAGGTCTTGCGCAAGTGATTGAACCACCAACCTTCTCTCCCTCTCATTTGGTTCATAGCGCCACACGCAACAACATGTCTCACCATGA
Organism: Linum lewisii; assembly: GCA_034768395.1. Taxonomy (NCBI): domain Eukaryota; kingdom Viridiplantae; phylum Streptophyta; class Magnoliopsida; order Malpighiales; family Linaceae; genus Linum; species Linum lewisii. The sequence continues at coordinate 15,305,378 of CM068302.1, forward strand.
AGATGAAGACAACCATTCGGAGCATTCTCACCATACCAATGAAGATAACCACTCACAAAGAGGTGAAAGATGCACCTTAGCGGACTATGCTCGCCATACTCTCGAAGGGGCCGCCTCTAGCATTGTTCGAAGACCCGTCAATGCTAGGAACTTCTTGGTGCAAAATGGAGTGGTGTTCAATGGCATTGATGGAGAATGCCCATCTAGGCATCTCAAGAACTTCTTGGAGATATGTGATACGGTGAAGAATGACCAAGTGCACTCGGATTGTGTGAGACTCCGGCTCTTTCCCTTCTCACTCAAAGGTAGAGCCAATTCATGGTTGGAGAACCAACCGAGTAGAGCTTTCACCACATGGGAGGGCCTAGCCGAAGCTTTCCTCGAAGAGTATTTTCCTCCTTATATGACGGATGCAATCCGAGATCGTATCAACCACTTCACACAACACAAGGGAGAGCTCTTCCATGAGACTTGGAATAGGTTCCAAGCCCTTCTTCGGTCTTGTCCTCATCACAACTTCGCCGAATGGAGCTTGGCGGACATCTTTGCTAGGTCCCTTGATTTTGAGAATACAAGGATGATCAACCAAGCCGCCGGAGGTGATTTAAGGATGCTCACTCCCGGAGATGCTCTAGAACTCTTCACGGAGATGGCCAACAAGACAAGGAGTTGGTCTCGACAACAACCTCCTAAGTCTAAGTATGGAAGTGACACGCACTATGGTTCTTGGGCTGTAAGTGTTGATGCACCAAAGGATTCGTCTAGCTATGGGAAGAAGCCTAAGTTACCGGGGCACCGAGATGAAGATGATCCCATGATTGCTCTCCTTATGTCCAAGATTGATGCCATGGCCTCTCAAGTAAGCAATCTTAGTATGCCTAAGCATCCCTCTAAGGCTTCATCATCTCATTTGGGCAATCCACCGGTTGCCTCGGTTCTTTGTTGTGAGTGTTGTGGAGGCCAAGGCCATGATGCTAATGTTTGTCCTTCCGCTACTTCCGAGCCTAACCAAGGTGAAAGCATTGAGGAAGTAAGATTTGTGCAAGGCCAAGGATTCTATGGAAACTTCAACCCTCAAGGGAATTACCAAGGTGGTAACTATAACCGTCCTTGGAACCAAGGAGGTGGTTACAACAAGCCTAATCAAGGAGGATTCCAAGGTTATAAAGGGTACAATCAAGGCAACCAATGGAACCAAGGGGAAATCAAAGTCAAGGAAACCAAGGAGGAAACCAATGGACTCAAGGTGGTAATCAAAATCAAGGTAACCAAGGTGGTGAGCAAGGTTCTAATCCACCGGGAATGTATAACCATAAGGGTAATGGACCACCCGGTTTCAACAAACCCCCTCAAAACAAGGAAGGTGGATCTCCAACATCCCAAGAGGACACCAATGCGGCTATTTTCCAACTCTTTAAGAATCAACAAGCTTCCATCTCCAACTTAACAACTCAATTGGGTCATGTTGCCAAGGCACTCTCGGAGAGACCTAAAGGTAGTCTATCCGCCAACACCGAGGTTAATCCCAAGGGCCTCGAGGAGCTTATGATGGTAACTTTGAGGAGTGGTAAGCAAGTGCAAGATTCCACACCTAAAGCGGTAAGAGCTCAAGATGATGATTTTGTTTTGGTGGAAGATGTTGACTCCGATGATGACACGGATAAGATTGAAGTTAAAGATAAAGGAGCCAAGGCTAATGAAGTTCCTAAGACTACCAATAAGGTTGGTTCTCAAGAGGCTACGACGAGTGCTACTCCGGTCTCTCCTCCCGCACCGGTTGTGCCGCCGTACAAGCCTAAGCCACCTTACCCTTCTCGTTTGAAACTGGATTCCATGGGGAAGAATTTCAAACGGTTTGTTGAGCTTCTTGACAAAGTACAATTCACAATGCCTTTTGGGGAAGCAATCACTAAGATGCCTCAATATGCGAAGTTCATGAAAGAGATCTTCACCAACAAACGCAAGTTAACAGATGTGACTTCGGCAAAGCTTAATGAACAATGCTCCACCATTCTCTCTAAGCGACCACCGGAAAAGCTTAAGGATCCAGGTAGCTTTACTATTCCTTGCACTATTGGTGAACATGCAATAAGTAGAGGCTTAGCCGATTTGGGTGCTAGTATCAATGTTATGCCATATTGCATGTTTAAGAAGCTAGGCCTAGGGGAACTAAAACCGACTCAAATGAATGTTCAATTAGCGGATAAATCTGTGACATCCCCTCGTGGTATTGTTGAAGATGTGTTGGTTAAGGTTGGTGCTTTTGAATTCCTTGTGGATTTTGTTATTCTAGATGCTATGGGTGGTACCGATGTGCCTTTGATTCTAGGACGACCCTTCTTAGCGACCTCTCGTGCTTTAATTGATGTCTATGGTGGTAAACTTACACTTAGGGTCGACAATGAATGCATGATCTTTGACCGTTCAAATGGCATGTAGTTTACTTTGTCTTATGCTAGTCACCATGATCCTAAGAATCCGCATGAGCTTACTTCGGCTACTAATAACACTAACCTTGTCCGTCATAGTCTTGCGGAGTTGTTTGCACTTAATGATGTGCATGAGACAAAGGATGAAGTAAAGGAGGTTCCACCTTTCGTGCTTCCAAAGTCGCCATCTAAGGCTAAGAAGAAAGGTGTGAAGAAGTCACCCGAGAAGGGCAAGGAAGCCGCACCGGTTGGTGAGACTAGCAAATCTAAGAAGCCACCCGATGAGAGGAGCCACCCCAAATGGTTTGGCCCCTTCTCCATCACTCCCTCCTCATCATCCGGAAGACCCAAGCTCATACCTCCTAATGTTGGTAAGATCCAATTCAAGTTCCTTTTGCCACATGAAGGTAATGAATTCGATTTTAAGGAGGTAATGAGTTGGGATGGTTTTACTTAGCTTGTCCTTGTGCTTCGTCGAGCTTAAGACGTTAACCAAGCGCTTATCGGGAGGCAACCCGAGTGTTTTTCATTTCTTTTCTTCTTGATTTGATTGCATGATTGTGTGTTTTTGTGGTGTTCAAGGTCCTTGAGTTGTTGTGGTGTTCTTTGTAGTCTCGTAGGTGTTGAAATTCTGAAGTTCGGGGTCCGTTTTGGGTTGATTTGACGGTGTTTTGGTCATTTTTCGTCGAGGTAAAACGACCAAAACACCGTCAAATCAACCCAAAACGGACCCCGAACTTCAGAATTTCATGCACGACGTGCACCCTTGCACGCCGTGCATGATGCACGACGTGCACCGTGCACGGTTGGTGCACGTGCTGTCCAGGAGGACTCGGAATTTTTTTGAAAACCAAGGTGCACGCCGTGCACCCTGCACGCCGTGCACCCCCTGCAATTTTTTTCCACAATTTTTTTCACTGTTTGATTCGTTTGGGGGGTGTTAATGAGGTATTGGGGTGATTATGATTTGGTTTTTCTTTGGTATTTCATGTGGTATTTGTTCATGACGGTTTGCCCATGAAAATTTGGCTTGTTCTTGATCTAATAGTGCGCTCGGTGTATGCCTTGCTCCGCACATTGTGGTTTTCCATTTGCTGTTTTTATAGGAGGTGTCATTCTAGTACTCATGTGTAGTGAGCTATCGACCTCGGTGACCTTTACTTGACCCGGTATTTCATCTCCGGCTTCTCTTCTTCACCGCACGGTATATTCGTTCCACCTTACCCTCTCTCTCTTGATCATTGCAGATAATGCTTGTTCTAGTCGTAGGGGGGATTTGAGGTTTGGTGTGATTGTTTGCCAGTAGAAGTAGAGTGATGTGCATGATCTTGTTTGAAATGCCTCTAGCATAGGATTACTCGGTTCTTGACTCTTGATGTTAAATTGATTTCAATGTTTCACAATGATGTTTAGATTGCCTAACTTATAACCTGTAACCTGCATGCATGTTTTGATGTCTTATAACCTGGTCGGAACAGAAATTTAAATCACGCTTGTAGTGTCACCTTGAAATGCATGAAAATGTTCGAATCCGACTAGCAACCACTTGTAAGCTTTTGATCCATTGCACGTATCTTGCAATTTCAATTCTTTGTGAGTGGCTTTCTCGTATTTTGAATGAGTTAGAATTTGCATGAGACCTATTCAAGACCACACGATGACACGAGTTCTAGGATGATTTAGGCACCTAGAGTTTGCTACCTAAGCCAGAAGCCGTCCCAACGAAATCCTCTAGGTGTAACCCCTTGTGCCTAGCCCTTTTTTTTGGTTCGTTATACATTACAGCCATATCCCATGTTTTTCTTCACCCCGTTGATCCCCTGTGGTAGTAGTATGAGATTGGCCTACCGGAAGTCGTTCTGTGGTAACTTACCTATAGCTAGTAAACATGTGGTCTTAGCTTTTATGTCCGTATGTGTAAACCCCTCTAGCAACTTGAAAAATTCAGTACTAAGAGAAAAAAAAAAGAGAAAAAAAAGAAAAAAAGAGTCCAAAGGAAAAGCCAAGGAAAAGGTTCAAAGTCAAAGTAGTTTCTATAGTTCAAAGTGTTCTTCTCCTTACAAATGGAAGAACGAAATCAAAGTAAATGCGAAAGAAAAAGCAAAAAGCAGAAAGTCAAAAAGAAAGTTGAATAAAAGTGCTAGGTTGCTGGAGGGTGTCATAGGACAAGCGTACTCTATTCCACCCGTGTCTAGCTAGATGGTAGGAAGCCATAGTTCCTGATTCGAGGGAAGCTAGTTGATTGCTACACCGCGCCAAAGCCTTCATCATCATACATCCCTTCATCCATTCATCATAAACCCGTGTAGTGTAGGATCGTTTCAGTCCCGCGCAAAGTCCTTTTGACTAGAGTCTCGTGTTATCAAAGTGGTGGAGATGTGGTCGAAATGCAAACTTATGACATAGTTCGGTCGAGAAAGTGATTGAGAGCTAAAACACGTCCCTAAACATAGAGTGCGAGAGTTTCCCCTTGTACTTAAAATTTTTTGTGTGAGGAGTCTAGTCGGTTAGATCGGATTTATGTATGATTGGTGATTACTCCTTGTATGTGTGCAGAGAACCAGTGAGACCAGGTTGTTTGGCTGATTTGTATGCATGTTAGGTTCAATGTTCTAGGCGTGCCAGTTTAATATTCATTGTGGGAACTTGAATCTCAATTTGATCGATCTTGTCATTTGTGAACCTGAGTGTATCCTAGTTCATTTGCTTGAGGACAAGCAAAGCATAGTCGTAGGGGAATTTGATGTGACTTTATATAGTGTATTTTGAGCCTATGATTGACCTATGAAATGCCCGTGTTTGGTCGTGAGATGCCATGCTCTATATGCTTTTATTGATATTTTGCACAAAGGTTCCATTTGTTGTCCGGTTGCCACTTTGGAGCCAAATTCGTGGTCTATTGGAGTTGACTCTGTGCATTTTCAGGTTATGGCATCGAAGTACGGATGACAAGGAGCACATAGGAGCAAATGGGAGGTCATTTGGAGTCCGGACGAGGGAGATATGAGCATTACAAGATCGAGCTTTCTGCAGAGTGCAGGGGTGCACGCCGTGCAGGGTTGCACGCCGTGCACTGCCCCTGCACTATAAATACTCTTGTTTTTGGCCATTTTGGGTGATTCTTTCATCTCTCTTGAACCCCAAACACATACCCACGAACCCTCAAACCTTAGAACACATTTTGGGAGCATTTTGAAGCCATTGGAGCTAGGATTGAAGCCAACAAACCTTGGGAGAAGTGCTTACAAGTGGAGAATTGAAGATCATCACAAAGATTCATCCATGGTGTTCTTGGTGACCAATCTTCCTTCTCTTTTCTTTACTCCCTTGGCCATGTGTGGCTAAGTTTCTAGGGTTCAACTTGGATGGGTAGATTAATTGTGCTATGATAGAGGGATGATTGTATAGAACTTGCCATGATTGATTTTGGTTGTATGAAGATGATTCCTACACTTGTTCTTAATGCCATTTTATGCCATGTTTGCTTGATTTGGTCCATTCAATGTGATTTGATGCATGAGAGTGCTTGGATTGCATAGATTGTAGGTCTAGGGATTGAAGTGAGTGTGTTCTAAGAGATTGGATCATCTTGTTTCAACCATTTTCACTTGATTTCTCTCTTGGGCATTTTATCGAACACTTGGTGTGCATGTGGATTTTCATTCAATTGAGTTTGAAAAGGCTTTTTGGTGAATCTCTTAGTGTTAGGGCATTGATATGAGAGTGTTGTGCCTAGCCTTGTGGTCATAGAGTCTTAAGAGAGGGTCTTGTGTCTTGGCATTTCATCAAACACTTAGAATGCATCCTTTTTCACTTAGCTTGAGAGCGAGAGCCTAAGTTGAGTGGTATTAGGATAGGGATTTGGTGCTACGAGAGTGCATTGAGTCTATAGAAGTGAAATGCATGGTCATCTGAATGCAAACTCGATCTTAATTGGCTTGTTTGTTCAATTAGTCCTCTTGAGCATGATGAAACTACCCACCAAGAGGCCCCTTTGTCTTTGATTTGAACCACCTTTCTCTCTTGTTTAATTCTTGTTAGTATTGTGAATCTTTGCTTTTGTTTCTGAATTTCTTATCAAACCAAACCAATTTCAAATGTCTAGACCGTCTATGAGAAGTGTGAGTATTGGTTTATGAGAGGACCCCGTGGAATACGACCTTGGTAAAATCCTTTTATCAGTGGCCAAACAAGAGAAAATACAAAGAATCAAAGAAAAGAAAAGAAAAGAAATCAAGGTCTTGAAAAACAGAAAATTGACCTAGCAAAAAGCAAAGCCACGTTCACACTCAAGGTAGTAGGTTAAGTTCAAGAAGAGGGGGTTTTCATAAGTATAGCTAGTAGCTTTCTTAGTAGAACACCCAAACTTGTTGTTTTTGTCATCCCACGACCTAGTATCAAGATTCTGGCCCCTAGAAATCTGAAACCCTAGGTATAAGGTCTTATTTTGTGTCATTGGTAGACTTAGACTTCATAGCTTCGAAGAAACTTGCAACTACTTGAATTGGAATTGTCTTTGTCTTGGAATTTTTCAAAGAAAACCCTAATTTGAGTGATCTTGAAAATTTATACACGAGTGGTAAGAAAAAGAGTGTGTGAGGTTTCTTAGAGTGATTTTGTGAGGTCCTTGTTCGAGTACTAATCATGGCAGATGAGAGAATTGCTGCTTTGGAGGCACACATGACGACCATAGCTCAGAACATGGTCCGGTTCACCGAGCAGTTTGGAGACCCGAATGGAGATGGCCCCCTACGGCCAAGGAGAGCATGGACGAATAGAGCTGGAATATCTCAAGTCCCAGCCCAAACATTAAATCAAGGAAGGCCGAGCCGAATCACACAAGGTATCTATAAACCTACTAACCCTTTGAGTGGGATTATTTGTAATGAGTGCCAAGTACGAGATCACACGGTGAGAGCATGCCCCAAATGAGCAATGGTGGAAAGACCGGAGAAAAGAGAAGAAGAGGGCTATGGCACCAGAATTAGGCCAGCATCAAGTCTGCCCCGGACCAGCATCAGGCCTGCCCCGGACCAGCATCAGGTCTGCCCCGGACCAGCATCAAGTCTGCCCCGGACCAGCATCAGGCCTGCCCCGGACCAGCATCAGTACTGCCCCGGACCAGCATTAGGTCTGCCCCGAGCCAGCACCAGGCCAGTACTAGGCCCAGCACTAGGCTCAGCGCCTGCCCAGCACCAGTACAGCACCGAGTGCCCAGCACCAGCCAAGCACCAGCTCCAACACCAGACACGGCACCAGCCCCGGCACCATCCCCAGTCCCAGCGCCGGCGCCCGAGCGCCCAGCGCCCGAGCGCCCAGCACCGGCGCCCCAGTGCTTAGCCCCGGCGCCCCAACGCCCACCCCCGGTGCCTGACCAGCCCCCGGCGCCCGACCAGCCACCGACGCCCGAGCCTGGAGCACCCATACTAGCCCCGGTATGGCCCGAAGACCTCAGGCTCGAGCCCCGAGCACCCGTACCAGCCCCGGTACGGCCCAAACACCCATGGAGCGCCAATAAAGCACCAGGTCAAGTCCTACACTTCCCTGTGATTATTTTTATTATTTCTAAAGGATTACCAGGCCCGGATTCGAGGACGAATCCTTTTCAAGAAGAGGGGTATGATGTGATCCGAGCCACCAAGCCCGACGCGACTGATGCCGATCCGGCCCTAGCATTGATGCCGGGCCAAGACTACACCGGCTCCAAGCCTACGCCAGCACCGGAGCCTAGGAGAGCCGAAGCCCCGAATCTAGAAGACACCCTCAGCCAGGCACCAATGTCAGCTCCTACCCAGCTAGAGCCAGATTAATGACACGCCAGGAGCTGATGCTGACACCGAGCCCCGACCCGGGCCCCGGACCGAGCTTAGCACCAAATCTAGGCCCCAGGCCAACTCCCACGGGCCCTTGGAGCAAAGACCTACCTGAAGACATCCCTAAGGTACTCTTGGAAGAAGGCTCGGAGCAGAACTCAAAAGGCCTGAACAGAACTGAAGAAGGCCGAGAGCTAAACCCGACACCCGAGCCGAGCCCGTGCCCGGATGCCACAGAGAAGCACTTTTGGCCCAGACAACAATTTGCCCGTGCCTTTTGGGAAATTCCAACTTTCCTGGATAGCTTGAATCCCCAGGAATACTCTCCAACAAACGGAGCTCAATTTGGAGGAGAATTGAAGGAGATACAGTTGGATGAAGTCAGGGTGAAGCATGGGTGGAGCATCAAGGAGTGGAGCTCGGATGTTGATCCGAGGATGCACATGATAGGAGCTACGATCAGGCCACCACTTGAGCCTGATCCATGGAGGTATTGTATGACCATAAATGATACGGGAAATGAAGAGAGGAAGCCAAGTACATCCAAGCAAGAAATCCTAATCAAACCCGGATTTCTGGACAGATTCCTAGTCCGACAAGGATTGACGAATATGGGCTGCTTGGAGACAAAATTTGGACTGATATCCAACATGAAAGTTGTAGCCCATGGAGTCTACTACGGATCTGAAAAAGATCATAATTTTAGGAATTTGTTTGGTATTTATTCGGCCCATAATTCCAAAACCCGTTTAGCTGTTTTTAGGAATTTCCAGTTTTTCCCTTTTAGTGTTTTTGTTTAGGAAGGAGTCTTTTCCTTGGTAAACAAGGCTCCGAATTTCAGTCCTTTTTAGGACTCTTTTTATTATTTTAATAGTTAGTTTCATAGGAGGAAAAGGAGAGCCTGTTCTCCCTTCCTCACCTATAAATAAGAGGCTTCGGCCTCATAGGACAGACAGTTATCATTGATTAAAGAAATTTCAGAACTTAGTTCTTTTCCCTTCAAGTCTTTGCTCGTTGTTGCTTAGCTTAAGGTTTGGTTTATCATCAAAGGCTATCATCCTTTGTTTGTGGCACCAATTCGACCGAATACTTGGGTTCCTAAGTCTATACTTAGTGGATTTCAAGGATTCTCCGCGATTTCAAAGGTTAGGTTCTCGTGGGGCTGATAATATAGTTTTGGGTGTTGAGTCAACATGGGAAAGTTGGGTGCTGGTGCCCGCCGGGACGTGGCGGCGCCAGGCTTGGTGGTCGCGATCACTTCAACAAGTGTCGGAGTTAAATGTCACTTTCGCCAAAACTCAAGTGCAGACATCTGAACCATCTTCTCAATGGGAAAAAGAAGCATATTCTTCAATTTTCCATATTGGGAGTTCAATATGTTGCGTCAGAACCTCGACGTGATGCACGTTGAAAAGAATGTGTGCGACAATATTTTGTACACGTTGTTGGACGATATGAACTAAAGGAAAGACCATCTAAAAGCCCGAAAAGATTTGAAAGCGTTAAAGATAAGAAGATTGTGGCGATTAGATGATAAAAGGTGTCATGTTGCTATCTTCACATTGGATCGGTGTAAAATTGATCTTTTACTAAGATCATTGAAAGAAATGTCATTTCCAGATGGATATGCGAGCAACATATCTCAGTGTGTGGATCTGAAAAATCACAAAATGTTTGGTCTCAAAAGTCATGACTCGCTATTTGAAATGTACTCCCAATCGGCGTGACAAGAGTCTTGGTGGAACTAGGATCTTGTTTCAAGGAGATGTGCTCTCCAATCGTAAATACGAATGGACTTGGTAAATTGCAAGAGCGATTTGTTCTTACGTTGTGTCATATGAAGATGATCTTCCACCGTCATTTTTCATGGTAATGATGTACTTGATACTCCATCTCGTTGACGAACTACAAATAAGTGGACTTGTGCAATATCGCTTGATTTATCAAATAGAGAGGTATATCACACGTGAATAACACCAAATTCATTTTCAACTTGGTATTTTCATGCCTACAAATTCTGACAAGGAAAATTTCAAATTTTCAGATTTTTGGGAAAATTAAAGACTTTTGTACGCAACAAGGCACGTCCTGAGGTTCAATTGCTGAAGGGTGAATGTTTGAGAATTTGTTCAAATTTGCATCTTTGTACTTTGATGAAAAATTTGAAACAAGATATAATCGGTTGAAACGTATCACTTTCGAGCCTGAAGGTGTTGAACCCGGTAAAGACGTGCCTGTTGGAGATGCAAAATCTTTTAAACTCTCTAATATGGAAAGGAAGCAAGCTCACCGTTATGTTTTCGTTAATTTCCCTATTGTTAAGCCATTCATGCGTGAGTTTGAAATTGAGTCGAGGAGTATGGGCGAATGACGTGCTAATGAAATAGCTGTAAAAAAGGTAGTTCACAAGACATTTGGGGACTGGTTCACCACTCACGTAAGTCATTTGGCTCCTACTAGTATAATTTGATTTTAACTAATTATGTTAGTTCTTCAACGTACTCATTGTGGTTCTTTCATATTCTAAATGATCGAGCCACTAAGCATAGTGACAAGCTTATGACGTTAGCGAGAGGGCCAAACGAACGTGCTCTGAGATACACTACATATGATGTCAGTGGCTATCGTTTTCGAACTGTTGATCATGATACGATGTTAAAGACTCAAAATAGTGGTGTTGTAACCGCATTTGGCACTGATAGTGTGGCTAGTTCGTCGGACAATAATCCAATCCGGAGCGACATTTGTTTCTATGGAAAACTAGTGAATATTGTTTTTTTTTATGAATAACTAGTGGATATTGTTGAGTTGGACTACTGTTCTTGTCCAATCACATTGTTAATGTGCAAATGGGCCGATACCATAAGTCAAGCTTGAAAAAAAAATGATGCATTAGGCATGACAATGATAAATTTCTCTCATTTGAAAGATGTGGGTGATAGAGAAGAAGATGATGCATGCATGGTCTTCTATGTGGATGACACAAGCGACCCAAAATGGTGTATTCCGATTCATTGCAAGCCCAATGATAATTATGAAATGGGGGACGAGGAAGACATATCTCAAGAATACTGTTTACCGTTAGCTTACCAAAATTTGACTATATCAGAGAATATTCTTGAGTTGCAAGTTCGTGTGAACAGTGTAATTGATTTTGAATGAATGTATTGTTCGGATTGTATTGTATAAATTGATAATTTCCATAGTTGATTTAGGACATTTGGCAGGCTACTATTTGCGACCTCGAGGATAATACGGCCCCTACCGCATTGGGGGTGCGTCTGTGAGCCGGCAAGGGTGGTACGGGATAAACTCCGTGGCGCCTTAATACACACACAAAATTGAATTATCATGTGACTTGATTGAATGTGTGAGTTATGGTTGAAATGTTGATTGATTGATTATGAGATGTTGATGCATGTACTGATGGTTGTGAGCTATTGAATTGTACTGAATTCTGATTGAACATGATGATGATATTGTGTTTGTTACTGTTGATGTATTTATGATTTGTTTAGAATTGATGAATGCTAGTATGAATTGCTGATATTATAGGAAATGAGGAATGCTAGCATAAATAACTGCACCTATTTGATAACAAAGATTGGTTAGGGTTGATAAGTATGAATTGGTGAATGGTGTAATGCTGCAAATAATTATTGATGTGGTTGTTGAGGAGATGATGAGCATGATAGGGTTCTAGAGACTTGTGGTTGATCACCTAGCAGTATTACTAAGGATAATAATTGGATAGATTTAAGGATTGTTCTCCCGTTGTAATTGAGTTGTTGAGGGGTTGGGAGACCTCTAGGATTAGTTTGACGCATAGTTGTCCGATTAGGCTATACAAAATACATCGACGTTCATCAGACCATACAAAATTCCGCAAAGTTCACCTAGCCATACAAAATCTTGTACATATTTTTACAACCACAATTGATATGAACCATCCGCAACCGTGGGCGGTGACCCTATATCAATATGCTCGGTAACCTAGCAATCGAATACAATCTCTGAAACCGGGATGGAAAGGACTTGGACCCACTATCTATAATGAGCTAGGAACCCTAAGTATCAAGGTCGAACGGTGCCACGCAGTCAAGGGTGTTAAACCTCGAGCCACGATAAACCAACCTAAAAACTATCTAACAACGAGCAAAAGCTAGAAGGAACAAAGAACATAAAGTTCTGATATCAATTTAATTCTTCAAAGTTTGAGTAAAACGTAGTAGAAAGGTTCCGATTTATAGGATGGGGGTCGGCCACTACAAAAAAGAATGCATTTAGTCGCAGGCCCGGTCGGATATAATCGCAGGCAGGCCTGCGACTAAGTATTAATTTAGTCGTAGGCGGGGCCTGCGACTAACTCTGGGCCGCCTGTGACTAAATTAGCTGCGACTAACTCTGGGCCGCCTGTGACTAAGTTAGTCGCGGGCCCATGCTTAGTCGCAGGCGCCTGCGACTAAGCTTACTCGCGGGCCGCCTGCGACTAGTCAACTGTTGGTCATTTTGGTCAGGTTTCACGATTTTGGTCAGATTCTACACGATTTCGGTCAGATTTCATGATTTTGGTCAGATTCCACGATTTTGGTCAGATTTCACGATTTTTTTAGGATGCTCAATTTTGTAATTAAAGATTATTAACATATTATTCCTAGAACAACAATGGTTTCCTTAAGTCATAAACTTAATCATATGTTACAACACAAATTAATTCATAATTAACAACACATGAAAATAACAAACTATTCACCTAACTACAAGAACAACACATCCAAATATTTATCACAAATGTCTGAAAATATGACACAACCACCTAAAATACAACAAACAAAAAGGACATCCTACTGATTCCCCTGATCCTGGTTCTGGTTCTGGGTCTGGTAAATGGCGTCATTCCAAGGCTGCTACAATTATCAACAATGAAACAACAAGTAAGTATAGTTAATTAAATAGTGTGTAATTATAAATTAATTGAAAACATAAATAAATTCACTCACAAAGGTCATCCACTCGGCAAGATGAACGGGTATGGTATCAAAGTCGAAGTCCGGGAACACGAACTGATCTGTCGCCTAAGTGGTCTGTGGCTGCTGAACTGGCTGTGGCACATAGGACTATTGAACTGGCTGTGGCACATAGGGCTGCTGCACATAGGCATGTGTCTGAGTGGGAGGGACGACAGATGAACTGGATGCCCCGACAAACTATGTGGGTGCAATAGACTTGAGTATAGTCTCCAGTTGACTAACCCTGCTCTCCAACTGCTGAACATACTCAGGCTTGTGTGGCGGCACAGAAGAAACACTCTTCGATGTAGAAATCCCCACACCAGCATGAGTACCAAAGACCTATACAAAGAAGATGTCTGCCCACGGAAGCAAAATCTGGGAACCTCGTGTTGAAACTTTTCCACGCTTCTGCATCTCGAGGATGTCTGCCCATACCATCATTACTCATCTCTATTGCATGCCAAGTCATATCTTCTGCTGTGTAAGGACACATATATAACCTCTTCAACCGAGGTATTAAGGGAAAGTACCGAAATATCTTCTCGGGTCGAGGCTTTGCTTTTTTTCCAGATGCAGTCATGTTTCCTAAATCCTTGAATCGAGCAACTCCACACACTCGGCATTGCATCGCTGCACTATCTTCTCCGATGTATAGTAGACAATCGTTCTTGCATGCATCAATTTTTTGGTAAGTCAACCCAAGTTTTATGATCGTCTTCTTTGCTTCATAGTTGGTTTGAGGAATCTTGGCACCAACAAAAGCCTGATTAAGCAAGTCCAGAAGCATAGTCATAGCTTTGTCACTAATCTTGTGTAAGTACTTGATGTGGTATAAACGCATCATGAAGGACAAATTTGTGAACTTAGTGCGTCCATCATGTAAGGGCACTTCAGCGTCCTGTAAAATTCGAAAGACATCATCATCTGGGAGCTGACTCCGGACATCCGACATTGGTATGTCTGTAGGATGTGGTTGTGGAGTTTCAGTTTCAATAGCCACGTTTGATCCAGTAGGAAGTGGATCTTCTTTAAATTGTACTCCAAATGCGTCATTCAGCATGTTCTGGAACAAGGTTGGCTCAATTATCGGTGTTTCCTCAACCAATGCTGGCGAATTTACTACTTCAGTGACCATTGCAGCTGGAATATTCTCAACAATCGGGGACAGAAATTCAATAGCTAACTCCCCATGCAAATTCCAAACAGCGTAAGAAGAGGGAAAAGCTGAATGGAGCAGGTGGTCATTAACTTCCTGCCGTGGCCTCCACTTCTTGAACTTGCACTTGGGACAAGGACAGAGGATATTCACTCCATCGGGTTCATTAGAGACAGCAAAGTCTAGGAATTTTTGAAGGCCGACATAATACTCGGGAGTATGACGAGCCTTTCGTATCCGAGATTTGTCCATCTAGCTGGAGGCTGATAATTAGCAACAGTTGAGTAGAGAATATAAGTTAATTAGGTATAATATTAGATGTCTAAGTAACTTAGTACCGATGACTAAGTTTGCCTAATTATATTAATTACATATCTTAAAAAGGTTAGTTATACCAACTTGGTATGAATAATTTACTACTTAGTATTAGCAACTAATTAATTCTCCTAATAATTATACAAGTATGTATTCAATTTTTTTTTGGTGAAAAGGCGGGGTCAAAGCCCCTAATCATTACGAGAAACAACTCTTGGCAAGGCGACTCCAATGAGATCGTACCTCAACCAATCAGCTAAGGAAGAAATAGGGTAATAAAAAACGTGGAACCCAAACCAAAAGGAATGACCCAAATTAGCCAAATAGTTAGCACTGCAATTGGCTTCTCGAAAAATGTGGATGAGCAAGACATCCCATTGCCTCGCACGAATGTCCTGGAATTCTGCAACTAGCGCAGCATGCTTATGAGCAGATCTCCAACCCGCCTGAAGCATGGCCACAACAGCTGCCGAATCAGTTTGAACAACAACCTTCTTGATCCCCAACGACCAAGCCAGTTTGAGACCCTCAACGATAGCTCTCAGCTCGGCCCTAGTGATAGAACCGTTCCCCACATTAGCACAGAACACCCGAAAAAGGTTACCCTCACTGTCTCTAATAATTCCCCCGATAGCCGTAGCCCCGAAATGAGCAATCCTAGAACTGTCCGTGTTGAGCGTGAACCAACCCTCCTCTCCTGGCCGCCACACAATCAATTGGGTCTGCCGAGCTAAACCCGGCGCTTCTCGGCCCAATTGAAAGGTCTTCCAGCTCGAGAGTACAAGGTTGATCCAAAAATGGCATTGCTCAACAATGGCAGGCGGTGGCCGCTCCAGATGTTTAAAGAAGAACTTGTTGTTGGCCTGCCAAATCAGCCAGGCAATGATGCCGAATTTGGTACCATACTTAGAATCCAACAACATGCTTCTCCACCACTCATCGAATCCTCCCAGCTCGCTACGTGCCGCCACCGCTTCGGGAAGGGATTGTCGCCAAACCGGAGAAGCAACATCACAGTCAAAGATCGCATGTTCGAAGGATTCAACGATGCCAGCACAACGGGAACAGTTAACCTGGTTCGTAAGGTGGCATATTCCCCTTTCTTCGTTGGTAAGCAGGCGCTTCTGAGATGCGAGCCACAAGAAATGTTTGACCTTATTAGGTCCATTCCACTTCCAAAGGCGGCTCCAGAAGTTATCTGAGCTGACCAGATCAAAATTCGATAGCATCAAGTAAGCTGAACGAATTGAGAACTCCCCGTTAACTTCAAGCCCCCACACCAAGGAATCCTTGCTGAGATTATCCACCGGGGGCGACATCCCTATCACCCGCAACATAACATCATGGGGAAGCACATTAGAAAGAAAGTCCGAGTCTCAATTACCGTCTTCCTTAGTAACCTGCGAGACAAGGAGAGAAGGGTTAACTCCCTGAATGTTAATCACCTGATCGATCAGCAGGACCCCGCTATCCAGCCACCTGCCCATCCAAAACTTTGTGGTTTTCCCATCTCTAATGCTCCATTGAATACCATCGATGGCGCTCGGCCAAACCTTCATCATCCCTCTCCATACTGCCGAAAAACCTGTTTTCCTAGCTAACACATACCCACCCTCCGACTTCTTCAGATACTTAGAAATCAGAACTTGCGCCCAAAGCTCCAACGGGCGATCAATCAAACCCCATATGATCTTCATAATGAAAGCTTTGTTAAGTTCACGAGCGCTACGAAGACCAAGACCCCCGAGCTTCTTAGGCTTACAAACAGTCTCCCAATTAATATTATGAATCCTACGGGCTCCTTCAACCGAGCCCCAAATGAAATCTCTGATTTTACGATCAATCACCTCACAAATAGAAGCTGGCAGCAGAGCAATTTGCATAACATAGGACGGGATTGCATTCAGAACAGATGAAGCAAGGGTCACTCTTCCCGCCAGAGACAAGTTATTAGCTTTCCACCCTGCCAACTTAACATCCAATCTAGACATGATAAAGTCATACGTCGAGTGCTTCACCCTACCATGCAGCAGAGGAACCCCCAGATATCGACCCAAGTCCAGAGTTGCTGTAATCCCTAAGAGCGCAGACACCGCCCTGGACGTCCTTTTATCCATATTAGAAGAAAAAAACACTCTAGACTTATCCTTATTGTTGGTTTGACCAGAGACATCACAAAAGCGATTAAGAATATCCAAGATCACCACAGCTTGTTCACAGCTCGCTTGTCCCATAAACACCAGGTCATCCGCGAAAAAAAACATGGGATAGCGGAACACCATTTTCACAAGCTTCACAGGTTTCCAAACCCCACTAGACACAGCTGCCGAGATCATCTGACTGAGCCTCTCCATGCAGAGAGTGAAAAGATAAGGAGAGAGGGGGAAACCTTGTCTCAAGCCTCTCGACAGAGAAAAACTTTCAGAGCAACAACCATTCCAAAGAATCTGAAACGTCAGGGTAGAAATGCACTTCATAATCACATCAATAAGGTTTTGGGGCAAGCCCGCATGCTCCAGCGTGTCCCTCACAAAGCTCCATTCAATCTTGTCATAGGCTTTGGATAAATCAACTTTGATAACCATTTAGGGGTTCTTGCCCTTCCCTTTGGAGAGCGAGTGGACAACTTCTTGCACAATAAGGATATTATCCGTAATATGACGACCCGACACAAAACTAGTCTAGGAAGGGTGAGTAAGGCCTCCCATGTAACCCTTGAGCCGATTGGCAATGCATTTGGTAAGGGTTTTATAACCCACATTGCAAAGTCTAATAGGCCTGAAATCCGACATAGTGATCAGGGCATGGATCTTGGGAATCAAAGTAATGAGAGTCTCATTGATTCCCTCGATCAGCTCCGGCCGGCGAAAACACTTGGATATGAAAGAACAAAGATCTGGCTCCATAGTTTGCCAACATCTCTGAAAGAAGATCGGACAGAACCCATCTTTCCCCAGAGCCTTTAAAGCTCCCATAGACTTAATAGCATGAGCAATCTCCTCAGCGGCGATATCCTTCCCCAAAACACACGACGCGTCGGCCGGAATCTTGGCTGAAAAGCCCTGTAGGACGGCGGCTGGGTTGCCTCTGGTAGTATAGAACTCCTTGAAATAACACATATCCAAAGAGAGCAACTCAGGTTGACTGTCCACCCATACCCCATCCACATTCCTAAGTCTGTTAATCCTGTTAAACGCCCTCCTGCGCAAGTAGAGAGATGAAATAACTTCGTGTTTCTATCCCCATTCGTCACCCACTTCGCTCTAGACTTTTGGAGCCAGAGAGACTCCTCTTGCCAAAGCGCCGGCTCCAGTTTAGCCCTAATTTTAGCTTCCTCTGCAACGTTAGTCTGGGAAGGAAATAGAGCGCAATGAGTTTCAGCTTTCTTCAGTTCCTCAGTAAGCCACTTCTTCCTGCGAAAAATGTTACCGAAGACAAATTTATTCCACTGACAAAGCTCCTTAGAGAGAAGATTAAGGGCAAGCGGCAGGTCTGTGCCTTTACTCCAATTACGCTTGATAACATGACCAAAGCTAGCATGGGTCAGCCAGGCAGAAATAAATTGGAAAGGTTTAGAATTGGGAGAAAACACCTGATTATGACTTCTTAAAACAATAGGCCGATGATTCAATTTGAGCTTATGCAGGTGCAGCACCTTAGATTCAGGAAACCGGTTAAGCCATTGACAGTTCACAAGAGCCCTGTCGAGGCGGACCAAAACGTTATTTCTAGCCTAGGTGAAACGCAGACCCTGGAAAGGTAAATCAGAGAGGCCGCAGACATCAACCAGATCAATGAACGACTTGTTCCGAGCCCTGTTGAACAAAGCCACCACCACCCCCCCTCTCTTATCCTCAACGGAGAGAGTCGAGTTAAAGTCACCCACGATCACCCAAGGGTCATCAATGTTGGCCGACAAACTTTTGATAAAATCTCACAGCATAACTCTTTCAGTAGCCGTTGGGCTAGCATACACGGCAGTAAGAAAATATTTCGAGCCATCCTGCAACACGTCTTTGACATGGATGAACTGTTGACCCGAATGAATAACATCAAACGAAACCAGGGACAGATTCCACGCAATCCACACACCTCCTTTAAAGCCGATTGCATCAACCCTGAAATGAGAAGGAAAACCCAACTTATTTATGACTTTATCTGCTTTATCATTGCTGATTTTGGGTTCAACAATGATAGTTGCAGTGAAATTGAACGATTGAGCATACTCTTTAAAACAAGTCAAAAAGGACTTATGGCCAGCACCACAACAATTCCAACAAAAAATGTCAGCAATCATAAAAAAGATGGAAAAAGAGAAACTCTCTGAAACCCAAAAATTCGGCACCGCACTGTTACTGTTCTTCCATGGCGGAGACGCCATCATCGGTACCACCCAAAGGAGACAAATCCTTTAGTTTAACACCAGACACTATAGCACTTCCTCTTGATTTGATCTTGGGCGTTTTAACTCCTTTAGGGGCAGCCACACTCTTTTTCTGAGAGAATAAAGAAGCAACACTAGAGGACTTGATCATCTCATGCTGCTGCGAGTTCACAGTAGTTGACTTAGGAAATGGGCCTTGGACAGTTAGCACTGGCTGAGACGGAGGCGGGCTTGGAGACACCTCAAGGGTTGGTGTTGGGCCATTGACATCATCCTTATTAAAGTCCAGATCTCTGGAAGACTTAAGCTCCAGCCCAAAAGGAGTGGAGAGAGGGCGGCTTCTTGGTGGGAAATTAGGGGATCACTACTTTCAGGATCAATAATTTCCTTTTCTTGCTCCTGCAAATCCTCAATCAGCTGCTCATTAACATCAAGTTCCAACGGTAAGGACTTGGGATGGAGAGGAATTTGTGTCTCAGCATCGGAACTTTCCTTATCCGCAAAGATAGAGAATCTATTTCCTTTTTTAGCTTCGCTTCCCTCTGGTCGGGACACCGAAGCTCCCGCCGCCGGCGCCTCCATAGTTTTATGTTTCCTCCTATTCCGCTTAACTTGCATCCAGGGGCCAAAATTCTCATCAATCTCAGGGCAGTCCTCCTGCTCGACAGCACTTTGAAAAACTGGGTTCACAAAACTCGTTGTCTGATTCTCGGTAACTTCCGCCTCCGGGATCTGCTTGCAAGCCCTCATCCTTATGTCCATAACAACCACAGTTGAAACAAATGATATGTAAACCTTCATACTCGATACGTCGAATTTGACGCCGAAGACGATATTTAGAGAGGAGAGGTTTGGATAGGTCAACCTCCACACAAATCCTCGCAAAATTTCCTCGAGATCCCTCCAAGGTCGTATGATCAATCCGCACCGTCTTTCCAATTTGATCTCCAATAAACTTTAGGATAGCACTATCAAAGTATTCGAACGGGATGCCTGGGAGGCGCACAAGTATTTATTCATAATTTAATTAAATTGTAACTAATACGATTACATGCATATATATTTTTTAAAATTTCACAACTTCATATAATTAATTATGTACCATTATGACCGTTTAACATATGACATGCATAACTATTCATTGATTTTAATTTTAATGAAGCATATGACATACATAATATTTTTTATTATAAAATCTTATAAACCAATTTTAATTCTAAATCTCCAATTTAAATTTTAAGTTTGTTCATAAACATTAACTAATTTAGGAATATTACATAAAAAATATTAGCATACTTTACTAATTTATAATTTGTGATAATATAATGTAAATAGATCAATTAATACATAATTTGGTACATCATGTTATTCATAGCTAATTAAGCAAGTACTTGATGTAATAAAGTAATTACCTGAATACTGGAGAATAGAGTGTGCTAATCAAATAGCGACTTAACTGAATATCTGAAAATAACAGAAACTTTAACTTAGACAACAGAATAAATATTAGACAACATGACTACAAAAGAAATAAATCGTTGGATCGCAGTGTTCTCACCTGATCACCGTTATAGATGACCGTTACTACATCGTTGCTACGGTATTTCCCCTCCAATAGCAACGGGTCACTGCGTTCGAATCTGATTAAAAAACCAAAAATAAAATCAATTATTCGATTACATGAGCTTCAATCATTAACCCTAAATCATTAACCCTTACCAAGCAGAAATCAATGATTCAGTAGGGTGAAACGAAAAACAGCCCAAAAAACGTGATTAATATGTCTGCAAAGCGTCAATAACAGCACAAAATTCAGATTCAAGAAGGCAAAAATGTCGATAAAACTCAAAATACACACAAGAACAAATATGCCCCTAACGAAATCATAGATTTAGGACGAAACTCTTACCAAGAACGATGTCAATCGGTCCAAATAGCACGAATCGAACAAAAATACAACACCAATCCCTGCAAATCATCGTCATAGATCGATATTAACCCCAGAACACAAACAACAACAAATAGAAGAAGAGATTAGGGATGAATACTTACCAAAAAAAACTAGGAAATCGAGTTCAGAGAGAAAATCGGCAGCATAGATCGAGAGAGAAAATCGGGAGAAAATCAGAGAGAAAATCGGGAGAGAAAGAGCGAAAATGACCTTCTGAAGGTCATATGGGGGGAGGTCATTCATTTTTTTAGTCGCAGGTCGTTTCCTTAGTCGCAGGCGGCCTGCGACTTAATTAGGGCTTTGTCGCGGGCCTGCAGCTTAGTCGCAGGTGCCTGCGACTAAGCTTAGTTGCGGGCTCTTCTTTAGTCGCAGACGGCCTGCGACTATATTGGGTTTCAGTCGCGGGCTTTTCTTTAGTCGCAGGCCGCCTGCGACTAAGTTAGTCGCGTGCCGCCTGTGACTAAGTTAGTCGTGGGCCCATTTTTAGTAGCAGGCGCCTGCGACTAAGCCCATCTTTACTCGTAGACCGCCTGCGACTAAGCTTTGGCTCGCGACTAACTTAGTCGCAGGCCCGGAATCCGCCTGCTACTAAATACATCCTAAGCAGTCTAGGTGACCACATAGGTTCAGTTTATCATTCTCATTCACAAGCAATGGCATAAATATAATCACAATCGAAGCAGCATACATCTCATAGCACATAGTTCACAACTAGTTCACAATCACCATTCATACACACATCATCACACATACAATCACGTACAAATTTACTAGGTGAGTTATTAGGCACCAAGGAGTTATCCACACCACCACCGGCTGGCCAATGCACCCCCAACCGCATGAGAGGTCCTCGCGCTCCCCTACCGCATGGGGAATGCGTTATCATCATCATCACAATCTCTCATCGAGTAATCCATCAACACCTTTGACACCCATGTCAAGGGGATCCACCCCAGTGGATCAGACTTAATCAACCAGTATCTCGGGTGGGGTAGTGTGGGCTCCTTCCGGTTCTACTTTCATATGCAATTCACAACACAACAAATCCATCATGACACATTCTATCCATCGCATCACACACATGATTCCAACCATCATCATAACTCCACGTTCTGATCACAATTCACAATTCATCAATACAAATACGTAATAGGGTAATCGGATAGCTCATCGGTCACCCCCACCTGCAAGTACAGGGATAATCATGTCATGAGTCTAGGGATCACCCACCTGTTCCTCTTTCTCAGAACGACCCTACATTGGCAGGGCCATTCTCCTGCATCCACAACTGACAATTCACAATATCATATCACTAACATCCATATTCCGAATTCAACCTAACTCTCAATTCTACGCCAACTCATTAGTCATTTCATTTCAATTCCCAACCCCCAATCAAATCAATAATCAAACAATCAAACAGAAACACATTCACAAAGCAATTTACCTCTTTTACTCTCATCATTTTCATGCAACACCTAACTTTCATCTAAGTCCAATTACAACTCCTCACGCTGTCCATACTACCTAACAACGCTAAGCCCTCACCTGAAATAGAAGAAGAAGCTCTAAACATCTTCTAGTTCCCCAGAATATCAGTTTTCCCCCATTCCAAACTCGTAGCCTATCTCCTTCTCACTGAGTGTGACCTACACCAAGAAAACTAGAAATTGATATTAGCGATATCTTTTCCTCATCCCTAGGAACACATAGCAACAAACAAAACGTAATTCCAATCTCTACAACTCCCGGAATCACCTTCTGAAGCTTGGCCAAAGTTGGTTCGTCAAGAGGTTTTCGTGGAAAGAGAAAGGAGTTGAAAGTTATGACGCGTTTGTGGTGTAGTGGTGGGGGTTTGATCTTGAGAGGAGGAGGTCATGGGTTTGAATTCCACCAACACCCAGAAACATATCCGTGAGGGCTGGACCCAAAGCGTACAATATCTTGTCAGGAAAGGTTGGGATGTTACAAGTGGTATCAGAGCCTCTCCATGTCCTTCTTGAATGATGGTGGAGCAAACCACAACGAGGACGTTGAGTCCCTGAGGGGGGTGTAAGTGACATCCTAGGCAAATCCCACATCGACAAAGCACGGGGGAGATCCATGGGCTATATGGAATAGTTCAACCTTAACTGACATGACGCATTTTGTGGTGTAGTGGTGGGGGGTTGATCTTGAGAGGAGGAGGTCATGGTTCGAATCCCACCAACACCTAAAAATAAATCCATGAAGGCTGGCCCAAAGCATACAATATCTCGATCTCCTTGTTGTACTCTTCCACCGACATGCTACCTTTCTTCAAGAATTAGAGCTTCGTGTGTAGGTCACGTCTGCAGGCAGCCGGTACGAACCTCTTCCTCATCTTTCTCTTAAGATCCCTCCATGTCTTGATTGGATCTGCCTCATCCCTCTAGATCTGCCGTCTGAGTTGACTCCACCATAGGGCAACATAGTCAGTAAACTCAATAGTAGCAATAGTTATCTTCTTCTTTTCAGAATAGTTTTGGCAGTCCAGGGAGTCTTCCATGCTTCACTCCCAATCAATGTATTCGTCGGCATTGGCCTTGCCGAAAAATTTAGGCACGGTCAGCTTCAAGTTGCTCACATCATCATCAGGCTCCTGGTCATTCCTCTTTGGGAGCTTGTCATCTTCAGGATTTCCACCTCTATGTGGCTGTCGCTCCATGAAGTTGGTGATGGTTTGAGCTAGGGATGCGATTCGTTCCTTTATGGCCGTCATCCTCTCATCTGCCAAGGTTAATAAGATAGAACAAAGGCCTCCCAAAATCTGTCAACTAACAATAATAAGTAAAACTCACACACTCTAATTTTACCACTCGTGTTTGATATCTAAGTAAACACTCAAGTGAAAAAACCCTAATGCAGGATCCTCCCCACGTAAACCCTAAAGTTGACGGCGCGATACCAGCCCGGCCACCGGACCCCGGCGTGCTGCCATCGAACCCTGTATCGGAAACCCTCATGGTTGAGCAGCTCGCCCGAAAGAGACCTAGAGTTGTGCTACCGAACCCCATATGTCAGGAATCAGACCTGGAGACGAGGGCTCCTGCTTCGGGAGGGTCGACGATGGAGAATGGTGGAGACAAGCCGATTGATACGATGCCTAAGCAGAACCAATCCTACCGCGCCGCTGCTGGTGCAAGTGGTGGGTCCTGGATAACGGACGATGACCTAGGAACGCTCCCGACGCAGCATGCCCCCATGCAGGACGACCAGGAGGCTAACCCGCGCTGCCCTAGAGTGTCTTTTTCCGAGGATGAAATCCGGAGATTCTATAAACCTTGGTCTAAGGCCCTCATCGTCAGATTTCTCGAACAAAGAAGAAGCGGCTGGAGTCTCTTTGGGTAAGATCTGGTAATATCCAGGTGACTGATGCTGCCAATGCCTTCTTCTTGGTACGGTTCTCAGACGAGGATGATTATAAGCGTGCCGCGTTCGGAGGACCATGGAAAATTTATGACTACTATATTACGGTTGCCAGATGGACACCAACCTTCAATGAAGAAGAGCCAATCAAATCAATTCTTACATGGGTTCGTCTCCCTCGACTCCCAATTCACTATTTCAACGAACTGGCAGTGACACACATTGGGAATCATATCGGACGTACTGTTCGTCTTGATATGGCGACGGCCGAGGGGGCTAGAGCTCGCTATGCACAGGTTTGCGTTGAAGTTGACTTATCCAAGCCCCTCATTGGAAAGTATATGATTGATAATCGCATGTTTTACATCGAGTATGAGAGTCTCGAAAATATCTGTTTCACTTGTGGCTTCTATGGACACAAGAGCGACGAGTGCTTGCTGAATCATTCCTCAGAGGCGGCTGCCCAAAAGACGGGTGTCCCTGAAGCCTCGATTCTGACAATGCCCGAGCCTTGCAGTCCTGAGGGTGATGCCGGGACCTGGATGACGGTCCAGCGAAGAAATAAGGGAAAGAAACAAGAACCCACTTCAACACCCAAGCGTACAAATAAGGGAGGTTCGAGATTCAGCTCCCAATCAAAGACGAGCCAAGTGATTGGCAATGAGGGAGAGAAGATGGGAGAACCCCCTGACAGGTCCTGAGCTGGAGGAAACCATCTCTTCTTTTCCTTTACCAATGATTGTTATGTCTTGGAATTGCAGAGGTGCGGGACATGCTAAGTTTATCCCGACCCTCAAGTTTTACCTCAATAAGTTCAGACCCTTAGTGGTGTTCATCCTCGAGCCTCGTATCAGTGGTGTGGCGGCTGCTAAGGTCTTAAGGAAACTTAACTTTGATTCCAGAATTATTGTCGAAGCACAAGGTTTCTCCGGTGGTATTTGGGTTCTTTGGAACTCATCTTCTGCCAACCTCTTGGAGGAAGCTAGGTCGGATCAAGCGATTCATATGGTGATCACAATCCCGGATCACCCGGATAGCGTGATTTCGGTCGTCTATGCAAGACCTAACCCTACGGGCAGAGCCTTGCTTTGGGATGAGCTGCGTCTCCGTGCCGCGACTGAGTCCCGGCCATGGGCATTGTTTGGGGACTTCAATGTTATCGCGTCTGCGGATGAAAAGGAGGGTGGAGCTCCTTTTATTCCTTATTGGTCGGCGTCTTTCAGACAGTGTGTTGACACGTGCGGGTTTCAGGATTTGGGTTTTGTTGGTCCGAAGTTCACTTGGTTTTGGGGGTCGCTCCGCGAGAGGTTGGATCGTGGTCTAGCTAGCCCGCAATGGCGTGATGCGTTCCCGGAAGTGGTTGTCAGGCATATCCCGAGACTTCGTTCAGATCACCGGTCCATTCTGGCGTGCTTCTTTGGCCTTGAGGTCCCAGGGAAGTTAAGACGTCCTTTCAGGTTTGTTGTGTCATGGATGTCCCACCCGGATTTCCCGCGCCTTCTTCACACGGCTTGGAGGGCTGAGACGGGCGCTCCAGCAAATCTCAGTAATCTCTCAGCTAAACTGAGACGTTGGAATCGCCATGTGTTTGGTAACATTACCAAACGGAAGGAAGCTCTTCTTGCTCACCTTGCTGAATTGGAAGAGGCGAGTCTAGCGAACCCTACGGGTGAGCTGAGTTTGGCGGAAGCTCGCGTGCGATCCAGTCTTGAGCACACTCTTTGGGATGAGGCGGTGCTCTGGGCACAAAAATCGAGAGCTAATTGGATTAACGATGGTGACCGCAACACCAGGTACTTCCACCAAACGACTCTCAAGCGTCGCGCTTCGAATAAAATCTCTTTGCTCCGTTTGGATGATGGGACATGGGTTGATGATCCGAATTTGCTTCAGAGGAGTGCTGTTAGTCACTTCTCGAATCTCTTTGGAGAAGAAGATGGAGTTTACCGCCAACTTGGTAATGGGTTTGTTCCCGTCTCGGCGGACGAGGCTGCCCGGATTCTGCGTCTCCCGGATGTGGCTGAAGTTAAGGCTGTGGTGTCCAGTATGAAGGGCCTCAAAGCGCCGGGAGCGGATGGGTTTCAACCCATCTTTTTCCAGAGACAGTGGGATTCGGTGGGGCATTCGGTTACGGAGTTTGTCCGACAATGCTTCCAAACTCAGTCGGTGGCCTCAGTTATTAACGAGACCATTATTGTTTTGATCCCCAAGGTTAGAAACCCGGAAACTATGCATCAACTCCGGCCAATCAGTCTCTGCAATGTTTTATATAAGATCATTACTAAATGCCTTGCCTCAAGAATGCGACCTTTGATGACCAAGCTTGTCCGAAGCACCCAGGCAAGTTTCGTCCCTAGAAGGCAGATTTCAGATAATATCATTATCCTGCAGGAAGTTGTTCACTCTATGGAGCGTATCAAATGCAGGCATAAGCGTACGATTCTGAAAATTGACCTAACTAAGGCCTATGATCGCATCCGGTGGTCTTTTCTCGAGGAGATGTTACAGGTTGCAGGTTTTGATGAGGGAACTGTCCAGCTTATCATGTCATGTGTTAGGTCGGCCAAATATAGAGTCCTCTGGAATGGAGGACTTACAGATCATTTCATCCCGGAAAGAGGAATCCGGCAGGGTTGCCCGTTCTCGCCTTTCCTCTTCACTCTCTGTATGGAGCGCCTTAGTCATATTATTGAGGAGGCAGTTGAGCAGGGAAGCTGGAAGCCAATTACCCTTGACCCTCACGGTCCTCCTCTTTCTCACCTGTTTTATGCTGACGATCTCATCTTATTTGCAGAGGCGTCGGCTGCCCAGGCGAGTGTTATTTTGGACTGTCTTGACAGGTTCTGCGATAACTCTGGACAAGCGGTCAGTAAAGAGAAATCGGTCATCTTCCTCTCATAAAATACTGATCGCAGAGTTTCTGCTGCCATTGCGTCAATTCTGGGTTTTCCTCTTACCCAAAACCTTGGCTGATATCTTGGGGTCCCAATTCTGCATGAGTGCGTTTCTGTCGAGACATACCAAGGTATTATTGATAAGATTAATCTTAAACTTACTGGCTGGAAATCCAAATCTCTCTCTCTGGTAGGACGAGTGACCATTGCTCAATCGGTGCTGGCGGCTATTCCGACCTATGCAATGCAAACCTCCATCCTATCAGCCACGACTTGCGAGTTGATTGATAAAAAAATTAGAGATTTCGTGTGGGGATCGTCTGAAGAAGAGAGGAAGACGCATTTGGTGGCTTGGGAAAAGGTGTGCACCCCTAAGGAGTGTGGAGGATTGGGTTTGAGATTATCACGATCTCTCAATAGAGCGTACATGACTAAGCTTGCATTCATCTTCTTTACTGACCCAGATCGCCTTTGGGTACGGGTTTTGCAAAGTAAGTACTTCCAAGAGACAGCTGAAGGGCTCATCCCTCGCCACAAGACGATCTAATCAGCTGTGTGGAAAGGAATTAACAAAGAATGGCAGACGATGCTTGGCGGAGCCCGTGCTGCTATTCGTGACGGGCGAGATACTCCGATGTGGACATCGAGGTGGGTTGACTCGGGTACTCAACTTATGGAGTAGATTAGAGAGGACGTCGACCTTCCCAATGTGGATGATAGAGTGGCTGACTTTGTCAATGTGGACGGGCAATGGGATGTGGATCGGCTCACGGGAATCTTAAAACCTGAGGCAGTCGAGATGGTAATGGGGATGTCGACTCCTTGTCCCAGCCAAGGTGAGGATCAATGTGTTTGGGGTGGCGAACAGGATGGTAGGTTCTCCATCAAATCGGCGTACGGTTTGATTTGTGAGCCCGCCTCTAATCGGGCTCTGCCCCTCGACCCCTGGAGATGTGTTTGGCGTTGGAAGGGTCCTCATCGGATCCGGATGTTCCTCTGGCTTGCGTCCCATGAGCGCCTCCTCACAAACTCATTACGCATGCGGTGGAACATGACTGATGATGACAGGTGTGGTTTTTGCGGACTTGCGGAAGAAACAGTTGGACATGCTCTCCGTGACTGCAGCTTCGCCAATGATGTTTGGATAAAGCTGGGTTTATTTGATATGAATGGTGCTGGGTGGAATGGGAACACAGTTGATTGGATCAGTTACCACATTAAGGCTAAGCATCAATTGTTGTTTGGAGTGGCAGTCTGGCAGATTTGGAAAGCAAGGAACGAAAGGATTTTTGCCAACCAAGTACTCCCACCTTCATCTATTGCTGCTCGAGTTCTCCACTGGATTGACTGAGTGAATGTGGCCTCTGCTAAGAGCAATGTCTTGGGAGGAGACTCTACCAATAGGCGGGAACACCTGATTGCGTGGGAGTCGGGTCCGATTGATTGGTGGACGCTCAACTCAGATGGGTCGGTCGATCCCCAATCACGAAGAGCCTCGGCAGGCGGACTTTTACGAGATAATGAGGGACGGTGCTTGTTTGCCTACACGATGAATCTGGGGGCCTGCTCAATTACTCGTGCGGAAATGCGTGGGACAATTCAGGGCCTTGAGTATGCTTGGGATAAGGGCTACAGAAGGATTATTGTGAAGCTTGATTCAATGGCGGCTATTAATCTCCTCACAAGCACCGAGGACATTGAACACCAGCATCGGATGGAGGTCATTCGTTTTTGGGAGCTCCGAGACCGAGATTGGGAAATCAGGGTTGAACACACGTATCGTGAAGGCAATTTCGTGGTGGATTACCTAGCCAGTTTAGGCTACGACACTTGTTTTGGAATCCATCTTGTTAACACCCTAGATGGGGGTCTTTGTTATTTTCTTCGTTATGATTGTATTGGCGTGGCAGAATTTGTAAAGCTCAAACAAGACTTGAAAACCTAAGATTATATCTCTAGCCTAGAATTTGATGTGACTTTAATCAGTGCATTTTAAGCTTATGAATGACCTATGATATGCCCGTATTTATTCGCGAAATGACATGATTTATATGCGTTTATTGAATTTTTGTGCTAAGTGTCATTTTGTTGTCCGGTTGCCACTTTGGAGCCAAAATTCGTGGGCTATTGGAGCTTCTCTGTGCATTTTCAGGATCTGGCTTCAAAGTACGGATAACAAAGAGCGCATAGGAGCAAACGGGAGGTCATTTGGAGGCCGGACGAGGGAGATGTGAGCCTTGCAAGATCGGGTTTTCTGCAGAGTGCAGGGGTGCACGCCGTGCAGATGTGCACGCCGTGCAGAGGTGCACGCCGTGCTCTATGCACGCCGTGCAGGGGTGCACGCCGTGCAGAGGTGCACGCCGTGCACTGTCCCCTGCACTATAAATACTCTTGATTTTGGCCATTTTGGGAAATTAGATCATATCTCTTGAACCCCAAATACATTTCCACGAACCCTCAAACCCTAGAGCACGTTTTTGGAGCAATTTGAAGCCATTGGAGCTAGGATTGAAGCCAACAAACCTTGGGAGAAGTGCTCACAAGTTGAGAAGTGAAGATCATCTCAAGGATTCATCCATGGTGTTCTTGGTGACCATTCTTCCTTCTTCTTTCTTTACTCCCTTGGCCATGTGTGGCTGATTTTCTAGGGTTCCTCTTGGATGGGTAGAATAGTTGTGCTATGATAGAGGGATGATTGTATAGAACTTGCCATGATTGATCTTGGTTGTATGAGGATGATTCCTAGACTTGTTCTTAATGCCATTTTATGCCATGTTTGCTTAATTTGGTCCATTCATTGCAATTTGATGCATGAGAGTGCTTGGATTGCATAGATTGTAGGTCTAGGGATTGAAGAGAGTGTGTTCTAAGAGATTAGATCATCTCAATTCAACCATAGTTGCATGATTTCTCACTTGTGCATTTTATCGAACACTTGGTGTGCATTAGGATTTTCACTCAATTGAACTTTGATTAGTCTTTGGATGATTCTCTTAGTGTTAGAACATTGACATGAGAGTGTGGTGTCTAGCCTAGTGGTCATAGAGTCATAGGAGAGGGTTTTGTAGCTTGGCATTTCATCAAACACCTTTAATGCATCCTATTTTCACTTAGTTTGAGAGCGAGAGCCTAAATTGAGTGGTATTGGGATAGGGATTAGGTGCTACGAGAGTGCATCGAGTCTAAATAAGTGAAATGCATGGTCATCCGAGTGCAAACTTGATCTTGATTAGCTTGTTCGTTCAATTATTCATCTTGAGCATGATGAAACTACCTACCAAGAGAACCCCTTTATCTTTGATTTGTTCCACTTCTTTTCTTGCTTAAACCTTGTTAGTTTTTCATTGTTTATGCTTTTGATTTGTTCTCTTTCAAAACCAAAACTTAATTTCAAATGTTTAGACCGTTCATGAACTTTGTGAGTACAAGCTTATGAGAGGACCTCGAGGAATACGACCTTGGTAAACACGTGTTATCAAGTTTTTGGCGCCGTTGCCGGGGACTCTCTCATTCCTTTGAAAGCACTTAGTAGTGAACCGATCTATTCACTTCCTTCCAATTTAGTTTTTGCTTCCTTTTACTTGTTGTTTGGTTTTGTTATTCCACATTGTCGTATTACTCGGGTGTGTTTGTTGTGCTTGTTTGTAGGAGATTTTGGGTTAGTGCATGAGGCGTTCAGCTCGTCTTCAAGCACGAATCCAAGGACTAGAACAAGTGCTCAAGTCACCTACCACTTCCCCACCTCCTATAGTTGAAGAAGAAGAAGTTGATCACATCTCACACCACACTATGTCTCAACATGGGGATGACGATGACCAATCGGTTCATTCACACCACACTAATGATGATGATCGCTCACAAAGGGGTGCAAGACGTACCTTGGCGGATTATGCTCGTCCTACTCTTGAAGGGGCAGCCTCTAGCATTGTTCGAAGACCCGTCAATGCTAGGAACTTTGAGCTCAAGCCTAATATGATCCAAATGGTTCAAAATGGAGTGGTGTTCAATGGCATTGATGGTGAATGTCCATCTAGGCATCTCAAGGACTTCTTGGAGATATGTGACACGGTTAAGAATGATCAAGTTCATCCGGATTGCATACGACTCCGACTCTTCCCCTTCTCACTCAAAGGTCGAGCCAAGTCTTGGTTGGAGAACCAACCTAGTAGAACATTCACTACATGGGAGGGCCTAGCCGAAGCTTTCCTTGAAGAATTCTTTCCTCCCTATATGACGGATGCAATCCGAGACCGTATCAACCACTTCATACAACACAAGGGAGAGCTCTTCCATGAGACTTGGAATAGGTTCCAAGCCATTCTTCGGTCTTGTCCTCATCATAACTTCGCCGAATGGAGCTTGGCGGACATCTTTGCTAGGTCCCTTGATTTTGAGAATACAAGGATGATCAACCAAGCCGCCGGAGGTGACTTAAGGATGCTCACTCCCGAAGATGCTCTCGAACTCTTTGCGGAGATGGCCAACAAGACAAGGAGTTGGTCTCGACAACAACCTCCTAAGTCTAAGTATGGAAGTGATACGCACTATGACTCTCGGTCCGTAAGTGTTGATGCACCAAAGGATTCATCCACCTATGGGAAGAAGCATAAGTTACCGGGACATCGAGATGAAGATGATCCCATGATTGCTCTCCTTATGTCCAAGATTGATGCCATGGCTTCACAAGTAAGTAACCTAAGTATGCCTAAGCATCCCTCCAAGGTCCAATCATCTCATGTGGGTAATCCACCGGTTGCTTCTATATATTGTTGTGAGGGTTGTGGGGGTCAAGATCACGATGTTAGTGCTTGTCCTTCCGCCACTCCTGAACTTGGCCAAGGCGACCTTGAGGAGGTAAGCTTTGCACAAGGTCAAGGTTTCCACGGTAATTTCAGCCCCCAAGGTAACTATCAAGGTAACTATAATCGACCTTGGTACAACAAGACTAACCAAGGTTACCAAGGTCAAGGGAGTCAAGGTAGTGGTTATAGCAAGGGCTACAACCAAGGAAATCAAGGAGGTTATCAAGGTTATAGGGGTTATCAAGGCAACCAATGGTCTCAAGCAAGTAACCTAAACCAAGGTAACCAAGGGACTCAAGGAGGACCCCAAGGTCAAGGGCACCAAGGGGGAAATCAATGGAATCAAAGTGGACATCCAAGTCAAGGTTTCCAAGGTCCTACCCCACCGGGAATGTACAACCATAGAGGTGAAGGACCACCCGGGTTCAACAAGCCTCCTCATAATAAGGAGGGTGGTTCTTCGATCTCTCAAGAAGACACCAATGCGGCAATGATCCAACTCATCAAGAATCAACAAGCTTCAATTGCAAATTTGGAGAACCAATTAGGACATATTTCTAAGGCACTCTCGGAGCGACCTAAAGGTAGTTTACCCGCCAACACCGAGGTCAATCCCAAGGGTCCCGAGGAGCTTATGATGGTAACTTTGAGGAGTGGTAAGCAAGTACAAGATGCCATACCTAAGGTGGTAAGTACTCAAGATGATGATTTGGTTATAGTTGAAGACGTGGTTTCCGATGATGACACGGATAAGATTGAGGTTAAAGATAGAAGAGCCAAGGCTAAAGAAGCTTCTAAGATGACCAATACGGTTGGTTCTCAAGAGGCTACGACGAGTGCCACTCCGGTCTCTCCTCCCGCACTGGTTGTGCCTCCGTACAAGCCTAAACCACCCTATCCTTCTCGCTTGAAGGCGGATTCCATGGAAAAAGATTTCAAGAGGTTTGTTGAGATTCTTGACAAGGTGCAATTCACAATGCCTTTTGGAGAAGCGATTACAAAGATGCCTCAATATGCGAAGTTCATGAAAGAGATCTTCACCAACAAACGCAAGCTTACGGATGTGACTTCGGCAAGGCTCAACGAACAATGCTCCGCCATTCTCTCTAAGAGGCCACCGGAAAAGCTTAAGGATCCAGGTAGCTTTACTATTCCTTGCACTATTGGTGAACATGCAATAAGTAGAGGCTTAGCCGATTTGGGTGCTAGTATCAATGTTATGCCATATTGCATGTTTAAGAAGTTAGGCCTAGGGAAACTAAAACCAACTCAAATGAATGTTCAATTAGCGGATAAATCTGTGACATCCCCTCGTGGTATTGTCGAAGATGTGTTGGTTAAGGTTGGTGCTTTTGAATTCCTTGTGGATTTTGTTATTCTAGATGCTATGGGTGGTACCGATGTGCCTTTGATTCTAGGACGACCTTTCTTAGCAACCTCTCGTGCTTTGATTGATGTCTACGGTGGTAAACTTACACTTAGGGTCGATAATGAATGCATGATCTTTGACCGTTCCAATGGCATGGAGTTTACTTTGTCTTATGCTAGTCACCATGATCCTAAGAATCCGCATGAGCTTACTTCGGCTACTAATAGCACTAACCTTGTCCGTCATAGTCTTGCGGAGTTGTTTGCTCTTAGTGATGTGCAGGAGAAAAAGGATGAAGTAAAGAAGACTCCACCCAAGGCTAAGAAGAAAGGTGTGGAGAAGCCACCCGAGAAGGGCAAGGAAGCCGCACCGATGGGCGAGACTAGCAAGACTAAGAAGCCACCCGATGAGAGAATTCACTCCAAGTGGTTTGGCCCCTTCTCCATTGCTCACATTTCATCATCCGGGAAATCCGAGCTTACACCTCCCGAAGTCGGTAAGGTTCAATTCAAGTTCCGTGTGCCATGCGAAGGTAATGACTTCGATTTCAAAGAGGTAATGAGTTGGGATGGTTTTACTTAGTTGTTCCTTGCTCCGTCGAGCTCAAGACGTTAAACAAGCGCTTCTCGGGAGGCAACCCGAGTGTTTTTCATGTCTTTTCTTCTTGATTTGATTGCATGATTGTGTGTTTTTGTGGTATTCAAGGTCCTTGAGTTGTTGTGGTGTCCTTTGTGGTGTCGTAGGCGTTGAAATTCTGAAGTTCGGGGTCCGTTTTGAGTGGATTTGGCGGTGTTTTGGTCGTTTTCGTCGAAGTGAAAAATTTGATTTTGTGCTGAGGGGGTGCACGCCGTGCACCACTGCACGCCGTGCATGATGCACGCCGTGCACGGTGCACGGTTTGGTGCACGGGCTGCCCAGAGCTTCAACAAAAATTTTCAGCTCCGGGATGCACGCCGTGCACCCATGCACGCCGTGCACCCTGCACGCCGTGCACCCCTGCACGCCGTGCAGCACTGATTTTTCCTTTGCTTTATTTCGGTTTGGTTAGTGGTTGAGTCGGTTGATACTTGATTTTCTGGTTTGAGTCATTGTTCGGTTTGGTTTTGATTCCCCAACCCACGACCACCACCTCATTGAGAGCTGCAGGATCACTCACCACGTCTCAGGACTTTGGATTTTTCCTTTCTTTCCTTTCTGTTTATGACTGCATGCTTTGTTGGGTTTGACTTCTTATTTTCTCTTTTCATTTCTGGCATTGAACTTGTCTTGTTGTTGGATCACACATCTCATCTGTACTCTCATCTTGTCGACTATGGGTTGTGTTTGAGCGGTGTGCCCTCCCTTGTTTTATACAGGTACCCCTGATTCAGGTCCTCGTCCTGAGCAGGTTACTTGACCCGGGATCCCATCTCCGGCTTCCCTTCTTCACCGCGCGGTATATTCGTTCCACCTTATCCTCTCTCTCTCTTGCTCATTGAGGACAATGCTCATGTTAGTCGTAGGGGAGTTTGAGTTTTGGTGTGATTATTTATCGGTAGAAGTCTAAAGCTATGATCTGATATGTTGCATGATCTTAATTGAATGTCGAATTCCTCTATTGTAGAATCGTTCGGTTCTTGACGTTTAGTGTTTAATTGACTTCAAGTCTTCACAATGATGTTTAGATTGTTCCACTTAGAACCTTTAACCAGCATGTTAGCACTAATATCAAATGAGTCTGGGCCAGAACTGAGATCTTATCACTCTTGTATGTTGGTTGATTGGTTGGATACGCGTTTTTATACCACTCGATAACACCGGTCTAGGATGATGAAGGCAATCAGAATTTCTTCCCCTCCTCCATGTTTTTCATTCTCTTTTTGATCTTTCGTGATTGTGGCTTGAGACTAGACGGAATCCATTTCGAAATCTTGTACGGAAGTTGTTAAGGGGCTAAGGATCAAGTGGCTAAGTTGAAAAAAAAAAAAAAAATGCTCAAAAGAAAAGCTAGGCAAACTCGGCACCTAAGTGAAGTGTCGAGTTGAGCACTAAGCAAAAGGGCAAAGGCTGTGAGCTAGGCAGGTTCAACACCTAAGTGAAGTGTTGAATCGAGCACTAGTATGCAGTAAGAAAAAAAAAGAGAAAGAAAAGAAAAGAAAGAAAAAAGAGTTCTCAACTGTAGCCCTTGATCCTAGCCAGAGTTGTAAAATGCGGATCTAGAAGCGGATGAAGTCGAGTCGATAGCCACATTCACGACTCACGATCCATGTTCCGATTTCAAGTCCTTTTGATTAGTGTCGGTGTTGTCGTGGTCGGTTTTGCTGTGTCCCAATCATCCACTACTTGAAGTGTGTAGAAATTAGTGAGGTTTACACTTATTTGGTTGATGTTCTTGCATGTGTAGGTTTAGTTTGTTCGTGGAACAGTTTAAGCTAAATTGTGATTGCTTGAATCTCAATGGACCGAACTTGTCATGTGTGAACTTGGATGTTTTCTAATTCATTTGCTTGAGGACAAGCAAAGCTTAGTCGTAGGGGAATTTGATGTGACTTTAATCAGTGCATTTTAAGCTTATGAATGACCTATGATATGCCCGTATTTATTCGCGAAATGACATGATTTATATGCGTTTATTGAATTTTTGTGCTAAGTGTCATTTTGTTGTCCGGTTGCCACTTTGGAGCCAAAATTCGTGGGCTATTGGAGCTTCTCTGTGCATTTTCAGGATCTGGCTTCAAAGTACGGATAACAAAGAGCGCATAGGAGCAAACGGGAGGTCATTTGGAGGCCGGACGAGGGAGATGTGAGCCTTGCAAGATCGGGTTTTCTGCAGAGTGCAGGGGTGCACGCCGTGCAGATGTGCACGCCGTGCAGAGGTGCACGCCGTGCTCTATGCACGCCGTGCAGGGGTGCACGCCGTGCAGAGGTGCACGCCGTGCACTGTCCCCTGCACTATAAATACTCTTGATTTTGGCCATTTTGGGAAATTAGATCATATCTCTTGAACCCCAAATACATTTCCACGAACCCTCAAACCCTAGAGCACGTTTTTGGAGCAATTTGAAGCCATTGGAGCTAGGATTGAAGCCAACAAACCTTGGGAGAAGTGCTCACAAGTTGAGAAGTGAAGATCATCTCAAGGATTCATCCATGGTGTTCTTGGTGACCATTCTTCCTTCTTCTTTCTTTACTCCCTTGGCCATGTGTGGCTGATTTTCTAGGGTTCCTCTTGGATGGGTAGAATAGTTGTGCTATGATAGAGGGATGATTGTATAGAACTTGCCATGATTGATCTTGGTTGTATGAGGATGATTCCTAGACTTGTTCTTAATGCCATTTTATGCCATGTTTGCTTAATTTGGTCCATTCATTGCAATTTGATGCATGAGAGTGCTTGGATTGCATAGATTGTAGGTCTAGGGATTGAAGAGAGTGTGTTCTAAGAGATTAGATCATCTCAATTCAACCATAGTTGCATGATTTCTCACTTGTGCATTTTATCGAACACTTGGTGTGCATTAGGATTTTCACTCAATTGAACTTTGATTAGTCTTTGGATGATTCTCTTAGTGTTAGAACATTGACATGAGAGTGTGGTGTCTAGCCTAGTGGTCATAGAGTCATAGGAGAGGGTTTTGTAGCTTGGCATTTCATCAAACACCTTTAATGCATCCTATTTTCACTTAGTTTGAGAGCGAGAGCCTAAATTGAGTGGTATTGGGATAGGGATTAGGTGCTACGAGAGTGCATCGAGTCTAAATAAGTGAAATGCATGGTCATCCGAGTGCAAACTTGATCTTGATTAGCTTGTTCGTTCAATTATTCATCTTGAGCATGATGAAACTACCTACCAAGAGAACCCCTTTATCTTTGATTTGTTCCACTTCTTTTCTTGCTTAAACCTTGTTAGTTTTTCATTGTTTATGCTTTTGATTTGTTCTCTTTCAAAACCAAAACTTAATTTCAAATGTTTAGACCGTTCATGAACTTTGTGAGTACAAGCTTATGAGAGGACCTCGAGGAATACGACCTTGGTAAACACGTGTTATCAAGTTTTTGGCGCCGTTGCCGGGGACTCTCTCATTCCTTTGAAAGCACTTAGTAGTGAACCGATCTATTCACTTCCTTCCAATTTAGTTTTTGCTTCCTTTTACTTGTTGTTTGGTTTTGTTATTCCACATTGTCGTATTACTCGGGTGTGTTTGTTGTGGTGCACGCCGTGCACTGCCCCCTGCACTATAAATACTCTTGATTTTGGCCATTTTGGGCAATTAGATGATATCTCTTGAACCCCAAATACATTTCCACGAACCCTCAAACCCTAGAGCACGTTTTTGGAGCAATTTGAAGCCATTGGAGCTAGGATTGAAGCCAACAAACCTTGGGAGAAGTGCCTACAAGTGGAGAAGTGAAGATCATCTCAAGGAATCATCCATGGTGTTCTTGGTGACCATTCTTCCTTCTTCTTTCTTTACTCCCTTGGCCATGTGTGGCTGATTTTCTAGGGTTCCTCTTGGATGGGTAGAATAGTTGTGCTATGATAGAGGGATGATTGTATAGAACTTGCCATGATTGATCTTGGTTGTATGAGGATGATTCCTAGACTTGTTCTTAATGCCATTTTATGCCATGTTTGCTTAATTTGGTCCATTCATTGTAATTTGATGCATGAGAATGCTTGGATTGCATAGATTGTAGGTCTAGGGATTGAAGAGAGTGTGTTCTAAGAGATTAGATCATCTCAATTCAACCATAGTTGCATGATTTCTCACTTGTGCATTTTATCGAACACTTGGTGTGCATTAGGATTTTCACTCAATTGAACTTTGATTAGTCTTTGGATGATTCTCTTAGTGTTAGAACATTGACATGAGAGTGTGGTGTCTAGCCTAGTGGTCATAGAGTCATAGGAGAGGGTTTTGTAGCTTGGCATTTCATCAAACACCTTTAATGCATCCTATTTTCACTTAGTTTGAGAGCGAGAGCCTAAATTGAGTGGTATTGGGATAGGGATTAGGTGCTACGAGAGTGCATCGAGTCTAAATAAGTGAAATGCATGGTCATCCGAGTGCAAACTTGATCTTGATTAGCTTGTTCGTTCAATTATTCATCTTGAGCATGATGAAACTACCTACCAAGAGAACCCCTTTATCTTTGATTTGTTCCACTTCTTTTCTTGCTTAAACCTTGTTAGTTTTTCATTGTTTATGCTTTTGATTTGTTCTCTTTCAAAACCAAAACTTAATTTCAAATGTTTAGACCGTTCATGAACTTTGTGAGTACAAGCTTATGAGAGGACCTCGAGGAATACGACCTTGGTAAACACGTGTTATCACCTACAAGTACTATCCTTACTACGACTCGTCAAGCAAAGTAATTGACAATCAGTAGTCTTAGGATAATTTCAATGGTTTTAAACACAAAGCAACGAAAGCTTATAAAATTGAAAAAAACTTCCCCCTCTTCTTAAGATCAACCTATAATGAATACTTTGGCAAGGTAGTCTTACTTTGGTTGGGTCATATTTTTCTATTTTTGACCTTTTTATATATATATTGGTATTTTATATTTTATGTATTTTTCTTCGTGGCCACCAACTTTTACTGCCTTACACGAATTGAAATACTAAAAACAAAGAACAAACAGAAATCAGTAAATAAGATGAAGCTATTTAGTGGTTTTCAAAATTTTTGATAAAAACATAAATGTAAAGGGATAGAGTTGGTCATAGTGTTGAACCTCGCTGTGATACCAGCTGATATGTACTGATCCGCAACGTGGGCAGTGACCCTACACCAATAAGCCAATGAACAAAGACGACAAGTCAAACCTTAGTAACCGGGGGTGGATAGGACTTGGACCCGCTAGCTATAGAGAGCTAGAAACCCTAAGTATCAAGTCGAAGGTGCCACACCATGGTATGGATGCCCAAGATGATAAGTCGAACCTTAATCAATGCAACAACGAGCAAAGACTTGAAGGAAAAAGAACAAAAGTTCTGAAATTTTACTTTTATATTTGATCAAAGGTGTCCCTTACAATGAGGTCGTAGGCCTTTATCTATAGGTGATAATTCGTGAACAAGCTCTCTGAATCCTCCTACAATTCTAACTCCTAAAATAGTAAAAAAAATCCTAAATAGTCTAAGTAGGAATAAATCCAAACTAAAACACTAAAAGTCTAAAATAGTAAAAATTCGACAAAACCGTCGAAAACCTAGGCCGACGGAAACCCTAATCCATGTCTAAGATGGATGGGGTGTAAAAAATCCCTCATTGGGCGGGACTCCGTCTCCTCTGAGTTTCCTACTCCTAAAAGGAGTTGGAAACACGGGTGGCGTTCCGTGGCATGGGTTTTCCTGATCAGGATAGGAATCTTGATCACGAGCGAATTGCTGGGCGCCGCCGAGTTTCGGGACACGGTGATGGGTGCTAGCAAGTGTCGTGTCTTTGTTGCCCTCATTGAGTCCTTCTCCATATCGGACTAGGATTGATGGAGATTTGTCCTTGAACACCAGGGAACCCTTAGAGCTGAAGGATTCCTGAAAGGCACGGCTGGAAATTTGGGTAGGCCCTGATCGCATCTCGTATGGGCTCCGGCTACTGCCCTGTGCCTGGGTCGGCATCGACTCTGGGCCCTTGGTCGGCTCGGCCCTGTGCTCAACCGTCGGGGCCTGGCTAGTGTCAGCATCATTCCATAGGTGTCTTTATGCTCTGGCACTTCAGTCATCTTCGGCTCTTGGTGGGGCGCCGGCATCAGCGCTTGGCTCTACGCTGGCATCGGCCCTGGGCCGGTACTGTCTCGGCCCGACATCAGTGTTGGGGGGACGAATCGGCATCAACATCAGGACTTGATGTTGGGGGTCTGGGTCAGGCATTTTCCCTTCCATCTAGGGGTAACCTCTCCTCTCCATATGTTTCGCCACTCCAAGCCAACATGGGAAAGTTGGGTGTTGGTGCCCGTCGGGACGTGGTGGCGCCAGGCTTGGTGGTCGCGATCACTTCAACAAGTGTCGGAGTTAAATGTCACTTTCGCCAAAACTCAAGTGCAGACGTCTGAACCATCTTCTCAATGGGAAAAAGAAGCATATTCTTCAATTTTCCATATTAGGAGTTCAATATGTTGCGTCAGAACCTCGACGTGATGCACATTGAAAAGAATGTGTGCGGCAATATTTTGAACATGTTGTTGGACGATATGAACAAAAGGAAAGACCATCTAAAAGCCCGTCAAGATTTGAAAGCGTTAAAGATAAGAAGATTGTGGCGATTAGATGATAAAAGGTGTCATGCTGCTATCTTCACATTGGATCGATGCAAAATTGATCTTTTACTAAGATCATTGAAAGAAATGTCATTTCCATATGGATATGCGAGCAACATATCTCAGTGCGTGGATCTGAAAAATCACAAAATGTTTGGTCTCAAAAGTCATGACTCGCACATTTTGTTGCATGATCTTCTACCATTGGCTATTTGAAATGTACTCCCAATCGGCCTGACAAGAGTCTTAGTGGAACGAGGATCTTGTTTCAAGGAGTTGTGCTTTCCAATCATAAATACGAATGGACTTGGTAAATTGCAAGAGCGATTTGTTCTTGCGTTATGTCATATGAAGATGATCTTTCGACCGTCATTTTTCATGGTAATGATGTACTTGATACTCCATCTCGTTGACGAACTACAAATAAGTGGACTTGTGCAATATCGCTTGATTTATCCAATAGAGAGGTATATCACACGTGAATAATACCAAATTCATTTCCAACTTGGTATTTTCATGCCTACAAATTCTGACAAGGAAAATTTCAAATTTTCAGATTTTTGAGAAAATTAAAGACTTTTGTACGCAACAAGGTAGGGCTGGCTATTCGGTTAAATCGGTCAAACCAAACCGAATTCGGTCGGTCACCAATTTCGAGTTCGGTCGAAACCTGGGACCGTGACCGTGACTGATTTGAATTCGGTTTGACCGTGCCCGAATTCAAATCGGTCACGGTCAACCGAGTTGACCGTAACATGTCCGATTTGGATATGGTGGGATTTGGATCTGGGATAAAATTGAAGGAAAAAAAGGAGATGAAGGAGGGAAGATGAAGAAATCTGATTTTGGGGAAAAAAAATTTGATTCGAATCTAAGAAGAAGGGGAAGATTTGGGGAAGATTTGGATCTGATTTTGAAAAAGAAGAAGAAGAAGAAGAAGAAGAAGAAGAAGAAGAAGAGAAGAAGAAGAAGGGGATCTGGTCGAAAGCGTCCTTTAGCTCCTTTCTCCCTCCTCCTCCTCGGCGGCTGCTCCCGTCCGACTCGCCTTCGTCGAATCCACCGCTGTGGATAAATCCGACGAACTCGTCCAGGTCAATGTAGCCGTCTCCGTCCCTATCGAACTCCTTCATCATACACTCCACCTCCGCGGAGGTCACAACGGTTCCCAGCTCCTTCAGGCTCTCGACCACCTCCGACCATGAGATCTTCCCGTCGCCGTTCTTGTCGAACTTGTCGAAGATTTGCCGGATCTCTTCGGAGTTTAAATCGGAGCAGAAGAAGGGAAGAAAAAGAAGGGAAGAAGAAGAAGAAGAAGGGGATCTGGTCTGAGAAGAAGAAGGGGATCTGGTCTGAGGAGAAGAAGGAGGAGAAGAAGAAGATCTGGGGATCTGGGGATTTGGTCCGAGAAGAAGAAGAAGGAAGAAAAAATATGAGATTGAAGAAGAAGAAGGAAGAAGAACAACTCAGATTTGTGAAGCAACCATTTCGGTCAAGTCGGTCAATTTGGTTTGATTTCGGTCATGGGCCGAATTGACCGATGACCGAAATTCTCTCAAACCCATAATCGCGGCCGAATTCGAAAGGTTGAACTCGAGTTTTCGGTCATCAAAACCAAATTGAATTCGGTCAGTTTTTCGGTCAAACCGAAAAACCGAGCCCGAATAGCTAGCCCTACAACAAGGCACGTCCTAAGGTTCAATTGCTGAAGGGTGAATGTTCGAGAATTTGTTCAATCTTGCATCTTTGTACTTTGATGAC
Organism: Linum lewisii; assembly: GCA_034768395.1. Taxonomy (NCBI): domain Eukaryota; kingdom Viridiplantae; phylum Streptophyta; class Magnoliopsida; order Malpighiales; family Linaceae; genus Linum; species Linum lewisii. The sequence continues at coordinate 15,347,890 of CM068302.1, forward strand.
AAATTTGAAACAAGATATAATCGGTTGAAACGTATCACTTCCGAGCCTGAAGGTGTTGAACCCGGTAAAGGCGTGCCTGTTGGAGATGCAAAATCTTTTAAACTCTCTAATATGGAATGGAAGCAAGCTCACCATTATGTTTTCATTATTTCCCTATTGTTAAGCCATTCATGCGTGAGTTTGAAATTGAGTCGAGGAGTATGGGCGAATGACGTGCTAATGAAATAGCTGTAAAAAAGGTAGTTCACAAGACATTTGTAGACTGGTTCGCCACTCACGTAAGTTATTTGGCTCCTACTAGTATAATTTGATTTTAACTAATTATGTTAGTTCTTCAACGTACTCATTGTGGTTCTTTCAGATTCTAAATGATCGAGCCACTAAGCATAGTGACAAGCTTATGATGTTAGCGAGAGGGCCAAACGAACGTGCTCTGAGATACACTACATATGATGCAAGTGGCTATCGTTTTCGAACTGTTGATCATGATACGACGTTAAAGACTCAAAATAGTGGTGTTGCAACCGCATTTGGCACTGATAGTGTGGCTAGTTCGTCGGACAATAATCCAATCCGGAGCGACATTTGTTTTTATGGAAAGCTAGTGAATATTGTTATTTTTATGAATAACTAGTGGATATTGTTGAGTTGGACTACTATTCTCGTCCAATCACATTGTTCATGTGCAAATGGGCCGATACCATAAGTCAAGCCTGAAAAAGAAAATATGCATTAGGCATGACAATGATAAATTTCTCTCATTTGAAAGATGTGGGTGATAGAGAAGAAGATGATGCATGCATGGCCTTCTATGTGGATGACACAAGCGACCCAAAATGGTGTATTCCGGTTCATTGCAAGCCCAAAGATAATTATGAAATGGGGACGAGGAAGACATATCTCGAGAATACTGTTTACCGTTAGCTTACCAAAATTGACTATAGCAGAGAATATCTTGAGTTGCAAGTTCGTGTGAACAGTGTAATTGATTTTGAATGAATGTATTGTTCGGATTGTATTGTTTAAATTGATAATTTCCATAATTAATTTTGGACATTTGGTAGGCTACTATTCGCGAGCTCGAGGCTAATACGGCCCCTACCGTATTGGGGGTGCGTCTGTGAGCCGGCAAGGGTGGTACGGGATAAACTCCTTGGCGCCTTAATACACACACAAAATTGAATTATCATGTGACTTGATTGAATGTGTGAGTTGTGCTTGAAATGTTGATTGATTGATTATGAGATGTTGATGCATGTACTGATGGTTGTGAGCTATTGAATTGTACTGAATTCTGATTGAATATGATGATGATATTGTGTTTGTTACTGTTGATGTATTTATGATTTGTTTAGAATTGATGAATGCTAGTATGAATTGCTGGTATTATAGGAAATGAGGAATGCTAGCATAAATAACTGCACCTATTTGATAACAAAGATTGGTTAGGGTTGATAAGTATGAATTGGTGAATGGTGTAATGCTGCAAATAATTATTGATGTGGTTGTTGAGGAGATGATGAGCATGATAGGGTTCTAGAGACTTGTGGTTGATCACCTAGCAGTATTACTAGGGATAATAATTGGATAGATTTAAGGATTGATCTCCCGTTGTAATTGAGTTGTTGAGGGGTTGGGAGACCTCTAGGATTAGTTCGACGCATAGTTGTCCGATTAGGCTATACAAAATACATCGACGTTCACCAGACCATACAAAATTCCGCAAAGTTCACCTAGCCATACAAAATCTTGTACATATTTTTACAACCACAATTGATATGAACCATCCGCAACCGTGGGCGGTGACCCTATATCAATATGCTCGGTAACCTAGCAATCGAGTACAATCTCTGAAACCGGGATGGAAAGGACTTGGACCCACTAGCTATAATGAGCTAGGAACCCTAAGTATCAAGGTCGAACGGTGCCACGCAGTCAAGGGTGTTAAACCTCGAGCTACGATAAACCAACCTAAAAATTATGCAACAAACGAGCAAAAGCTAGAAGGAACAAAGAACATAAAGTTCTGATATCAATTTAATTCTTCAAAGTTTGAGTAAAACGTAGTAGAAAGGTTCCGATTTATAGGATGGGGGTCGGCCAAAGGCTTCTCCGTGTCCTTGTACTATTCTAACTCTAAATAATAAACTAATTCGACAAACTATCTAAAAAAGGAAGAAATATGATCATAAAAAGGATAAACTACTAAAACATCGCATAAAACCCTAAACCGGGTAATAACTCCTAATCTGTCAAGGAAAGTGCATTATCCGACATTCCTATTCCAAATAGGACTAGGAATCTGGGGTTTCCGGTCGCAGCTTTAGCAATCCTTGCGTGTCGCAGAATCCGTGTTGCGGGTGGATTCGCGGTAATCCGTTTGTGGCGCGGATTCTGTGTATCGGTCACCATCGGGATCAGTTGTACGGGCTCCCAATGGTCTAGTCTCGTCGTGTATAGCTCCAACATTAGTTGTATTCCTCGGATCAGCTCCACTTGGTTGAATATTCACGTCTGGCTCGTCATCAATGCTCGGCTGTGTCTCAGCATCCGACGCGACATAAGTTCCAGTCTCCGGTACGGCCTCAGTCTCCGGTTTGACCTCGACGTTTATCGGTACGTGCATCAACAATCTTAGTTCGCGGTCCGACATCGGTACGGTACGACCCTCAACACTATTCGGCGCGAGACTTGGCGTGATCTTCTCCAGGACCAGGCATCCGACGGTTATCCTCTTCATGCTCGACCCGAATCCATGCATCCATCTATTCTTGAAGGTCTTCTTTGGACTTCGTGTCCGCGGCTTCCCCGGGTGTGTCCACGGTGTGGTGCGTGTATCGGCAGGTTTACACGTGGTGGCGCGCGCATCAACAATTAACTCGGTTTTTAGTAATTAAATAATTATATAAATTATTAGAAAGTGAAAAATTTCACATGGTAAAATGTCTAAAAAAGAAGGGTGAATGATAAGGATATACGAGAGTGGATAAAATTATTAATTCTTCCAAAATCTAATTAGTTTCCATGAGGTTTCTACTTCTCATTCAAAGGTGATTTAGGTCTAGACAATAATTTTGTCAAATTCAAACCTTTTTAGTAGGGAAAACATGAAATTTGGTTTATCCTTCAATTTAGGCAAATCCACCCCCAAATCCTGAGAGGAAACCCTAAGACAAGAAATATTCAAACCGGGGTTTCATTTAGGGCTTTACCCCAAGTAAGCCTTATTCACGGAACATAGCTCCACTGTTTCCAAGGTCTCAGGTGTACGCCAAACGTATACGAAGAAAGGGGGCGGGAGAATCTGCAGCACCGGTGAAGCTTGCCACCGGAAAAAACATGGGCGGACGTGGCCGTCGAAGACTGAACAATATCAGCAGCAGAAGAAGCGACACGAGGACCAATAGCGGAAGCGCTAGGAGGAGATCGAGTTCGTCTTCTCGACGCAGGAACTCTCTATTCGTCGATGGTGGTTTCTTAGCCGATTGGCAAGGTCCTTCTCATTTTCGCTCCCGCTCTCTACATTTTTTCCTGATATCTCTTCACTCCGTTTTATCCCTGTAATGGTTTTGATTCTGTTTTTGAATTAATCGGAAATTGGTAAATTGCATGTGTTAATGACGTGATGATTGAGCATTTAGGGTAAGTTGTATCTTGGATCGAATGAGATGCATGTTGTATTCCGATTCCTTGTGGATTTTCCCATTCTGATGGAGTTTCTATGCTTTGTTTTTTTTTTCGCTTCTTCCCAGGAAGGAACCCTGGATCAACGTCCAGGTCCAGTTCGAGCCCCGGCAATCATAGGCGAACTAAAGAACTCTCGACCTCTATGTCGAACAATTTAATCCCAAGTTTTGCTGAAAATGCTTTTGGTTATGGCTATGCTACCGTTGAGCAACAACAGGTATCTATCTTTTGGTCAGCAAAGTTCTGATTGTTTGACTTTTTTTTTTGCCTGCATGTGCTTTAGTTGTGGCAATTATTTTAACGTTTGGCAGAGAAGTGAAAATCTATTTAGCGTTCCCAGTCAGTGTAGGGTCAGTTTGATATAGGAGAATAGGAGATTGAGAATTAGAGAAATTGTGAGGATAGATGAAAGGTGGAAAAGAATTTCTGTTTAGGGAAGTTAGAATTTCTAGTAAAAGGATAATTTCTCAGAAGTCAGAATACACATTCTGGAGTAAATCAGAAACTCTAGATATTTGAAATACACAATTTAATTGATAGAATGCAAATGATTTTATGTCTCATTCAATCATATTCACGTTATGTTCTTATAGAAAAAGAATTAGTATGAGAGTTGATCAATGCACGTAGCATTTCAAATTAATGTAGTACAATTGTGTTGAGAAAATGAATATGTTGTCCCTGTTGAGGAAGTTGTGGTTTCTGAGCCAGTTTCGGTCCCTAAGCGTAGGGCTCGGAGGAAACGTGGTAAAGGTGGAGGCGGGGGTAAAACCCCACCACAATCATGAACATCCTAGTATGGAATGTGCGGGGTCTCAATGACTCCCGCAAGCAAGATATGCTTCTGGAGCATTTCAGATTGCATAGCTTGGATATACTAGGTGTTTTGGAAACTCGTGTTCGTTTTGGTAATGAAGGAGCTATATTAAATAATCGGTTCAGTCATTTAAGGTTCTTTGGCAATTATATTCATTCTAACCTTGGGAAGATTTGGATTCTATGGAAACCGGACTTAAATTTGGATATTAAGTTCTGCTCTGATCAGTTTGTTTGTTGCACAGTGCAGTATAAGGGTATTACGGTTTTCATTACCTTTGTTTACGGCTCCAACAAGGATGCTGAAAGGGATGATTGCTACAAAGCTCTTCTGAGACGGGTTATCAAGGGCTCTCCCTGGTTAGTTTTGGGGACTTTAATGCTATTAGGGGGCCTGGTGATGCTTCTAATATTACTACTTTATCTGCCAGCACTAATAACTTCAATGAGTTTATTGATAGAAGTTTTCTACTAGAGATGCCTTACTTTGGTTCAACTTTCACTTGGACGAACAAGCAAGATGACAACCCTATTGCTCGACGATTAGACAGAGTACTTGGTAATGAGGACTGGTTTTCCAGCTTTCCTCATTCAAGGATCACTATCTTACCGCCTGCGCTCTCAGATCATGCTGGTCTCCTGGTTCAGTTTGATTCTCATGTCCAGTCATTTCCCAAGCCTTTTCGTTTCTTCGATTTTTGGATTGAAAAGCAAGGTTTCCTTGACTGTGTCAAAATTAGTTGGGAGAAGCAAGTCTCTGGTTTACCGATGATGAAGTTATTTCGTAAGCAAAAAGCTCTCAAATATGCTTTGAAGAGGTTTAATGCTATGAACTTTGGTGATCTGACAAATAGAGTCAAGCAAGCTGCTACTTCTCTTGCTGATATCCAGCGTGATCTCTTATTGCTCCCTTCCAAGGAGTTGGTTATTAAAGAAAAGGAGGCAACTGCTCTGTTGATGGATCTTGAAAAGGCAGAGGAAACATTCTTTAAGCAGAAATCACGTATCCGTGAGGTCCTTGAAGGTGATTCAAACACTCAATTTTTTCACAGATCTGTTAAAGTTAGGAACTCCTTCAATACAATTAGGCAAATCACTACTGCTGCAGGGGTGGTTGTCAACGATCCTACTGCTATTATAGAGGAGTTTGTTTCTTTTTACAAAGCCCTTCTAGGATCTGTTGATGTCTCAGTTATCCCTCCTACAGTTGACACCCTTTCTGGCATCCTTAAGTACTTTGTCACTGCTGAACATTCTGAGGTTTTGCTGGAAAAGGTTACTCGTGATGAGGTGAAGAGAGTCATGTTTCACATGGATGGTAAGAGAGCTCTTGGTCCTGACGGGTTTAATGCCAATTTCTATAAGGCTACATGGGGTGTCATAGAATCTGACTTTACTGATGCAGTGCTGGAGTTTTTTGATTCTTCATGTATGCTTCAGGAGTTAAATGCAACATCTCTTACACTCATTCCAAAGGTTAGTAGTCCTGTTCAGGTGAGTGATTACCGTCCGATCTCTTGCTGCTCTTTGTTCTATAAATGTATAGCTAAAATCCTAGCTGCCCGTATGCAAAGAGTGTTGCCAGATATCATTAGTCCATCTCAATCTGGTTTCATTAAAGATAGAAACATTATTGACAATGTGCTGCTTGCTCAAGAGTTAGTCAGAATGTATAATCACTCCTCTGTGTCTCCTCGTTGTACTCTTAAGGTGGATCTCATGAAAGCCTTTGATTCAGTTAATTGGGATTATCTTTTGAATATGTTAACTGCAATGAAATTCCCTGCACAGTTTATAGGCTGGCTGAAAGCATGCATTGTCTCAGCTTCTTATAGCGTCAATCTTAATGGTAGTTTGCATGGTTTCTTCCCGGCTAAGAAAGGAGTGCGGCAGGGTGATCCATTGTCGCCCTACTTATTTGTGATTGCCATTGAGGGTTTGTCTAGGCTGTTGGACATTGCAGGGGCCTCTAAACAGTTACCGTATCATCCTCAGTGCCACAAAGTCAAGCTCACTCATTTAGCGTTTGCAGATGATATGATGGTCTTCTCTAATGGAAGCTATTACGGTATTGAGGTTATTGTTTCTATTCTGCACAAGTTTGCCTCCTGGTCTGGATTGAGGGTCAACCCATCTAAATGTGAATTGTTTGGTGCTGGTATTCCGGATGTTACCCTAGCAGCAATGCAGAGTTCTTCTGGCTTCCGTTTGGGTCTTCTCCCGGTAAAATATCTGGGGCTCCCTCTAATTGCCAGTAAACTGTCAATGAAAGACTGTGAGGTCTTGATTAGTAAGGTTACTAAGCGTGTCACAGGGTGGAGCTCCAAAACACTCACTTTTTCTGGGAGGCTGCAGTTAGTTAACTCTGTCTTAATGAGCCTTGCCCACTTATGGATGAGAGTTTTCTCTTTACCTCTTGGTGTTATTAAACGGATTCAGCAGATTTGTGCTGGTTATCTTTGGGGAGGGAATGAGGGTCATTCAGGTGGTAAGGCTAAGGTTTCATGGTCCGAGGTTACTTTCCCTAAAAAAGAGGGTGGTCTAGGGTTAAAAGATTTGAAACTTTGGAATAGAGCACACGTCTTCAGACTCTTATGGGAGGTCTTTGCCAGCCAGGGTTCCATTTGGGTGGCTTGGCTTCGCTCCTACAGGGTTAAGGGTCGGGATTTGGCTTCTCTTTCCCTTGGCTCTGGCTCGTGGGTATGGCGGCGGCTGATCAAGCATAGGCAGGCATTCCTTTCACATTACTCCACAGATGGCGAGCTTCACAAATGGGATAGCATTCCATATGATGGTATTCAATTTTCTGTCATTTGGAACTCTGTTCGTACTGTGAGGCCTCGTGTAAGTTGGTATCATTTGGTTTGGGGCTCAGGCTGTCGTCCAAGAAACAGCTTCTTTGCCTAGCTCTACTCCTTGCGTCGACTTTCCACCAAAGATCGGCTGATCAGATGGGGGATCCCTTGTGACCCCAGGTGTGTTTTGTGCTCTACAGGTGCTCCCGAGACTCATGAGCATTTATTTTTTGGCTGTGCATTCTCTAAAGAGCTCTGTTCAACTCTATTGGGTAGAATTGATGCAATTACAAGCTTTGATGGTAATCTGCTCAGTAGCAAGTTTTCTGATTTGGCTAAAGGTAAAGCTGCTAGAAGCATTCTTGCTAGGATCACTTGGACTGCAGTGATTGCTAGAATCTGGAAAGAACGATGCTCAAGAACTCATGGTGCAGCTCCAAACTCAGTATTGGCTCTTGCTAAGCTAATTTTACAGGAAATTGGGTTACAGGCAGTTGGGAGTTGTTTTATCTCCTCTGCAGTTTCCAACTTTGGATTTTCTCTTCAATTGTAATTACTGTTTCTTGTTTCCTTTTCGGTTGTAAGCTGTAACTCTAAGGCTGATCTTTGATCACCTTACTTTTTTGGAATGAGATTAACCTATTCATCCAAAAAAAAAAAAAAAAATGAATATGTTGCCTACGTCTTGTAATTGTTTATTCCCTTTCCTGCTTAAATGTTTTTCAGGAGGTTTTGCCGTTGAACCTTTCTAGTGAGGGACTTGATACAGGTGATGCTTTTGATGCAACACATCCTATTGTATTGTTCAATTCCAGCAATACCAAGATTGTTGCGTATTTAGATGACACACCTCCACCAAATCCTCGAACTGAGGGTGTCACTTATGATTATGGTTCTAGTTTTATGATAACTGATGGTTTTCATAAAGGTCTAGGGTTCCATGATGAGTTGGAGGCAACTCCTGGTGGTATTGGATCATCATCGAAGCAATTAGAAGGCCAAGAACAAGAAGGAACACCTTTTGATCCCTCATGCTCTGAGAAAAGAATGGATGTTGGTCCTCTTGAATTTGATGTTAGTGAAAAAACAGGAGAAGATCGAATTGAGGCAAACTTTAAGGTGAAAAATCCAGCATTTTTGTCGATTGGAGGTATGAAATTGTATACCCATGATATATCTGAAGAGGAAGGTCACGAAGTGGATGATTTTGCACCAGTAGTTAATGAAAGTTTTGAATCTGAACAAGAACAAGAAGAATTATCCGAAAGTGATTACTCAGAGAGCACTTTTGATAGTGACCTGGATATCGATGATGAGGTTGCCAAGGATTACTTGGATGGAATTGGGGGCAGTGGCAGTGTCTTTGATGCCAGATGGTTGATGAACAATGAGTTGGCTGATTCAGATGAAGATACCTCTTCTTCTAGTGGTGACTTTGATGATACTCTCGAAACATTAGGTGGGGTTTCCCTCCAGGAATCATCGTTGGGATATGGTATGATGACACCACAGTCAAGAAAGAAAATCCCCGGTAGTGCTCGTGACTTTGATGAAATCATGTTTGATAAATATCCAAGAACTGCTTCTGCCAAGAAGAAGCATGTTACCCAACTGGCCCAATCCTGGCCAGCAGCTAAAAAGATTAAACGTCATAGAAACTACCCAGGTAACATCTGCCGATATGGTCTCATGTCTTGGAATCATGGATTCAGTTTTCAGATGTTTCTGCTTAAACAAGGGCCAATACGAAGGTTACAAAAGAACTTGGCAGGATCATGATCTCAGTTTGCTTTTGAGGATATGTTTCTTTCCTCCAGTTTGTAGATGAACCTAGTTCCTTAAGAAATAATTTTTTCATCATAAATTTCAGGTGGAAGGAAGAAGTTCTGTAAAGAAACAATTGCTGAGAAATGCCATGACAGAACGTTAAGGCGAGGGGTTGACTTGGAGAATATAAATATGGTACAATGTTATTGCTGTTTGGTAGATTCAAATTCGATTTTGCATCACTATTTACTCATTTTTCTTTTAGTAGAGAGTAGAGCAGTTGGAAAAGTTACTATTCTACTTAAGTGTATTTTTTGATGTGTCATGGGAAGGATACAAAGAATGTTCATTTTTTCTGCAGAAACTGGAGCACATAGTTCTGAATGAAGTGGATATATTTTCCTTCCCACCTATGCATTCTAATGATTGTTCACAGGTAGGATCTTCCATTCCTTTTTTACGCAGCCTCAGATTAACTCTTTTGTTTCCCTTCCTATGACTTCTTCTGGATCCCTGATGTGCTATCACCTTGATATGAGGACCGATCGTAAGACATGTTCCATGAAGATCTTCACTAACTGGTGCTCTGATTCGTATGCTTTTGGTGAATGATTCTGTAGGACACCTAAACTCAACGTGGTTATTTTCCATTTTGATACTAACATTGCCCTTGTATTGTTATTGTTTCAGGTAACTCAGTTAGCAGCAATATACCGCTTGCGTAGTGGATCCCAGTGTTCTGGAAAGAAAAGGTCAGGATCGTTGTGCATATGATCATGTATGCATAACATGCACTCTTTAATGTGGCTTCCGATATTGGATTCTAATTCAGCTTGCATTATTTCCAGATTTGTCAGTCATGCGGACTCCACATACATCCATGCCCTTGGCGAATGATAGAGCCCGCCTTGAACAGGTCAGCACATCAGCTGACTGCATCGTTTAATTTATGCCTGGCATATGCGGTCTATAATTTTGGTAGCCTAATGCTGTAAGAGTTGGTTTTCACTCAGCTAACAGATTGTTCTCTTTATTCTTCTGTGTTCCATATTTTAGTTGATTGGAGCCAGCAATGAAGATGAAGATTTCACCATTGCTGAAGGGAAATCAGCGATTGAAGACGGGAGAAGAATGAAAACCTATTCAAAGGACAATGGCCTGAGCATAGTGGAACTTGGTGGCAAAACCAGATCATCCAGATATTCAACCAAGCGACGCTGGAATGGTATATCTATGAAAGAGGTCGAGAGTGAGGCTGCAGCTTATGCCAGCCAACCTATATCATTTGTTGCAAGTGGCATAATACAATCTGGTGTTGACGCAAACAATACAACCACAAATCCTATGGATACGAATGAAACTGTGGACGAGAAGGTTGCTGTCACTGGGTCATCAAAGGTTGGTGCATTTGAACTTTACACCAAAGGGTTTGGATCCAAGATGATGGCAAAAATGGGATATATAGAAGGAGCTGGTCTGGGGAAGGATGGCCAAGGTATGGCTGCACCCATTGAAGCGATTCAACGTCCAAAATCTCTAGGACTGGGTGTTCAATTCTCCAACACTGACGTGGAACCCCCCAAACCTGAACGTCAAAGCTCCAGAAGAAGACATGAAAAGCATCCAAAGCAGCAACAGAAGAGGTTTGGAGGTTTTGAGAAGCATACCAAAGGCTTTGGATCGAAGATGATGGCTAGGATGGGATTTATTGAAGGCAGTGGGTTGGGGAAAGATTGTAGAGGCATGGTGAACCCTTTGGCTGCTGTTAGGCGCCCAAAATCTCGAGGACTCGGTGCCACAGGCTAGAAACGGTAGCTAGTAGTAGTACACTACCCTCATTTAAGACTATACATAACATAACTATTTTTTTTACTTAGATAGCTCTGTTATGAGATAGGAAGATAAGAAACAGTAAATTAACTAAGGCTAGATTTAACCCGCACGTTGTAGCGGGAAGCATTGATTAGAATATCACAACACTACAATAGTTATATTTCAAATGAAGAAAAAGTAATTTTTTTGGTAATTTATAGTACTAATTAGGATGCATAGTAAAATAAAAGTTAACTTTTTTTTTTATAGGAATGCGGGTGCGAACACCCTAGTCAATTGAATTAATCAAACTTGGAAACCCAACACCGACAACGTCACTCCGTATCGCAAAATCGACCTCCGGAGGATAATAACACTTAAAATGAGTGCCTAGCTCGAGGCTATGCTCATGATGTGCCAACAGATCGGCCACACAATTACCCTCCTTATAAATGTGAAAAATGTGAACTTCCCACTCCTGGTCCAACAACTCGTGGATAGCGCGGACAGAGAGGCTGTGACGCGAGTTTTCCTCCAGCTCTCCCTTAATAGCCTAGACAGCAGCCTGTGAGTCCATCTGAAGGTGAACTTTCCTGAATCCCAAGTCCAAAGCTATCTTCAGACCAATAGCCGTCGCTCGAATTTCAGCTCAATTAAGGAGCAGGACCCGAGATTTGCAGCATAAACCGCCACACTACGGCCCAACCAGTCCCTCAAGATGGCTCCAGCGGCAGCCTGCCCGGAGGGTTCGAGAACCGACCCATCGCAATTAATAGTGACAAACTCGGTCGGAGCCGGCTTCCAACAAACAGAGATCTCAGACTTACGAGTAACCCTTTCTGACAAAGCCTGTGAGTCCGCTTTCATTGTTTCTCGAACCTCGGCGATCCAATGAAGGACTCGTAGGCAGAGCTGATCGCTTGTCACAGACTTATGTTAAAAAAATGGCCTCGTTTCGGGCTTTCCAAAGAAGCCAGATCACCACACCAAACGTCAACTCAAACTCTTCCAGTTGAAGACCCTTCCAAAACCAATCCTGTAAGTTTCCTGAAAAGAAAGAAGCTAAGACAGAGTGTGGAAGAAAGGAATTCCAAACCTCACTGGCCAGCTTTACAATCACGGATAACATGGAGGATGTCCTCCTTAACCCCCGGGCAAGAGGGGCATGAGTCGTCGACAACAATGTGCCACTTATACATGCGTTAGTGAGAAGCCTCTCATGAGCGACCAACCATAAGAAATGCTTAACTCGACTAGGACCATTCCACTTCCATATTCGCTGCCAGATAGTCAGCTGGTCCTTGTTAGAGAAACAATCCAAGATCTCATAAGCCGACTTAACAGAGAAATTTACCCTTGGGGTCGGGGCCCCATATCATAGCATCCTCTCGGTCATTGTTGCGCGGTGGCTCCATGCCTGCCACAAGGCCAACGGTATCCGAGGAAAGAGCGAGAAAGGGGTTGAAGGTGGGTGAAGTTAGCTGATTTCATGAGAGTCGTACGGTAAAATGTAAGGAGATGGCAAGAAAATATTTTTTAAAAGGCAAAGGTACATTCTGGAACCATGTGAACTCATGTACAAAAGAATTTTTTTCCTAATGAATTATAGTTTTCCCTTAATGAATAGCAGTTAGCCAACGTAGTTTATATAATTTAATTTATCCAAGGTGTGAGGACTACTGGTAACATTCCTAGAAGATATGTAAGAGCTATGCGTACTACTGAATGAGTGACTTGATTAGCTGAAACGGACAATCAAAAGATGAATAAATGATGTTGGTGCCAACTCTTGAAGGCTAAAGTAGTCTTTGATTGAAGTAGAAGCATCACTTGTTCGACATCTCCCTCAATGTCACATAGTAAGATAGCTGAAAACCAACACAAAGCAACCAAATCTCGACAAGCCCAAAGTTCAAGGAGAAAAAAAATCAGAAATACCTAGGTTGAGAGTATTGAATATGTGTAGGGAAGCTCTTGAGCTATCTCGAAGAACACATTCAGTCGAATCGCCTTATCTCACAAAAATTGCAGCATCTATATTGATTTTGTGTGGCGAGCTTGCGGGAGGGAAACAAATGAAGAAAGGAAGGGATGCATCGGTGAGGCAAGGAGGATATAGAGGATAAAGAGGAAGTAGGATGGGGAGGAGTGAAAGATGAAAGTTGTGCTAAGTGAGAGCTAAAGTGGCGGTACATGACTTCCGACCAGAATTGTGAGAAATTAAAGACGAAGAACATTATTTTTGTTCTTCCAGATACGTCATCATGACAGAATCCAAATGGGAAGTGTCTCTTCTTGAGTCAGCAAGAAGCGTCTCCAACACAAAGTGAAGTGCGTGTGTGCATAATTTCGCGGAGTTAATCGAGCTAGCTAGGGAGTAAAAGCGGAAGGAGATTGGACAAATGAAGAGAAAGTGCTCAATAGTCTCTGTCACTGAAAAACAAATTGGACAATCTAGAAGGATGTCGAATCCAAGGCCATGCATGTAGGTAGGATTGAATGGATTAGTTTCTAAACGAAGAAACGTAGTTTGGATTTAAACTGAAAGGTTCCAAATGAATTTCCTTATAAGCACTGTCCAAAAGGGAGAAGTTCATCATAAGCCCATTTTTTGTTTACGAGGCATCGCCAGATCATATCCGGATGAAGTGGTGTATAGACCAGATTAAATGGATCGATTCAGCTGAGAAGTGAAGATGGAGAAGTTGGGAATTCTAGCATCCGTGATAGATATAATCCCCAATGGAAATGGGTCCACTCTAGCTTTCACCATATGTCGGATCAAGGTTGAACCCAAACCCCAAATTTTCATTCAAGACTTTGCCACCCATGAGAGTGTCGAGAACTTCCCCTTGCATATCTAAAAAAGATGTTGACTAATAGTATTTTCCTTTAGGGATGTGTGATAGGAGGAGGTCAGAGGTGGAGATGATGCGCCAGCACGGCTTCGAAAGTAAGGCTTGGTTAAAGTAGGAAAAGTATTGAAAACACAATCCTCCTCGACTCTAGGGCAAAGATAGGTGGGAACAAAAAATCTAACTTATTTTCTTTTTTCGGACCTATTTTCAAGTGGGTCATGAGGAGATTAAGTTGACGACATAGTGTGTCTGGTATGCGATACATGACATAACATAAACTGTCAGCGGATCATGTATGAACTTTAGTTAGAGAGAGGCAATTACATTTTCAACTATGAAGCCATAAGGAAAGTAGGAAACTTGGTCCTCTTAACAAAAAAAAAAAAAAAAACTTGGTCCTCAAGGAATTAGAAAATTTATTGTTTAGATCGCAGGATTATACAGGGAAGGCTCAAGTATTTGTCTTTCAAGTCGAAGGCAGAGACACCTAACTGGGTAAGATATTGATCTCTTGAATGTTGAGGAGTTGTGAGCAAAAATCAGAGGCTGGCGTAGCTAGATTAACCTTTTGCTCACTTATTGACTCGTAGTGAGATAGAGATGACAATATACGCGAGATTGTTGTATGGAATATTTCTAGGAAGAGAATCGTGTCATCTACAAACATGAGATGAGACTCTTTTGGGTAGTGATAGTTTAGTTAAACACCACACAGTGAATGTGTAGATGTAGCCGGTTGAAAGAGACGTGAGCAGGGGCGGATCCAGGATGGATCAAGACACTGGGCCATTTCATATGTACTGAGCTCAATCTAAAAAATCACTGGGCCAGTCTACTTATACATACAAAAATATACATAGTTTTATAGCTTTAGACCGGAGAGTGGGGTGGGCCGTGGCCCGGGGAACCCACCCCCAGATCCGCCCCTGGACGTGAGAGACCCTAAAAACATATGACAAATAGAAGAGGGGAGACTATGAGAGTGCCCTATGGCGTAAGCCCATTGATGAAGAAAAAAACCAATTGAGTTGTCATTCATGAGGTTAGTCAGTGTTGCTGATGATAAGCAAGTTCTTACCCAAATAAGTCAACGTGGAATAAAGCTCATCCTGATCATGAGAGTGAATAAGAAATTTCATAACCCTATCCAGCTTTCCGGCATTAAGATACGTTTCAGACGTGGATGCTTATCATAAGAGATTCCCAACATATCATAAGATTCCCTTTCTTGAAAGTCTGCGCTTTTCCAAACCCAGAAAACAAATGGAATTCTGGGCTTCTTCCTTGGGACAAATAATTTTATATATACTTCTTCTTGAGGCAACAGTCTGTCTACCGTCTTTCCAGTCAGCGGAAACCTCCTGATCTTTTATGATAGTGCAGAGACGGAGCCTTCGGGCAATCCTTAGCAGTCGGAACTAGAATGAAGAGTGCAGTAGCAATAAATGCGAGAATATTTACTTCCATAATCCCATCGTTTTGTTTTTCTTTATTTCGTAATAACTCGGGATTTAATCCCATAGAGATGATAAACCCATTGCCTCGAAATTCATAGGATGAATTCCATCTCGATGATTAAACTATCATATCTAGGCTCTTTCTTTCGATCCAGATAATGGGAAGTGATGAATTGCTTATTAGTTTTATAGTTATTAGTTCATAATATAAATATCATAACATAATTTAAGGGTCAACTTCTTTTTTTCATCCTACTCCTAAAAAACTAACGAGTCGCACACTAAGCATAGCAATTATAATTTAGAAATTTCAATTTTTTTATTCAACCTTAGAACAGAAATACTAAAAAAAAAAATTATTATATAAATTAAAGTTGAAATGACCAGATTTGAAAAAAAAGGGAGTTAGCATTGGGTTCCGCAACTTTTTACCTTTTTGAGGGAAAAAATCGTTGTCTTCAAATCAAATTTTGCATGTGGTAGTATAGCTAGGATTACCTAAAAATAAAGTATATACCATATATTATTAAACTAGATTATCACCGGTCCACTAGCCAATTTTTTAGTAGAAAATTATTTTTATTTAGATTACTTACATGTGTGGTTGAATGTTTTCTACTTTTTTTTATTTCTCCTTTTTAATATATAATAATTTGTTATAGAAATTAGTATCTATTCTAATTATAATTTACTAAGATAAAAAATAAATATAAATAATTTAATTAATATGTTGGTAAAAAGGTAAAAAGTTGTTATCAGTTGTTGGGATATGATAGACAAGCATTATAATTATACCTCTATGTCAAAAACACTGCCACTTTTTTTTTTATTAAAGAATAAAATATTCTAATCATTAGGTGTGTAATTGTTGTTTGTTCCCTTGTCACGTAACCATAAGGTACAAAGTTTGATCCTTGTCCATGAGAAAAGAATTAAATTTTTTTGTTTATTAGAATCAATTTTTATCCAAAATCCTTCATTCCTAGAATGAAGGATGAGCTCTAAAATCCTAAAAAAATTGACGTATTAACTGAAAAAGGAGATTTCTGCATTAATGTATTTATAGAAGTTGGTACCTAAAATATATGTAATGACTAAGAATATTTTTAGTTTTCAAGAAATAATATGATCAGAATTTTGCACCAATATATTGGTTTCACCTACAAAAATTCTCATCAACAAATTGAAAACCCAAATATAATTTTTTTTATGAATAAGCAATTTATTTATTTATCAAAGTAAATAAGCTTTATGCACAATGAACAAGTAAAAACCACGTCTTGGTGCCCCTCCGTTTACAAAGAAATTTCAAGAAGCATTGCCAAAACGAACAACCTCATAAGTGAGAAAGACAAACCTAAGGGCTTTTCACTAAAATAAATAAAAAAAATTAACTATTAACCTAAATAAATACCATTGAAAAGTATTAATTTCTGTAAATATAAACGCTCGAGACCCAGGCAATATCGCCCAGGCCCCAGTTTTTTTCGATCGACCCGATTCAAATCCGTCAACCACCGATTAAATGCTGTCTGGCAGAACCCCAGGCGATATCGCCTGTGGTCTAGGCGATATCGCCTGGTGTCCTGCGGATTGGGCAAACTCGCCCCAGCCTATAAATACCCCATTTTCAACCCAACCATTCCCTCCCACACCACTCTTTAACCCCCTAAGGCAAAGGTAAGTCCCCTTTCTCCCTATGTTTTTTAAATTACATTATTTAGTAGGTTTTAGGTTAGAGAATTAGTTTAGGGTTTTAGATTAGAGAATTAGTTTAGGGTTTTAGGTTAGAGAATTAGTTAAGGGGTTAAGGTTAGAGAATTAGTTTACGATTTTAGGTTAGAGAATAAGTTTAGGGTTATTTTGGTAGATAATTTTTTCAAAGTCTATTATTAACACTGTCATATTGACGTTGTAGGATTTGTATAAAATGAAGAGTACCTTTTTTCACACCGTTACACAAGGTACGTAACACATACATTATTTATTGTTCTTATGTCATTGTGAACTACGTCATTCTTCATGGCTAGGTTAGAGAATTAGGTAAGAGAATTAGTATGATTCTGAGGGTAGCGAATTAGTATAACACCGAGGTTAGAGAATTAGCATAATTTTGAGGTTAGGGAATTAGTATACTTTCGAAGTTAGAGAATTAGTATAAAATAGTTTACTAACAATTTACTATACAATAGATGTCGAACTATGGATGGGCGGAACCGTTGGTAGATCGGACTCCCGAGGGCGTTAGGCCTCAACCTAGTGATTGTTCTCTGTTGTGGGGGAGAGAACAAGCATAGGGCTACATTAGTGTGGCGTGACCCTCAGGCGTGCAAGGCGCCGGAGTTGCGACAACGTAGTTCTTGCTTGGAGTGGAGTGCAGAGTACGAGGGATTCTTGAGAGAGTGTTGACTCTTCTCTGTTGTACATTTACTCGGTTCCACACCGTGTAAGGAGCTCGTCACAGCACTGATTGAGAGGTGGCAGCCTGAGACGAACACATTCCACCTGATACAGGGCGAGGCGACGATCACTTTAGAGGATGTTGAGGTACTTACGGGTCTTCCTATCGATGGCGTTCCGGTTACCATAGCCGTTGACAGACGTGATCCCGGTGACATCTGTGCTGAGTTGTTGGGTGCCCTACCCCCACCTGGGAGTTGTACGGGACAGTCAGTGAAGATCTCGTGGGTGAAGGGATCGTTTGATCGTCTACCGGCTGGGGCTCCAGCAGATGTTGTTATCCGCTACGCACGAGCCTACACTTGGGTTCTTCTTGGCGCCATTCTACTAGCTGACCGGACTGGAGACTTGATACCAGTTCATCTACTCCGACTTATTGGGGACTCGAGGGTTGCAGCCACGTTCAGTTGGGGTAGTGCGGTACTAGCATGGCTCTATAAGGTCATGGGTAGGGCGGCCTTCTTTACGGCTGGGAGTCAGAGGGGTACTGGTGACTTGGGAGGATTCACCTTGCTGGTCGAGCTCTGGGCCTTGGAGAGATTCCCGCGGATAGCAGAGCGCTACGTAGCAGGTGGTGACCCACCAGATCCTGACACCGTTCCTCGTGGTGTGCGCTGGATGTCTGTCATTCGGCGACATCAACATCGCTTGACTATGAAGCTCGAGGAGATACGCTACGCACTTGACCGGGCCACGGAGTTTATGGTTAGGAATCTTAGCCTCCTCTAAATTCTCTTTCTCATTTTCATAATTCTTCCATATAACATATTTATTAATTCTCCAGTGGATGTCGTACGCCTTTCGCGAGGAGGATTATCAGTTGGAGGACGATGTGTTCTGGCGCGCTGTTTGCCCCACGATGTGCATAGACTGTGTGGCATGGCACCATCCGGACCGTTGCATGCGTCAGTTCGGACATGGCCAGCGTATTCCACAGGACGCCGAGCCTGCTCATCGCGTCGAGGAGTTGCTGGGACTAGACTTCAGAGCGCCTGTACATGATTGGGGTGCTAGGTACCTAGAGTACTTACACCTCTGGGAGCAGCGGGATCAGCACATTGCCGAGGGCGACGTGAGACCAGATCCATTGATCCACCACTTCCATGATGAGTACGACGAGTGGTACAGGAGACGGACACGTCTGGCCTTATCTCACGATGGTGCACAGTTTCAGGGGATGGTTAGTGGCCAAATACTTGAGTTATGTACCCAATTTAGTCTTTAGTTAGAGTACACTGACATTTTTTGTTTTTTGCCTTTCAGATCGCCTCGTTGGAGCAGGCCACCATTTTGAGCGGTACGGGTGATTCTCACATGAGTCATGCGCTGCGATCTGGATTGGCTATGAGTGGAGCGTATGAGCGACTCCCCAATCGAGGACCACACCGCCCACGTGCAGCCTCACGCCTGCCGACATACCCTCCCTATGACGGCTATCCCATCCCACAGAGAGGGCGCAGTACAGGGTTGGATGATGTCAATTACGGCGGTGTCCCCCACAGTGTTCAGGGATACGCACCTCCACCGTACTATGTGTGGAACGAGGATTTTGCTGACGGGCAGACGTACACTTTTGACGACCCTCCACAGTACCAGTCGAGCCCTCCACAGTACCAGTCGACGGCGTCACAGTATCAGCTGACGGCGCCACAGTACCAGCAGGCTGCGCCACAGTATCAGCATACAGTTCCACATTTCCAGGCTCTGAGCCGTGTACATCCAGGAGCTTCGAGCAGTCAGCCTTATGGACCCACCAGCCAGCCAGTTGATCAGAGCCAGCCGGTCGTATCACAGGGCTGGTCGGACGACAGTGGGTTTGAGGACTGGGCCCAGCGACCTGATTTTGTACCGCAGGCCACCTCAACACCACCGTACACTCACATGTTACGTGATCGGACGACATTGCGTCCGCCGGATTGCTACACAGACGAGCAGCGGCAGCGGCGGCAGAGGGGTCGGAGGCATTGATTAGTATCACTTTTTTATTACTGGTTTTTATGTTCGCATGTACTATTTTTATTTGCTGTTTTTTTTCGGATGTAGCATTCATATTCGATTAGTTGTTCTGTTTTAGTGATTTGCACTTTCATGTCATTTCGTTGTTATAGTTGGAAGGAAAACTACTTCGCCACATTTTATTATAACAAGCATCAATACGAAAAGTACATAAACAACAGTAGCAACAAGGTTCAGGGCTCTGGGTTACGCAGAATGAAATTGACAAGCTCTTGTTGTTCGTTGATTTTCTGGTCCAGGTTCCGAATAATCTCATCCTTCTCCCTAATGACTCGTTGATTCTCCCTCTTAGCTCGATCAAGTTCTTTGTCCTTCGCCCGAATGATATTGTCCTTCTCCCTTCTGATCTTGTCCACAGCCTCCCGAACCACCAATGTTTCGAAATAACCACAACCCTTGTTCTTCATAACCAGGCAATGACAATTTCGGGTTAGTAAATATTAACGGTATAGGTGACAAAGTACGAAAAACATGCCAGTCTTTATACATGCCTTTCAAGCGGACAACCAAAATAGGGTTCGAGATCCTTCAGTTGAACGGATTTTGTTGCCCTCAAATCACAATAGCAATTCACCTCACTTAGCTCATACTCGAAGAGGTCTTCCTCCGGTTTCTTCAACTTGTACATTATACGATCAACTTCTGAAACTACACAATAATAATAAATGTAATTAGTGCACAACGTGAAGGCGAGGGGGCAAACAAGGTATGTTTTGTACCTTTATCGCGTGATCGACTTCTCTCCCCATGTGTGAACACCATTTTGTGACCGCGTTTGATGGATGTTGGTTATTGGTAAGTAAATTCGTAGCTAGAGAGGAGTGGTGTGTGTTTGGATCATGGGGAGAGTAGGGTTTTATGGTGTGCTGGCCCCTGTTGGAGCAAAGGCGATATCGCCCCTGGCTCTGGCGATATCGCCCACCTCACAGGCGATATCGCCCCTGGCCCAGGCGAGATCGCTTATGGCACAATGACGCCCAGTCTTTGCATTACCAAAGTGGCTTGGAATATGTGAAATCAAATAAACAACAGTGGCGATTATGAAAACAGTTATTTGTTGAACGAACCTACGTGAAAACGTTTAAGGATACATTATTTTACTTCACGCTTGATTACTAGAAGACGCCCCAGCACTGTCCCTTCTCCTTGCACATGTCCTCGCATTATGCCCCGCGCGTCCGCATGTCCTGCACTTACTTGGTTGACTCTTCTCATGCCAATCCATCTCGTTTCTGATTTGAGAGTGTCTCGGGCGCCCCTGTCCACGAAGAAGATGAGGTTGCGGAATCACTGTAGACCCGTGTGTGGGATCCAGTCTTTAGGACCCAATATTGGTTGGAAGGACTGGGCATACACTAGCTGGGTCTTGGATACGAGGTAAAAATGGGCTGACGTAGTTTTGCCAGTTCGCACCAGCGAATGTGCAACAAGCTACAGCATGGGAGCACGGTACCTTGTAGCCCTGGAACTTTCCGCAAGTGCACGTCCCCTTACGATTCGACTGCACATCAAACTGAACAACGTAGCTGTTATTACCGCTGCGGTTCTGATTGTTGGGACCAGACTTCACCTCGTAAACCCCGTTAGCCGCATCGTACGGCAGCACGTAGTGTCTGACGGAACTTGACGTAGATTCTTTGGTTAATTTCTGACAGTACTTGGTATACGCGTTCCCTTCTGCCAACATCCCCTGATATTCCCCACGTCGCCTATGCCAATACTTGACCATACGATGGAATGTGTGCTCGATCACATAAGACATCGGCAAACGTCGCACACCATTAAGTACGCCGTTGACGCATTCTTGCGCGTTGGTCGTCATGGTTCCCCACCGAGCACCGCCTCCCTCAGTGTTGTCGTAGGCCAAGCTCCATAAGGGCAGTTCCTCATTCACCCATTTTGGCTCCCGTACATTTTGTTCATCATGGATCTCCAACCATTCTGCCTTCTTCGCCTCAAACTTCCGCACATTCCCTTCTATTCCTGCGGGTATCCATGAAGACTGGTATGAATATCCAATTTGCTTGAAAATATTGTATTAGTTAAGTTTACATATACACCGTAAAGATTTTGCCAAATACCTAAGTTCCAAAGGCAATTTTTCAGAGTTTGGTTGCGGTGTTTCTTGTTGAAGTTGCTTACGTAATGTCGTAGGCACCACCTCCATACCTACCCTTGATCAATGTTGCACATTGCCACTGCTATCCCCTTGTGTCGATCACTGATGATTGTGATGTTGGCCCGATTCGTCACATGTCTCTGTAGATTCTCCATGAACCACTTCCAATTATCGTAATCCTCTTGATCAACTATGGCGTACGCCAATTGAACAATCCGATGGTGCCCATCGAATGTACTAGCCATCAACAACACTTGCTTGTACTTGCCCGTGAGGAATGTGCCGTCAATGATCATGACCCCAGCGCAGTGCTTGAATGCTTCTATGCATGGGCCAAACGCCCAGAACACACTCTTGAACAACCTACAGTTACCCGCCGGGTTGGTTCTGATCTCGTACCGTGTCCCGGGGTTCGTGAGACAAATAGCATTCAGGATTGTCTCAATGTTGTTGTATGATGCCACCCAGTCTCCGTACAACTTCTCGACAGCTCGTTGTTTGCCAAACCACGCCTTCCTGTACGAAATATTGCGGTGGTACTTCTCTAGAATGCAATCAATAACTGTCTCCACCTTCAACCCCGGCTCCCTGCGGACAATGTGCATGATTGCATCTGAGATCAGAGTGACATCGAGCTGTGAGTGGGGCCCTAGTATCGTTGACCGGTCGCAACTGTGGCCGTTGTTGAGTTGTCGTATTATCCAGAAGCCATATCTGTTGCTAAGTGTAGATCGCATCCTCCAAGGACACGTCGGGTCGATGCACTTGATGGCCCATTCCTTCGGGTTGGAAGTGATTACCCTGTACTTATAGTTGCGGAGGACTGCTTGGCTCTTCGTTAGTGACACAAGTTGACCTTTTGTAGAGAATGTCTGACCCAAGTAGAATTCCATCTCCACCGACCAGTAAGACTTCGCTGGGATCTGGAATCGTCTGTCCATAGAGTAGGTGTTGGAGATTGTCATGATGTCGTCACAGTCGTCACCCACGCTCGTGGCATGTTCCATTGGCACATAAACTTCCACGCTATTTGCTGTGGCTCCCCCTTCTTCATCGTCATCTTCCTCGTCGGTTTGGCCAATGTCATCGTCGACGTTAGGATTGCCTTCGTCCGCCGAGCAACGACTCCTTTCGTCATCAGAATTGTCGGTGGTGACATATTCATCTCGCGCCAACCCCTCTTGATCAACCTCCACCTCCTCCGGACCGACATGACTGGTCGCCATGTATTCCCCGTCATACGTTTGGCTCTGCTCCGCCATCTGAATTGGAATGACCCCCGAGAAATCAGAGAAGTGAGACGGCTCCTCTTCCATCAAGGCGTACAACTCGGCAACTTCGAAAAATGGGTTGACGCGAACTAAGTCGTATATGACTTGTACACCGTTGTCGTCCGATATCGGCCTAGGAACGAAATGTGACAGATTTCCCTCAGAACTGTATATCGGCATTCTCCAGACAAATGACTGGATTATCTGATCCGCTCCAAGAGCCATTTTCCGCCGAAACACGGTAACCACACTATGATAGGTCGCTCGCTTAGTCATCCCCAGACGGACATTATTTCCCTCTTCGTAGGATAAGCCGGTCCAATCCTGGACGATACGGCCCCCCCAGAACACTTGGATCCGGAATTCTCGTGACAAAGTGTGGTCGGCCATTTTAGAATTTCAATACTTTTGGTTTGGTGACTCTCCCCCGAAACTAACAAGGATTTAAAGGCCCGTTAGTTGCCCAGTCTTCAGGCGATATCGACTGGAACATAGGCGATATCGCCCGGGATCCAGGCGATATCGCCCGTGGTCCAAGCGATATCGCCTAATGGTGGACTATTTTCAGACCCGTGACTCTGAAACTGGTCGGGAATCTAATCACGGACCAGTTTCAGAGTCACAGGTGGCTTAAAAGAGGGTAGGGGCGATATCGCCTGGGGCCTGGGCGATATCGCCTGGGTCTCGGGCGTTTTATTTTTCAGAAATCAATACTTTTCAATGGTATTTATTTAGGTTAATAGTTAATTTTTTTTATTTATTTTAGTGAAAAGCCCAAACCTAATCTATAAACATATATATGCAGAAATAAGTGTTAGAAGTTGACACCTCAGCAATTTTAAATTTTTTCTCTTCTCTCCTTTAATTTTGGTTCACCCGGCAACTGCCATTAAAAAAAACTATAAACATATTTTTTTGAATTAAAACAATGAGGAAGAGATGACGTGTTGGTAGTTTGGGAGGATAATCCCTTTTAACCGGCTAATGAGCTAATGCCATTTTCTTACTCCTTTTCTCATTTTATTGTTTGTTATTCATAGCAGATGACCAATATGTTTTAGTTTTGATTAAATATGACTTTAATTTATTTAGCCCAAAAAATTAAGTTGAAAATTTATGTTGAATTCAATATTTTAAAAATAAGTGAGTAGAATAATATCAATCTAACAAGCTAACATTTTTAATCGGTAAGTTGTAAATATCTTTCAAAATCAAGGTTTTAAATTTTATTGTTAACAATTACAAAGGAAAATTTTATTTATCATCGAATGTTCAAATCGGCCAACGGGCCGCCACTAATCTAGTAGGTGAATATAGACCTTCTAGGAAGGCATCCATTCATTGCCTATTAAGGAATGACTCTCTCACAAAATAAGCATGAGGGAAACTAAAACCCCAACAGGCTGGGGGTGACACCCGCTATACTACGAACATCCCTTTAATAAATGAAGAAAGAGTAGCAGCATCGATCCTTTGATCCCCAAAAACACTTATGCACCTCTCTTTTAGACATGGTTGTTAAGAGTCCTCCAAAAAGCTCGAACAGTCACTTCTCTGGCTCCTCCAGGGCTAAAAATATTCATAGCAGCCACAAAATAGTCAGCCCAGCAACTTGTTGCAAAGTGCTGACCAATATGACAGAGATCCCTCATTACAAAAATATAATCACAGCTATAGAGAATGTGGTCTCTACTATCAAAACCTGAAGAGCAGAGCACACATCTAAGGTTCACAACAATACCCCAAGAAATCAACTTATCTTTGGTAGTCAGACGATCACGAACAATAAGCCAATTTGTGAAACAATGATTTGGGATAGACGGTTTCTGCCAGACAAGATTAGCCTAAGGTACAATATCTTGTTTAGGCCTAAGGGCTTCCCAAACATGAGTGATGGAATACTTCACCATTGTATCACCATCCCATAGAAAATATTTATTAGGTAATTGAGTGGTATGAGGGAAAATGAGTTCACGGATCTTCAGAATCTGTCTCCAAAACCAGGTCGAGTTAGCTGAAACGGGGAAAGTCCAGATATCCTTCCGTTTTAGCCTAAACCTCATAACCCATGCAATCCAAAGAGACCCTGAACACAATAAAATAGCCCAAACATTGCAAGTGACACAAACGATGTTCCAATATGTTCAGTCTCGAATTCCAACACCTCCTTCATCCTAGGACATGCCACATTTTTCCAAGACGCCTTAGCTTTCTTCTGAGTGTCAGTTACCCCATAAGAACCGATTATAGGTTTTTTAATCATTGCTTTTGGAAGAAAAAATATATTCATCAAATATTGACACATGCTCACAAGAACAAAATCAATGATTTGGACTTTCCTAGCATAACTCAAGATTTTTGTCTTCCAACTTTTAATCCTTTTAACTAGCTTGTCAACCAAGACTTGGAAATCAGCAGAAGAAAGCTTACCGGAAAATGAGTGTGATGCCCAAATAACGAACTGGGAGCTGGCCATAATCGAAGCTCGTGAGTTTCACCATCGCCCGAACGACAACCACAAAAACTGTCCGGGAGTAATAAATTGTTAACCTTAAGATCAGATAAGAGATAGAAGAGTTAAGGACATTATGTATCTGAGCAACACCATGGAGATAACCCGAGGAAAAATCATTAAGTCATCTGCGAAATAGAGATGGGTGGATACGTAGTTGCTTGCAACAAGGATGAAAGGGGTAGAAACCTGCTGCTGTAGACGATGAAGGAGACAATGAAACACTTCCATGGCAATAACAAAGAGGCAAGATGATAAAGAATCCCATTGCCTCAAGCTTTTCTTAGCGTTAAAATAGACACACAACCCCCCGTTAATAGAGATGTTGAACATGGCGGAGCGAAGACGGACCTCAATCCAATGAATAAATTTCCCATGGAATTTCATTGCTCTCATAACAACAAAAAGAAAATTCCAATCGACATGATTGAAAGCTTTCATAAGGTGAGCTTTAACCACGCATCTGGGAGAGATATTACTTGAGTGATAAGAGTACACAAGCTGATGAGCTAACATGACATTATTAGTGATAAGCCTCCCCTTAACAAATGCAGACTGACTGTCATTAATGATAGTAGGGAGGACAGTTCCCTTTCGAATAGCAAACACTTTTTGGTTATGCATTTCTAAATAATTTTGCAATAAGAAATTATGAAATTCCTCATGGTATCAACATTAGAGAATTTTGGGATAAGAGCGACAATTGTGGAGTTGACTTGAAGTGGAAGATCATTAGAAGCAAAGAAATATCTTCTAACTCCAGAGATGACAGCCTTACCTACAATCTCCCATGAATCTTGGAAGAAAAAGCAGAAAAATCGTCAGGGCCAGGGCCAGGGCTCTTGTGCCCCTTCATTGAGAATAAAGCCTTTTGATTCTCCTCATCTGAAACAGCAGAACATAGGACACCTTCACAATTAACAGGGATCTTGTTTAAAATCAAGGTCTCATAATAATCATCCCTTTGCTTAATTAGGTTCTTATTCTCTAATCCAAAGAGTTGAGCATACAATCTAACAACCTCATGAATAATGTCAGACAAATCAGTATGAAAAAACTTAAAATTAGAGTCACCAAGCTTGATCCAATTATCTCTTGCTTTCTACTTAAGAAAGGATTCTTGAGCTAGCCTAATGACATTCCAGTTTTTGACAAGATCAAAGACCTCCTTCATATTACCAATACTAGGGTTAGCCAAACTCACAAGCTGAAAAGAATTCAAATTCCCTTAAGCTTCAATCAGCCTATTTTGAATATCAGAAAACTCCACACGGTTTAGTTGTTTCAACACATCCTTAACACTCAACCAAAATAGAGGCCTTCCAAGGTATAATCATCGGTACAGTCCCAAGACGATCTAACCAAATCCGAAAGAACTTAAAAGGTATATTCAGGATGAGAAGTCCACATACGAAAGAACTTAAAAGGCTTTGGCAGAGAACGAATATTAACATTAGTATTAAGAATCAGACAACAGTGATCAGAAAATCCTGTGGGGCCTAACTTCCACATGATTTGGAGGAAAAGTATTAATCCAATTTGTATTAATCATTACTCTGTCTAGCTTCCTAGAAATAGGATTCGTATGAGACTATTTGTCCAAGTAAAGTGAAGGCCACTCACCATGTGATAAAGAATCATCATTGAGTTGGTCCAATTATTGAAGTCAACCATACTGGAGCTAAAGCCATATCTATTCTAGTTCTAGGTATTAAAGGGAGAGGTCAAAATATTGTAATCTTCCAAGGTAACAAAAGCGCCAACTATGGTACTCTGAATGGAGCTGGAAAATTTTCATCTATATGCATCCTTATTAGCACCATAAACAAATAGGTAGTGACACACAAAGCTAGGACCAAGATGTGCTGATCAGAGGAAAAAATAACTTACAGATCAAGGGTTTCCAAAAAATCAACATCTTCCCAAGAGGAGAAAAACTATAGTTATGAGTATTCTTCCAAACAGTATGAGAAAAAAGCTCATGATTGATGAACGTTGTAATGCGTGCGTCAAATACTACCAAGCTAGAAGTGAGATAGATCGTATTCCACGGGTCTCGACTAATCGTCTACTCAAATGAATTGGCAAATTACTCAAGTTTAAACAAGTTGTGCGTGGTGTGAGTTCCACGACTTCTAGTCTATTAAACAAAGGACTTGAAATGAGAACAAAAGACAAATTGAAAGGTTGATTGACTTGACAAGACGACAGACAAGCTTAGATTTCAAATCGCCCTAAGATTACCAGAACATTGGCAATCACAAGACCAGCGGTTTTCAATCTTGATTCATTCAGTTCTCAGATACCACCATAACTCCTGACCCTTAGGTTTAAGACTAGCGAACGTTTGCTCTATCCGATCTAACTACCAAAATTAATTGACCGCTCGTGCGTTCACTTCTGCAACGAAAAACTGACTGGTGTAATTACTAGTGATTTGTGAGTTACTCTAGTAGTGGATTGATTCTAATTGGTTCCTACGAAAGGCACACTCTAATGAATAAGTTAATTGTTGATTTGGTGTTTTAAAGTGAGGCGAACGTTCGCTACTATCCTCAGCTTAACAAGAATCTAGTCTAGGTGATCAAGCTAGAAAAGAAACACAGGCAACAAAGAACAAACCAAACATGCAAGAGAAACTGTCTGAATCTGAATTTAATTACCACCGATCTGTGACGGCTTTAAAGGCCTGAGTCACTTAGGGTTCATCTAATCTAAGCTCTACGAGTTTAGCTACTCATATTCAATACAAGAGAAACGAAAACAATCAAGGAATACATCTCAAGTAGGAAGAACAGAGAAGAACTGTAAAACCTAATTTGATGAAACCGAGAAGCTTCAATCTCTTAAATCTTCAACTCCTAGATCCGAGCACTTCGAGGTGGGAAGATGGCGTCACGATATCTCCGTGAACTCAGAGGATGCTCTCAACTCTCTCTCGAACTATTAAGTCGAGAAATTAATCCGTGGAAAAGTATATTTTTGAATGATGTCCTCCAGCTGCTTATATAAGGTTTGTCCGTATGTGCGCTAGAAAAGAGAGGACTTCTCGGCGAGAACATTGAAAGTTCTTGCCGAGAACTTTGGTTCAAGGCTCCTGCTTCTCCTGTTTGCAAAACTCTTCGGCGAGAACTTTCAGTTCTCGCCGAAATCTTTCTCATGGATGCTCATGTGTGTTTTTCTTCACAAGTTCTTGGCGAGAACTTTGGTTCTTTTCGTTGAGAACTTCAGTGTAAGCAGGGGTAGGTTCTGGTTTCAGACTTGTATGATTTCTAGATCGATTTCGGGCAATTCTTTGAGGTTCCTTCACTTCTCGAGCACGTCCGTGGCTACGTTATTGATGGCAAAAACCTGTGCATTCACAAACACACTAGAAAACACATGAAACTGACCCATAACGGGCCAAAGTAACCAAAACGGTAAGAAATAGAGCAATCGAGTGAAAACACCCTAAACTACCCTAAAACCGTGTCTCAAGCAAGGAAATGTCGCTTAAATGAGGCTGATAATCACGTCAAATTGAGTGTCATCAAATACCCCACACTTAAGCTTTTGCTTGTCCTCAAGCAAACTAAATTAGAGCGCACTTAGATTAACAAATGACAAGATCGATCAAGTTAAGGTTCAAGCCTTCACAATGAATTATTAAACCGCTACTCCTAGAACAAGTGACCTAACAAGCATACACGTCAACCAAACGACCTGGTCTCACTAATTATCTGCACACAACAAGGTGCAATCACCAATCAAGCACAAATCTGACCTAACTGACTAGACTCCTCACACAGATAATATTTAGTACAAGGGGGCTCTCGCACTCCGTGTTTAGGGATGTGTTTCTGCTCTCAATAACTTTCTCAACCGAAGTATATCATAAGTTTTCAATTTGACCACATCTCCACCACTGTGACAACACGAGTAACTAGTCAAAAGAACTTTCGCCAGGGACTGTATCGATTCCTACACTACCAGGGTTTATGATGAATGGATGATGGGATGAATGATGGAATTGGCTTTGGTGCGGTGTAGCTTTCGAACAACTTCCCTCGAATCTAGCCTATGGCTTCCTACCGTCTAACCAGACACGGGTGGAATATTGTACGCTCATCCTATGATACCCTCAAGCAACCTAGCACTTCATAATTTTTTTCTTTTTCTTATTTTTCTTTACATTTACTCTGACTTCGTTCTTCCATATGTAGGGAGAAGAATGCTATTGAACTATACTATTAGACTTTGAACTTTTTCTTTTGAATTTTTTTATGTTTTTCTTCTTTTTATCTTTTTTTTTTCTTATTGCCAATTTTTTTAAGTTGCTAGAGGGGTTTACACGTTTGGACATGATAGCTAAGACCACTTGTTTAATGGCTATAGGCAGGTTACCACAAACCGACTTCCGGTAGGCTAATCTAGAACTACTACCACAGGTGATCAACGGGGTGATGAAAAACATGAGAAATGGATGTAATGTATAACGAACCGAAAGAAAGGCCATGCTCAAGGGTTTACACCTAATGGATTTATCGTTAGGTTGGCTTCTGGTTTAGTAGCTGATTCTAGGTGCCTCTATCCTCCTAGAACTCGTGTCATCGTGTGATCTCGAATAGGTCTCATGCAAGTTCTAACTCATTCAAAGTACGAGAAAGCCACTCAAAAAGAATTGAAATTGCAAGTTATGTGCAATGGATCAAAAACTCACAAATTAGTTTGCTAGTCGGATTAGGTCATTTTCATGTAATCAAAGTGAAATACTACAAGCGTGATAGAATTTTCTGTTCTGACTAGGCAATTTAGCATCAATGCAGGCAAGTTGGTTACAGGTTCTAGGTTAAGCAGTCTAAGCATCATTATGAAATATTGAAAGACAGCTTAACATCACAAGTCAAGAACCGAGCAATTCTATGCTAGAGGAGTGGAATATGCCACGAAATCACAGAAAACAAGTCAAGATCATACAAGTTCTAACTCCTACCCCACACTTAAACCATTATGTTTCCTCACATGACTAAATCAGGATAGAGAGATACGGAGAACCTGGAATGAGATGATTGGTGCAGGGGATGAACACAGAGAGTCCGGAACGGAGTAGTTACTAAAGTTCGTACAAAACAAAAATAACAAAAGATCAAAAGGAAACCGGGACAAGTGTCCTGGATCCACACATAAAAAAGTTGAATCAAAATCCGAAAAGAATAAATAAAAAGGAAGGGAAAGGATACGACCTGATCACTGATCCTCAGGTGGGGGTGGAGGTGGTGGAATGTCGAAATGGTCGAGCAACGCCAGTCGCGCCGCTGCCTCCTCCGCGTGATGATCCACCTGGCGTTCTGCTCTACCTGCCAGGATGTGACTCTATCCTCAAACGCCACTCGGTCCTTCTGCCACTAGTGAGAACCAGGAGAAGTATGTCTGCCACCACTCCATGCGAGATAGTACCTGACCATAGCCGTCGGGGTACTGGGGTGGTATCTGCTGTCGATGCACCTGAGGCTCCGGTGGAGGCTCCTGGTAATGGAACTCCTGCGGCTGCTGGGGCTCCTCCCCCTCATCCTCTTCTTCTTCTACCTCTGCCCGGGGGTCCTCAAGGATGGGGGCCGGAACGTACACTCCTGGTGCGATGGTCAAGTCCAGATCAAACTCCACCGCAAGATCCCCTCCAACGGTATGCACCTAGACGCGTGGGACCCAAGGCTCCCAGGAATCGGAGAGCCCGAGGCCAGCTATGAGGCGGCCAATGAAAGCACCGCCAAGGACGAAGGGAGGGAGCTTGGTAAAGCTGATCTTCTTGTCGAATAAGCGGGCAAGAACCCAGCCCGGCTGAAGCGGGTAGCCCTCATGGATGGCCGTGAAGAGGAGTAGCTCCTCGGTGGCTATGTGGTGGGGGTTTCGCTCTAGAGCAAAGAACAAAGCACGACGCCAAGCGTAATGGATAAATTGAAAGAGAGGGTGAGAGATCATACTTACGTAGTTCTTGTTGGTGGGCTTGACGTCCGACTGTCCGGTGATGTGGCTCCAGAGTGCATCATATATCCGGCCCTTCACCTTTTTGTCCTCCCATCCGTGGTGGCGACCGATGTAGTGCTCGGCTGGAATGCAGAGGTAGTGGGTGAACTCATCATAGGTGTGTTCGCACCTCTAGCCGGCAAGTCGGAAAGTGATCACCTTGGAGTTCCGCCTGTTCTTCCAAGTGTCGAGCTCGAATGTGCTCTAGAACTCCTGGAGAGCGACGTGTGGATAGTTGTCGGTGATAGTGGTGAGTTCCAGAAGTCCTGCCGCGAGGAGGGAGTCGTGGATGTTGTCGTGCCACTCCTGGTCGTGCTCCTGGACAGACTCCATGGAGAGGGGGCGTATGTCGGCTGGAGGAATGTTCCGGATCCTCCAGTAGCGGTCAAAGTAGTGGTTTGGGAGGTGTCACTACAAAAAAAAATATAATATAGTCGCAGGCCCGGTCGATTATAGTCGCGGGCAGGCCTGCGACAAAGGAGTGATTTAGTCGTAGACGATGCCTGCGACTAAGATCAGGCTGCCCGCGACTAAAGTCGCTGCGACTAAGCCCAGGCTTTGTAGCGGACGGGCCTGCGACTAAGTTAGTCGTGGGCCGTCCTTTAGTCGCAGGCGTCTGCGACTAAGTTACTCGCGGGTCGCCTGCGACTAAAGGATGGCCCACGACTAACTTAGTTGCAGGCCCACCCGCGACAAATCGCCCGTGGGACCCAATTTCGATTTGGCCAGCTGATTTGGTTTTTAACCAGTTTTCATTTCTGGCATGTTCGATTTGGTCAGCTGATTTGGTTTTTAACCCACGATTTTTGTCAGAATTCACATTTTTTAGGATGATCCATTTTCAATTTAACGATTATTATATGATCATATTAGTAGTAGAACAACAACTATTGCATAATGAAATACTTCATCAAATACTTAATTATTAGTAGAACAACAAACTAGTTTATCAAACTTTATCAAACTATAGTACAACTCATCCTAACAAATGTATAAATATGACACAACATCTTGAAATACAACAGTATCTAAAGAAAGGAGAGGAGATGGCTACTGATCATTCCCCGGGTTCTGGTTCTGGTTTTGGGTCTGGTTCTGGTATACAGGGGCATCCCAAGGCTGATACAATTAATTATCAAAAATGAAACAACTAGTTAACATAGTTAATTAGTGTGAAATTCAAAATTAATTGCTAGCATAAATAAATTCACTCACGTTGTTCAACCAGGCGCCAATGTTAGCAGGTAGGGTGTCAAAGTCAAAATCAAACTCAGCAAACTGAGACTGATCGGTCGGCTGAGAGGTCGGCGGTTGTGGCACATTGGGCTGCTGATGAGCCTGTGTCTGAGGAGGGACGGCGGCAGAACTCGATGATCCAACAAACTGCGTGGGTGCAATAGATCGCAGTATAGTCTCCAGCTGGGATACCCTGTTCTCCAGCTGTTGAACATACTCTGGCTTGTGTGGCATCGTGGAAGAAACACTCCCGGACGTAGAGGACCCCGCAGCAGCAGCAGTACCAAAGACCTTATAAACAAAACAAATTGTCAATTACAATAAAAGTGACTAATGAACTGTATTTCACTTAAGTAAATCGTAATTCTCACCTGACTCTTAGTGAACCCAGCACCAAGCATACGGATGTGGCCACGATGCTCTGGTTTGTTCATTGCTTGTGCTAGAGAGTCATGCGGGCTCCACTCCGGACTACAACCTTCAGCTTCAAGTCTTATAATTGTCTCCTACAATATGAATTCAATGATGAAATAATTTATGCCTATTTGCCAACAAATAACTATTACATTTCTTATATATATGTAATAACTTACTGCTACCGCCTTCGCATGCGCATCCTTCATCTCTCCATTAGGGGCGGTATAGAATTTGATGAACATCTGACCCCTCAACGGTCGCCGTCCCGTTGCCCTGACCCTTTCCTCAATGTACCTCGGCCAGGGTCTAGAGCCACCATGATGGTTCTCCTCTTGCATCGCCCAGTTTGCCTTGTTCCGATTTATGACATCCTAAGCCAGGAAAAAACAAATTAGTATAATTTAGATAATGAAATTCAAATTAGATAATATCATCTCTAAACGATACCTTAAATACTTGAGTCTTTGTATGCTCAATGTATTGATACCAATCATTCGGAGGGCAACCTTGTGGTGGATTTTGAAGAATCCACTCCTCGGGGAGATCGTTTTTCGCCACATGCTTCATCCTGTCCTTCCAGATTGCAAGCCTAGACTTGTCCCAAGCTCGTCCAACCTTCTTGTCAAAATACACTCGAGCTCTCGATAATAGCTCTGGAACGCAATAGAACTTGTCCTAATTCCACATAGAAATTGTAAGAATCACATGCACTAACTAAAGAATATATAATTCCACATAGATAATGAATCAAATTTGAAACTTACCGTGAAGAACTGCTCGAACGCAACATCCTTGGCTCTAGCTGGCACTAACTTCCAGTCTTTGGGATATATAGGATAGTACTGGTAGTTCCTTGAGCACTCACCAGCGTAGTGTCCCATAAAAGACAAGAGGTCGCCACCAGGCTTGACTCCTAGAGTGTCCAGGTTGAACACACAACGGGTGCCACCTGATGCTACCCTCCGGAAGTCCGTGTACTTAATGACGACGGTCTTTGTGAATCCGGAACGGTCTGCAGAAATAGAAATTTACCATTCTTAGTATAGAATCAAATAAGTTCTAAATCGTTCATGAATGAAATTCATATAAAGAAAAACTAACCAATAAAGTCCAGCTCATATGTGTGCTTCTGGGTGGACGAGGCAGCGGAAGAATTCCCACCAGAATTCTGAACAGTAGGAGAACTGGGACGAGTATGGTCTCCACTATCAGAACTAGAACTAGATGCCATCTTTACCCACAAAAAAAAAGAGATTACTAAATTTATAGATAAACTCAGAATTCGTGACATAAAGAAATGCATTCGTGCTAGAATATTTAGATAAACTAAACAATATATTGTCATTCCTTATCGAAGTCAATTACACCATTCCCTACGATTTGCAAATCAGAAATATTGTCTGTTGCAGGTAATTGTTGTTGAGCTAATGCTAAACAACACTCATGGGATATAGCATCATCGGAGCAGGTCGTTTCTCTACTTTCCCATTGAATTTACTTTTCTGAGATTTGAACCGATGATCATGTGGTAGAAACCTTCTGCTGCTCATAAAACAAGGTTTATTACCAAAAGCTTTTAACCTGACAACGTTGGCGTCAAACATACATGTCGGACATGAGAGCGCAGTGTGTGTATTCCATCCTGACAAGTCGCAGAGTCCAGGATAATCACTGATCGTCCATAATAATGCAGCACGAAGAGTGAAGTTTTCCTTTTTCACTGCATCATAAGCTTGCACACCAACCCACAAGGACTTCAGTTCCTCAATCAAAGGCTGAAGAAACACATCTAAATCATTACCCGGCATCTTCTGTCCAGGAACTATGCCAGATAGAATGAGTTCCATTTGCTTCATACACAACCATGGTGGGGTGTTGTACGGGATTAACATGAACGGCCATGTACTATGACTTATACTCATAGTACCAAATGGATTGAAGCCATCAGTAGCTAATCCAAGTCTCACATTTTTTGGATCGGAAGCAAAATCTGGGAACCTCGTGTTGAAACTTTTCCACGCTTCTGCATCTCGAGGATGTCTCCCGATACCATCATTACTCATCTCTGTTGCATGCCAAGTCATATCCTTTGCTGTGTAAGGACACATATATAACCTCTTCAACCGAGGTATTAAGGGAAAATACCAAAATATCTTCTAGGGTCGAGGCTTTGATTTCTTTCCAGATGCAGACCTGTTTCCTACATCCTTGAATCTAGCAACTCCACACACTCGGCATTCCATCGCTACACTATCTTCTCCGATGTATAGTAGACAATCATTCTTGCATGCATCAATTTTTTAGTAAGTCAACCCAAGTTTTCTGATTGTCTTCTTTGCTTCATAGTTGGTTTGAGGAATTTTGGCACCAACAAAAGCCTGATTGAGCAAGTCTAGAAGCATAGTCATAGCTTTGTCACTGATCTTGTGTAAGTACTTGATGTGGTACAAACGCATCATGAAGGACAATTTTGTGAACTTAGTGCGTCCATCATGTAAGGGCACTTCACCGTCCTGTAAAATTCAAAAGACATCATCATCTGGGAGCTGACTCCGGACATTCGGCATTGGTATGTTTGTAGGAGGTGGTTGTGGAGTTCCAGTTTCAATAGGCACATTTAATTCATTAGGAAGTGAATCTTCTTGAAATTGTACTCCAAATGCGTCATTCACCATGTTCTGGAACTAGTTTGGCTCAATTATCAGTGTTTCCTCAACTACTGGCGGATTTACTTCTTCAGTGACCATTGCGGTTGGATTATTCGCAGCAACCGGGGACAGAAATTCAGTAGCTAACTCACCATGCAAATTCCAAACAACGTAAGAAGAGGGAATAGTTGAATGGAGCAGATGGTCATTAACTTCTTGCCTTGGCCTCCACTTCTTGAACTTGCACTTGGGACAAGGACAGAGGATATTCACTCCATCGGGTGCATTAGAAACAGCAAAGTCCAGGAATTTTTGAAGCCCGACATAATACTCGGGAGTATGACGAGCCTTTCGTATCCAAGATTTGTCCATCTAACTAGAGGCTGATAATTAGTATAACAGCTAGCATGAGTAGAGAATAATGAAGAGATATAATATATATAAGAGGTCTAAGTAACTTAGTTCCGATGATTAAGTTATATTAATTACATATCTTCAAAATGTTAGTTATACCAATTAACTTGGTATAAATTAAATAATGTACTACTTAGTATTAGCAACTAATTAATTCTCTTAATAATTTATATACAAGTATGTGTTCCTAATTTAATTAAATTGTTACGATTACATGCATATATTTTTTAAAAATTTTACAACTTCGTTAAATAAAAATTAGTATTAGCATTCTCATAATAATTTATATACATATGTGTTCCTAATTTACTTAAATTGTACACAATACGATTACATGCATATAACTTTTTAAAATTTTACAACTTCATATAATTAATTAAATGAGTAAAGCTTGCTAAAATTTTACAACTTCATAATTTATTTAAGTACTATACATGATGAAATGTTTAACCTATAAAAGCTCATTAACCATTTTTATTCTAAATCTCCCATCTAACTTTCAAAGTAAGTTCATACAGATTAACTAATTTAACAAGCATGCTTTTTGATCGCTAATTAAAAAAGTACTTGACTTAATAACGTAATTACCTACCTGAACACTGGAGATCGGATGTGTGACAATGAAATAGTGATGTAACCGAATATCTGAAAATAACAGAAATTTGAACTTAAACAACAGAATATAAATTCAACAAATTGACTACAAATGAAATAAATCGTTGGATCGCAATGTTCTCACATGATCACCGTTATAGATGACCGCTACTAACACCGTTGCTATGGTATTTCCCTTCCAGTAGCAACGGGTGATTACGTTCGAATCTGATTTCAAAATCAAACTTCAAATCAATTAATAGAATACATATATATGAGCATAATTTGATTAAGTATTGTACACAATGTCATTAACACTAATTTGACATTATTAACCCTTACCAAGTAGAAATAAGTGATTCAGTACGGTTAAGCAAAACAAAAGCCCCTAAAACGTGATTTTTAAGTCTGCACAACGTCAATGACAGCACATATTTCAGATTCAAGACGTCAAAAAATGTCTACAAAACTCGAAATAAACGAACTAACAAATCTGCCCCTAACAATATCGTACATTCATGACGAATCTCTTACCAAGAACATGACGAATCAGCCCAAATTGCACAAATCTAAAGGAAAAAAACGTCACAAATCCCTGTAAATCGAACGAAAATATAACGAAATTAACTCAAGAACACAAACACATTCAGACGACGAGTTTAGGGATGTATTACTTACCGAAAACAAGAGCAAAATCGGAGAAAATCATCGAATCGTCGATCGGCAGAGCGAGCTCACGGAGATTTCAGAGAATTTCGGAGGAGTTGTAGGGAAGAATGAGCTTCTGACGGGTTGTGTGGGGAGGTCATTCGCTTCCTTAGTCGCAGGCAGAATCCTTAGTCGCAGGCGGCCTGCAACAATATTAAAGCTTAGTCGCAGGCCAGGTTCTTAGTCGCAGGCGCCTGCAACTAAGCCCACTTAATTAGTCCCGGGACTGGGCTTAGTCGCAGGCGCCTGCGACATAAATAGTCGCGGGCCCTTCCTTAGTCGCAGGCTCCTACGACTAAGCCCATACATAGTCGCGGGCCACCTGCGACTAAGGTTTAGCCCGCGACTAGCATAGTCGCAGGCGGCGAAACTGCCTGCGACTATATTAACTCTTTTTTGTAGTGTGTGCGATGAAGCGGTGAGCTCCCTGGCGGTTGGGGTTGGCCGGGGAGGACCGGCGAGAGAGGGAGTGACAGGGGCGGGGGCACTGGTACCAGCTCTGACGGAAGATGATCCTGCACCGCTAACTCTCAGCCTCTTACCCCTGTTCCTAAAAGTTGTCAAAAACAGGAAACCAGATTAGTCAAACCGACAACTTACCCCACACTTGGTCGAAAAACTCCATTTCACAAAGAAACGAGGGAAACTGAGTGGGAGGTAAGCTAATTTAACATCCGGTAACCATAACAGATCCTAAAACATGCATAGGAACTGTCCGGGCAAACAATTCACATCATTCACTCAAAGTTAAACCGACATCGCATAGAAAGTCAATACCCAACAAATTTGGCAATTAAGCATAGCAAACTAAGTTCAACTATCATCAACTCATGGCATAGCACTTCCTAAGCAGTCTAGATCGTCTAGGTCCAAACAATTAAGCACAAATCACACCGAAACAGCAGGCACGTATATCGAGGTAGACCAAAAAGTCAACCGAAATCAAACTCCACGAAATTCAACAGTCAATATGTCAAAAGATTCAAAATTGAGAACCCAACAACTAATCTTGAAGACATGATTGCAGAAAATGGATGGAAGACACATAAATCGGCAAAAATGAATGGTGGGGGTTTCGGGTGGAACCGAAGATCTAGAGCTCCGATTTGGACGATCTAGGTGGCAAACTTACCGGCTCAAGGAGGGGTGTCGAACGGCGGTGGCGGACGGTGGAGGCGAGGGCTTAAAACGGCGGTCGAGGTGAAAACAGTCTGCAGCGGCGAAGGTTGGTGTTTGGTTCGATGAGAATTATGGTAGAAATGAGGTACGGACGCAAAAACAAGGGGATAAGGGGGATTTTCAAAAATTTGACTAAAGTTTTCATCGAAAACTATTAAAGTTCTCGCCGAAAACTTCTTTTAAAATAGTTTAAATAGATACTCAAAATGCACCTAATTTAGGAAAAGTTTTCGGTGAGGAGTTTGTCGAAATTAGGGACAGGAGGCAGTGGGTTTAAAACCAAAGTTCTCGCCAAAAACTTTGAAAGTTCTTGGCGAAAACAACTGACCTGACAGTTAAAACATATTTTTTGAAAACACCGGCAACGCAACTTTGAAAAAAAATCAAAACAAAGATTGGAAAAATCCCAAATAAATCGGAACTGAACCGAGAACACACTCAAGAAAAATAAGAAACCACGTATGACACTCTTGGCTCCCCCGAACCGACCCTAGACACGAGAACTTACTCAAAAATCAAAACTGACTCAAAAATCAAAACTGACTCCAGCCGTGGGTTGCCTCCCACGAAGCACTCTTGCTTAATGTCCTTGAGCTGGACGATAGCTGGATGGTGCTCAAGATGTATCCCAATTCAGAATCTCCTTCACGCTCGTGTCGGAGTCGATGAAGTACAACTTCGATTTACCTCCAGAAAGTAAGAAACGCTTCCCATTGATATGAGTCAATTGGGTTCGTCCATCGGGAAGGTGCCCGGTGACTTCAAAGGCCCAAAGAGGTCTCTCGAAGGCGCATCCTTCTCCGGTGGTGTAGTGGAAGGCGGCGGAGGAATTGGCTCGGTAGGGGGTGGCGGAGTGATTGGCTTCCACACCATTTTGGTCTTCTTTGTACTCTTCATTTTCACTTCGCCAGGATCTGTAAGTTGCGCCGATTTAGAAGAGGATGCTTTTGATTCCTCCTTCTTCTTTGGCTTCTGTGCCGGAGGCTTATTCTTCTGGTTGTTCACCTGTTCAGCACCTATAGCAGCTATCCTTGAAGAACACTTGGAATGATATTAGTAACAGAGTTGACCGAGGCCAACTCCACAGTTTTCAACAGATAAACAATGTGCTTCTCCCTAAGGAATGTATTTCATACCGTTCTTGAGACGGAATGTTACGCTATCCTTTCTGACCCTTAATGTTAACGATCCGTTAGGGACATTAATAGTCAAGCCGGATGTTGCCATAAAAGGTCGGCCTAGGAGAAGAGTAACGTCCTCCTCTCGGGTATCCATGACGACAAAGTCAGCTAAGAAAGTAAATGGACAACTACATCCTTGACCAATCCCCTAGGTGCTTTCATTGATCTATCAGCAAAAACAAATTAGCATTACTACTTGGTTTTAATTCAGTTAAGTTCAGTTTCGCATATAAGCACAAAGGCATGACATTTATGGATGCGCCTAGATCAACCAAGCTACGTTCAACCTCAATGTCATTAATGATGCAAGGCAATGTAAAAGAGCCAGGATCGGAACACTTAGCTGGGATCGGTATGGGTTGCGGTCAAGACTGGACGGTAGAGCATTCTCCCTTGGAAAGAGTGGGAGACGCTTCCTTCTTCTTCTTCGAGCTGTCCTTGTCTTCTCCCTTGGGTAGCAACGCCTTGGGGAAGGGAATTCTTGGCTGATGGTGGCTCCGGTGCTCGTGTAGTTCTTGGCGAGGTAGCCTTCTTTTCTTCTTCCTCGATCTCCGGTATATCAATAGCCACAACATCAGGAGTCATGACCAGATCGGGAGATGTAGTAGCAGCGGAGCTCTTGCAACTTCGAGTGGAGACAGTCTTAACATGATCATTCTTCGGGGTTGATTCTGTCTTGCTTGGTAGCTTACCGAAGGGACGACCACTAGAGAGCATGCTAGCGATGTTGTTCACTTGGCTCTCCATTCTATGGCCTTGTGCAATATGCTCCTGGTTCAAGATAGCTTGAGCTTTGAATTGACTGTCGTGATCATCAAGCCTAGAGATGATCTGGCTCAGCTTCTTGTCCAATTCGCTATCCTTTTTGTCTTGAGGCGTGGGTCGTTGAGGCTGTTGTCCTCCGGTGAATCCAGGAGGGCCTTGATAATTATTGTTCAAGTACTGATTCTGGCGATTTCCAGGTGTTGTACTGTAGTTGCCTTGGTTTCTATGAGGCGGCTAATAGACACCTCCGGACTGATTGTTAGGCTTCTGTTCTTGGTATGACCCAGATGGTCGGCTATTCTGATTCTGGTTCTGGTTGGCTCCGAAGTTGTAGGGAGGTCGCTCTTGGAAACTTCCCTGTTGTTGAAGTGGCCGGTAGTTGCGGTAACCGATGTACCCTTGCTGGTTATTAGGGAAGCCATGAGTAATGAAGCTCACCTCATCTATAGACCAAACGTCTATTTTCCCAAAATTCTGGCGACTCCCTCCGTTATGGGCACAAGCTCCACACCATTCACAGTCAGCTACATAGACAGAGGCTGATGGAGGGTTGATTGACGCATTAGACTTTCAAATGCTTCTCGACTTCTACTTTAACCTGCTATTCAATGTTAAGCTTACTTCTAGCTCCTTCTAATTGTCTCTCCCAATACCGTAAGAGCACTGCAATCTTCTTCAGCTAAGGAGTTGACCTATTTGGATGACTCCTCGTTCATACCCCGAGCAAAAATTTTAGCTAGTTGCCTCTGCTCGAAGCCATGATGCGGCAGTTGTAGAGAAGTTCTTGGAATTTATTCCAAGCGTCGTACAAGCTCGTTCCTTCCTTCTGTCAGAACCTGGCGATGTTATCCTTGTAGGCTGTTGTTCTTGAAGGAGGAAAGTATTCCTCTACAAACTCTTGAGCCAGTTTATCCCAGTTGTTGTAGTGACTGGAAGACTTGCTATTGAGCCATCTCTTTGCGGGGTTCTTGAGAGAGAATGGAAAGGATCGCAAGCACAAGGTGTTCTTGTCGAAGGTTCCACTCTTAAAAGTTTCACAAAGAGCAATGAAGTCTGCCAAGTGTGTGAAGGATTATCGTGCGACTTTCCTTCAAACTGCACGTCCCTAGAGATCATTCCCAGGAAGGGGATCTTGATCTCATAGTCAAAATCAGCTTCATTGCGTGGCACAGAGATGGAGGACCGAACGCTAGTCGTGGCACCGACTTATTGTAATCCGCAAGACTCTTCTGAGCAGCCATTGCGGTGGGAGAGGGTGGCGGCGAGTTCGATGAAGTGGATGAAGCGGAAGAAGATGAGGAGCTCTCCTTCGGCTCCTCGATTTTAATAGGTGTAAAGGATGAGGGCGGAACGGTAGTAGATTACTTCGGAATTCGCGGTTTCTTAGGCGGAGAAGAACCGTCTTGTCTGAAGTAGAAGACTTGATAGACTTAGACTGAGAACGAGTGAACGGGTGATTCATAAACTTGTAAACAACCTACAAAGAAACAAAAACAAACACAACCGGTGTAAAATCGAAGTGTGATGGAAAAATGAAAGATGGAAAGGTAGAAGAATAAAATGACAACTCTTATTCAAAAAATTAGAAGAGTCCCCGGCAATGGCACAAATTTGATGAATGTTGTAATGCGTGCGTCAAATACTACCAAGCTAGAAACGAGGTAGATTGTATTCCACGGGTCTCGACTAATCGTCTGCTCAAATGAATTGGCAAATTACTCAAGTTTAAACAAGTTGTTCGTGGTGTGAGTTCCACGACTTCTAATCTATTAAACAAAGGAATTGAAATAAGAACAAAAGACAAATTGAAAGGTTGATTGACTTGACAAGACGACAGACAAGCTTAGATTTCGAATCTCCCTAAGATTACCAGAACATTGGCGATCACAAGACCAACGGTTTTCAATCCCAATTCATTCAGTTCTCAGACACCACCATAACTCCTGACCCTTAGGTTTAAGACTGGCGAACGTTCGCTCTATCCGATCTAACTACCAAGATTAATTGACCACCCGTGCGTTCACTTCTGCAACGGAAAACTAACTGGTGTAATTACTAGTGATTTATGAGTTACTCTAGTAGTGGATTGACCCTAACTGGTTCCTACGAAAGGCACACTCCAATGAATAAGTTAATTGTTGATTCGGTGTTTTAAAGTGAGGCGAACGTTCGCTACTATCCTCAGCTTAACAAGAATCTAGTCTAGGTGATCAAGCTAGAAAAGAAACACAGGCAACAAAGAACAAACCAAACATAAGAGAAACTGTCTGAATCTGAATTTAATTACCACTGATCCGTGACCGCTTTAAAGCCCCGAGTCACTTAGGGTTCATCTAATCTAAACTCTACGAGTTTAGCTAATATTCAATACAAGAGAAACGAAAACAATCAAGGAATACATCTCAGGTAGAAAGAACAGAGAAGAACTGTAAAACCTAATTTGATGAAACCGAGAAGCTTCAATCTCTTGAATCTTCAACTCCTAGATCCGAGCAATCCGAGGTGGGAAGATGGCGTCACGATCTCTCTGGGAACTCCGAGGATGCTCTCAACTCTCTCTCGAGTTGTTAAGTCGGGAAATTAATCCGTGGAAAAGTATATTTTTGAATGATGTCCGCCAGCTGCTTATATAGGGTTTGTCCGTATGTGCACCGGAAAAGAGAGGACTTCTCGGCGAGAACATTGAAAGTTCTTGCCGAGAACTTTGGTTCAAGGGCGCCTGCTTCTCCTGTTTGCAAAACTCTTCGGCGAGAACTTTGAAAGTTCTCGCCGAGAAATTCTTCTTTAATTCTCCTGGAAGCTCTGTGTTCAAACTCTTCGGCGAGAACTTTGAGAGTTCTCGCCGAAATCTTTCTCATGGATGCTCCTGTGTGTTTTTCTTCACAACTTCTTGGCGAGAACTTTGGTTCTTTTCGTCGAGAACTTCAGTGTAAGCAGGGGTAGGTTCTGGTTTCAGACTTGTATGATTTCTAGATCGATTTCGGGCGATTCCTTGAGGTTCCTTCGCTTCCCGAGCACGTCCGTGGCTACGTTATTGATGGCAAAAACCTGTGCGTTCACAAACACACATAGAAAACACATCAAACTGACCCATAACGGGCTAAAGTAACCAAAACGATAAGAAATAGAGCAATCGAGTGAAAACACAAAAACTACCCTAAA
Organism: Linum lewisii; assembly: GCA_034768395.1. Classification (NCBI taxonomy): domain Eukaryota; kingdom Viridiplantae; phylum Streptophyta; class Magnoliopsida; order Malpighiales; family Linaceae; genus Linum; species Linum lewisii. Next base: position 15,391,767 of record CM068302.1, read on the forward strand.
ACCCGTGTCTCAAGCAGGGAAATGTCGCTTAAATGATGCTGATAATCACGTCAAATCAAGTGTAATCGATGATCTTTATTGGGGCTAACTCTAGTTTCTAAAACTGAAAAACTATCTATAGTAGGGCTACCAATACGGTTAAGGTTATTGGGTAAAACCGATTAACCGATCGAATTTGGTTAACCATCAGTCAACCGATTTAATGTTCAGTCGGGCAGTGGTTAAGGGAATTAAGTCAGGTCGGTTATCGGTCAAACCATGGTTAACCATCGGTTGACCGTATTTAACCGACCTGACCGAATTCACTTATTTCCTTCTCTTCGTTCTCCTCCTTCTGTTCGTTTTCCTCCTTCTCTTCCAGCTCCGGTCCAAAGCTCCGGCCTCCAGTCCAACGCTTCAACCTCCGCCGCGTCTCCACCTCACCTCTACTCCGATCCTCCGACGGAACTCCAACACAGACGTCTCCACCCTCCACTCAACCTCTCCTCCAACGCAATTCGATGCAGACATGACCTAATTTCATAAGGATTAGGTATCCTCTGTGATCGATGGCCGCCGCCAACGCCAGTGCCTTCAGCTCGTCCGTTCGTCATCTCCTACGATTTCAGAACTCAAACCTCATGTCCTCTCCTCTTTCATCCCAATCGATTCCTCAGTCAACCCAATCGATTTCCAGAGCGGAACGGGTTTCTGACCATCAGAGCAAGAGGAGGCAGAGCTTAGCCAAACTCAACTAGGGGCTTCGTCTCGTCTCCCCACCCAACCCCCCTCTCTGTGTGTAATTCCCAAATGCCTATCTCTTCTTCTTGCTCTATCTCGCTGCTTTAACCCCTTTACTTCTGCCAGAACCCTCCTTCTCTCACCGTTTTCTCTTATACTCCTCCCCAATTCGATTCCTCTCGATTCTGCTCTTTCAATTGTTTGGGTTTTGCGATCAACACACCACGGCTCAACACGCCGCCTATGGCTCCTGAGCGTAAAAGGGGAGAAAATAAGGCCAAGACCAAGAGTTAGCTCAGTTTGGGCGATCTTGTTATTGCTAAAGTTGAAGGCTACCCTCCTTTGCCTGCCAAGGTTCTCTTCTTCTTCTTCTTCTTCTTCGTCTTCTAGGTTTCTCCTTTTTTGTTTGGTTTAATGACAGAGAGACTAAACCCTCTACTCCCCCGTTTTCTACTGTTTTTGTTATGTTTTTAATTCCTTTGCTACATCACCATAGTTTCGTTTGAATAGATTAAAAAAATCAAAATTCATCTGCTAGATCTGTTTCAACTTTAAGAATCTGGAAAAAGGGTTGTCGACACGAAGAGAGAAGAAAGGTTCCAAACCTAGTGATGACTGGGAGTTAGTCAATAAGAGGTTGTTTGGTTGGTGACGTTGTCAAACGGTGGGACGAGAGTTCGATAGGCAGAAGAAGGCTTCGCCGACTCTTGGTTTGATCGACGAAGAGAGAAGAGGGCATTTCGAACCCAGGGGAGAGGAGAGGAGTGATGGCGATGGACAGAAATGGCGGATCCATGAAAGTGCGAGCTCGCCGGAGTCTTGGTTTGGCTCGGCAGCGGCGGAGGGCTCATCGGGGAAGATGATGGACTATTGTGAAATTATTCAAAGTTGGGTGACCATTGAGAGATTTCAGAGAGATGGAGGTGAGAGGAGTGGAAGGTCCATTTTGTGGGGTGGGGTAGCTTAGTAAAAATCTTGTTGAGGTGGAGTACCACGTGGATTTCAACTTTTATACACATTTGCCACCATTGTCCACATCAGAAAATGTTGCGATTCCGTTAAAAAAATTGTTGCCGGAGGGATTAAAAAATAGACGAAAAATTTCAAAGTGGCGAATTTTGGTTTTCCAAAAGGTTTGGCTAGATTTGACATATTCTGGAAACTGTTGGATAGATTTGTGTATTAGACTAAAAAAAATTTAGTCAAATCTTTTAAAAAAATCATGTTAATTTTTTACGTATAATGAATAATCAAACTTGACATAATGATTGGCAAGAAAAATGACAGATCATCCTTTTACAAAAATACAATAAATAATAATATATGGGAAATACAAAGGGGTCATTTGGTTTGAGATTTCTTAAATATCATGATATTCAAGATATCATGATATTACGTGTTATTGATATTTGAGTGAGTTTAGTAAATTTTTTGTTTGGTATGTGATATTAAGGGGAGATTAAATAACAAATGAAATGACATATATGTCCTTATTTTAGTTAAAAAGCAAGATGGGTTCATCACCGCAAGAATTTCAGTGACCAAATTGTGATTTGGTTAACTAAACCTGATTTGGTTCACTAAACCAAATCAACCACAACCAATCATTTAATATTAAATATTCACATAATCATTTAATTATCAAGACAATTAATGTATTAATTATCTAATCCAGCGGTGGCTGTTATGGTAATTAATTATTATGAACTATTTTTTTAAATTTTTTTTGTTTTTTTTTGTTTCCCTAACTGACAAGAATCCTAATTTGATTTAAAAGATAATCATAATATCAAATCAGAATCATAATCCTAATTTTGTGGTTACCATATCTAATTAATTACCTACCAATTAGGGTTACCATAACTAATATTTTATTAATAATAATAAATAAATTACTAGAGAATATTAATTTATATCCACATTTTCGGTTGTACTAGTGCAAGTAATCTATCATATTTTCTGCCCACATTAGTGCAAGCAATTCAGGTTTAATTCATGTTTGCCGCCTGCACTACTTGTCCTAGTACACATTACACAGATCTGGATTTAATTTTCCATTATAACATCTTAACAAATTATGTGTTTGAAATTACAAGGTGAAGATTATGAGTCAGTTTTTTGCAATATTCTCATAATCGAGTTCATTCAAAGTACGCAGATGTTGGATGCTTGTTGACTTCTAAATTACAATAACTTTAATGTATAACACTTGCATATGAACTTGCACTAGTACATTCACTAATATGAACTAGCACACTCTAAATTGCACTAATACACCCTAAACTACACAAATCATGCATCTGAACTGCACTAGTACACGATCCACCGACTGGCTAATCATGCATATGAACTGCGCTAGTGCAAGTGCCAATAGTGTCAACCTTAATGTTTGGTTCCCACTAAACCGCATATTTCTTAATGTTTTCAATTTACGCCCATTTGGAGAACCCTTCATCACTTCTACAATCCTATTCAGATTGCATTTACTGTATAGTGTTTCTGGCATTATACCTGCATAGTGCAAATCAAAGGGTTAATATCAAAATACGCATAGTTCAAATAGAAGTTGTCCTAGTGCATTAACTGTACTAGTACATCAATTGATAGGTTGTCCTAGTGCAGGCAATTGATAGACTGTCCTAGTGCAGGCAATTGCTAGACTGTCCTAGTGCATCAATTTACCTGTCCTGGTGCATCAATTGCTAGACTGTCCTAGTGCAGGCAACACAATTAATTAAGAACATGAGAAAAAGGAACTATAGCTCAATTTACTATGTTGCCTTCAATTGGACGTGAGAAAAAGGAACTATAGCTTAATTAAGAACATGTCATGTTGAAGTTGTATATCAGTTTAAATGTGATTGTTATCTTATTATCTAAGAAGCCTGACAAGACAACATCAACAACATAGAAAGGACAGAGACCTGGTGGAAATTGGTGCAAAGCCTCAGAAACGGACTAACGATGACGGATGACAATTAGAGCAAAGCCTCAGAAATTAGAGCAAAGCCTCATAAACAGAGAAGCGTAGCAGCAGAAAGAAGAGATTAGGGGTTTCACAGGGTCTTCTCGGCTAGTAGTTTTGATGTTTCTCGGCGAGAAAATTTGGGATTGCGTCATGGTTCTCGGCGAGGAGAGATTTGGGGTTTCGTTGGGGTTCTCGGCGATGAGTTCTAATGATGTTTTCTTGGCGAGGAGAGGAGGTGGGGTTTCGTCGGGGGTTCTCGGCGAGGAGTTTTACTGATGTTTTCTCGGCGAGGAGTTTTACTGATGTTTTCTCAGCGAGGAGAGGAGGTGGGGTTTCTCGGCGAGGAGTTTTGATGTTTCCGAGGTGGGGGTTTGCGTCGGAGCTGCGGGGTTTGGAGGTCGGTGGTGTCGGAGTTTTAGGGGTTTGTGGGGTTCCTGAGGTCGGCTGTTTCGAAGAAAGTCGGCGTCGAGAAAGGCGTTTGGAGCTGGGAGGGGAAATCCGAAAAGCAAGATTTTGGAATCAAGCTGTCATTGGCTTGATATTAGGAGAATCCCAATAATGATTTTGTCCAATATTTTCGGCTTATAGGATTTTCTTTTCCATTTTTTTCTTATTTGTATTTTTTATTGCATTTAATTTATTCTTTCAATCCTCACCCTTTATTCAGATCTGATGGCTGATATCAATTTAGTCTAGTAGAACCAAATATAATCCTTGTCCCCCAGTATAATCCGGGTTCATCACCTCTTTCATCTCTTGTTACCACCAAGTTCAACCCCTAATTTTTAAATCTTAATAGCTGGTTGAACTTTGATTAAACAAAGAAACTTATATCTTACACCTAAATCTCAAGAGTGCAACATTTTTTAAAGAAACTGTAATTCTGCATAGTGAGTTGCTCAATTAAAGCTGTTCATAAGTGCTACCACAACACTTAAAGATCGATGCTATATAACAAACGAAAACAAAACACTTTCTAACACCAAGTTATACACAGATCAACAAAATATATCCTCCGTTCAATACAAAGATCAAGAAGCAAAGTATTGGCCGAATGAGCAAAAGGGTGCATCAGCAGCAGCTGAAAGCATCAAAAAGGGGGGGGGGGGGGGGGGGGGGAGGACCAAGATCGCCATCTGCAGCGAAGGATTCAGACTCAACCTCGCCTTCTTCGCTGTTGCCGAACAAGCATTTGTCACTTTCAGAGATAGTGTCAACGAAAGAGCTGGAGTGCTCAGTTGCATTCAAGTCAAGATGATATATCAGTAGCACCATCCTCCAAATATCTGCATCAGCCTTTCCGTCAATCGATCAAACCTGACAGACACAGGATCACAGAGATGACTCGATAGGGGATCAAATTTTCAAGAATGAATCTGTAGCAGTCAGCTCAAAACCCAACAAATACTGGATCACAAAGATTAGTTTAGCTTACGAAAACACTCGATCTTGTCCACCCAATTCTACTATCAAAGCTTGGTTATTGACAACATTCAGATTACCCAAAAATTCCATCAACATCCTTCCGATTCCGCCGCCGGCCAGCAGAACCCTCAGCTTCTTCTTCTTCTTATTTTTCGCCTGCCCTTCCAATTCCGCCTTCGCCATCGCGCGTCGCCACTGCTCTGGCTATTGGAACACTCAACTTCTTCTTCCGCCTCCGAAGCCAGTACCAGTTTCTCCATCTACCATCATTCTCTTCACAACCACTTTGTTCTTCTTCGGGCCACTCAGCAGTCACAAACAAACCAGCAGAAGCGTAGGGAGAATAGAAAAGTGGGGATGAGAGAGAAAGGTGGGTCCAATGGCATGTAATGGATATTGAAAGTGTGATAAAAAGTGACTAAAATAATGATATTTGAATGGGGTTTAGATATTGACCTATTTAGATGGATATTGAAAGTGTGATATTAGGTGAAAAAATATCACCTAATATCATGATATTCATGTAACAAAAAATAGTGATATTCCGAATATCTTGATGTTGAATGATATATGATATCAATATCACTCTTACCAAACGACCCAAAAATAAATTTTACAAATAATAAAAATAAAATGGGGCTTAAAAGGGAATGGGCAGAGGGGGATCTCGTGGCTGAAATGGGAACGACTCTGCGTCAGGAAAGAAAATGGTGGTATGGGATTCCGTGATTTCACCGGATTCAATCTAGCGCTTCTTGGGAAGCAGGGTTGGAAGTTACTCTCCAACCCAGATGCTCTTGTTACGAAGATTTACAAAGCTAAATATTTTCCAAAAAGGGATTTCTTGTCGGATGGTGAAGTGACCAATCCGAGTGTCGTTTGGCGTAGCATCTGTGAAGCTCAAGCTGTGATTAGAAGGGGCTATCGGTGGAGGATTGGGTCTGGATCAGCTGTACGTGTTTGGGACCAGCCTTGGTTGACTGATAAATCAAACTTCTTTGTTGAAACGCCTAGAATTGTTGGCTTGGAAGACTTGACTGTTGAAGAACTCTGCATCCCAGGACTGAATGAATGGGACATTGAACTAATTGATGGGCTATTCAGTCCGAGAGATGCGTCCGAAATTAAGTGTTTGCAGCCTTGCGGGATGACCAATGACACAAGAATCTGGGGTTTGAGCCGCAATGGAGACTACACAGTCCGATCAGCATATCGTCTAGTAATGGATCGAATTACAGATCGGGCGAGCCTCCATGTGCAAGGAAATTGGACGGACCTTTGGAGTATCGCTGTCCCACCGAGAATGAAGGTCATGATTTGGAGAGTTGCGAGGGGTGTTCTTCCCACACGCATGGCGCTTCAGAATCGACGGCTTCAGGTCCCTGATGTTTGTGGCATATGTGATAAAGAGCTGGAGACAAGTTGGCATCTTTTCCTCTCATGTGATTATGCTAGGGAATGCTGGGTGAAAGCTGGACTCCTTGATGATATAGAGAAGGTAATGGGAGAGTCCGAGGGCATGACCGAATGGATATTTAAAGCCATTCATTCGTTGACGGAGGAGAAGATCCAAGCTGCTGTTGCAATCCTAAGTGAACTTTGGCGAGAAAGGAATAGCAGAGTGTGGTCAGAGGATACGAGACCAGCAAGAATCACTGTTTGCGCGGCCATCGATTCGATTCATGAATGGAAGCAAGCACAGGAGGGCGCTACAACGAATCAATCGGCCCAAGCAGATAATTATTGCCAGCTCTAGCATCCCCCAGAAGCTAATATGCTCAAGTGTAATGTGGACGCGGCTCTGTTTCGGGAGGAGGCTAAATGGGGGAGTGGAATGGTGATTCGGCAGGCAAGCGGAGCTGTCATTGCATTTCGAATGAACACGACGCCTGGATGCCCTCCAGCTCGGATCTGCGAAGCATTGGCAATGCTTGAGGCGATCAATTGGCTGAATGAAGGTAATTTTGACAACGTACTTATTGAGACAGACTCGATAGAAGTTGAAAGAGCTCTCAATCGAGTAGGAGAAGATGTCACAGAGTTCGGGATGGTTATTCAAGATTGCAGGAAGCTTCTCAAACCCGGATTTCTGATTAGGAGTGTTAGGAGATCTCGAAACGAGGCTGCCCATCTTTTGGCTAGGCACTCTCGCTTCGTTGCCTCACCTACGTCAGGTGTAGCGCCTCCGATTTGGCTCAATAATGCTTTCTGTACTGTCTGTTTGAACCCTGAGCATTAATGAGATGAGATGATAATTCTACTGTCAAAAAAAAAAAAAATCAACCATCATCTTCACCCACCCCGTCTCCACCACATTTGAACCAACAAACCCACCGTTGCCCCACCCATCATGGTCTCCCAACATCACTATTCTCACTCCCATTTTTCTAAATCCTCATATATACACAAACTCATAATTACAATTCTTATATTCAACTCTCAACCAACTAAGTAGGCAGTGAAACAAAGAGAGGATTTGTTGATTGAACTATTTGTTTCTTGTGGAGGCAATTGTCATTGTTGGCAATTACACTTACTAGATAAAACAAGACAATCATCTTCACCGCATTATGAAGTTTGTCCCTCGTCGACCACGATTTCTTAATGTGGGAAGACCTCGAGAATGGAAACAGCGACGAACAACTCAAAGCTTGCCCCGATGATGACACGCCTTTGGCGTGTGTTTCAAATAACTAATCTACAGAAGTAGACTAGATCGAATCTCTCGAGGTTTCTTCTAATTGACTACTCAAAGAAGTTGGCAATCTATTCAGGTTTAACACGTCGTGCGTGGTGTGAGTTCCACGACTTCTAATCTAATAAACAAAGGAAAATAAAAGACAGAAAGATTAAAGGGTTGACTAACGAGAAGATAGACGAGCTAGACTCGAATCCCCCTTAGTACACCAGAGCATTGACAATCACAAGGCCAGCGGTTTTCAATCCTGATTCATTCAGTTCTCAGACACGCCACCATAAATCCTTACCCTTAGGTTTAAGACTAGCGAACGTTCGCTCTATCCGATCTAATTACCAAGTTTAATTAACTGTCCGTACGTTCACTTCTGCAACGGAAAACTAACTGGCACAATTAAGAACAACGAGTCACTCTAGAACGGATCAACCCTAAATGGTTCCTACGAAAGACACACTCCATTAATTAGGTTAATTGATTGATTTGAATTCCAAAGTAAGACGGGTGTCTGACGACTAAAGTCTAGCGACTAACCTTATCTTAACACGAATCTAATCTAGGCGTCAAATAGACAAGAAACGCAGGAAACAAAGAACAAAACAACCACGCAAGAGAAACTGTTTGAATCTGAATCTAATTACCGCCGATCCGTGACCGTTTTAAAGCCCCGGGTCACTTAGGGTTCATCTAATCTAAGCTCTACGAGTTCAGCTACTCATATTCGATACAAGAGAATCAAAGACATCATAGGAGATCATAATGCAAAGGAATAACAGATAGAAACTGAAAAACGTAATTATGGCGACTGATGTCTAGCGATTGCTGTGAAGCTTCAATCTCTGGCGATCTTCAACTCCTAGCTCTGAGCGCTCCGAGGTGGAAAGACGGTGTCAGGGTCTCTCCGGGAACTCCGAGGACGCTCTCTAAACTCTATCCATCAACCCTAGAGTCGTGGCGGCTCTAAAAGTCTAATTGTGTGTGTCAATGAATAATTGTCTGAATGATAGCTCCTGATGCGCCGACTGCTATGCTCAAATAGGATAAATTAGGGTTTCCAACCCTGTCTCGAAAAATGGTGAAGTTCTCGGCAAAAACTTGTGAAGTTTTCACCGAAAACTTTAGTTAAAACACCTGCTCAATTCTTCTGTCTTCTGCTGTGTAGTTTCTGAATTAGTTTTCGGCGAAGACTATAGAACTTTTCGCCGAAGACTTTATTATAAAGCAGCTGCATGTCCTTTGGTTTACTTGGTTCTTCACTTGGTTTGACTTCTGGTATAGATTTTAGGTCATTCCTTGAGGCTTCCTTGCTTCCCGAACACGTCTGAGGCTACGTCTTTGATGTAAAAAACCTGAGAACTCATAGAGACACTAGAAAACACATCAAATAGACTCAAAAAGGGCCAAAATAACCAAATCGGTAGGAGAAAGAGCAGTTGAGTGAATACACGCTATTCTACCCCTAAAACCGAGATTCAAGCAAGGAAATGTAGCTTAAATGAGGCTGATAATCACGTAAAATCGAGTGTCATCAAATACCTCACACTTAAGCCTTTGCTTGTCCTCAAGCAAACAAAACTAGAACGCACTCAGATTCACAAATGACGAGATCGATCAAGTTAAGGTTCAAGCAATCACAATAAATTATTAAATCGCTACTTCTAGAACAAGTGACCTACATGCTTACACGTCAGCCAAACAACCTGGTCTCACTAATTATCTGCACACAAACAAGTAGTAAGCACAAATCATGCACGAATCCGACCTAACCAACCAGACTTCTCACACAGTCAATATTTGGTACAAGGGAACTCTCGCACTCTGTGTTTAGGGACGTGTTTCTTCTCTCAATCATTTTCTCGACCAAAGTATGTCATATGTTTGCAGTTCGACCACAATCTCCACCACTTTGACAACACGAGTAACTAGTCAAAAGGACTTTCGCAAGGGACTGTAACGATTCCTACACTACAAGGGTTTATAATGAGATGGATGAAGGGATGAATGATGGAATTGGCTTTGGTGCGGTGCAGCTTTCGACTAACTTCCCTCGAATCTATCTTATGACTTCCTACCGTCTAACCAAACACGGGTGGAATAGTGTACGCTCGTCCTATGATACCCTCAAGCAACCTAGCACTTTATTATAATTTTTTTTGAAATTCACATTTTCTGATTTTTCTCTCTTTTTTCTTTGACTTCGTTCTTCCATTTGTAGGAAGAAGAACGTTAATAAACTATACTACTAACTTTGAAACTTTGTACTTTTTGGGATTTTTATGTTTCTTTTCTTTTTCTTTCTTTTGTGCCGATTTTTCTTGTAGTTGCCAGAGGGTTTTACACGTTTGTACATAATAGCTAAGACCACTTGTTTAATGGCTATAGGCAAGTTACCACAGACCAATTTTTGGTAGGCTAATCTAGAACTACAACCACAAGTGATCAACGAGGTGATGAAAAATGGGGATTAGCTGTAATTTATAACAAACCGAAAGAAGGGCCAAGCTCAAGGGTTTACACCTAATGGATTTAACGTTAGGTTGACTATCTGGCTTAAGTAGCTTCAACTAGGTGCCTCTATCCTCCTAGAACTCGTGTCATCGTGTGGTCTCGAATTGGTCTAATGCAAATTCTAACTCATTCAAGGTACGAGAAAATTTGTAACACCCGTCCCGAACCGACCCGGGTTTAACCGAGTCGGTTCAGGACGGGTGTTACAGATGGTATCAGAGCCTGGTTAGTTGTTGCTGTGTTGGTGTTTCGTCTTTTCTTCTAGAGGAGTAATTAACCTCATATGGGGAAAGGATGAAGCATCAACACAGGACCGACTTTCCAGGAATTTTCAAACTGTTTTAAAAGTGGGTGGGAAGTTTTGAAAGTAAAAGTGTTTGATCTTGAAAGGAAATGTGATTTGAAATGCAATGCCGATTTCTAAAATGGTCAACTGAAAGGTTTTTTGTGTCCTCCTGTGGTGAAGAGGGTGTCGGAGTAGTTTGAGAGTGGAGGTAGTAGTAGGTTGGGAAGTTGGTGGGAAGAGTAGAGCCTTGTAGAATTTGGCTAGGTTTAGTATAGTGCTCAAAGGGTGTGAGTTTAGTCGAAGGTGTTAGCTTCATAGTTCTTGTTGGTGTGGGTTGTGCTTTGTTGTGCTCTTGTGGTGTGTTGTGTTCTTGTGGTGGGTAGTGCCGTCGAGGTTAGGTTGTGCGTGTCTGTTAGGTAGAAGTTCAAAGTAGTGTGGGTGTAGAGTCCTTAGAAGGTGTGTGTTGCTAAAGCCGTTAAGAGGAAGTTTCGGGAGGTAGTGTGATCCTTGTGTTGCTGCGTTTTCGCTGTGATTTGTGGTTACATTGCTAGGGTGAGTTGAGTTCTGATTTCGGGGACGAAATCTCTTGAAGTTGTGGAGACTTGTAACATCCCCGCCCAACCGAACGGTTTGGAACTCGAGTTTGAGTGTTTGAGACATTGGAAACAATGTTCTTGAGGCTCTATCGAAGTCCGGGACGTTCATAATTGAGTCGGGTTGAAGTTACAAGCGAGTACGCAAAAATTTGTCAAGGTGGGCAGACTATGATACATCGCCGTGTATCTGTAATTCACGCAGTGTATCATGGCCTGACAATAAAAGGCTGATTTTCACGAATTTCCATAACTTCCCCTTCTTTCTCTTTCCCCGAAAATCCCTTTGACGAACCAAAAGCCCCCCAAACTTCAATCCTTGATTTCGGGAGTTGTAGAGCTCCGATTGGCGATCCGTTTCTTGCTACGCGTTCATGATGACGAGAGGAAGAGATCACACATCGTGGTTCTGGGTATTTAAGATCGAAAAGCTTTTAATGGCAGAAGGAAGAAGCTTCATTTTTGGTGTCAGAGAGCTTGGCTGTTCGAGTTCTAGAAGTTGTTTTAGAGCCTCGTCTTCTTGTCAGGTGAGGGTTTAGCGTACGATAGGTAGTAATGGTCGGTGTGAGGAGTTGTAATTCTGACTTAGAAGAATGTAGGGCTTTGCATGAAATTGAAAGAGAGTAAAAGGGGAAAACTGTTCTGCAATTGATTATTATGTGAATTATATATGATGATTGATGTCTGTCGTGTGGTTGTTAATTGATGAATTGGTTATTGATTGATGGCTGTTTGTGATGGGTTTTTATTGGGGAAAATGATTAACGATGATGATAAATGGATTAGAATTAGTAAAGAGTGATAGGAGGGATAGGTCTGTGAACATGAAAATTGTTTATATACTGCTATTGTCAGTTGTGGTTGCAGGAGGGTGGTCCTGCCAATGTGGGGTCGCCCTATAAATGATGAACAAGTTGATGGACCTGCCAATGTGGGGTCATTCTATGAAGGATGAACAGGAGGGTAGCCCTAAGACTCACAACATGGCTATCCCTGTACTTGCAGGTGGGGGTAGCCGGTGAGCTAGCCGTTTACCCTTAAACTGTTTGTGATCCGCGAGATGTTAATTGAAATGGATTGTGATTGTGGATGTGATATTGGATAAAATGATGATATGTGTTATTGGATGAAATGATGCTATGTATGGTTGGATGACCTGATGTTATGTATTGTTTGGGTGATAGTGGTGCTATGTGAGATAGGGGTTGTTAATATGAGTAGTGATGTAGAATTATATCATAGTTTTGGGTAGGGGAATTGGTACATGGAATTGGTTAATGGAAGTGGATAATAGAATTGGTAACGATAATGGGTAATGGAATTGGTACGTGGAATTGGGTAAAGGATTTGGGACTTGGTTTGATTAATTGGAATTGCTTTATTGATATGTGTAGTTGATTGGATTGTGATATGTGAATGTGGTTTGGAATTGGAGTAATGATGGAGTTAATGATGGAATTGTTGATGGTCTTGATGATTTGAATTGGATGTATTGATGAATGGAATTGGTAGATGAATTTAAAGGATGAATGGATTGATGTGATTGAATGAAATGTTAGAATTGGAAGGAGCCTGTACTGCCCCCTAATTGTCACCTCTCCTGGAAGAGAGGGGTGTGGTCACGCCTCCTATAAGAGTGGCGTTATGGATTGTGATGTGATTGTGAGTTGGCCATGAATCCTTGTGCTGCGGTCTTGGATGCGTCTTTGGGACCCCTTACTGTGGGTTGGGGTGCATCTTGGACCCTCCTGGAAGAGTGGGTGCGTCTGTGCGCCGGCTGGGGTGGTACGGGATAACTCCTTATGGCGCCTAATGAACTCACATAGATAATGGAAATGAGATGCATGTGTGTTTTGTGTATGATGCGTTTGTGAAGTTCCTTGGATGTGTTGTGAATTGTGTTGTTGGGCCGAGATGTGAGATAGAGGTTGAATGGTTTAGGAGTGATGATGTTGATAATTGTGAATTTGTGTTATGTGAGTGTTGTGGTTGATGTGTAAGTGTTGTTGATGATAGTGAGGTGAACTATGATGTTATGTTGAATCGTGTGCTTCATGATTATGGGTTATACCATTGCATTTGTGAATTGATGACTTGAGTTTATTGTTGAGCTTGTAAATGGTGGATGTCAGTTTGAGGAGTGCACTTGCGTGATCACCTAGATAATCGAAAGGGGGAATGCGGTGTATGTGTAAGTGTGGGAAAGTGTATGAATGCGGATGCATGTGTGTGTATTGATGGTAACTTGTCTTGTGAAACTAAACAATGTGTATGTGATGTAATACTGAATTGTATGTATATGATCTAATGCTGAACTGTAGGAATGATGTCTTTGTTGTAATGATGAACTGGTTGAGGATTGATGTGTGAGCTTATGCATGTTGGTTTCTCGTGTACTATTGTGATCATGATTGTGGATGTTCAATTGAGATTTGAGCTTATGTGATCGCCTAGACTATGTTAGGGAATTAAAATATGAATGGTTGTGTCAGATTCCATTGTTGTTTGTGTGCGGAGTTGGGATCGCTCTTTAGGTTAGGTTCGGCGCAAAGTTAAACCCAGTGGGTTCACTCAATTTCAATAGGAAATTGATCCCCCCTAGTTTCCCTTTTCAGGTTCGCGTGGTGATGAACTGTAGAACTGTGATCAAATACTACCAAGCTAGAAGCAAGATAGATCGTATTCCACAGGGTTTCTTCTAATCGTCTACTCAAATATGAAGGCAATTTATTCAGGTTTAAACACTTTGTGCGTGGTGTGAGTTCCACGACTTCTAGGCTAAGATGCAGGAAAATTAAAATGAAATTAAAAGACAGAATAATTGGTTGGTTAAGACAGACGACAGACAAGCTTAGATTTCGAATCCCCCTTAGATCACCAAGGCAACAACAATCACAAGACCAGCGGTTTTCAATTCTCATTCAATCAATTTCTATACACCACCATAACTCCTTACCCTTAGGTTTAAGACCGACGAACGTTCGCTCTATCCATTCTAACTACCAAGATTAATTAGCCGCCCGGGTACGGTCGCCTCTCGCAACGACTTAACTAACTGGTGCAATTACTAATGATTAATGAGTTACTATTGAAGCGAATTAACCCTAACTGGTTCCTACGAAAGGCACACTCCAATGAATAGGTTAATTGGTTGAATTGATGTTTTAAAGAGAGGCGAGCGTTCGCTTCTATCCTCAGCTTAACAAGAATCTAATCTAGGTGATCAAGAAAGACAAGTTTTAATGTTTTAAAGCAGGGAAGCTGTCTGGCGACAAACCCTAACTCAACACAAACCTAATCTAGGCGATCAACCAGAAGAGAAGCATAAATAATCAAGAACAAAACAACCATGCAAAGAGAAACTGATTGAACTTTGAATCTAATTACCGTCGATCCATGACCGCTTTAAAGCCCTGGGTCACTTAGGGTTCATCTAATCTAAGCTCTACAAGTTTAGCTACTCATATCTGACAAACAAGAATCAAAGACGACAAAAAGATTCATCTTGTTCAAAGGAAGAACAGAAAAGGATCTGAAAAACCTAATTTTGGATGATCCGTAAAGCTTCGGTCTTGAGAATCTTCAACTCCTAGCTCCGAGCATCTCCCGGAATGGATTGATGGCGTCACGATCTCTTTGATAGCTCCGGAATACTCTCTCAACTCTCCTCAAGTCGTGGCTGATCTCTCTAGGTTGAATGATAACAAATCTGGCTTCAAAAAGTATATTAATACCCTCGAAAACCCTTTCCTTGTTGGAAAAGCTGAAAATTTCCCGTCTGGGTTACACGGCGTGTAAGCTCATAGTGCATTTAGCTTACACGGCGTGTAAGCTCCAAAACGAAGCGTTTTGGACTGTGCAGAACTTCCAACTTGTTCGATCATTCCCGCTCTGTTTGAACTCCGATTTGGTCTCCGTTTGAAGCGCTGGACTTGTGAGAGAGTCCTCTATAATGTGGTAACCTAGGGCTCAACAGAAAAGCTCACAAAAAGGGTAAAAATAGTCGAGAAATGGACAATGTACGCACTAGGAGTCGATAATCACAAAGTTACGACAAATGCACCAAATACTCATTAAAATGGCATCAAAGGGTATGAAATGTTGCTTAAATGAGGCTGATAATCACGTCAAATCGAGTGTCATCAAAATACCCCTCACTTAAGCTTTTGCTTGTCCTCAAGCAAATTGAATTAGAACATACTCAGATTCACAAATGACACGATTTGATCAAGTTAAGGTTCAAGTAATCACAATGAATCATTAAACTGCTACTTCTAGAACAAGTGACCTAACATGCTTACACATCAACCAAATAACCTGGTCTCACTAATTATCTGCACACAACAAGTAGCGAACGCAAATCATGCACGACTCTGACCTAACCGACCAGACTTCTCACACAGGTAATATTTGGTACACGAGAACTCTCGCACTTTGTGTTTAGGGACGTGTTTATGCTCTCAATCATTTTCTATCACTGAATTCTGTCATATGTTTGCAATTCGACCACATCTCCACCACTGCGACAACACGAGTAACTAGTCAAGAAGGACTTCCCTACTAGGACTGTAACGAATTCTACACTACAAGGGTTAAAATGAGATGGATGATGGGAATGTATGATGATGGCTTTGGTGCGGTGTAGCTTTTGACTAACTTCCCTCGAATCTAGCCTATGACTTCCTACCGTCTAACCAGACACGGGTGGAATAGTGTACACTCGTCCTATGATACCCTCAAGCAACCTAGCACTTTATTTTACATATTTTCTTTTTCTTTATTTATTTTTTCTTTGCATTTTCTTTCAACTTCGTTCTTCCAAATGTAGGGAGAAGAACGTTATTGAACTATACTACAAACTTTGAACTTTTTCTGTTTTTTTCGAAATTTTTTCTCTTTTCTTCTTTTTTCTAATTTTTTTTCTTTGTGCCGATTTTCTTTTAGTTGCTAGAGGGGTTTACACGTCTGGACATAATAGCTAAGACCACCTGTTTAATGGCTATAGGCAAGTTACCACAAACCGACTTTCGGTAGGCTAATCTAGAACTACTACCACAGGGGATCAACGGGGAATGGCTGTAATGTATATTGAACCGAAATAATAGGCCAAGCTCAAGGGTTTAAACCTAATGGATTTAACGTTGGGTAGGCTATTTGGCTTAGTAGCTGAATCTAGGTGCCCCTATCATTCTAGAACTCGTGTCAACGTGTGGTCTCGAGTAGGTCTCATGCAAATTCTAACTCATTCAAGCAAACATAAAACAACCATTCTTCTTAGTTCCAATACTGATCCAGGAGTTTTTAACAAAGTGTTCTCAAGTTATGTGCAATGGATCAAAAGCTCACAGTTGGTTTGCTAGTCGGATTCAGTCATTATCATGCAATCAAAGTGAAAAACTACAAGAGTGATAAGCTTTTCTGTTCTAACCAGGAAATCTAGCATCGATGCAAGCAGGTTGATTACAGGTTCTAGGTTAAAAAGTCTAAGCATTATTATGAAAAATTGAAAACTAACTTAACATCACGAGTCAAGAATTGAGCAATCTAATGCTAGAGAAATCTCACAAATACCACAGACAAATAGCATCCCTCAGAAACATAATCCCACCCCACACTTAAATCAGACATTGTCCTCAATGGACCAAACAAAAAGATAAGAAAACTGTATAGGGGTACCACAATACGAGCATGAGGGCGCCGGAGATGGCGCTGGCGAGACATCAAAGACGTGATCCTGAATAGAATTTATAGATAATTCCGAGTTCATAACCTGAAAACCTGATAAGAGAGGATCCATCACATGATTAGAGCAGTTGGAATACAAAAGACTCGACCGACCACAAAGGTTCAACAAGGACCAAAAATAACAAAAACCGACACGAACAAAAAAAAATAAAAAGTACAGAGTTCTGGATGATAAGAAAAATAAAGAAAAATCCTGAAATCACTGGGGCGAAGGGTGCTGGCGATCATCTGGCGGCTGGAACTGCCTAAAGAACTGAAGCTGTGACTGATACATCTTCTGCTGCAACGCCTGGAAGCTGGCAAAACGCTCGTCGGACTCCTGTTGCCACTTCTGAGTAGCCTCCCAACGCGCGTCAGAATCCGCTCTCATCTCCCTAAGCTCACGCTCCAGTCCACTGAAGTCGTATGCTGGGTGATGACACTCGATTTGACGTGATTATCAGCCTCATTTAAGCGACATTTCTATGCTTAAAACATGGTTTTTAGGGTAGAATAACGAATATTCAATCGATTGCCCTATCTCGTGCCATTTGTGTTACCTTGGCCCGTTTCGGGTCTATTTGATGGTTTTCTAGTGTTTTTGTGTTAGCACAGGTTTTTTGCCGTCAAATAAAGCAGCCATGGACGTGTCTAAGGAGTAGGAACCTCGAGGAATCAAACCGAAATTGATCCAAGGAGCCAATCAAGTCAAACCGAAAATCTGCCCATATGCACTTGTACCTTCGGTGAAAATGATCTCACAGTTTCGGCGAAATCAACAATGCAAATCAGCTGATGCCAAGTGAAGACTGATTTCGGCGAAACCATTAAGCTCTTCGGACCGAAAATGCAAGGAAGAGAAATCATGGCCATTTACACAAGAATTTTCGCCGAAACTATACCCATGGTTTCGGCAAAAACATCAGCTCAGCTCGGCCCAACTAGGGTTAAATATTTATACTTAATCTGGCGGCCCGAAGAGATATACAATTCATAATTAATCATAATACAACTTTTCGAGATCAGAATCCTCTGAAGTTCTGGAGCGAAGAGTTGGAGTTCGAAGAGCCGGATAGAGATCGTGACGCCATCCCTTCCTTCTCGGAGAACCGGAGCTAGGAGTGTAACTTACCGAAGATCGGAGTCTGTCAGAGTCGTCTGAATTAGGTTTTTCAGATCCTTTTCTGTTCTTCCTCTGAATGATGAACTCTTTCCCTTTCTTTGTGTCTTTTGTAATGATCATGAGTAGCTAAACCCTTTAGAGCTTAGGCTAGATGAACCCTAAGTGACCCAGGGCTTTAAAGCGGTCACGGATCGGCGGTGATTAGATTCGAAATTCAATCAGTTCTTTTTCATGTTTGATTCGTTCTTCATTGTTCATGTTTCTTGTCTGGATTGATCACCTAGATTAGATTCTTGTTAAGCTAAGGATAGAAGCGAACGCTCGCCTTACTTTAGAACATCGAATTAAACAATTAACCTTATAATTGGAGTGTGCCTTTCGTAGGAACCGGTTAGGGTTAATTCACTGCAAGAGTAACTCATAAATCATTAGTAATTGCACCAGTTAATTAAGTCGTTGCGAGAGGCGACCGTACCCGGCGGCTAGTTAATCTTGGTAGTTAGATCGGATAGAGCGAACGTTCGCCAGTCTTAAACCTAAGGGTAAGGAGTTATGGTGTGGTCTTAGTAATTGATTGAATAAGAATCGAAATCCGCTGATCTGTTGATTGCCAATGCTCTGGGGAACGGAGGGGGATTCAAAGTCTAAGTTCGTCTGTCATTCTTGTTTTCAAACCCTAAATTCCCAATCTGCTTTAGCTTAATTTGTTTTAATTTCTCTGCATTCCTTAGAATTAGAAGTCGTGGAACTCACACCACGCACAACGTGTTTTTCCTTGAGTAATTTGTTAGTTCTGAAGTAGCCAATCAATTGAAGGCCCGTGGAATACGATCTATCCTAGCTCTTGAGCTTGATAGTTATTTGATTGAACCTGCTCAGCACAACGACGGTTCATCAAATTGGCGCCGTTGCCGGGGACTTCTTTTGATTGTTGAAAGAAGAACTGGCAATTTATTCTTCTATTTTCCATCTTTCATTTTTCCACCCACTTCGATTTTACGCCGGTATGTTTGCTTTTGTTGCTTGTAGGTTGTTCTACAGGTTCATGAACCGCTCGATTGCTCATTCTCAGTTTAAGCCGGGTAATTCTGCTTCGCCGAAGAAACCGCGAGCTCAGAAGCAAGTCATAACCACACCGCCTACACCACCTATCCCTCAAAAGATTGAGGAGTTGAAGGAGAACTCCTCATCTTCATCCGCTTCATCCACTACTTCAGATTCACCACCACCTTCTCCTCCCGTACTAGTTGCTCAGCGCACCGTGGCGAATTACTGCAGACCAAGTGCAGCTCACCTCCGAGCTAGCGTTGTCGTGCCGCACAACGATGACGATCCTGATTATGATATCACAATCTTCGTCCTGAACATGGTCACTAAGAATCTTCGATTCGAAGGGAAGCTGCAAAAAAACCCCCGCACACATTTGGCGAACTTCCTTGACATGTGCGCGACGTTTAAAAAGGGAATCTCAACAAGAACAATCTTTGCTTGCGGGCATTCCCATTCTCTCTTAAAGGCAACGCCAAGATATGGCTCAGCTCGAAACCACCAGGCTACTACACCGACTGGGATAATCTAGCCCAGGACTTCATAGAGGAATACTATCCACCTTCAAGAACTACATTCTACAAGGATAGCATCGCTAGGTTCTCTCAGAAGGAAGGAGTCAGTTTACATGACGCTTGGAACGATTTCCAAGCACTCCTCTCCGACTGCCCTCATCATGGATTCAACCAGGGGCAGCTAGCTGGAATCTTTGCCCAAGGGATGAATGAAGAAACAGCTGAATGGGTCAACATCTTAGCTGATGGCGACTGCACAGCACTTGAACCAGAAGCTGCTCTACTTCACTTTGCGGACTGCGCATCTAAGTCCAGAAATAGGAAAAGACAGTTTGGAGCAGCCAAGAGTCAACCAAGCAGTGAAGATCAGATTAAGATCGCAGTACAGAAACAAATGGAAGAGATCCTCGGTACAACTAATAACTGGCCTAAAAAGGAAGTCAACTTCATTGACCACAGCTTCACCAGGGATCAAAGAGGCTACTCCGACTACCGTCAGTTCAGAACACCTCCTCAACAACGGGAAGGCTTCTATGAGCGTCCTCCCTACAACTTCCAACTCGACCAGAGCTGAAATCAATACATGGACAATGGTTATCAAGATCCTTCCAGATTCACCAGAGTACAGCAGCCTCCGAATCTTATATATGAGGACATTAGGAGAGGAGAATAGCTAGGAAGTTTGATCTAATTACAGCAAGACTTGATGATCACGAGGAAAGATTCAAAGCGCAAGCCATTCTCAACAAAGAACAGATCGCATCTGGACAGAGAATAGAGGATATGATAAATAAAATTGCTAGTGCGATGGCTCGTATTCCCATCTTCAATCAGGCTCCGTCTCAAAGCAGCTCCTCCGAGAAGAACGAGCAAGCTAAAGTCGTAACAACCAGGAGCAGTGAGCAGACTAGCCCGCCTAAGGAGGAAAAATCGCCCGCTGTTGATGAGGGAGAGTGCTCGGCTATCATTCCTCGACCACCACCCATACCTATTCCAGCTAAGTGCCCCGACCCTGGTCCTTTTACTTTACCTTTGAGCATTAATGACATTGAAATCGAGCGAGCATAATAGACCTAGGTGCTTCTATAAATGTCATGCCTATGTGTTTATATAAGAAACTGAACCTAGGGGAATTACAACCTGCCAACATGAATTTAGTGTTCGCTGACAAAACTCTAAGAGAACCTAAAGGAATGATCCAGGATGTAATCACTTGCTGTGGCCCGTTCCGGTTTTTCGTTGATTATATAGTTATGGATACTCAAGAGACATATTCTACCCTTCTCTTGGGTCGGTCATTCATGGCGACAGCCGGAATTAATGTCAATGTTCTTAATGGCTCTCTAACTGTAAGGGTGGGGAAGGATACTGCAACATTCCGTCTCAAGGACGGGATGAAATACATTCCTAAGGAAGAATTAAATTGTTTATCTGTAGAGATTGTGGAGTTGGCCTCGGTCAACTTCATTTCTAATGTTTCTTCCAGTGTTTCGAGATCAATTGACACTGCAGGTGCTGGACAGGGTACCAAGAAGAAGCCAGAAATATCGGTTCAGAAGCCACCTAAGAAGAAGAAGGAACTACAAGCCTCTTCTAAACCACCGAGCAGACCTCGAGGAAAGAACAAGAAGGCAAAGACCCAAATGGTCTGGAGACCAAAAATTTCGCCGTCTTCCACCGAGCCAGCTGCACCACCTGTTAGTTCCGAGAAACCGGCGCCGGGACAAGTATGGAGGGAGAAGCCGAAAGCGTCTCCTAAGGAAGTACTAACGATCACCGATCCTGGTGATAACAAGCCGAAGAAGAAAGAAAAAGACAAACCGACAGTCCTCATTCCTTCCATCGTCACACTAAAGAAGGATGACCTCTCTAGAGAGCTGTTCGGACCATTCAAGTTCGTTGATCATCTTCCCGACGGGCGTACCAAGCTTTTGCATGCGAACGGGAAGAAATTCATGTTTACCGGAGAAGTCCCGGAGCTGTACTTCATGAACTCCGACGCGAGCGTGAAGGAGAATCTAAGTTGGGATGTCTCCTAATACCGTCCAGGTATCGTCCAGCTCAAGGACGTTAATAAAAGAGCGCTTCGTGGGAGGCAACCCACGGCTAGAGTCAGTTTTGTTTTGTTTCAACCTTGGTCTTTTAGAGTCGGTTCGAGAGAGCCAAAAGTGTCAGTTTGTTTGATTTATTATTTTTCGTGTAGAGTCTGCATGTCATAGAGTCAGTCGCAAGTTGATTGAGGTCGTTTCGATTTTTCTGTATTTAACTGTGATTTTCTGAAGTGGCCTGATTTACGAAAATATTTTAACCCCGAACAGTTCAAAATTTTCGGCGAAACCACCCTTGTTTTCGGCAAAACCGATCTTCAAATTTCGAACCTGTTCTCCTGTTCCTCATTTTCGGTTCAAAAATTTTCTGATTTCGGCGAAACCATCCCAACTAAAATTTTTGGCGAAACCGAGCTTCCATTTTCGGCCAAACCGCCTGTTCAAATCGGTCAATCCATTTTAACTAGTAGTTTCGGCGAAACCACCCCCTTCTTTCGCCGAAACTGATTTCCAAAATCACTTAATTTATCCTTTCCTTCTCTTATTTTCGCTCAGCCTACCCGAAACCCCCCTCTCCTTTTGAAATCGCCGAACGCCCCACTTTCAACACCCGCCGCCGCCCACCGTTTCACTCGCCATCGCCGACCACCGCCGCACCTCTCCCCTCCTCATTCCGATCCCAACAAGCCCTAGAACGTTCGAATCGGAGCTTTGCAGCTCCAGTTCTCCGAAACCCCAGTTTTCAAGTTTTTCACCGATTCCTCTCAACCCGTCCACTTTTTGCAATCATGGCTTCAAGGTAAAGTGTACAACTTTTCAATACGAATCTTTTGACATATGGATTGCTGAATTTCGTCAAGGTTGACTTTTGGTTGACTTTTCGGTTTGCCTCGTTTTGCGTGCCAACGGTTTCATGTGAACTAGGATTAATTGACCTTATAGAACTGCTCTAGGATGCTTAGGGAGTTTCGTGCTTAATTTCCATATCATTTGGTCATATGTTGCTATGCATACGATTAATCTCTTGTTATGTTGACTTTTGTGAGAAATGTCGGTTTGACCTTGAACTGTATTGATCGTTTGGTTGTCATAAATGTTCATTCTTGTTCATATTATCGTACTGCCATTTGAAATCATATTTTACCGTCATCCTTCAAGTTATGATAGTCCTGCCATGATTAGAGTCCAATATGCTTCAATGTTGACTTTCTAAATGTTGGTTTGACTTTTTGAACTCTGATTGTAATTATCCGATTCTGGCTGTTCCGAAGTATGTATTTTAATGTCTATGATTACCGGTTACTCCGCTTTCCTTACCCCACTTAGTTTCCCTCGTTTCTTTGTGAAATTGAGTTTTTCTACTAAGTGTGGGGTAAGGTTTTGGTCGACTAATTTGGTTTCATTCTGGTTTAGGAACACCTTTGAGCGCAGGACTAAGGCGCGACTCGATGGCGCCTCGAGCTCAGGAGCTGCCGCTCCCGTCACACCCGCCATTCTGGGTCCTCCACCTGCACTCCCTCGCCATGCTGGATACCATCCCACCATCGCCCGTCTACCGGACTTCTACTTTGAGAACTTCCAGAAGATCGAACACATCCGTGGAGCTGACGTGCGTCCTTTATCCATGGAGTCACTCCAGGAGCATGACGAGGATTCATACCGGAACGTGCATGACGCCCTAGCACCGGCCGGTCTCCTAGAGCTGACCACCATAGCCGTCGAGTTCCCAGACATTGCTCTCCAGGAGTTCTGGGCGACATTTGACTTGGACGAGCATAAGAGGAGACGGGGCCAGAAGGTGATCACCTTCTTTCTTGGTGGGGTGTACAGGCAGCTCACCTACGATGAGTTTGCCGCTCATCTGGGCATCCCCTACGAGCACTATCACGATCACCACCTCGGCTGGGGCGATGATGATGACGACGAGGAGTTGCACGCCCTCTGGAGCCACATGACAGGCGTGCCTGGCGATCGCCTCGGGAAGAGCAACTCAGTTAAGTCTCTCTCTCACCCGCTCTATAAGTTTATTCTTATGGTTTGGCGGAGGTCACTTTTATATGTCAGAGACAAGGATCGCCACCATATCCTTAAGGAGGAGCTCGTGCTTCACCGAGCCATCTGAGAGAGCTACCCTCTCCACCCCGGCTGGGTGCTAGCTCACATCTTCAGCCAGCGGACCAAGAGGAAGAAGCTACCACGCAAACTCTTGGGAGGCAACTTCATAGGTCAGCTCATCCTCTCCTTCGGCATCAGCCATGAATATGGCCCTAACATTCCACGACACCCAATTATGACCGTTGGAGGAGACTTGGCGGTCGAGTACGACTTAGAACTCGACCTCAGTCCCCATGTAGCAGTAGATCCTCCACTCCAACCTGCGGTCGAGTCGGAGGACGAAGATGATGCTGAGGAGCAGCAGCCGCAGCCGCCGACTGAGTTTCAAGATTATATACCCTCGCCACACCATCAGGCAGGGTACATCCACCAGTCGCCGCCGCGCATTCCAGATCCATTTCCGGCGCATACTCACCAGCCGCAACACCACCCCGCGGACATTGGTGAGTTGTACGAGCGACTACAGGAGTGGCGAATCACCGACAACGCCACTCAAGAGACGCGATGGACTATTATGTAGCAACACATGCGCCGCGCCGACAGGCGATACGAGCGATAGCTGGAGTGGCAGCGACAGCTCGGCGATTACTTCCACTTCCCCCACCCTGACACCTCTGACCAGTGATGATCAGGTGGTGTCCTTTTCCTTGTCCTTTCTTTTTATTTATTCTTTTCGGACTTCGGTCCAACTTTTTTCTGTGTGGATCCGGGGCACTTGTCCCGGTTTCCTTTTTATGTTTCATTTGTTTTTGTTTTGTAGGCAATCGGGAGACTCCCTTTGCTTCAGGTTCTGTTACACTTCCCTCCGCTCTCTGAATCCGTGCTTACCCTCTGAAATCAACCGTCCTCTTCCAGGTTCTTCCATTCCACTCTGAACTCTAGAATTAGTCCTGTGAGGACACAGTCCGATTTAAGTGTGGGGTAGTATGCTAGAGAACCTTGCATGAACTTGATTGCCCTTGATTGTGTTTCGTGTGCCTCGTGATTCCATTCCAGTCTCTCTAGCATTAGAATGGCTCAGTTCTTGATTTTTGATGTTAAGTTGTTGTTCAACCTTTCATAATGATGCTTAGACTGCTTAACCTAGAACTTGAGAACCAACTTGTATGCTTTGATGCTAAATTGACTGGTCAGAACAGAATTTTAAAATCACACTTGTAGTTTGTAGCCTTGATTGCATGAAAATGACCGAATTCGACTAGCAAACCAACTGTGAGCTTTTGATCCATT
Organism: Linum lewisii; assembly: GCA_034768395.1. NCBI lineage: Eukaryota > Viridiplantae > Streptophyta > Magnoliopsida > Malpighiales > Linaceae > Linum > Linum lewisii. The sequence goes on from CM068302.1 coordinate 15,416,764, forward strand.
GCACGTAACTTGCAATTTAAATTCTTTCTGAGTGGTTTTCTGTTTACTTGAATGAGTTAGAATTTGCATGAGACCTACTCGAGACCACACGATGACACGAGTTCTAGAAGGAAGGATAGGGGCACCTAGATTCAGCTACTAAGCCAGATAGCCTACCAAACGATAAAATCCACTAGGTTTAGACCCTTGAGCTTGGCCTGTTCTTTCGTTTCGATAATACATTACAGCCATTTCCCATTTCTTTCATTCCCCATTGATCCCCTGTGGTTGTAGTTCTAGATTGACCTACCGGAAGTCGGTTTGTGGTAACCTGCCTATAGCCATTAAACAGGTGGTCTTAGCTAATATGTCCAGACGTGTAAACCCCTCTAGCAACTAAAAGAAAAATCGGCACAAAAGAAAAAAAAATAAAGCAAGAAAAGAAGCAAGCTTCAGAAAAAAAATGAAGAAAGAAGAAAATCAGAAAAAATTCAAAGTTTAGTTCAAATAAAACGTTCTTCTCCCTACAAATGGAAGAACGAAGTCGTAAGAAAAGTTGAAAAGAAAAATGTATGCAAAAGAAAAAGAATAAGTGCTAGGTTGCTTGAGGGTATCATAGGACGAGCGTTCATCATTCCACCAGTGTTTGGTTAGACGGTAGGAAGCCATAGATTGGATTCGAGGGAAGTTAGTCGAAAGCTACACCGCACCAAGCCATCATCATTCATTCCCATCATCCATCTCATTATAAACCCGAGTAGTGTAGAATTCATTACGGTCCTAGCAGGGAAGTCCTTCTTGACTAGATACTCGTGTTGTCACAGTGGTGGAGATGTGGTCGAAATACAAACCTATGACAGAATTCGGTAACCGAAAACGATCGAGAGCAGAAACACGTCCTTAAACACAGAGAGTGAGAGTTCCCATTGTACTAAATATATCCTGTGTGAGAAGTCTGGTCGGTCAGGTCAAATTCGTGCATGATTGATTGCTAATTAATTGTCGTGTGCAGTTTATTAGTGAGACCAGGTAGTTTGGCTGATCAGTATGCATGTTAGGTTTCTTGTTCTAGGATCGATCTGTCTAATAATTCATTGTGTTTGAGTGAGCTCCAATTTAATCGATCTTATCATTTATGAACATGAGCGTTTCTATTCAGTTTGCTTGAGGACAAGCAAAAGTTTAAGTGTGGGGTATTTGATGACACTCGATTTGACGTGATTATCAGCCTCATTTAAGCGACATTTCTTTGCTTAAGACATGGTTTTTAGGGTAGAATAACGAATATTCAATCGATTGCCCTATCTCGTGCCATTTGTGTTACCTTGGCCCGTTTCGGGTCTATTTGATGGTTTTCTAGTGTTTTTGTGTTAGCACAGGTTTTTGCCGTCAAATAAAGCAGCCATGGACGTGTCTAAGGCGTAGGAACCTCGAGGAATCAAACCGGAATCGATCCAAGGAGCCAATCAAGTCAAACCGAAAATCTGCCCATATGCACTTGTACCTTCGGCGAAAATGATCTCACAGTTTCGGCGAAATCAACAATGCAAATTAGCTGATGCCAAGTGAAGACTGATTTCGGCAAAACCATTAAGCTCTTCGGACCGAAAATGCAAGGCAGAGAAATCATGGCCATTTACACAAGAATTTTCGCCGAAACTATCCCCATGGTTTCGGCGAAAACATCAGCTCAGCTCGGCCCAACTAGGGTTAAGTATTTATACTTAATCCGGCAGCCCGAAGAGATATACAATTCATAATTAATCATAATACAACTTTTCGAGATCAGAATCCTCTGAAGTTCTGGAGTGAAGAGTTGGAGTTCGAAGAGCCGGATAGAGATCGTGACGCCATCCCTTCCTTCTCGGAGAACCGGAGCTAGGAGTGTAACTTACCGAAGATCGGAGTCTGTCAGAGTCATCTGAATTAGGTTTTTCAGATCCTTTTCTGTTCTTCCTCTGAATGATGAACTCTTTCCCTGTCCTTGTGTCTTTTGTAATGATCATGAGTAGCTAAACCCTTTAGAGCTTAGGCTAGATGAACCCTAAGTGACCCAGGGCTTTAAAGCGGTCACGGATCGGTGGTGATTAGATTCGAAATTCAATCAGTTCTTTTTCATGTTTGATTCGTTCTTCATTGTTCATGTTTCTTGTCTGGATTGATCACCTAGATTAGATTCTTGTTAAGCTAAGGATAGAAGCGAACGCTCGCCTTACTTTAGAACATCGAATTAAACAATTAACCTTATAATTGGAGTGTGCCTTTCGTAGGAACCGGTTAGGGTTAATTCACTGCAAGAGTAACTCATAAATCATTAGTAATTGCACCAGTTAATTAAGTCGTTGCGAGAGGCGACCGTACCCGGGCGTCTAGTTAATCTTGGTAGTTAGATCGGATAGAGCGAACGTTCGCCAGTCTTAAACCTAAGGGTAAGGAGTTATGGTGGTGGCTTAGTAATTGATTGAATAAGAATCGAAATCCGCTGATCTGTTGATTGCCAATGCTCTGGGGAACGGAGGGGGATTCAAAGTCTAAGTTCGTCTGTCATTCTTGTTTTCAAACCCTAAATTCCCAATCTGCTTTAGCTTAATTTGTTTTAATTTCTCTGCATTCCTTAGAATTAGAAGTCGTGGAACTCACACCACGCACAACGTGTTTTTCCTTGAGTAATTTGTTAGTTCTGAAGTAGCCAATCAATTGAAGGCCCGTGGAATACGATCTATCCTAGCTCTTGAGCTTGATAGTTATTTGATTGAACCTGCTCAGCACAACGACGGTTCATCACTGGGGCCGCTTCCGGCTCTGGCTCTAGTGCTGGTGTCGATCTTCCACGCTTCACAATGAAAGGATCACAGTGGGGAGCGAGGATGTCAGGAACCTTCTTGGACCGAGGAAGGTCGCCAGTGATCCAGAGCTGAGGAATACGATGATGGAGGTGGATGGCGCCATATGAAGTGAGCACGTCGTACCTGTGAACCAGACGGGTGACATAGGAGCCGCCCAAAAGAAGTCGCATGCCGCGCTCACGCTGAAGCTGAAATAGCTTGGCCACCAAAGAGCCAAGATGGACCTTCCGTCCCTCCTCGATGCACCACAGCATGAAAAGGTCTCTGGCGTTACAAACACCGCCAGAGTTCAACCTGTGAGTGATAGACTCCCGGAAGACCAACTGCAAGAACCGGTAGATAGGCCTCTCCATCATACTAGCCTTGGATGCACTAGAGTCATACTTGGCCAGGTCCGAAGGAGCTAAGGTGCGCCAAAACATCTCACACTCCGCAGTACTCTCGGTGTTGCGGAAGACAGCAGTCGGAGGAGCTGAAGTGAGCTCTTCCTCCGTGTAGAAACCGAGGTCGATGGTGAACTATCAAGACTGAGAGACCTCTCGATCCCTCCTAGGCGGAAGTAGATGCACTTGGTCGCTGTGACAGAGTTAATTCTCTCATTCACCCTCTCCATACGGAAGGTGGAGAGGAGCTCCTTGGTTGGCCACTCGTACGCTGACTCGGTAACCTGGAATAGTGGGAGCAAACCGGCACGGTTAAGTGTCGCACGGAGACCATCAACCCAATCTTCCGCCTCCATGGCCTCCCAATCAACCTGACTCATGACACCAATTTCTTTCCTCGGAATGACCATCCATGTTGCCCGATCATCCTCCCGCGAGAAGTTGAAGATAGTGGTGGAGACGTTATCCGGCGGGGAAGCCACCTGGAGGGTGTCGCGCCTTGCGGTTCCTCTCAGTTTCTTCGCCGGAGGTGGGGCGGAAGAAGAAGAAGCAACTCCTTTGCCTTTGGATTTTCCCATCCTGAAAATAAATCACAAACCAAAATGCCAAGTTTAGCATATAACAAGTGGGATTGGTGCATATAAGGCAAGCAAATGGTATGAGACACACTAGTTCACGACATTGAACCTATGAATCAACCGAGCAATAAGGGAGTATCAATCAACAACAACCATAACAAGCATCAAAGACAACAAGATCAAAGAATGCAAGTAGGATGTCAACAAGTGAAGGTACAATCCCATAAGCACATATCTAGGTCCTAAACACACTTAGCAAAATCAACATTTAGGCATTTAGCAAACTTGGCAAAGATCATCATGGAAGCAAATGGCCAATTGCAATTCAAACTTAAGTCATAATCAAGTAATAAGCAAGTCCAAATCAGCCATATAAGTCACACAAGCTAAGTTCACAACTCATGAAATCGATATGCACAAAGTGAACCTTAATACGTCATACGAGCTAATTAAGGTATAGATAGTCAAGAACAAGCATGCATACATGTCTATAATCATCACAAGATCAATCACACAACAAAAATTCATCCCATTTCGTCCATATGCAAAAATCCCCAATTTCAATAAAAATCGGTATGAAAAGTCTAATGAATTTCACAATTAGATAAGCAAACGAAGTGAAAATGACCACCAATTCAAACTACAAGCTCATTATATCACCAATTTCATGAATATCAAGTCAATTTCACAAACCCCAAAATTGAAAAATTAGGGTTCTTGAGCTCAAGAACTCAAATCCGATTCAGCACCTGGAAATTCGATTTTCATGGCAAATACCTCGATTAATGCATCATGGAGGGTAGGGAAGGTGATTTACATACCTGAATGTCAACTCAAACTCAAGAAATCGAAGAAAAACGAGGGGGTGGCTGGTTCGATTTGGCTCGAACTGAGCTGAATTTGCCGCTGTTGTGCTCGGCCGAGCTGCTGCTGGACGGCGGTGGGGTCGTGCGGCGCTCGGTGAGGGGGTTGGGGGCTGCTCGGAGGGGTGCTGCTGGGTGCGGGGTTGGTGTGGGTTGGGTTCTGGGTTTGTGGGACAGAGGACGAGGGAAAGGGGGGGCCGACGCCGGCGGTCCAAGCTCCGCCGGTGGTGTGTGATGGTGGTGGGGTGGAGCCGCCCGGCGGTCAGGGGAGGATTGGTTTGGTGGTGGTGAGGGTGGGTGGTTGGTGGTTCGAAGAAGAAGAAGTGAGGGAGTTGGGAGGTTTTGAGAGAGAGAAACGAAGAGAGAGAGTGAAAATTCGAAAAATGAAAGGGAAAAGTGGGACTTACCCGTGGATTTCGGGGCTTACACGGCGTGTAAGCTCCTTAGTTCATTAGCTTACATGGCGTGTAAGCCCTTACACGGGGCTTTACACAGCTGTGTAAACCCACTGTGTTTTTGAGCTCTCATTGAGTTCTCTATTCCGAATTTTGGCCAATTTCTTCCAAATTGGTCACTCCTCTTCCTGCAAACAAAATATTCAACCCAAATAATACCCAAGAAATATTTTTCGACTATTTTCTATCATCCGGACTCAACCGACTCGACACAAAATTCCCAAAATGACTCAAAATAAATAAAAACTTACTCGATAAATTTAAAATGACTCCAGCCGTGGGTTGCCTCCCACGAAGCGCTCTTGCTTAATGTCCTTGAGCCAGACGATACCTAGATGGCGATCAAGAGACATCCCAACTCAGGATTTCTCTTAGGCCCGAGGCGGAGTTCATGAAATATCCTCCGGCAAGTGTGAACTTCTTCCCGTATGCGTGAATTAACTTGGTTCGTTCTTCGGGAAGATGACCAAAATTTTCAAATGGCCCGAACAGTTCTTTCGAAGGAGCATCCTTCTCTTTATTCTCCTTCTTCATCTCGCCAGGATCTTTAACTTTTGGCGATTCATGAAGGGATGCCGTCGGCTCCTCCTTCTTCCTTGGCTTTTGTGCTGGTAGCTCATTCTTCAGAGTAGGGACCTGTCCAACATCTGGCAAGAAGATTTCTGCAGAAACTCTAGATTTTTCATTAGTAATGAAGTTGACCGAAGCCAACTCCACAGCTTCAACAGATAAGCAATGCGCCTCTTCTTTGACAGGGACTTGCATACCGTCCTTAAGACGGAATGTCATGGTATCCTTGCCGACCCTTAATGTCAACGAGCCATTCGGAACATTAATGGTAATGCCGGCTGTCGCCATAAACGGTCGGCCTAGGAGAAGAGTGACATCTTCCCCTCGGGTATCCATAACAACGAAATCAGCCAGAATAGTAAAAGGACCACAACTGACAACCACGTCTTCTATTAATCCCCTAGGTAATTTCACAGATCTGTCGGCAAACACTAAATGCATGATAATCGGTTTCAATTCTCCTAGGTTCAATTTCTCATACAAGCAGGTAGGCATGACATTAATGGAAGAACCTAGATCAATTAAACTACGATCAATTTTCACATCATTAATAGTGCAAGGCAAAGTAAAAGCACCAGGATCATGACACTTAGCTGGGGGAGGTATGGCGATCGTCTGGTTGTGGATCACGGAGCATTCTTCCTCGAGGGAGACGGAAGACAACTCTCCCTTCTTCTTGTTCTTCGCAAGATCTTTCGCGACTTTTCCAACCTCCGGTATCATCTGGATAGCATCAGTAACTGGTATCTTGATATTTGTGTTCTTCAAGTATCCATACCATTTTATGTACCGGGTATCATGATCTTTCTCCTTTGATTGCGCAGCCTTAGGAAACGGAATCCGAGGCTGATATGGAGGAAGAAGTGGCGTAGGTGATGCCTTTGTTAGGGGAGGCGGGGCAGTCACCTCCTCCTCTTCTTCTTTATCCTCCTCCTCGATCTCTAGCTCGTCAATGGCTATAGCATCAGGAATTATGACTGGGTCGGGAGTTGCAGGACCAGCTAGTTGCTTGCCGCTTCTTGTGGAGATGGCCTTGACGTGTTCCTTCCTAATGGCAGGGTCGTCTTGAACTGATGATTGATTAAAGAGGGGGCTACTAGTTATCAGGCTAAACATGTTATTCAACATGCTCTCCACTCGTTGACCTCGATCTTCATGATCTCGATTTAAGATGGCTTGAAGCTTGAATTTCTCTTTGTGGTCATCGAGTCTTGCCAAGATCAGGTCGAGCTTCTTCTCTCTCTCGATTTCCCAAGTATTCTCAAACGTATAATTTTGAGGCTGCTATCCTCCGTTGAATCCAGGGGGATCTTGATCAATAAAATTCACTTCCCATATAGACCAGTTTTTTGCTGTACCAAAAATCTTCTTCATTTCTTTCTGTACTTCAATCTTGATCTGATCTTCACGACTTGGTTGGCTCTTAGCTGCTCCAAACTGTCTCTCCCAGCTTCTAGATTTAGATGCGCAGTTTGCAAAGTGAAGAAGAGCAGCTTCTGGTGTGAGTGCGGTGTAGTCGCCATCAGCTAAGAAGTTAACCCATTCAGATGACTCTTCGTTCATACCCCAAGCAAAGATCTCGGCTAGTTGCCTCTGAGTGAAGCCATGATGAGGGCAATCGTAGAGGAGTCCCTGGAATTCACTCCAAGCATCATGTAAACTTACTCCTTCTCTCTGTCTGAACCTTGAGATGTCTTTCCTGTAAGCAGTTGTTCTGGAAGGAGGGAAGTATTCCTCTACGAATTCCTGAGCAAGATCCTCCCAGTTGGTGTAGTGACCGGGTGGCTTGCTAGTGAGCCATCTTTTTGCGGCGCCTCGGAGTGAGAATGGGAAGACTCGCAAGCACAAGGTATCCTTATCGAGGCTCCCACTCTTAAAGGTCTCACAAAAAGCAAGGAAATCCGCCAAGTGTATGCATGGATTATCATGCGGCTTTCCTTCAAACTGTAAATCCCTAGAGATCATTTCCAGGAAGGGGATCTTGATCTCATAGTCGGGAATGTCTTCATTGCACGACACAAAGATGGAAGACCGAACACTAGTAGCACTTGGCTTATTGTAATCCGCAAGACTCTTTTGAGCAGCCATTACGGTAGGGGAAGGTGGATCGGAAGTGATTTGATTCTGAATTTTCTTAACCTGCAAGAGACAAAAACAAACACAATCGGTGTAAAATCGAAGTGTGATGGAATATGAAAGATGGAAAGGTAGAAGAATAAAATGCCAACTCTTCTTTCAAACAATTAGAAGAGTCCCCGGCAACGGCGCCAATTTGATGAACTGCAGAACAGTGATCAAATACTACCAAGCTAGAAGCAAGATCGATCGTATTCCACAGGGTTTCTTCTAATCGTCTACTCAAATATGAAGGCAATTTATTCAGGTTTAAACACTTTGTGCGTGGTGTGAGTTCCACGGCTTCTAGGCTAAGATGCAGGAAAATTAAAATGAAATTAAAAGACAGAATAATTGGTTGGTTAAGACAGACGACAGACAAGCTTAGATTTTGAATCCCCCTTAGATCACCAAGGCAACAGCAATCACAAGACCAGCGGATTTCAATTCTCATTCAATCAATTTCTATACACCACCATAACTCCTTACCCTTAGGCTTAAGACGGGCGAACGTTCGCTCTATCCGTTCTAACTACCAAGATTAATTAGCCGCCCAGGTACGATCGCCTCTTCACAACGACTTAACTAACTGGTGCAATTACTAATGATTAATGAGTTACTCTTGAAGCGGATTAACCCTAACTTGTTCCTACGAAAGGCACACTCTAATGAATAGGTTAATTGGTTGAATTGATGTTTTAAAGAGAGGCGAGCGTTCGCTTCTATCCTCAGCTTAACAAGAATCTAATCTAGGTGATCAAGAAAGACAAGTTTTAATGTTTTAAAGCAGGAAAGCTATCTGGCGACTGATGTCTGGCGACAAACCCTAACTCAACACAAACCTAATCTAGGCGATCAACCAGAAGAGAAGCATAAACAATCAAGAACAAAACAACCATGCAAAGAGAAACTGATTGAACTTTGAATCTAATTACCGCCGATCCGTGACCGCTTTAAAGCCCTGGGTCACTTAGGGTTCATCTAATCTAAGCTCTACAAGTTTAGCTACTCATATCTGACAAACAAGAATCAAAGACGACAGAAAGATTCATCTTGTACAAAGGAAGAACAGAAAAGGATCTGAAAAACCTAATTTCGGATGATCCGTAAAGCTTCGGTCTTGAGAATCTTCAACTCCTAGCTCCGAGCATCTCCCGGAATGGATTGATGGCGTCACGATCTCTCCGATAGCTCCGGAATACTCTCTTAACTCTCCTTAAGTCGTGGCTGATCTCTCTAGGTTGAATGTTAACAAATCTGGCTTCAAAAAGTCTATTAATACCCTCGAAAACCCTTTCCTTGCTGGAAAAGCTGAAAATTTCCCATCTGGGGAGCTTATACGGCGTGTAACCTCATAGTGCATTTAGCTTACACGGCGTGTAAGCTCCAGAACGCAGCGTTTTGGACTGTGCAGAACTTCCAACTTGTTTCGATCATTCCCGCTCCGTTTGAACTCCGATTTGGTCTCCGTTTGAAGCGCTGGACTCGTGAGAGAGTCCTCTATAATGTGGTAACCTGGGGCTCAACATAAAATCTCACAAAAAGGGTAAAAATAGCCGAGAAATGGAGAATGTACGCACTAGGAGTCGATAATCACAAAGTTACGACAAATGCACCAAACTCGTTAAAATGGCATCAAAGGGTATGAAATGTTGCTTAAATGAGGCTGATAATCACGTCAAATCGAGTGTCATTACGTGGTAGTGAAAGTGAGTCGAAGTTCAGGTGCTCGGTTAAGTTCAGAGGAGTTGCAGGTTGGAGTTGTGCAGTGAAAATTGGTGGACTACTTTGGAGTGACCATGTGTTTTGGTTTTATATTTCAGTTAACACTTTTGGTTGTGGGATTTTTGTAATCGTTGTTGAGGTTTGGATTTTGAATTTTGGTTTACCGGTTGTTTCGAATTTTGGATTTTATTTAATGAAGGCCTTCGTTTGATTTGGAACTTTTAATAAGAGTTGTTGCTGTTTCCGCTGCGTTTTACTCTTTTCTTTAAACATTGTATCTTCGAGTGACACACATACCAGTTCGACCACGGGTAAACCCTGGTCGGTTCGGGATGGGTGTTACAAAATCACTCAAAAAGAATTGAAATAACAAGTTATGTGCAATGGATCAAAAGCTCACAGTTGGTTTGCTAGTCGGATTCGGTCATTTTCATGCAATCAAAGTGAAATACTACAAACGTGATAAAATTTTCTGTTCTGACCAGGAAATTTAGCATCGATTCAAGCAAGTTGGTTACAGGTTCTAGGTTAAGCAGTCTAAGCATCATTATGAAAAATTGAAAACTAACTTAACATCATAAGTCAAGAATCGAGCAATTCTAAGCTAGAAGAATCAGATAAGCCACGAAATCACAGAATATTCACACAAGATCATGCAATTGATACACCCTACCCCACACTTAAACTGTTATGTGTCCTCACAGGACCAAACTATAGTAGAGATCAATATAAGAACCTGGACCGAGATGGTTGGTGTAGGGGATGATCAAGGAGCAATCAGAGCATGGAGAGAAGCTGCCAAAAGGTGTCTACAAAACAAAAACAAACAAAAGATCAAAAGGAAACCGGGACAAGTGTCCCAGATCCACAAAAAAAAAATTGTATCCAAATCCGAAAAGAATAAACAAAAAGAAGGCCAAGGAAGAGGATACAACCTGATCACTCCTCAGGTGGGGGAGGTGGTGGGGGGATGTGGAAGAAATCCTCGATCCGCTGCTGCCACGCCAATTGCGCCTCGTATCTGGTGTTCTGCTGGCGCATGTGCTCCTGAGTGATAAGCCAACGGGCGTCTTGGATGGTGGTGTGGTCGATCTTCCAACCCCGGATCTGGTTGAGCAGCTCCCCATAACCACCGAGAGGCATCTGCAGAGGCTCCTGGTAGTGAGGGTGCTGCTGGTGTGCAAACCCTGCAGGCGGCTGCTGCGGGGGTATCTGGTGGTGAAATGCCAGATCTGGCTAGGGCTCATCCTCCCCATAATCATCTTCTTCCTCCGACTCGACTCCCCGATAAAGAGGCGGAGGTACCATCTCTCGAGGCCCGATGTCTTACTCCACCGCCAGGTCTCCACCAACGGTCTGCACTATGTGGCGTGGGACCCCAGGCTCCCATGACTGGTTGAGGCCAAGGCTGGTGATAAGGCGACCGATGAAGGTTCCGCCGAGTAGGAGGGATGAAGGCCTTACGCACTTGATCTTCCGATGGAACAGACGGGCGAGTACCCAACCAGGGTGGAGGCGGTAGCCCTCGTAGATAGCTCGGAGGAGTAGAAGCTACTCTCAGCTGATATGGTGGCGATCCTTCTCTGGAGCAAACAACAAGGACTTACGCCAAATAATATGAACAAAACTAAAGAGGGGGTGAGAGACCGAACCGATGGTGTTGTGGTCCGTGGTCTGGGCACTTGGCACTCCCGTGATGTGGCTCCAGAGTGCATCATAGCTTGGGCCCCTTGCTTTGTTGTCGCCCCAGCCAAGGTGGTGGCCGTGATAGTGCTTGTGTGGGATGCCGAGGTGGTCGGCAAACTTGTCATAAGTGAAGTCTCTGCACACCCCACCGAGGAAGAAGGAGATGACCTTCTTGTGCTGTCTGGACTTGTGAGTGTCTAGCTCGAAGGTGGCCCAGAACTTATGGAGCGCGAGAATAGGAAAGTCATCCGCAATGGTGATCAGCTGTAGAAGTCCTGCAGCTGCGAGAGAGTTGGAGACGTTGTTGAACCATGACTCATCATATTCCTGGATAGACTCCAGGGAGAGAGGGCGCACGTCAGCCACAGGTATGTGCTGGATCCTCTGGTAGTTCTCAAACTAGAGCTCCGGCATCCTGGCAATGAAGGGGTGGAACCCCTGGCGTTCCGGGAGCGGGTGCTCTGGAACTAGCTCTGACGTCGGTAGTAGGGGTGTCATTCGGCCGGGTCGGCCCGGTTATCTGGCGGACCAATAACCGCCCTAATATTTGGCCGGTTTTTTAACCGCCCTACCCGGTCCTGTCGGTTCTGTTTTCCTTACCGTGACCGTGGCCGACGGGCGGCCGGGCACCAACGGTTATACCCGGCCCAATGTGAAGCCCAACATTTGCGGCCCAAATCCGAATCCAAATACAGCCCAACTGCTTCCAAACTCAATTGGACTGCATAATTTTGGGTCTTAGTGGCCCAAATAATTAGTTATTTCAATTGTAACACTTATTAAGTTATCTTATAATTTAGTTTGTACTAACTTATTAAGTGACACAATTAATAAAAAATAATTCTGAAATACTAAACAACTAACCAAATAATTAATTACGAAAACTAAAAATCTAAAATTCCAAAATAATAACACAAATACTTCTGTTTAATAATAACTAATTAACATCCAAAATTGCGAATACTAAGAGTTCAAAGAAAATAAATTTAAAACATAACGACGTGATGATCACAACTTTCGTCAAGTCAACCATATGTCTTGGAATCAATTATCTGCAACAAGCAAAATAGAAAACACAAACAATTAATCAAATGATAAGAATGAAGAAAATTAGAAACTCAAGTTACGAAGCTGAAAATACACACCAGTTGCATCAACATTCTCCTCTTCCTCATCCAACCTAGCAAGAATCTCCGTGAAACAACCCTCGAGTTGATTAGCAGGGATCGTCGAATCTAAGTCAAACCCATTCAATAATAGTTAAATATACAGTATATACTATATACTTGCATGGCCTATTTACCAAAGTATGTTTAGTATAAAACTTAAAAGTATTTCTAGATATACCTATTCTTAACTCATCGTGAACCCATGTTTTCGTGCACAACATGGCTTCCACCGCATCGTGACCAAGCTTACTACGATGTGGATCCAATATCCTTCCACCAGCACTGAAGGCAGATTCGGAGGCGACCGAAGTTACTGGGATAGCTAACAAATCTCTGGCCATTGCTTGCAATGTCGGGAACTTCACTCCATTCATTTTCCACCACACCAGGATGTCAAAATCATAAGATTTAGGAATAATCTCCTCATTCAAGTAATTGTCCAACTCAGTTTGATAAGGATTAGTTTTCAACCTCTTCCTATTTCTAACATATAAGGCAAAGTCAAGATCATCATCGGTGGGGTTAATAGCTTCACTAGTGGGATGCTCATTTAAGGGCACATTTTTTGCTTGGTATTCCTGAATCAGCCCGGACAACAATTCCTTGATCTTCTCATGGCTGATTCTGTGCGGGGTGCGGGCTAGCTTATGTTCCCAATACTCAATCATTACTAGCTTGCAACGAGGATCGAGTACAACCGCTACGGCCAAAACCTCATGTATATCCATCCAGTACTTCGAGAACTTCAACCACATCAACTCTGCCATTCTACTTACCCTCTGGTCGGAATCAATACGCCATTCAAAAAGCTTCTCACTCAACTCACAAATCTTTGTGAAGAAGAGGTTGACGGTAGGGTAATTTGATCCAGAGAACAATGTCGAGATGTCATTAAAAATCTTCAATTTGTCACAAACGACTGCAGCAAATTCCCACTGCGACTCACTTGGACAAGAAGAGTAACTAGGTTCGCATACTTTGAGCCTGAAGAAAACATCTTTGTATAGTAAGGCAACCGACAACATCACGTAGGTAGAGTTCCACCTAGTGGGACAGTCATCCTGCAAACTTTTGTCATTAGAATTACGACATTGCTTCGCAACTTGTTTAAAGAACTCTACTCTTTTAGGGGTTGTTGTCCAATATATGACACTATCCCTAATCTTTTCAATTCCGCTCTTCAACACATCCAACCCATCCTTCACAATTAGATTGAGAATGTGAGCAGTACAACGCATGTGCAATAGATCTCCACCCTTTAACAAGTAAGAGGCGACTAATCTCGACTTAATAATCTCCATCATCTTGTCATTTGTGCTGCAATTATCGAGTGTGACAGATGATAGTTTGCCATCGACATTCCATTTCAACATGCACTTCACTAATTCATCCGCCAAATTATCAGCTGTGTGTGGTGCTGGCACATAAATAAATCGCAGCATGTGGCTTCGTAGACGCCAATTGTTATCTATGTAATGAGCAGTCACAGACATGTAGCCTTTCTTTTGAGTAGTGGCAGTCCACATATCAGTAGTGATGGCAATTCTACCAATGTTATCATCAATCCTCTTGTTGACCTTGAGTCTCTCAGCCTCATACATGTTTAGAATCTCCTTCCTTATAGTGGTTCGACACGGAACTCTAAATGAAGGTTGTAGACCCCTGAGGAAATTTTTTGTATAATAGTGCTCAACAATAGCGAGAGGATAGTCATGCATGACTATGGCTAGGCCCAATTGCTTTCTCGATACTTCGGGATTGTAAGTCAAGGCCTTGAGTTCCCTCTTCCCCGCGATGTCGGTGAAAACATCTGAACCTAGTATCTTCTGACTTCGATCATGAATCTTCCTTTGGATGCAGTTACTCATATAAGTATTCAAATGGGTAGTGCCATTATTCGAATTACCCGCTAGCTCCTTCTGACAATACTTGCATTTTGCCTTTATTTCACCACCAATCTTCTTGATTTTCAAAAAGTGACCCCAAACGACACTAGTAAGCTTACTAGTATCTAGGATTTCCTCAACAGGACGAGAGTTGGGTTGGGGAGAATTATCAGCAGTACCAGTAACTGGAGAGGGGTTGGGGGTTTGAGAGGGATTGGGGGTTTGAGAGGGATTGGGGGTTTGAGTATCCATAGTTGAATGAACAGGACTTGATTTGCCTACAGTAATCAAAATTGAGGAGAAGAAGAACAAAGATTAGAGAACGTAAGAAGTAAGAAAGAAGAACTGATAACTAGAGTCTAGAGAATTATTATTACTTATTAGAGAATGTTATTCATATAGAGCTGGATTTTAGAGAATGTATATATTCACAATTTTGAGAATAATGTAAAGAATGAGAATAATATAAAGAATGAAGAACAGAAGAAAGTATATTCAAAATTTAAAGAATGAAGAAAGCATATTCATAATGTAGTTGAATTTTAGAGAATGTATTTAAGTATATATATCCATAATTTCAGTTGAGAATGAAAAAAGCAGATTACTAGCACAGTTTAACACAAAACAAGAAATCATTTCATACACTTATGAACACAGACTATGTAAACAGAAATAAGAAATCGTTTCAAAACAAGAAATCATTACATACACTTATGAAAACAGAAATCGTTTGGTAATCAGTACTCTGTCCAATTCAAGGCTTCAGAAACAAAACTGCAAACTGAGGGAACCTGCAAACTGCAAACAGAAACAAAACAAAGCATGACGAAGTTAAGAAAAGGAGGCAGGAGCGGGAATGTTACTCAACTCTACTAGAAGAAACGGAGGAAGGAGCGGGACTTCACTTGAAGGCAAGGCAGTGAAGTGATTAAGTCATGAACTGTGATGAAATATAAAGTGATATGAAGTCTATCTAATTGCAAAAAACCAGAAACAAATTTATGAACAGAAGATTTCATATGAATTGATAAACCACAGAATTATAAAATCATAATGAAAGCCACAACTTATGAAAGCATTAGCCTTTACAAAAGCATTACAGAATTACCGAATTCATTTAACTACGATTCAAGCTCAAGCCAGAGATTAAGTCATGAACTGTTATATTCAAGCTCAAGCCAGAGATTAAGCCAAAAAATCTGTTTATGTTTCTAAGAGCAGAACAGTACGATATGTTTATGTTTCTGAACATCTGAAATCATGTTTATGTTTTAGAACAGAAATAGAACAATTACAATCAAATCAGTTTAGGAAATCATGTTTAATAATAGAACATACAAGTTCATAATTTAATTGCATCATCATTAAGTTAATTACATCTGGCGGGTCGGATATTAGCATGAACAACCATCATATCAGTTTAATAAACATCCATCATTCATAGTGCGTCATATCAATCTAATAAGTCATCCATTTTCAATTCTTAACAATGCTATGATAGAACATGAACATAGAACATATTAGTAAAAAATGCATCATATCAGTCTAATAATTGTATCATATATGATAGATATCTGTATAATACTATAATTATAGAACATAGAACATGAACATAAAACATATCAGCAACATTTGCATCATATTAGTCTGATAAAATTTCTATTTAAACTCGAAAATAAGTTGCATTAAACCATAATCACTCACAACACGAAAAACTGAAAAGTTGAACATACCTAGGAGAATTCACAGCACCTGTTCCAATGTACGATGCGGGCTTGGTAACCGGTACTCTGTTCAGGGCTTCAGGCTACAGGAAGAGGGAACCTGCAGAGTTCAAACAAGCAAAAAACATATCATTAGTATTGGGCTATTGCCAAGATGACGAATTGACGATGTTAAGAAAAGGAAGTAAGAAAGACTGAAACTGAGTAGACTAGCGGGACTGTTACTCAACTCAACTTGAAGAACAGGAGAAAGGAGCAGGACTCCTTCAGTGAAGTCGTGCCGAATGAAGAGCAGCGTATGGCTTCTGAGGTCGAGAGATTCTAAGAAGGAGAAGTTCTGACCTCTGGCTTGAGCAAAGTAGGGTTTATATATCAAGGGGTGAAGACTGAAGACGTGCCGAATCAGGACTGCGAGAAATACTCTTGCAATGATAAGGAAAGCCATCTGCAAATCGGGACTCAAATTCATCAATCAGGAATCGAAATACAAGAAGGATACTAGATATCCCTGAATTGGAGCTTCAAATAATCAAATCGATATTAACATACCTTAAATCTCGGCGAAGAGGCAACTACGGAGGAGAGGGCTGACTGTTGTTGAGAGAATATCGGCGAGGAGGAAGCTTTCTGATCTGATTAGGATTCTTTCTCCAGCGATTTAGTTTAGGGGTGGGAGATATTGGAATTGGAAAACTCGAGAATTTAGGGGGGCATCGGGTCGGGCATTCCGGCGGGCCGGATATCAGCATTACCACGCCCGGCCGAAAACCAATAAATGACCATCGGGTTTCCCGTGCCCGACCGGAAAACCGGTCAACTCGGGTAGCCAACCGCGTTGACCGGGCCGGTTTCGGGTGGGTTTTCGGATATACGGTTCAGACTCCCACCCCTAGTCGGTAGCAGTAGAGGTGGATCCTGGACCACTGGGTGCGACTCTCGGCCTCTTACCCCTGTTCCTAAAAGATATTGAAAATTTAAACCACATTAGTCAAACCAATCTTACCCCACACTTGGTCGAAAAACTCAGTTTCACAAGGAAACCAGAGAAACCGAGTGGGGATAAGCTAATCTAACAACTGGAACCAAAAGTTATCATGAGGGAAGCAAATGGATAAACAGGGCAGCTAATGCACATCATGCATTCAAAGTCAAACCGAGATTCATGTAAAAGTCAACACCTCACAAAATTTGGCAATTACGCATAGCTAACCACGATCAAATACATCACAAGGCACAATCATAGGCTCATCAGCTATCAAACATCGATAGGCACGCATAAAAATGGACCGAGCAAGCATATAAGCTTTAACGATTCATGGTCAAACTGAATGTCCACCAAAAGTCAACACCATAATAGAATCATCAATTAAGCATAGAAATTCTCTTTTAAATATCAACAAATCATGGCACAACACTCCCTGAGCATACTAGATCATCTAGGTTCAAACAATTCCGCAAAAATTACACCGAAACAGCAGGCACGCAAATCGAGGTAGACTAAAAAGTCAACCGAAATCAAACTCGATGAAATTCAGCAATCTACAAGGCAAAAGATTCGCAATGAAAAACCCAACAACTAACCTTCAAGACATGTTGGCTAAAAATGAACGTACGAGAAAGAATCGGCGAAAAACTCGAAAATGGCATTTCAGGTGGAACTGGGGCTAGAGAGCTCCGATTCGGACGATCTAGGTGTCAAAACGTTCAGGGGAACGAGGGGAGGTGAGCGGCGGCGGCGGATTTTAAATCGGCAGCAACGAAAAGGGGGAAAATGGGGTGTTGAGGTTTCAAAAATGAGAGGGGGAGAGAGAGAATCCGGAAAAAATGAAAAGATGGGGGGGGGATTTTTGGATTTTCTAAAAGTTTTCGGCGAAAAGTGTGAAAGTTTTCGCGGAAGAAAAGTTTGAAAACCCGTCTGCCGGTTTTGAGAAAAGTCTTCCCCGAAAAGTATAAACTTCTCGCCGAAAAGTATATAAAAAACTGGTCAAAAATTTATAGGTGGTTTCAAAGAGAAGTTCTCGCTGAAAATAAGTGCAATTTTCGGTGAAAACTAAGACCTGCAGTTTTAAAAGATTTTCTGAAATTCCGGAAAACTTTGAAAAATCAAAATGAAATCAACAAAGGTTGGAACAATCCCAAATGAATTGGAACTGAACCGAGGACACACAACACACACGAGGAAAATACAAGACCACACAGAGGATACTTTTGGCTCCCCGAACTGACTCTAGAAACGAGACATACTCAAGAATTCAAAAAATGACTCCAGCCGTGGGTTGCCTCCCATGAAGCGCTCATGCTTAACGCCCTTGAGCTGGATGGTGTTTGGATACATCCCAACTCAGGATCTCCTTCACGCTCGCATCGGAATTGACGAAATACAGCTTCGGTTTACCGCCTGGGTCAGTTGGGTTCGTCTGTTGGGAAGGTGGCCGATTACCATTAATATGAGTCAGTTGGGTTCATCCGTCGGGAAGGTGGCCAATTACTTCAAAGGGTCCGAATAGATCTTGCGGCAATACGTCCTTTTCTGGTGGCTTGGCAGAAGAAGGTGGAGCAATCGGCTCAGTTGGAGGCGGTTTAATGATTGGCCTCCATACCTTATTGGTCTTTCCTTTGTTCTTCTTCTTTGTCTCGCAGGGTTCTTAGCGTGTGGTGATTTAGAAGAGCAGGCTTTCAGTTCCTCCTTCTTCTTTGGCTTCTCCGCTAGCGTCTTCTTCTTTTGCTTGGTAACCTGTTCAGCACCTGAGACAGCTATCTTTGAAGAAACACTCACTACAACAAAACGGAGTATTAGTGGCGGTTTTTTTCCACAATTGTGGAGGTTATAACCGCCACTGTTGTATTAACAGTGGCGGTTGCACAACCGCCACAATTGGGACCCTAAACCGCCACTAATATGTCTGACACAAACAAATAATTGTGGCGGTCAGCAACCGCCACAAATAAACAACAGTGGCGGTTACACAGTGGAGGTTATAACCGCCACTGTTGACTATAACTTTCCCAAAAAAAAAAAACTCGCCGGCGGAAAACCCAGATTTCGGCGAGTCCCAAAAATCCAGGCAAAAATCCTTCATTCCTCTTCTTCTTCGTCCTTTGAGCCTTCTCAGATGCAAAGGGCCTGACCCGAGTCAATCGGAAAACCATATCCAAAGCTCCTCCATTCCCTTCCCGTCCTCTTCCATCCGCACCCATCTCCAATTTCACCCCTCCACTTCGTCGCCGGGTTTGTCGGCGGAGTGGAGCTTGGCGGGCGGAGGAAGGAGGCCGCTAGAGTGGAGCTTCGGCGGGCGGAGGAAGGAGGTCGCTGGAGTGGAGCTTTGGCGGGCGGAGGGTTTCTTCGGCGGAGGAAGAAGGCTGCTGGAGTGGAGCTCCGGGGGCGAAGGAAGGAGGCGCTGGAGTGGAGCTCCAGTGGGCGGAGGAAGGAGGCCGCTGGAGTGGAGCTTCGTCGGACGATGAGAAAGAAGGGGATCTGGAGAGGAAGAGGAGGAAAAAAAGAAAAAAAAGAAGATTGGATCTGGAGAGGAAGAAGAAGGAGGAGAAGCTTGGAATTGGAGAGGAAGAGGAAGAAGAAGGAGAAGAATGGACCTAGAGAAATCGTGCATTCCCATTGGTTGATTGGGTTTCACGCGGATCAACAAATTAAAAAAACACACAGTGGCGGTTTTAACCGCCACAATTATGAAAAATTGACATTGGAGGTTAAAACCGCCACTATGCAACCGCCACAATGGTAATTACATAGTGGCGGTTCCACAACCGCCAATGTTATAACTGCAACTTTTAACCCTTTTTCTTGTAGTGACTAGGGACGACATTAGTAACGGAGTTGACCGAGGCCAACTCCACAGTTTCAACATAAAGACAATGAGCTTCTCCTTTGGGAATGTACTTCATATCATCCTTAAGACGGAATGTTACAGTGTCTTTTCCGACCTTAATGTCAACGATCCGTTAGGTACATTGATTGTCATGCTGGATGTTGCCATGAAAGGTCGACCTATCAGAAGAGTAGCATCCTCCTCCCGAGTATCCATTACTACATAATCCGCTAAGAAGGTGAAGGGACCACACTTAGTGATTACGTTCTTAACTAACCCCTAGGTGTCTTTAAGAACTTGTCAGCGAACACTAAATGCATGCTAGTAGGTTTTAATTCTCCTAGTTGAGTTTCTCATACAAACACATAGACATGACATTTATAGATGCGCCTAGATCAACCAGACTACGCTCGACTTCAATATCATTAATGATTAAAGGTAAAGTAAAGGAACCAGGATCATAGTACTTAGCTGGAATTGGTATGGAGAGCTTCTGGTCATGAACGACGGAGCATTCTTCCTTGGAAGGCATGGAGGATGCTTCTTTCTTCTTCAGCGAACTGTGCTGCTTGATTTTCCCACCTCGCAATGCATTGGGGAATGAGATTCTTGGTTGATACGGAGCAAGAGGGGGCTCAGGTGCACGTTTAGGCTTTGGCGAAGGAGTCTTCTCTTCGTCTTCCTCGATCTCCGGTGTTTCAACATTAGAGATCATGGCTGGATTGGAGGAAGTAGTGGTGGCCCAACTCTTCAATTCCGAGTGGAGATAGTCTTCACGTGCTCGTTCTTCGGATTTGTTTCTGTTTGGCTTGGTAGCTTACCGAAGGGGCATCCACTAGAGTGCATGTTAGCGATGTTGTTCAGTTGGCTCTCCACTCTATGGCCTTGCGCAATCTGTTCTTGATTTAAGAGAGCTTGAGCCTTGAATTGGCTATCATGATCATCGAGCCTAGCGATGATCTGATGCAGCTTTTTATCCAACTCGCCGTCCTTCCTGTCATGCGGCGGCGGTCTCTAAAGCTGACCCTGATAGCTGTTGTTTAGATACTGGTTCTGGCGATTGCCAGGAGCTGTACCGTAGTTGCCTTTGGTTTCGGTCGGGTGGTTGGTAGATACCTCCGGTTTGATTGTTAGGCTTCTGATCTTGAAATGACCCAGATGGTCAGTTATTCAGATTCTGGTTTGCTCCGGGTTGTAAGGAGGTCGCTCTTGGAAGCTTCCTTGTTGTTGTGGTTGTCGGAATTGTCGGTAGCCAGTATATCCTTGTTGGTTGTTGGCGAAGCCTTGACCAATGAAGTCGAATTCTTCGGCAGACCAGACTTCTGCTCTACCAAAATTCTGACAGTGACCTCCGTTGTGAGAACAGGCGCTACACCATTGACAATCAGCAACAAAAACAGAGGCGGATGGAGGTTTGATAGGCGTGGTAGACTTCTTCAAGTGATTCTCGATTTCCGCCTTAACTTGCTCTTCAATGTTGAGCTTGCTTCGAGCTCCTTCTGTCTGTCTCTCCCAATTCCTTGACTTGGAAGCGCAATCAGCAAAGTGAAGCATAGCCGCTGGCGTAAGAGCAGTGATATCTCCCTCAGCTAAGGAGTTGACCCATTTGGATGACTCCTCGTTCATTCCTCGAGCAAAGGTCTCAGCTAGTTGCCTTTGCTCAAAACCGTGATGGGGGCAGCTGTAAAGGAGCTCCTGAAATTCATTCCAAGCATCGTATAAGCTTACTCCTTCCTTCTGTCTAAACCTGGAGATGCTATCTTTGTAGGCAGTTGTCCTGTAAGGAGGAAAGTATTCTTCAACGAAATCTTGAGCCAGCTTGTCCCAGTTGGTGTAGTAACCGGGAGGCTTGCTATTTAACCATCTCTTAGCGGGTCCTCGAAGAGAGAATGGAAAGGCTCGCAAGCACAAGGTGTTCTTGTCGAGATTCCCATTCTTGAATGTCTCGCAGAGAGCAATAAATTCCGCCAAGTGAGTGCAAGGATTGTCGTGCGGCCTTCCTTCAAACTGCGCGTCCCTAGAGATCATTCCCAGGAAAGGGATCTTAATCTCATAGTCGGGATCATCTTCATTACGCGGCACAAAGATAGAGGATCAAACGCTCGTCGCGCTCAGCTTGTTATAATCGGTAAGACTTCTCTAAGCCGACGGTGGTGGAGGGGGCGGTAGATGGTCGTCCATTCTAGGAGAAGGTGGTGGCGAAAGTGATGTGGTGGATGAAGTGGATGAAAATGAAGAGCTCTCCTTCCGCTCCTCGATCTTGATTGGAGTAAAAGATGAAGGCGGGACGGTAGTAGATTGCTTCGGAACTCGCGGTTGCCTAGGCGGAGCAGAACTACCCTGCTTGTCTGAAGTAGAAGACTTGATAGACTTAGACTGAGAACGAGTATTCGGGCAGTTCATAAACCTGAAAATAACATGTAAAGATAAAAAAACAAACACAACCATGTAAAATCGATGTGTGATGGAAAAATGAAAGATGGAAAGGTAGAAGAATAAAATGTCAATTCTTCTTTCAAACAATTAGAAGATTCCCAGCAACGGCGCCAATTTGATGACACGCCTTTGGAGTGTGTTTCAAATAACTAATCTACAGAAGTAGACTAGATCAAATCTCTCAAGGTTTCTTCCAATTGACTACTCAAAGAAGTTGGCAATCTATTCAGGTTTAACATATCGTGCGTGGTGTGAGTTCCACGACTTCTAATCTAATAAACAAAGGAAAATAAAAGACATAAAGATTAAAGAGTTGACTAAGGAGAAGATAGACGAGCTAGACTCGAATCCCCCATACTTCACTAGAGCATTGGCAATCACAAGACCAGCGGTTTTCAATCCTGATTCATTCAGTTCTTAGACACGCCACCATAACTCCTTACCCTTAGGTTTAAGACTGGCGAACGTTCGCTCTATCCGATCTAATTACCAATTTTATTAACCATCCGTGCGTTCACTTCTGCAATGGAAAACTAACTGGCACAATTAAGAACAGTGAGTCACTCTAGAAGCGGATCAACCCTAAATGGTTCCTACGAAAGGCACACTCCATTGATTAGGTTAATTGATTGATTTGAATTCCAAAGTAAGACGAGTGTCTGGCGACTAAAGTCTAGCGACTAACCTTATCTTAACACGAATCTAATCTAGGCGTCAAGTAGACAAGAAACGCAGGAAACAAAGAACAAAACAACCACGTAAGAGAAACTGTCTGAATCTGAATCTAATTATCGCCAATCCGTGACCGCTTAAAAGCCCCCGGTCACTTAGGGTTCATCTAATCTAAGCTCTACGAGTTCAACTACTCATATTCGATACAAGAGAATCAAAAACAACATAGGAGATCATCATGCAAAGGAATAACAGATAGAAACTGAAAAACCTAATTATGGCGACTGATGTCTGCGATTCCTGTGAAGCTTCAATCTCTGGAAATCTTCAACTCCTAGCTCCGAGCGCTCTGAGGTGGAAAGACAATGTCAGGATCTCTCTGGGAACTCTGAGGACACTCTCTAAACTCTATCCATCAATCCTACAGTCGTGGTGACTCTAAAAATCTAATTGTGTGTGTCAATGAATAATTGTCTGAATGATAGCTCGTGATGCGCCAACTGATGTGCTTAAATATAGGATAAGTTAGGGTTTCCTACCCTGTCTCGGAAAAGGGTAAAGTTCTCGGCAAAAACTTCAGTTAAAAACTGGCTCAATTCTTCTGTCTTCTGCTGTGTAGTTTCTGCATTAGTTCTCGGCGAAGACTATAGAACTTTTTGCTGAAGACTTTAGTATAAAGCAGCTGCATGTCCTGTGGTTTGCTTGGTTCTTCACTCGGTTTGACTTCTGGTATCGATTTCGGGTCATTCCTTGAGGCTTCCTTGCTTCCCGAACACGTCCGAGGCTACGTCTTTGATGGCAAAAACCTGTGAACTCATAGAGACACTAGAAAACACATCAAATAGACCCAAAAAGGGCCAAAGTAACCAAATCGGTAGGAGAAAGAGCAGTTGAGTGAATATACGCTATTCTACCCCCTAAAACCAAGATTCAAGCAAGGAAATGTAGCTTAAATGAGGCTGATAATCACGTAAAATTGAGTGCCATCACCCGACTTTCTAGGAAGTCGGGGGTCTTCTGATTTTTTTTGGTGTCCCAGATGTGATAGAGAGTTGACGAAACTAGTAAGAATATTCTTGTTGGGAAAAATCGATTGTTTCACTCGAGTCCGGCTTACTGTCAAGGAAAAATCCCTTCCTTGACACCATCAAGGAAGGATCTCAGCCATTGATTTATTTTTTCAGATCTAATGGTTTAAATTAAAAGGGTAAAAGAGTCATTTCACCATTTAATTTAATTTAATTTTTTTTTTGTTTTCTTTTAATTAAATTCAAACAGCCGATTACCGGAGCTCCGGCGACTTCTTCGATGAATTTTCCAGACGATCGGAGCTCCATTTCGAAAAATTTTTTCGGCAACCGGACCACCATCGTCGGGCCTATTTTTCTGGAAAAAAAATTTCGGTGACGGTTCGTACTCGTTTTTAATATGTGTACACATTTTTGTACATGTGTACGTGCACATTTTTGTACATAAACTGTGTAGTCATTTGCAAAGATTTTTCGTACACGTGTTATACATGTGTACATGTTTTGTACACGTTTTATACGCGCACACGTTTATATACTTACATTTTTGCACACGTGCACACACTCTTTGTACACATGCACACACTCTTTGTACACGTGCACACAATATCTTACATTTGTTTATGTACACGTGCACACAATATCTTACATTTTGTTTATGTACACGTGCACACAATATCTTACATTTTGTTTATGTACACGTGTACACACATTTTATACATGTGTACACCTATTCGTACACGTGCACACTTATTTTTTACACTAGTGTACGCATATTTTGTATAAATCATGTGTACACGTTTTATACATGTGTACATGTTTTATACACGTATACATTTATATACTTACATTTTTTATACACGTGCACTTATCTTGTACACATGTATAAATGGATACACCTATTCGTACACGTGCACACTTATTTTTTACACTAGTGTACACATACTTCATACTCGTGTGTACATATTTTGTATAAATCATGTGCACACTACTTAGTAATATAATGTGTGTACATGTGAACGCCTATTCGTAAACGTGCACACCTATTTTTATATACTAGTGTAAACATATTTCGTACTTGTGTACACATTTTTTTACAAACCATGTGCATCTATTCCATAAGATAATTTTATTATTGTATAACATCAATAAGTGCTTGGTAGCATAGTGGTAGGAGTTTAGTATTTGGTAAAAGAGGTCATGATTTTGAATCACATCAACAATTCTTTTTTAAAATATATATAGTATTATTGAGGGCGGCGGTGGACGACCGCGGCGGTGGCGGTTGCGGTGGCGACGACCGGCGGCGGTGGCGGTGGCGGACGAAAGGTGGTGGCGGACGACCGGCGGCGGTGGACGACCGGCGGCGGCGGCTGTGGAAGGCTGAACAACTTTTTGAAAATCCCCAGAATGTCCTTCCTTGATGGATCAAGGAAGTCACTTTCTTTGATCGCAAGCTGGACTCGTTTCACTCTACTACCTTCTTTACACTAATGGTTAGGACACATGAGATCACATTTTCATATGTTGTTCATATGGTCGAGCTGTATGAGAAAAGTGCTATCAAAATGCCTCGACCTTTACATCTCTCAGTTGGAATGATTTCCTGATGGAGTTTATTTTTCGTTTTAAAGTAAAATCGAATAATAATGCAACATGTTACTTGATTTGAAGAGGTGTCATAGTTCATTGGCGGAAGGAAAAATGTTGAATATTTCACACTTCTACAACTATCAACGTTGAAGGACTCAGTCACATCATCCTCTCAGCTATCAACAACAAGGCAACTTATAAGACTCTGAAAATGTGGTTCGAATAATTTATTTTGTATAGTTTTCTTTTTCCGTTTTACCTCTCAGTTTTGTTGTTAAAGTCATTTAGTACGAGTGTAAGTAACCGGACACCTTGTTTTAAAGGGATATGGTTTATCTTAACTTGTGTCTTCTTGACTTAGAAAGATTTTTTAGACTTGGCAATGTTCCCTAAACTTCCTAGAAGCAATAAAGAATCTCCACATCTCTTGGGTTTTTTGGTTGTACTAGGAACCCTTGTCAAGTTGGGACATTGATGTGACCCATGTATATAAGAGAGCCAAAAACCAACACCTTTGTAGCAGCAACACTTCCAAGGATTCGGTGCGCTAGAGGAGCCTGCGCCGCTAGCGTGCCGGCAGCGTGCTAGTGTTAGTGCATAAAAGCTCCCGTTTTGACAGTTTTCTAAAGCATCATCCATTCTCTCCTCAACTCGGTTTTGACGAAAAATGGTGGTCTCCATACATAGAAAAACATCCCTAGAGACCAGAAATTATCATCCAACCATCGTCCTTCATCCCCAACATCATAGAAACTCAAGACAAAGACTGAAGATCATCAAGACCGAAGAATCGTGGAATCAAATCCTCCATTTTTTAGGTCGCATTTCTTCATTCTATAGTGAGTGGAACCTTAGGGGGTTGATGATTTTCACTCTTAAACCCTTGGATGTTTTGATTAATTCAATTTAAAATGTGATTTAGATTCATGTTCAGGTTCTTATTTCTTCTTCAATGTATTCTTGACCTAGATTTATGATTAGGTTGCTATCTGGTATGGATTGATTCCAGAGGGCTTTCATATCACCGATTACCATGGATTTGTGCTTACTTTGCATTTTTGCTTGAGATATTGCTGTTTGCTAGGTCATTCTAGGCTGAAGTCCTCATTGTCCTCCTCCTCCTCCTCCACCTCATCATTGTCCTTTATCTCCTCACCGTCCTTATCATATACATCATATTTCCATGATTGTCATAATTTTATCTTAATATGAGATCTCTTCTTTCTCCACTATGGGGAGAGACATCACAACTTTTTTGGCTTCGTCTATCCCATTTCCTGTCCTTTGTAGCAATCTCACTCTCCACATATGCATTTCCTAGCTAGCGCCAACAATCACATTCAACCTGCAATCTCACTAACATCTCTTTCTTGTCGTACAAGTCCAACACAACAACATCCATGAGTGCTTTGAGCTGGTGTCACAAAAAAAAAATATTTTAAATATAGAAACATAATATATCATATGACCATGTTAACTTCCTAACATGTTCATATAACATAAATGCAATTTCATATCTCTAGATCCAAATGGGGATATACTAACTACATATGAGGCCAATATCACATAAAATACAACATGCATACTAGTACGACCATGATTAACGACAATACAATGATATTGTATGCAACACGAGCATTACTTCCATACGAGACTCACATATTATACATGTAACATGCATAATAGTACAACTACTACTAGCATTAATACAACCACAATAAGACCAACATATCACATCCATACTAGTTAAATTGAAACAATCACTGAGATGATAGTTATTTACGAGGCAAAAAGGTCACTTACATATGTAGTGGTGGTAGAAGACGGCACTGCCACCGACCAGGTGTCATTACCCAACTACTCTTTGTGTTGCAAACTGTACCCGACATCCGTTCCATCATTTGGCATGACAGATCAAACATCTTATCCAACCACTCATACACTATTGTACTCAACCTCTTATCCACATCAGCCTTGTCCCTTATTATGAAGGTCCATCCAGACTTGCCTCAATGCTACTACTTTCTTCACCCTCCCATCATCCTAGAAACTACATGTAGGTCGCACATCTAATCCCATCCCCTTCGGTAGATTCAACATATTCCAGAAGTTTATCTATAGACATAGATAGGATGGGCATAAAAGTTAGCATTGTAAAAGCTAACTAAGAACAAGTCCATCTAATTCATATAAAATTAGTGTACAAGTTAGTATTCATACCACCAAGAAGTTTATATCTTCACATGGAAATGTCATCAACAACTATATATGAACAAAACAAATACAATCCTTCATCAACACCTTAACAACATGTTTGACCCAGTTGTATTGAATGGCTATATGTCCAATAGATCCTGGAATTGAGCATCATACATTCCTTGTTGAATCTTCTAACACCAGATTTTTTGTCAGTTTCCCTGTTCACATCTTGAATAGGTGAAACTTTGCACCTAAATTGTTTCCTCTTTGATACAATAGACTGTCATTGTGTTTCTTCCTTCTTGTGTGAGACCTCGATGGATTGTGAGGCCTTGATGGGTGGAACATTGCCAGTTGAAGGTAATATGACACCCTTCTTCTTACTAGTATGAGGAAATAGCGTTGTATCAGTCTCATGTCACTTAAATATGACATGCATAACAATACAACTGCTACTAACATCAATATAATGCAAACATTAACACATGCATATCACAACCATACTAGTTCAATTCAAACAACTACTAGAAGTGTACACAACACACAAATGAAGTCTCATATTATATCCATACAACATTCATATAACATCAACACAATGCAGACATTATCACAACTTCATATCACAATCGTACTAGTTCATTGAAACAACATGCCAACCTCATACCAAAATATAGTTCTATATCATGCCCATACAAGATACATATAACATGCATAACAGTACAAGAAGTACTAACATCAATACAATTACAGAAACACCAACATACCACAATCATATAATGGTCATCCATTGTCCATATTAGTTCACATAACATCAATGAGAGCAAAATATTGGAAAAAAACATGAAATAGAAGTAAAACCTAGATATAACAAAAACCCAACTCCAAAATGAAAATGCAAATATGAAACACATTTCATTTTACTAATGGTTGTAACTGAAAACCATCATATGATTGAGGGCTCAGTTGTCGTTTATGTTTCTTCAAGGTATGTTTCTCTATAGGATCCATGACTCACTTTATGGGGAATGAAGCCCCTGTAGCCTTTTCGAGGAACGATGTGTTTGGTTTTCAATCGGAGAACCATCGAGACCCTTGAATGGAATCTTTGTTCTTGCGATGACCACAACAATATGGAATTGAAGCAACTAAAAACTACAAAAATTATAGACATATTAATATAAATGCACTAAACATATTGCATTTATACCTATAGCTGAAACCGTTACAAACCCATGATATAACTGCGATGATTGAGAAGAAGTTGAGAAGATAGGTCTCCAGAACACAAAGTTACAACACCTCGATGTCACTGTAAAGGTTGAAAATATAAGCCTCATGGCGATTAAAATGGAAGTTTAACTATGACAAGGCTGGGAAGGTTGGAAGGCAGGCAGTTGGACGGAGGTGAGGACCGTGAAAAACTGTCGGCATGGAGTGAGATGGGAGAGAGAGATAAAGTGAGATGAAATTTTGACGAGAGAGATGGAAGAGAGATTTTCAGTAATTGAGATAATTTGGAAATCCAAAAGTTTGAATTTCGAACCTGAGAAAAAAAAAACAAAGTAATATGAAATTTGTAAAGTTTTTGTCACTTCTTTAATGTTAGCCCAACCATTAGATAAAAATTGCAGCTAAAACGAGATTTCAATGGTAAAATAGTCGTCT
Organism: Linum lewisii; assembly: GCA_034768395.1. Classification (NCBI taxonomy): domain Eukaryota; kingdom Viridiplantae; phylum Streptophyta; class Magnoliopsida; order Malpighiales; family Linaceae; genus Linum; species Linum lewisii. The sequence continues at coordinate 15,446,160 of CM068302.1, forward strand.
CAAAACCATCCGAAAAAAATGTCTCTTATAGTATGAGCCAGTTTGGAAATTACATGACATCCATTTTTACGTCTGGAAATAGTTTCCTTAAGAACTAAATGTAATTTTTTTATTTTATCATAAAATCTGCAAATACAAACTGAATTTGAGTTAAGGGATTGAAATTGTATTATAAATAAAATGCTTTCCCCTTCTACTTCTCATTCTCATCCCTTTTAGTTTTGTCCTCTCTTTTCTCTCCATGAAACTCCCATTCCCAAACCTCACTGGAATCGAATCTTGGGTAATTGGCATTAGTAGTCACATTCCTTTGGGTTTTGTACGAAATCGTCTCATTCGTTTGAAAAAAAACGGATCAGACCCATACATTTTAAATTCGAATAAATTCATCTCACCGATCACTTTTCCGGCCAAATCAAACAGTCAGCATGCGTAGTTAGCAAAAAAAGCTTAGGTGTAACGTCCAACTCATCTATTTTGACCTAACCGGTCAAAAGAGCAAACCAAACCCAAACCCAAACCCCCAAAACAATGAGTCTTAAACCCATGTTTCTGAACTCAGTTGTTGGTCTCTGAGAAGTCTATTCGACTTCCCTTTCTGCAGCTCTCTTCCTTCTCTGTTTGAAATCTTTTCTTCACCTCCAATCTTGTAATCTTTCTCTACAATCCAACTAAACTATCACTTGGGGATAATCAGCTTCTACTTGCAGCCATTGCAATGCAGGTGAAAGTTTTCTCTTCCTTCTTTCTTTTTACTTTGTTTTACTGAATCCCGGTTTCTTTTGAACAACCACATATTCACGCATCTACAAGTTGGAATCGCTGCCATTTGAAACATTAGGGTTTCTTTTCTTTTCTACAATAGGGGAAACAAGTATGCAAGTATGCAATAGGGTTTTTGATTCAAATAGATAAGGAAAGAGGAAGTTTCAGACTGATTAAATAGCTGAGTTCAGAAACGTGGGTTTAAGACTCGTTGTTTTGGGGGGTTTGGGTTGGGATTCGGTTGGGTGTGCTCTTTTGATCGGTTGGGTCAAAATAGATGAGTTGGACCTTCCGCCTAAGCTTTTTTTGCTGACTACGCATGTTGACTGTTCGATTTGGCCGGAAAAGTGATCAGTGAGATGAATTTGTTCGAATTTAAAACGTATGAGACTAATCCATTTTTTTCAAACGAATGGGATGATTTCGTAAAAACTCCAAAGGAATGGGACTCCTAATGCTAATTACCCATCGAATCTTCAACAACATGCTTCTTCTCCTTCTTCTCCTTCTTCTACTTTCTTCACTTCTCCAGGTAACACTTTGATCCTTCTTCATCTCCATTCCACCATTGCTTTTCCCTTTCTCATGCATTGCTGATTCATTCTTCCTATTACATAGATCTTTAACCATACAATACTCTGAATATTCTCTTTCCTTTTTTATTTCTTGGTTTGTTCCCTCAGTACGTTCCGCGATCTAGGTTTCCCAGATCTGACGCCAATCACCTCTGAAACAAAACAAAATAAAATGATGGATTCTTTTGCTCATTTGAAGATCTAGGTTTCCCAGATCTGACGCCATTTTGATGTTCCGTTTCCAATCCACATTAGGCTTTTATCTCCCATGTAGCTACCCTCACAAGTATGGCATCAATGACTATTTGTCTGTGAAAGTGAACTCCCTCACTTCCATGGAAACCGAGGTGCCCTTCAATTACTACAGTTTACCTTTCTATAAGCCCGAAGAAGGTGTTAAGGACAATGCTGAGAATCTCGATGAGTTGTTGATGGGCGATAGGATTGAGAACTCGCCTTACAAGTACAAGATGTACAACAATGAGACTGACATCTTCTTGTGTAAATCGGGTCCTTTATCAGCGGATGACTTCAAGCTTCTGAAGGAGAGGATCGATGAGATGTATCAGGTTAATCTGATTCTTAATAACTTGTCTGCCATTAGGTATACTAAGAAAGAGAACTTTATGGTGCGATAGACAGGTTATCCTATTGGGATTAAGGTGCAGGATGCTTATTACATGTTTAACCATTTGAAGTTCACTATTCTTGTTGATAAGTATGAGGAGGCCAACATGGTCGGTGTTATGGGAACTGGTGATGCAGCTGAGATGATCCTCAACATGCCTAGATCTGAGACGCCAAGGTATATAGTGGTCGGATTCTAGGTGGTTCTTTGTAACTTTGTGCACAATTCCAAGTCTTTAAAGGATTTAAAGATATTTGGAAAATACCCATCTCTGATTAAGTGTGATCCTACCATAGTCGCGCTACTGATCAAGGAGAATGAACCAATTATTTTTACCTATGAGGTCACATTTGTGGAGAGCGATATTAAGTGGCCTTCCAGAAGGGATGTGTGTTTGAAGATGGAAGCGATGTGATCCTGACCACCTACCCCGGTGCCAATGCTTATTCCTACACCCCACCAGGGTCACCAACTAGGGGCAGAATCCTATGGCCTTACAAGAAGGGTTTGGAGTCAACGCGCTCACAACCAGGCCTTACAAAGATTCATCAAGCCTAGGTATGTGACTTAATTCAAGTACAAGCGTTCCCCAGCAGCTAGGCAAGCCAGGATAACAGTGAGGCCACGCCAGGCACTGATGCTGGCCAAGGCCCCAGATCCGGGCCTCGGGCCGAGCCTCGGGCCGAGCCTAGGGTCGGGCCTAAGGCCACAACTAGGCCCTGGATCAATTGCCATGAGACCTGAGGACAAGGACCAGCTCTGGGATCCCCTTGAAGCCTCTGTAGAGGAGTGTCGGAGGAAGAGAGCAGAAGGCTTGACCAGAAAAGTCAAAAGCCCGAAGCCAAGCCCCGAACTAGGCCTAGTACCAAGACTAGGCCCCAAGCCAGCTCCCACAAGCCCCAGGACTGAGTAAGCACTTGAAGATACCCTGGAAGCCTTCCTGAAGACTTGGCCTAGACAGAAGTCCAAAGTCATGTCCAAAATTGAAAAAGGCTAAGAACTGAGCCTGCCTCGAGCATCGGGCCAGAATCCGAGCACCACGCCGGATTGATCTGGGCTGAGCCAAGAATTGGCGCAGGCCTTTTGGGATTTTCCAAAGGCCCTAGATACCTTATGGCCCCAGGATCTACCTCCAACAAATGGTGTTGAATTTGGAGAAGTATTGAAGGAGGAACCACGTTATACAAAGCTCACACACGATCCGGGCCCTAGCATGCAATCCGACTGTGATCAGGATTCCTCTCCGGACAAGGAAACCCTGATGCCACGGGCTGAAGACCGTGTTTCCACATCCTCCTAGGACTTGGACACACGGAGGAGCATAATCCAAGTCATAATCCAGACTTTCACACAACCAAGCCTTATCCGAACCGGATACGGATTCCTACCCGGATTAGGGCTTTTCTCCAGTTTTGCCTATTTCGGAGTTTTCCTTGTTTTCCAAGACTGTTTATGTGTTTGTTTTATTATTCCTTTCTAGTGTCGAATAATTAGGATTAATTTAGTCTTTTTAGTATCCTAGTTAGGAATTTTATTTATTTCTTTAATAGTTTAGGAAGTTGTTTCTAAGGAGGCATAAGAGAGCTTGTTCCCTACTCCTCCCCTATAAATTAAGGTCGCCGACCTTCATTGTAACTCAACCTTTGAATTAAATAAACCCCATTTCGGAAAATTTTTCTATTCCCTTCAAGCTTTTGCTCATTGTTGCATTCCTTAAGGTTCAGCTTATTGTCAAGAGCATTCATCTCTTAGAGTGGCGCCTTCAACTTGATATTTCTGATTCCTAGCTCCTATAGCTAATGGGTCAAAGTCAGATTCCATCCCGGTGCCATAGGTTTAGCTCGTTGCTTGAAGAATGACTTGTGGTGGTTAGGGTTGTCTGCCCATGGTTGCGGTAGTTCACATCAGTTGGTATCAGAGCATGGTTCAACACTAGGACTAACTCTATTCCAGTCTCCAGGTTCACTCTTGGATTCATATCCTTTACTTTCTTGTTTTAGAAAATTGTTTCTAAAATCTCCATCTATTTTCAAGTTCTTGTATTCAAGTTTTGATTTGTAAGGCAAAAAAAGTTAGGTGGCCATCAAATCCATCAAGAAATATCAAAAGAAATTAAGAAACAAAAAATCAAGCAAGGCCACCCTTGCCAAGTTCTTTCTTTTCGTTGTAAGAGTGTGTTTAAGAAGAGGGGATAGAAAATAGAATAGCTTTCGCTTGCTTTTGTACCTAACCATGGCAGATGAGAGACTCAACAACTTGAAGGGTCACATGAACACCATAGCCAAAGTCATAGCTGGAGTACAAGCAACACTGACCAGGCTTCAGAGGGGAAACGATCGTGAGGAGCATGGAGACGGACCCCATGACGAGCTCAACCGAAGGGCTAGAAGACTAGTCCAGGAGATAGATGACGATGTGATTAGCCTCAAGTTCACAGTACCTAAGTTTGCTGGCAAGGCCAACACCGACGAATACTTAGATTGGGAGAGGAGCATGGAGGACTTCCTAGAATGCCACAACTATTCAGAGAGAAAGAAGGTAATCGTGACAACTATTGAATTTATTGATTATGTTGCTCTTTGGTGGAGTAAGATTAGAAGACAGATCCAGAGAGATGAGGAACCCATCGTTACATGGAGAGACCTCAAGTGAAGAATGAGAAGAATGAGGAAGTGGTTTGTACTAGCTGCCTACACACGAGACTTGCATACCACGCTTCAAACCTTGAAGCAAGGTACCATGTCTGTGTAGGAGTACAATAAAGAGATAGAGATGCTGGTGACAAGACTTGACTTGAAGGAGGAGGAGGCCAGGATAGCCAGGTTCACCGGAGGCCTACACCTGGACATCATGCACCAAGTCAACATACTCAACTATGTTGACGATGAGGACTGAATATCTTTGGCCATTCGAATAGAGAGAGAGAGATGAAGAGAGGCTATGGGAGGAGACCTAACCCCATTGCCACCAACCCTTGAAGAGGGAGTTTGAATGCTGGCAACCCTCTATGGAAGCCAGGCCAGTCCCGGAGCGCCGGGCCCCAACCGGGCCCTAACCCTAAGGATACGGCACCACGGGTAACACCTACTCAAAACATCTCTACTGTTCAGAATTCTAACCCACGTCCTAGTGGAACTGTGTGCTTTAAATGTCAAGGGAGAGGACACGTCTCTAGGGACTGCCCCAACCAAATGAACATGGTGCTTAGAGAAAGAGAGGTCGAGACGGATGATGAGAAAGAAGAGAAGATGGAAGAAGAGGAGGTTGAGTCAGAGGAGAGAGAAGAGGTACAACAAGTTGGGCTAGAGAAATTTTCAGGCATGTTCCTACGTGCCCTTACACCAGAGCCAAGAAGTCTGCCCAACCCTGACACCAAGGCCAGCCCCGACGCCATGCCCAGCCCCAGAGCGTGGACCAGCCTTGGTCCACACTAGAACACCGGGTTACAAGCCGATATACAACGGGAGGCTGTTTCCCACCGAATATTGAGGGCTGCACCGATCGAAAGGGAAGACACATGACTCTGAATAAAGGAGGAGCCGCCAAGGAAGAAGAAGAATGAGAGACTGACTTGGGGAATGAGGATACCTTTTCACATATGTCCTCCCCAAGTCTAGACATCATTCTGGACAGCCAGTCTAGTGGTGATGGCATGCACACCGACAACCAGAGGTCATAAGGCCCTGATCCTTGGTCCTACACCGAGTCTAATGACTGCCCAAGTCCACGAGACCACGTCGAGTCTCCCTGATGCTCGTGTTTTAACGCGCGTGTGTCAAATAACTAATCTACCAAGGTAGACTAGATCGTATTCTACTCGAGGTCTCTTCTTCTTGTCTACTCAAATATGTTGACAAATTACTCAGGTTTAAACACGTTGTGCGTGGTATGAGTTCCACGACTTCTAATCTAATAAACAAAGGAAAACAAAAGACAGAAAGATTAAAAAGGTTGACTAACAGGAAGATAGACAAACTTAGATTTTGAATCCCCCTTAGATCACCAAGGCAACAACAATCACAAGACCAGCGATTTTTAATTCTAATTCATTCAGTTCTCAGACACCACCATAACTCCTTTCCCTTGGGTTTAAGACTGGTGAACATTCGCTCTATCCGATCTAACTACCAAGATTAATTAACCGCCCGAGTACAGTCACTTCTTGCGATGACAAAACTAACTGGTGCAATTACTAGTGATTCATGAGTTACTCTTGAAGCGGATTAACCCTAACTGGTTCCTACGAAAGGCACACTCCAATGAATAGGTTAATTGGTTGAATTGATGTTTTAAAGAAAGGCGAACGTTCGCTACTATCCTCAACTTAATAAGAATCTAAACTAGGTGATCAAGGAAGATAAGTTTATGCGCCAAAGCAAGGAACTGTCTAGCGACTAACCCTAACTTGCACAAACCTAATCTAGGCGAACAACCAGAAGAGAAACATAAACAATGAAGAATAAAACAACCATGCAAAGAGAAACTGATTGAACTTTAAATCTAATTACCACCGATCCGTGACCGCTTTAAAGCCCTGGGTCACTTAGGGTTCATCTAATCTAAGCTCTACGAGTTTAGCTACTCATATTAGATACAATAGAATTAAAGACAAACAAGGAATACATCTCAGGTAGGAAGAACAGAGAATAACTGTAAAACCTAATTTGACGAATCCGTGAAGCTTCAATCTCCACGATCTTCAATTCTCAGCTCCGAGCTCTCCGAGGTGGAAGGATGGCGTCGCGATCTCTCCATGATTCTTCGAACTCTCACTACAAAAAAGGCTCTTTAGCGTCGCTTGAAGGGGAAGAATTTAGCGTCGGTCGATTAGAAACCGATGCTAAACCCTTGACTCGCGTTTGACCAAGGGTTTAGCGTCGGTCGATAAGAGATCGACGCTAAAACTGACCAAAAACTGACGCTAAATTTGGTTTTCGGTCAGAAACAAAGCCAACCAGCTTTAGCGTCGGTTACCGACATGTTTTTGTGTCGGTTACCGACCGACGCTAAATCATGTACATATTTAAACCTCTCAACCGCCACCCTAACCCTAATCTCATCTCTCTCAGCCTTCTTCTTCTGCCTCTTTCTTCTTCCTCCTCCAACCTTCTTCTTCCTCTTCCATTTTTTGAGTTCTTCCTCCTCCAGCCTTCTTCTTCCTCTTCCATTTTTCTGACCAGCCTTCTTCTTCTTCGTCTTTCTTCTTCCTCTTCCAGCCTTCTTCTTCCTCTTCCCTTTTTCTGACCAGCCTTCCTCTTCCTCCTCTTCCTTTACTTCCTTTTCCAGATCTCCAGATCCACTTTCTTCTTCTCCTCTTCTCCGTTGCTGCCGCCATCATCACCGCTGTCGTTGCCACCACCATCGCAGCCATCATCGCCGCTACCGTCGCCGCCGCCAGTGACCTAATCAGCACTTAAAATGAATAATTGGAAAATTTAAGTGACCAAAAGGATGACCTAATAAATCTAAGTGACCAAGTTGCATAACTGGAAAATGGAGTGACCAAATCTGAAAAGAAAAATATAAAATGAATATTAAAAACAAAATAAAACAAAATAAAAAAAATTGGGTTGGTCAGCGACCCCTTTCAGTCAACTCATTATTAGCGTCGGTCGTGGTTTATTTTAGCGTCGATCGTGAAAGCACCGACGCTAAAATTTAGCGTCGCTACTTTTCGTGTCACTTTTTGTAAGTGACGCTAAATAGTTTAGTGTCGGTCAATGACCGACGCTAAAGCGCGGTTTTGACCGACGCTAAACGCTCGCTTTTTTGTAATGTCTCTAAACTCTATCTATCTCTCTAGAGGTCGCTGCCTCTGTATTGGAACTTTCGTTCAATGAATAGTGGATGGCTCTCTCAGCTGCCGCTGCTCTGTTTACATAGGAGCCATTAGGGTTTGCCGTTTCTGTCTTGGAAAAGGTAATAATTTTCGGTGAAAACTTAAGAAGTTTTCACCGAAAACTTCAGTTGAATCCTCCTATGTGTATTTCTTCAATAGTTTTTGGCGAAGACTTTGCCTTTTCGCCGAAAACTTCTTCGCGATCGGTTGTGGGTTTCTGAAGGTATTTTCGCCAAAAACTATGTAGTATTTTCGGCGAAAACATTGTGCTGGGCAGTTGGATCTTCGGTTTTGACTCCGGTTTGATTTCTGGTTCGCTCCTTGAGGTCTTGAACACGTCTGTGGTTACGTATTTGACAGAAAAACCTGTGCTCTTACAAAAACACTAGAAAACCATCAAATAAACCCAAAAAGGGCCAAAGTAACCAAATCAGTAAGAAATAGGTAGTTGAGTGAATATTCTCTATTTTACCTCTAAAACCACGTTTCAAGCAAGAAAATGTCGCCTAAATGAGGCTGAAAATCACGTCAAATCAAGTGTCATCACTCCCCTAGACATGACCACACAGGTGACTGATGTGACTTTAAATAGTGCACTTTGAGCTTATGATTGACCTATGAAATGCCCGTGTTTGTTCGTGAAATGCCATGATTTATATGCTTTTATTGAAGTTTCGTGCTAAGTGTTCATTTGTTGTCCGGTTGCCACTTTGGAGCCAAATTCGTGGTCTATTGGATGTTTCTTTGTGCATTTCAGGTTTTTGGCTTCGAAGTACGGATGACAAGGAGCGCATAGGAGCAAACGGGAGGTCAATCGGAGCTAGGACGGAGGAGATATGGCCGTTGCAAAATTGAGGAAAATACAGCTTTTCTGAAGAAGTTTTCGGCGAGAACTCTAAGTTATCGCCGAAAACTATCATTCGTTTGCAAACAGTGGAAATCCGGAAATTTGGAGTTGATAGTTCTCGGTAAAAACTATTCAGAGTTTTCGCCAAAAAACTATGAAGAAAAGTGAAGGCTGGCTCGGTGTTTTTTCAAAGGAATTTTCGGCAAAAACTGAAGGAGTTTTCGCCGAAAACTCAAGGTTTTTCCAGCAGAGTATTTAAAGAGAGAGGCGGTGGAAATTAAAAAAGGACAATTCATTTTTTCAGATTTCACTCTTTCATCAAAACCCTTTTCTCTCAACTTTTCAATCACTTTCTCCTCATCTCCAATCCACAACCTTAGAGCAAGGTGCAACTCAAAGTGAAGGAGCTTGGATTGAAGTCCACAACCTTGGAAGAGGAGCTTGCAAGAGGAGGATTGCCATGGTGTTCTTGGTGATCATCTCTCTTTCTCTTTCCTTGTTTTCCTTGGCCATGTGTGGCTGATTTCTTAGGTTTCCTTGGATTGATAGATAGTTGTGCTATGATAGAGGATGATTATGTAAACATGCTATGATTGATCTTGGATGTAAGAGGATGATCTCTAGACTTGTTGTTAATTCCATTGATTGCCATGTTTGCTTGATTTGGTCTATGTTTTGCATGAGAGTGCTTAGATTACATGGATTTTAGGTCTAGTGATTGAAGAGAGTGTGTTCTAAGAGATTAGATCATCTCAATTCAACCATAGTTGCATAATTTCTCTCCTGTGCATTTTATCGAACACTTGGTGTGCATTAGGTTTTTTCATTGAATTGAACTTTGATTAGTCTTTTTAAAACATTGACATGAGAGTGTGATGTCTAGCCTAGTGGTCATAGAGTTATAGGAGAGGGTTTTGTAGCTTGGCATTTCATCAAACACCTTTAATGCATCCTTAGTTACTTAGCTTGAGAGCGAGAGCCTAAGTTGAGTAGTCTTAGGATAGGGATTTAGTGCTACCAGAGTGCATTGAGTCTATAGAAGGAATTTGTGTGGTCATTCGATTGCATCCTTGATCATGTTTGGCTTGTTTGTGCATTTGTTGCTCTTGAGCATGATGAAGCTATCTTTCCAAGTAAACCTCATTTATCTTTGTTTTGCACCACTTTACTTTCTTGCTTTAATTTCATTTATGTTTTTGATTTCGTTGCTTACAAACCAAACTTCTTTTAAATGAATAGACCGTCCATGAACCGTGTGAGTAGTGGCAATTGAGAGAGCCCTCGTGGAAATACGACCTTGATTGTTGTGAGTTGAAATTCACACATCAGTGATAGAAATTTGGAGAGAATTGTTGGGTCCACAATGAAGGCAAGAACTGGATTCGAGGACGAATCCAAAGCAAGAAGAGGGGGATGATGTGATCATAACCACCTGCACTGGTGCCAATGCTTATTCCTACACCCCACCAGGGTCACCAACTAGGGGCAGAAGCCTAGGGCCTTACAAGAAGCGCTTGGATCTAAGACGCGCTCACAACCGGGCCTTACAAAGATTCATCAAGCCTAGGTATGTGACTCAATTCAAGTACAAGCATTCCCCAGCAGCTAGGCAAGGCAGGATAAGAGTCAGACCACGCCAGGCACTGATGCTGGCAAAGGCCCCAAATCCGGGCCCCGGGCCGAGCCTAGGGTCGGGCCTAAGGCCACAACTATGCCCTGGATCAATTGCCATGAGCCTTGAGGACAAGGACCAGCCTTGGGATCCCCTTGAAGCCTTTCTAGAGGAGCGCTAGAGGAAGAGAGTAAAAGGCTTGGCCAGAAAAGTCAGAAGCCCAAAGCCAAGCCCCGAACTAAGCCTAGTACCAAGACTAGGCCCTAGGCCAGCTCCGAATTCCTCTCCGGACAAGGAAACCCTGATGCCACAGACTGAAGACTATGTTTCCACATCCTCCTAGGACTGGGACACGCGGAGGAGCATAATCCGAGTTAGAATTCGGACTTCCACACAGCCAGGCCTTATTCGAGCCAGATACGGATTCCTGCCCGGATTAGGACTTTTCTCCGGTTTTTCCTATTTAGGAGTTTTCATTATTTTCCAAGACTCTTTAGGTGTTTGTTTTGTTATTCCTTTCTAGTGTCGAATAATTAGGATTAATTTAGTCTTTTTAGTATCCTAGTTAGGACTTTTATTTATTTATTTATTTAATAGTTTAGGAAGTATTTTCTAAGGAGGAATAAGAGAGCTTGTTCCTTACTCCTCCCCTATAAATTAAGGTCGCCGACCTTCATTGTAACTCAACCTTTGAATTAAATAAACCCCCTTTCAGAACTTTATTCTATTCTTTTCAAGCTTTTGCTCGTTATTGCATTGCTTAAGGTTCGGCTTATCGTCAAGAGCATTCATCTCTTGGAGTGGCACCTTCGACTTGACACTTCTGGTTCCTAGTTCTCTATAGCTAGTGGGTCAAAGTCTAATTCCATCCTGGTGTCATAGGTTTAGCTCGTTGCTTGAAGACTGACTTGCGGTGGTTGGGGTTGTCTGCCCACGGTTGCGGCGGTTCACATCAAGAAGGTTCAAAGGTCCATTGCCTCTCCATTATGATCTTTATGATGCACATTCCTTGCGGGTATATAGTCCTTGTAATCTTCTTAAGGACTATCAGGCGAGATCTAACCCGTTATGAGGAGCTTGATAAAGAAGCTCAAGCACAAATGAACGAAGGTTATCCAGGTGGAAGCTTGTTGTTGAGGATGTTTTCCATGCCCCAAGAAATTCAGCTCTTCTCTGTGTTATGGTTGGCAATGGAGTTCAAATCCTTGGATTGGCTGTTGTCACGATCTTTTTCGCTGCTCTGGGATTCATGTCACCAGCTTCTTGTGGACACTTCTTACAGGAATGCTAGTCTTCTACATGATCCTTGGCATTGCTGTTGGCTATGCTACCATTCGTCTCTGGTGAACAATGGGATGTGGTGATGGAAAGGCTTGGGCTGCAGTTTCATGGAAAGTGGCATGTTTCTTCTCTGGCATTGCATTTATGATCCTGACCACTTTGAACTTCCTTCTATGAGAAGTAAAAGCACCAGTGCCATCCCCTTCTCATTATTTGTGGTTCTAATACTATTCTCGTTCTTCATCTCGGTTCCCATGACACTGATCGGAGGATACTTTGGGGAAAAAGTGCCTCACATTGAGTACCCAGTTCGTACCAACCAGATCCCAAGACAAATCCCAGCTAAAAATTATCCATCTTGGCTGCTTGTTCTCGGTGCTGGAACTCAACCTTTTGGTACACTCTTCATTGAGCTCTTCTTTATGATATCTAGCATATTGATGGTATGTGTCTACTATGTTTTCGGCTTCCTCTTGATCATGTTCATCCTTCTAGTTGTAGTTTGTGCCGAAGTATCCCTTGTGCTATCCTACATGCACTTGTGTGTTGAGGATTGGAAATGGTGATGGAAATTGTTCTTTGCAACTGGATCGGTTGCCATCTACATCTTCTTGTACTCAATAAACTACCTCATATTTGATATGAAAATCCTAAGTGGTCCTGTCTCTAGAACTATTTACCTTGGTTACTCTCTCGTGATGGTTCTAGCTATCATGCTTGCCACAAGGACAATTGGGTTTCTCTCGTCATTTTGGTTGTGCATTACTTGTTCACATCAATAAAGCTAGATTGATTTGGATCACAAGATTTCCTGCCTGACTCTGTCTGACAGATTTTGGAATGCTACTTCATCATGAGGTAAAGATGAAGATCATCAAGCAGCAACAACAGTCTACCATGGTTTTAATAGTGTTTCTTAAGCACTTTGGTAAGTTTGATTTTTGAGTACTTCTGGTAGAGAAGAGATTACAATGTAACAACAATAGAATTTACAGAAATCTCTTTTTTTTTTCTTTCTGAAATGGTATTACCCTCATGGCATGTCATAGAGTTAAGGAATGATCATCTTGCTGGTTCAGCAGTCACAGTTTTCCCGTGACCAGGTTGGCTGCTGCGTGCAAACAGTCTCAAAGATTCAAACCCTTTTATTAAATAAGTCATTTGTAAGATCTACTACATGGATCAAAGCAAGGAGAAACCCACAACCCAACTAGCCCTAAGACAAAGAAACTACATTTTTACTATGCAAAACAGACATTTTTTGCTATGTTGCAACTAACCACTCAATCTTTCATTCATTTCCTCCAGCTGGTGGCAGGTATATTTTTTTCAACCAATGAATTTGACAATTTCATTCGAAAAGCATCTAACTCTCAACTTTTTTTTGAAGAAAAAATCGTACAAGGGAACCAAACAAAATAGGGGAAGAAAACCATCTAGGGCTGGGAATCGGTCGGTGCGGTCAAAAACCGATGAAAATCGGTTAACCAATGGTTAACCGCCCTTAAGATTGTTCTGACCGACTGACCGACCGATTTTTTAATGTTGGGTTTTTGGCCGAATTCGGTCAAAACCAAAAATTGACCGACCGAATTTTTTGACATTTAACCGACCGAAAAGTTGACCGAACTAATTTTGACCGACTGACCGATTTTGACCGATTGACCGAAAATTGACCGATTTTGACTGACTGGCCGAATTTCGACCGATTTTAACCAGCTGACCAAAATTCGACCAATTTTTTACAGCCTTTGTGCACTGATAACAACAATCTCTGTAAAAGATTTAATTCCCATCTCATTGGTTTGGTACAGAGCACACCTGAACCAAACCTGCTCCGTAATCAAACAAAGCAAATACACACTAACAAAACAAACACACACACACACTTGCTCCGTAATCAACACTCCAAAACTGTACACAATCTCCAGATACTCATGAGTTAGGAGACAATGCTTCTTCTTGTTATTGTGCTGATTGTTCCACACTTCCATCGTTTGACTGTTATGCTATGTCGTTCTTCTCATTGTTCCACACTTCCACTTCCTACCAACAACAAACCGAGTTAGAAGAATATCATAGCCATCTATGAGTTGCTTCTTACATTTCTAAACCGACCTGCAGGCTGCAACAATCCAATGATTCAAACTGAAATACTTTCAAGGTTTGGTCAAATTCCTTTCAACATGTATTCATTAACAATTGAATCTGCTATAGGGTATAAAGGAAATCTTCCTGATTCCATACATCATAGAATTTATCCATTGATTTCAGTACTCCAAGCATCAGCATCACAAATAAGCCAAAAGAAGTGTGAAATAATAGAAGCCACAATCCAAGATCCAATACCAGCATGATTGAACACCAACAACAGATTTCTATGCCTTATTTCTGTGCAATTGTAGGAATTGGATATAGGTAAAAGACCCAAGTATACTCTCTCAAAACAACTTCATAAGCCTTACCAACAACAGCCACAGTACAAAGACTTATAAGAAAACGAACCACAGCAGTGTGTGTGTGGGGGGGGGGGGGGTGGGGGATTGATTAATAGGGTCATATTACAAATAGGCCAACCAAAATAGACAAGAAATTGAGTGGAACACAAAAGAATGATAAGAACCGTAAGAACATATGCTAGTCATGAGGGGTACACATCAACAGTCCAAGACTCTGATCATCATCGCAAGTCAAATATATATTATATTAGGCGGTCATTTGATGATTCAGGAAAGAAAGAAGAGAAGAGAAAGCTAATAGCTAAGAAGCACCGACAGAAAGATAGATTACGGCCTAGGAAGGGGTGGAATGTATTGCTTCAAGTTGAATCGGCGATGTTGGTGAGAGGAGAAAGAAAACGAAAGAGAAGAAGAAAGAAGAGACTTACAGTGGCTCAGTGGCTGTTTGAAGTCGACTGACTCGACTCGAGCTCCTGATCGCTGGAGATCTACGGCGGATCACGATTCCGCTCGTAGCAGCTTGGCTGGATATCGATGGCGGTGAACACTTACTGTCGCTGGCTGGCGCCTGGATGTAGATCGGCGACGGTGGCTGCGGAACGGCAGGTGAAGGAAGAGGGAGACTGAGTTCGAGTCGGAATTCGAGAGAGAAAGTGAGCGAGGGAAGGCTGAGCGGTGCCTAACCCTAAAATTGTATTCCCCACTATTCAGTCAATTCGGTCATAGCGGTTAACCAGTGGTTAACCGCCGGTTAACCAGTGGTTAACCGCCGGTTAACCACTTTTTACCCGATGACCGAATATTGGCAAACCCCTTGACCGCCCCCCGACCGAAAATTACATCAGTTAACCATTAGTTAACCGAAATCGGTCGGTCAATTTTTTTTACTCATTAACCTTAACCGATTTCCCAGCCCTAAAACCATCCACTACAAAAGACAGGTAATTTAGTCGCAGGCCGCGCCGTGCTTTGTGGCAGGCAGCCTGCGACTAAAAATGGAGCTTACTCGTAGGCAGAGCCTGCCACTCTGCATGGGGCGGCCTATGAGTAAAGCACCTTCGAGGAAGCGCAACACGTGGTAGGCGCTGCCTACGAGTAAGATACTCGCAGGCGAAGGCTACTCGCAGGCACTACTTAGTGGCAGTGGCCTGCCATTAAACCAATTTTTGGACCGCTGGGCTAGTGGGCTGATGGGCCTTTTTTCTGGAGTGGGTTAGGCCAGTGGGCTGTTTAGCTTTTTTCTAGACTGGTTGGGCTAGATTGATTCAAAATTGGGATGGATCATGGACCGTTCTAGGTTGGGTTAGATTGATTGAGTCTAATTAAAAATTAGTACGATACTAAAATTAAAAACGATTTGAAATCTTTCAACAACAAACATGTATGAAATGCCAAACCCTACAAACAAAGTTCATGATCCTACAACAGTAATAAACAAATAAACAACAATAGAGTACAATATGAATGCAATATAATAACAGTACAATACAGTAACAGTACAAATAGATGACAAGCTACAAATCCCATGGATACACATAATTAGCATTGGTAAGAGTCTGTACCAAGGGGAGTCTCGATGGGGATAGACCGGGTAGGAGTCTGAGTCATGTCGTCACCACTACCAGAAGCCATCACTAAGAGATCAAAGAGGACATATTTTTATTATCAGAGGTAAATGCTTCTGTAATTTTTATATATTCAATGTTTGAATAATTCATATGATTGCAATCTCGAAATCAATTCATTAACAAAGGAAAAACTTCATACAATTCTATTCAATCTTGAAATTGATTACACCACTTCCCATAATTTGCAAATGGGGATGGTGTCAGTTACAAGTAACTGTTGTGGAGTTACGATAAGCAACACTCGTGCGAAATAGCTCCCTCATCTCCCATCGCATATGTATCTCTTGGCTCACAGTGAACCAGTATACACCATTCAGGCTCAAGTGTGTCATCCAGGTAGAAAACCATACGTGCATCACTTGTGCTTACATACGGCTCATCTTCAACTTTGTCACAGACATCTCGTACTTCTTACTCAAATGAAAAGACAAATCACTCAGGTTAAACACTTCGTGCGTGGTGTGAGTTCCACGACTTCTAATCTATGAGAATGCAAGGAAATTAAAAAATTTAAACTAAAGAAACAGTTGAAAAGATTGATTGATTAAACAAAAAGATGACAGACAAGCTTAGATTTCGAATCCCCCTTCGTTCCCAGAGCATAGGCAATCAACAGATCAGCGGATTTCAATTCTCATTCAATCGGTTTCTAAGACACCACCATAACTCCTGACCCTTAGGTTTAAGGCTGGCGAACGTTCGCTCTATCCGATCTAGCTACCACGATTAATTAGTCATCCGGGTACGGTCGCCTCTCGCAACTACTTAACTTAACTGGTGCGATTACTAACGATTGGTGAGTTACTCTAGCAGTGGATTAACCCTAACCGGTTCCTATGAAAGGTACACTCCAATTATAAGGTTAATTGTTCGATTTGATGTTTTAAAGTAAGGCGAGCGTTCGCTTCTATCCTTAGCTTAACCAGATTCTAATCTAGGTGATCAGTCCAGACAAGAAACATGAACAATGAAGAACAAATCAAACATGAAAGAGAAACTGATTGAACTTTGAATCTAATCACTGCCGATCCGTGACCGCTTTAAAACCCTGGGTCACTTAGGGTTCATCTAGTCTAAGCTCTACGAGTTTAGCTACTCATGTTTATCACAAAAGAAACAAAGACAAAGAAAGAGTTCATCATCCAGAGGAAGAACAGAAAAGAATCTGAAAAACCTAATTAAGATGACCCTGGCAGACTTCGATCTTCGGTAAACTGCACTCCTAGCTCCGAGTCTTCGAGATGGAAAGGATGGCGTCACGATCTTCTTCCCGCTCTTCGAACTCTAAACTCTGCTTCAGAACTTGAGAGAATTCTGAAACTGTGTGAAATTATGATTATTGTCAGTCTTTTTCTGGTTTGGGCCGCCGGTTAAGTATTTATACTTAACCCTAATTCAGCCGAATTTCTTCTGATATTTTTGCCGAAAATACTAGGGTATTTTCGCCGAAAATATTAGCGTAAATGGAAAGTCCGCCGGTTGATTTCTCCTGTAATTTTCGGGCCAATAGTTCTCGGTCGAAAACTTAAGGTTTTCACCGAAAACTTTCTTCAGTTGACATCAGTGGATTTGTTCATGTATTTTTGCCGAAAATGTGAAGGTATTTTCGGCGAAAACTTCAGTGTAAACCGGGACAGGAATTGTTTCGACTTGATTGGCTCCTTTGATCGATTCCGGTGTAATTCCTCGAAGTTCCAATGCCTTAGACACGTCCTTGGCTACTTATTCAATGGCAAAAACCTGTGCTAACATAAAAACACTAGAAAACCTTCAAATAGACCCGAAACGGGCCAAGGTAAAACAAATGGCACGAGATAGGGCAATTGATTGAATATTCGCTATTCTACCCTAAAAACCATGTCTTAAGCAAGGAAATGTCGCTTAAATGAGGCTGATAATCACGTCAAATCGAGTGTCATCAGTATTGAATTATTATTAGATGAGCTCGAGACGCTGTCAGTGCCAAATTTAGCCGCAATACCACTGTTTTGGGTTTTTTGCCCTGTTCTCGATCAACCGTTCAAAAGCGATAGCCATTGATGTCATAAGTAGTGAATCTTCTTGTATGCACGTTTGGTCCCCTAGCTAGCGTCAACAAATCACTGTGACTTGCAGATTGGTCCAAAATCTGTTGATGTTATGCTATATTAGGATTTTGATTATATTCCAATAGCATAAGGAAAGTATCCGGAATAAAAAAAATGAATACCTTTTTTTGGATCCATCCTATAATCTTTTTGTGCACAACTTTATTTATCGCAGTTTCATTTGCACGCCTTCCGCCGAATTCTCTTCTAGTTTTCGCTTCACGTTCTCTAAAAATAGAATGGTTTTCACTTCAAATTAATATCAGCGACATTGTAAAAAGGGTAAATATGGTAAATAATCAATATACCTCAACAATGGCTGTGCTGCTGGACTATTCACCAACACATAACAGAACGCTTGAGTCCACTCCAATTGTGAGAGTTTGAATGACTTTCCGTTTCCAATAGGAACCCCTTGCGAAATAAGGATTAATGCATTTTCATCGTTTGGAATTTCTGGCTCGACCGCGACACGCTTTGGTCGATTGTATCTCGTCCGCGACCTCGATAAACCATAATTGAAATCAAACATACGTTTTTTAATCAAATTCATATATTGTAGTTCAATTACATGTCATACTACAAGGGTGGATAGTTAGTTTGTAATAATTAGATTAATTCTTTATATTAATAAAATTCTAACTTTCATGTTACATGCAAACCAAATGTTTTTGCAAACCATA
Source organism: Linum lewisii (assembly GCA_034768395.1). Taxonomy (NCBI): domain Eukaryota; kingdom Viridiplantae; phylum Streptophyta; class Magnoliopsida; order Malpighiales; family Linaceae; genus Linum; species Linum lewisii. Next base: position 15,464,564 of record CM068302.1, read on the forward strand.
AAATACCAGAAATCGTACCTGAAAATCAACGATAAATGCATAAATGAGTACCAGAAATATCCGAACCAGCAAACACCCAAAACCGAAACACTAATTCAGACAAATTTAGAACAAAGAGTTAGTACCCTAAATATAATTCAACTCGTTCATACAAAATTATAAACCATAACAAAAATGTATACCATACCTGAAAAAGAAATCTTGCACACTGAAACACAAACGGAAGCCACTAATTTGCCGATCCTCACGCAATAATAGAAAAAATGTAATCTGAAAAATCAAACATGAGTTCAAACATGATACACTCTCCCTATGGGATTCGATCAACTGATTCAATCAACCAATTCAGACTCACCCTTCTGATAAATCTAAAAACTTTGGAATTACTTCAGATCATCACCAACATACACCTGAAATAAGCATCTGGGGTGTCGAACTGAAGTGCTGTGAATAGAAAGTGAATTTGCATCTATATGACTGTATGAGAATCAGATCAAACACCATTACCAGATCACAAACGGTGATATTAGTAGGTTCAAAAGTCTTCAATCGAACACAGTTAACACATCTTCTGAACCTGCTGGAGATAGGAAGGGGCGAGAATCGGAGAACGAACGTGTGGCTTCCGATAACAGTTCGAAGTGGCGAGAAACTCTTCCGAGAGAGAGATAGAGAGAGTGATGGAGGATAGAACAGTTCGAAGAAGCTTAGAATGAGCCCTCTGTCACGGATTTGGGGTAGTCATATCCAAATTTTGTCACAGGCGACGTGGTTACTCGCAGGCAGCTTGCCATTAGCTTGTGGCAGGTCGTGCTTCCTCGTAGACACGCCTTCCACTAGCTGGTGGCAGACCATGCTTCCTACAAGCCTGCACAAGCTAGTCACAGGTCGCGCTTTCTCGCAGGCCCGTCTACGATAGGGTTGTGGCAGTTTGGGCTTGCTCGCAGGTCACCTGCGATAAGATAATGGCAGACACGACCCCATCTCCTGCTACAAAATCTCTTTTTTGTTTAGGGATATATGTAATCTAAAGCTCTAAGGTCACTTGCTATCTTAGTATTCTCTATACTTAGTTCCATTATCTTACTCTATTACAAAACACTGTATAGGTAATAGAGGAATTGTTGTACATTCATTTGCACCTCTCACGCTAAAGCTCACTAATTGTGGCACGCCAAATAGCTCTTCCGATTCTAGAAAGAGAATTATTTCCCCGGAGACGATTCTCCATTCTCTTCACTTCCTGCATCCAAGTCCCAACACTTCTACCCCTTATTAGTTTTCCAATCAAGGTTGGATGAACTTGTTTTGCAAATTCACAGCTGATTAGGAGATGGTCAACTGTTTATGTAACAGTCTCTGTACACATTACACAGGTACTACCTTGCATAATCCCTATTTAATCATCTTGTCACTTGTAGTGAGTCTTCCTAGCATATCTTTCTAGGTAAGATAACTATCACGAGTAATACAGTAAAAATGCCAAGTGAGTTCACTCTAGCTGACAGTTCGATGTTGTTGCTTCAAAGTCACCCAAACTCTTTTTACTGAACAGGTATGAATCCATTGGACGAATTTGGCAGAAAATTTCATAGAATGCATGACAACAATACAAAAATTTCAATCAATGTTGTCAGATGCTTTCATGAGATCATCTAAGCAGTAACTATAGGAGAAACATTAGCTTTATTGTATCCCCTAACCAGTTCGTGAGCAAGCATAATATTGTCGCCAATTAATCAACCCTTAATGAAAGGAGTCTGGGTTTTGTTAATTAACGAAGGGAGGACAACATGATAACGCTAAAAATACCGCGTTTATCCACTCATTACAAGCTACATTTCCTTTCCCTTTTATGTCATTTGCTTTAATCCCGGGATAGTTTTAAGTGATTTACTTACCTTTTGTTTGTTTCGTATATTCTTGTTACCTTGGCCAATTTCAGGTCTTCTTTTATGCCTTTTTGGAGTGTTTACGATGATAAACAGGTCTGAGGCTTTGAATTGTAACATAGACAACATTAAGAAGTGCTTAGAGGCTTGAAACCTGATCAAAGGAGGACAAAAAAAAACAAGCTAGAATTAATGGGCTGGAACAGCCCAGAAGTGCCGCGCACTTTCCAAGCCTCTTCAGCGCACTTCTGGGCACGGACAAAAGTAGTTCCACATTTGGATTTTTTTTCCTTTCCCAATAGTTTAAGACTCTATTTTTCACCTTGTAACGGGATTTTCTTCCTATATAAAGATCCATAGACCCCCAATAGAATGGAGGACGAAACAGAGACAACTAAAGGAGAGAGCACGAGAAGGATTCTGGAGAGATTCTAGAGCTTTGGATTGGCGGAAGAATCCCCATCTATCCAGAAGATTGGATCAAAGATTGAAGATCGAAGTTGTAAGGACTCAATAAAATTAGGTTTTTCCTATTCTTATTCGAAACAATAATTCCATGGATTCATGTATTACTTTTGATTCTTCCATTCTAGATATTGTTGGCTTACTTACAGCCTGGATCCTCTTTTCTGTTTTACCTTTTCTAACTGCTCCAGTAGTGCGAACCAACTGTTTTCTCTTATGCAGATCAAATCGTAATCAAGTCGTGATCCCATATCTCGCATTAAAGGAAAGAGGAGCGGGGCTGCACAGTTATATATTGAAGATCACAAACTCAACGTGTCGGTGGTCTTTGAAAGAACAAAAGAATAGCAGCCTTACGAAGCAAATCTTATCATACAGGGAGTTTGTGTGATTTGTTCTAAAAGTGAGAGTTCAACAAGGAGCCGAGGTTAAGTATTGCGGGGAGCAATCTTGGGTGTTTGAATTACTTTTGTAATTTGTTGGCGCCATTCGTTGTTCAATAAGATTGACTATCTTGAAGGCAAACCGTCGAGCGTGGATGTACATCAGAGCCTAAGTGCCTGGTGGAACCACGTTAAATCGTGCCTCTGTGTTCCTTGTTCGATTCAGTTGTTCTGCCATTGAAACTCTAGTTGAAGCTTTGTTTCCCTATGATTAATTTCATTGAAAAAAAAAATTTGAAGTGTATTGGGGCAAAGCATCCAAAGCCCAATACAACTCACTTGATCCACAAATCAAGCCAAACGTTCCATGCCATCTTCGTTACTTGGAAGTCAGAGCAATAAACAGAACACTCTTTCCATCTAGGGTTCGTAAAAAACCTTTGATCGGAGAAGTTGATTAAACCGATAGAAGGATACGATTCTACATTTGGTATCAATGCTAACCTAGCGCTGATCAAGCCTTCTGCCAACTAGTGAAGAAAGATCTAATAATATCCTTCTTTTCTTGAACCTTTCTTTCAATCGACTTAAAATGGCAGCTACTACGTCCAGGAATTCTGTTTTTCTTGCATATGGGTTTTCGTAAAATCGCCCGCCTAAGTTTCAGGGTGCTCACTACAGCTACTAGAAGAATCGAATGGAGTTGTTTATAAAGTCAACCAACCCTGCGCTATGGAAGATTGTCATCGACAGTCCAATCAATGTAAAGAACGAAGCTGATAAATGGAGCGATGAGGACATGAAGAATGTTCAGAAAAACGCACAGGCAATGAACCTCATGTACTGTGCACTTTGTAAGGAAGAATTCAATGGAATCTCTAGCTGCTGTTCTGCTAAAGAAATTTGGGATAAATTATGTGTCACTTATGAGGGAACTAACCTGGTAAAGTCATCACGTATTAATATGCTGAAACACGAATTTGAACTTTTCAAAATGAATCACGGATAGTCAATTAAGGATATGTCTGATAGGTTCCAGAACATTGTCAATAAACTACATGCTCTAGGGAAAACTTGTTATAATGAGGATCTTGTTAGGAAAATTCTTTGGTATTTACCTAAGCAGTGGAGACCTAAGATCACTGCGATAGAAGGGTCTAAAAGTCTTGCTTCGATTGGTTTAGAAGAACTGTTTGGATCACTAACTACTCATTAAGAAATTCTAAAAAGAGAAGATAATAGTGATGAAAATAAGATGAAGAAATCAATATTTTTTAAGACTAATTTTGAAACAACTAATGAAGATATTGAAAGTTATGATGATGAAGAGCTTGCTTTACTGTCAAAACACATAAGTAAACTGCTTAAGTATAGAAGAGATAGAAATAAGTTTGTGTCAAATTCAAGAGGGAAAGAAGTTGATAATCAGAAGTCAAATTAAATTAGGAGTGGATTCAGTAGTTTTAACAAGAATAATAAGTCTAGAAAAGAGTCAAATGGAGGTAGTAGTAGCTCTGTAGGATGTTTTAAGTGTGGCAGGAGTGGACACATTAAAGCATAATGTCCCCTTTCAAAAAGAGAAAGGGCATTTCAAGCAACGTGGAGCGACAGTAATGAAAGTGAGAGCTATGACACAGAGCAAACTGAGCAAGCATTAATGGCTACTGCTGTTACTAAAGAAGAAGATTCTTATCTAACTTCCTCCAAGGTAAGCACACTCTCTAGTTGCTCTGAATCTAAAGATTCTGTCTATGATACTGATAATGAGTCTGAAGTTGATTTACATGAAGTTGTTAACTTAAGTTGACTTTAACGTGCTGAATCAAAATATAATGAACTTAAGGCTGTGTTAATTAGCGAATTGGAGAAGGCCAAACTTCTTGAACAAGAAGTCAAACTTTTAAATGAAAAGCTTCATAAGTCAGAAAGGTCCTGTCAGAATTTTAAGCTTAATCAAAGATGCCTTCTAATTCAAAACAAAGTTTTAAAATCTGAGTTGAGACTGTGGTCTACACACAGAAATCAATATTATCTTCCTAAGTTTGCCAGTCTAAAAAGCATTTATCATCAACTTCTTTTATCTGTTGTTAGCAGCCAATGTAATACTTGCTACGACTTTGGAAATCCTTGTTTTGAATGTGTTAAGAATGGTATAAACAGGGCATCCAAGTCTATCTGGATGCCAAAACCACAAACGTGACTATCTTTGGTGCAAGTATGCTATCAAGCGAATGTGGACCAGCATGAGTGGGTTCTCGATAGTGGTTGCTCCCATCATATGACCGGTAACGAAAATATGTTTTGAACTGCTATTAAAACTGATAAAGGTAGAGTCTGTTTTGGAGATAATCGCTCTAGCAAAATTATAGGGTGTGGCAATATTGGTTAGAAAAATAGAACTCTGTTGAAAGATGTGATGTTTGTTGAAATTTAAGACACAACTTACTCTCTATCATTCAAGTCTGTGGAAATGGAAATATTGTCATTTTTTAATCCGATAGATGTTTTGTGAAACGACAATGTGATGGTAAGATTATCTTTCAAGGATATAAAAAGGGTGATATTTAAATCGTTAACCTAGGCTGTGTTGAAGAAATTGATAAGTTTTGTTTGATTTCTATTAAATCTGAAGAAAAACTTGCATGGCATAGAAAGCTAGGACATGTCAGTATTAGTGTTCTTGCCAATCTTGGCAGTCTTGATATTGTGAAAGGATTACCTAAACTCGATTATTCTAAGGATTTCTTTTGTGAAGCTTGTGTTAAGGGTAAACAAACAAAATCTTCTTTCAAATCAAAAATAAATATTTCTACTAACCACTGCCTTGAGCTTTTTCATTTAGATCTTTCCGGACCTACTAATACGAAGTCTCTTGGAGGTAAGTATTATGCTTTAGTTATTGTGGATGATTTTTCTCGCTTTACTTGGATTTATTTACTTACACACAAAGATGAGACCTTTAAGAAATTTTGTACTTTTGTGAAAATAGTCCAAAGTGAGAAGGGATTAAATATTATCAGTATTAGAAGTGATCGTGGAGGTGAATTTGTTAGTCAAGAGTTTGATATGTTCTGTGATGGTCTTGGAATTAATCACAATTTTTCCTCTCCTCGTACTCCTCAACAAAATGGTGTTGTGGAAAGAAAAAATCGTATACTCATTGAGATTGCTAGGACTATGTTGAATGATTATGGCATTTCTAAACTTTTTTTGGGGGAAAGTTGTAAACACATCATGATATATAATTGCTAATAGGGTTCTGATAAGGAAGAAGCTTAATTTAACACCTTATGATATTTGGAAAGGTCCCTTCAAAAAAAAATGATATTTGGAAAGGTAGAAAACTGAATATCAGTTACTTTAGACCTTTTGGTTGCAAGTGCAACATTCTAAATACAAAGGATGTGTTAGGGAAATTTGATGCTAAGTCCAATGAAGGAATTTTTCTTTGATATTCAAATAACAATTGTGCTTATCGAGTATTTAACAGGAGAAATGCTAAAGTAGAAGAGTCAATTCATGTTATTTTTTATGAAAGTCCTTGTCTAGATGTTGATATACAGGATATCGAAGATGAGGATTTTGGACTGACACAGATCAGTCAAGAAATTTCTCCTCCCAGTAACGACTCAGAAAAGGAGGAAACCAGCTCAGTGATTGTTCATACACTAGATCAGAATCCTCAACCACCTCAATACATCACTAAGCGACATCCTTCTGAACAGGTTATTGGTTCTCTTAATACAGGTTTTACCACAAGATCTAAACATGTTTATACTGCTCTTGTCTCTACTATTGAACCAATAAATATTAAGGATGCTCTTCTTGATGATTGTTAGATTTCTTTCATGAATGATGAACTTGTTCAGTTCGAAAGAGGTGATGTTTGGAATTTAGCTGAAAAACTTGTTGATAGACAAATCATAGGTACCAAATGGGTCTTTCGTAATAAAACTAATGAGGAAGGTAACATAATTAAAAATAAAGCTAGGTTGGTGGCACAAGGTTATTGTCAAGAAGATGGTATTGACTTCGATGAAACGTTGATCCCAGTTGCTAGACTTGAAGCAATACGACTTTAGTGTGCCTTTGCTAGTATTAATAGGTTTAAGTTATTTCAAATGGATGTGAAGAGTGCCTCTTTAAATGGTATTATTAAAGAAGAAGTGTATGTGGCTCAACCTCCTAGATTTGAAAATCATGCTTTTTCTGATCATGTTTATAAGTTAAAAAAAAGGCTCTCTATGGATTAAAACAAGCTCCTAGAGCCCGTTTGGTATGAAAAAACTTAGTTATTTTATGTTGTCTAAAGGTTTTCGTAGAGGTAGCGTCGATAAACTCTTTTTATTCTTCATTCTGATCAACATATTCTTCTTGTGCAAGTTTATGTAGATGATATCATTTTGGTTCAACTAATATGCTTCTTAGTAATGAATTTGGAAATACTATGCAAAGTGAATTTGAGATGAGTATGGTTGGAGAACTTTCCTTCTTTCTTGGTCACCAAATTATGCAGTTTGACGTAAGAATTTTCCTTTCTCAAACTAAATATTGTAAGGACATGATTTCTAAGTTCGGTCTGAATAATATCAAACATAGTAACACCCCTATGTCCACTTCGATTAAAATCAAAACTGATATTGCTGGTAGAGAAGTTAGTGATAAATTGTATAGACGAATGATCAGTTCTCTGCTCTATTTAACTGATAGTCGTCCTGATATCTCGTTTAGTGTAAGCGTTTGTGCTAGGTTTCAGTCTAGTCCTAAGGAAAGCCATATGTCTGTGGTTAAAATGATTTTTAGATATCTTAAAGCAACTTGTAAACTTGGTCTCTGGTATCCTGCGTCTGCTTCTCTTGAATTAACCGTCTTTTCGGATTCCAATTTTGTTGGAAGTATCTTTGATAGACATAGTACGTCTGGGGCGTGTTAGTTTCTTGGAAGTTCACTTATTTCTTGGTTTAGAAAGAAATAAAATTGGGTTGCTTTGTCGATGGTTGAAGTTGAATATATTGTAGCTGGAAGTTCTAGTACACAGGTTGTTTGGTTAAAATCTCAATTACATGATTTTGGCTCCCTAAGACAATTGTGTCTTTGCTTTGTGATAACACTTGTGCAATTAATATCACAAAAATCTGGTTTTACATTCCCGTACTAAACATATTTCTATTAAACATCACTATATTAGGGAATTAGTTCAAAATGAGGAAATTATGCTTGAATTTATTGATACTGAAAATCAGTTTGCTGATATTCTTACTAAACCCTTAGGAACAGATCGGTTTTTGCATCTTCGAACCTCCTTAGGCATAATTTCCTTATCAGATGTGTCCATTCTTGCTAAGTCTAATTAATGTTCTTCTTCCTCTTTAATCTTTTCCTGTTCTGTTATATGTGCCTTCCTTTTCTTAATGATTTATTTTAGTACTTATAGTCTCCTTTCTCCGTGTCTCTTCTAATTCTCTATCCCATTCTGTCTTCGTGCCTTCTTCTCTTTTCTTCCTCTCTACCGCATGGAGGTCTTTTATCCCCAGATTGTTGCTCTTACCATGTCGCATGTGGTTTACACCAATGACCATATGCGAGATGCTTCTCGTCGCGATATTTACAATCAATTCTTCCTGGACCGGGACATCCTTCAAATCGTCATCCTTGATACCACTTCCTTCAGTAAGTACAATCTCAAGCCGGCCCCTCTCATTACTAAGAACACACAACTGTGTATCCCAACGTGGTCTACCAATTCTATGTGAATCTGAAGCTGGAGGGTCTTTTTGCATCTGGAAAGTTCAGCACTTTCATTGACGATCACATGACCTTTGTGACTCCTCAACTCCTTTCTTATGTTCTGCGTCTTCCTTTTCATGGAAATCGTATGTTTTCAACTTATGATTTTTACATGTTTAACTTTAAACCTCTGTTTTGAATCTCGGTAGTGTCACGATGGGGATACCTGTAAATTTTTGTTGTCTCATGTTTGGTGCTATGACTTGTTTTGTTGTTCCTAACTATGAGGGCAGCCTTCCTTTTGGTGGATTCATCTCGTCTCTCATTGCATGTCTTGGGATTCCCCTTCAATACTATTTATATGCCACGACTTCTATCGAGCATATCCGTGCTCAGCATGTTCTGCGCAAAGACGGTTGGTCCAAGTGCGTCCCTCTTCCTGTCAATGGCTCAGGGGGAGAAATTCGCTACAACTGCTCAGGAATGGATGCAGACTTGGTGAATAGCGCAGAAAGTGATGCTAAAGCCAAGCTTACTGTTTGGTGTGACCTTGATGATGCTTTAGACTTTCACTACAAGAAAAAGAATTAAAATCCGCAGTTATAACATTGGGGGTTGTGGAACCACCACTATGTAATTACCATTTTGGCGGTTGCATAGTGGCGGTTTTAACCTCCAATGTTAATTTTTAATCATTGTGGCGGTTATAACCTCCACTATGTATTTTTGTGGTAGTTTCATAGTGGGGATTTCAACCTCCAATGTCAAATTTTTATCATTGTGGCGGTTATAACCTCCACTGTGCATTTTTTTTTAAATTTATAGATCCGAGTGAAACTCAATCAGCCAATGGGAAAGATCCAATTTTCTTTTCTCAATTCCTATAAACCTTCTTCTTTCATCTTCAACCTCTCACTTAATCAATCCTTCAATATCCATGGATTCAACACGAAAATAAGGTAGCAATGACAAGGAGCTCCGACCGCCACGAATATTCTCGCTGTCGTCATCTCGAACACTTCTTGGGGGATCTCGTCTTCCTTCTCCACTCCGCCTCCGATTGATTCATTTTCTTATAATCTTTTTGGGTTGTGATTTGGATTGCTATTGAGCTATGCTGGATTTGGGGATGCTGGTTTCTTATCCCGTGGATCCGATTGTGTTGAGCTTCCATTTGGGGAGGTATTGAGATTGGATTTGTGGGATGTTCTTATTGTTTATGTGGAGGAGAGAGTTGTGTGAGGAGAACTTAGTGTTCATGGCGGTTTTGGGAGGAAGATAACTGAGCTTATATTTGCTCAAGGTGGTTTTCGGGCGGTGGCACGGTGGAATTTTGGTGTCGCTGTCGCCTGGTCGTCAGAGTAGAGGTTAAAGAAGAAGGACTGTAAAATTCACCCTAATTTTTTTATTTTTTTTATTTTTAAGAATTAAAACCAACAGTGGCGGTTATAACCTCCACAATGTAACTGCCACTAATTTTTATTATTGGCGATTCCTGACCGCCAATAAATATCCTTTTTGTCAGACGTATTTGTGGCGATTACTTCTTCCAATAGTGGCGGTTGTACATCCGCCACTATATACTCAACAGTGGCGGGTATAACCTCCACCGTTGGAGAAAAAAACCGCCACTTTTGGCCCGTTTTCTTGTAGTGGGAATTCTAACAGTGGCCTATCCACTGTTAGATTGAATAAAATTCATTGTTAAACAGTAATTTTCTCATAGTGGTGGAATGGCTTGAAAATTAATCAAAATCACATCGAGAAATGTGAAAATGGACCGCAATGATCCCAAGAGGCCATTTCAGACAAAATAATCATCAATTAATAAAAAGCACTTAAAAGATAACATCAACACTCAAATACCACGCAAATATGTGTCAATTATGGAGGATTAAAAGTGATATATTTTGAGTCATCACCTCGCCCTTCATGAGCCACCTCCAAAAAGCGTTCCTATGCCTCCCAAACAAATCATCCTCGAAGTATGGTAGCACATTCGCCTAATGCCTCTCACTAACCTAATGGCAAAACCATCCTAATTGAAGTCTCCCTGAAACCCCGAAAGTGAGAAAGAGACCCTGTCATTCGTAGCCCTAAAGGTGTAGATGAATTGCTGCAAAGCTATTGGTGGACAGGGGTCATCTATCTCAAAGAAATTCCAAAGACTCGTAGCTTGGAGAGGCACCTTAACCGTTGGGATCTGGACAGAATCATCCTCCAAGTCAATGGCTAGAAATGGCACAACAACAAGTTCGTTAAGGTCCCAAAATAGGCGGCAGGCCTCACGGTCTTCTAATGCAAACGGAACAAGAGGCAAAGGTGGAACACAAGGGACCAAATCCTGTGATAGAATAGGGGCACGACGATGTGGCATCTTGCAAAAATGACATAAAAGTACAGACAAAACCCACTCACTTTTTTGCAACAGAGATAAGAAATCCGTCGATCATGAGGCAACACTTAGCCTCAATAATTTGTTCAAGGAAAATAGAAATGACAGGAATTGACCGTAAACCACACCAAGCAACACCAATGGATTCAGCAACATAAAGAACAGATGCAGGAGCAAGAAAAAATTAGCAGTTCAACACATTCGCAAAAACTCACCAAACTAAGACCAACACCTAAACTCACAAGTTCAAATAAGCAATCCACACAACACACATCCACACAACCAAACCATAAACAAACAGAACCGGAGAAAAACAAGCAAACAAATCACCAAAATCAGCCCCACACACAGAAACCGAACCAGACACCAATTTCAAAATCACTAAACAAGAGGGAAAACGAAGAACCTAAAAGTTGGTTCGAAAAAGGTGCTGGAATTGGCGGAGGGGGTCAGCCAAACTGAAGTGGAGGTAGACTGGTCGGCAGGTTTATGATCGGTGGAGGTAAGGCCGGCTGGTGGTGGGAGTCAGACGGCGGCCGAGGATGGTGAGAGGAGAGGCGGTTAGCCTGCTTTGGGGAAAAAGAGGTGACGTGCCAATAATCAACTAAGAAAGTATGATTATTAACAATCAAGGTCGTATTCCACGGGGTTCTCTCAATGACTAATACTCACACTTCTCATAGACGGTCTAGACATTTGAAATTGGTTTTGGTTTGATTAAGAAATTCAGAAACAAAGGCAAAGACTATGAATACTAACAAAGACTAAATAAGAGAGCAAAGTGGTTCAATCAAAGACAAAGGAGGTTAACTTGGAAGGATAGTTTCATCATGCTCAAGAGGACTAATTGAACAAACAAGCCAATCAAGGTTGAGTTGCAATCGGATGACCATGCAATTCACTTCTATAGACTCAATGCACTCTCGTAGAACCAAATCCCTATCCTAGCACCACTCAACTTAGGCTCTCGCTCTCAAGCTAAGTGACTAAGGATGCACTCTAAGTGTTTGATGAAATGCCAAGTCACAAAACCCTCTCATAGAACTCTATGACCACAAGGGTAGGCACAACACTCTCATATCAATGTTCTTAACACTAAGAGAATCACCAAAAGACCTATTAAAGCTAAATTGAATGAAAAACCAAGTGCACACCAAGTGTTCGATAAAATGTCTAAGAGAGAAATCATGCAACTATGGTTGAAATAAGATGATCTAATCTCTTAGGACACACTCACTTCAATCCATAGACCTACAATCCATGCAATTCTAGCACTCTCATGCATCAAATCACATTGAATAGACCAAATCAAGCAAACATGGCATAAAATGGCATTAAGAACAAGTCAAGAAATCATCCTCATACAACCAAGATCAATCATGGCAAGTCTATACAATCATGTCTCTACATGGCATAACTACTCTACCCATCCAAGATAAACCCTAGAAACTTAGCCACACATGGCCAAGGGAGTAAAGAGAAGAGAAAGAAGATTGGTCACCAAGAACACCATGGATGAATCCTTGTGATGATCTTCAATTCTTCACTTGTAAGCACTTCTCCCAAGGTTTGTTGGCTTCAATCCTAGCTCCAATGGCTTCAAATTGCTCCAAAAATATGTTCTAGGGTTTGAGGGTTCGTGGGTATGTGTTTGGGGTTCAAGGGAGATGAAAAAAGGCCCAAACTAGTAAAAAACGTGAGATTTTATTGTAACATCTCGTTCCGACCAAACCCGAAGTATTTATTGATTTAATGTATTATAATTTGATGTATATAATATATAATAATATAATATATCTTATTTATCATAACAATATATATAATTTTAAAGAAAGGGTGAGTGGAACGTGGGATTATATCATTAACATTGGGATAACCATAACTTTGGACATAAGCCAAAAGTGCACCGCTTCTTAGTGCTTAATAATACAAAATCGTTTCATTCTTTTGGGAGAGAGGGAAATAAAGGGAGGACGTTTATCCTTATTAATAGAAGAGAACATGGGAGCGGGAGCAGAGAGAGGAAAAGAGCAGAGCGTGAGAGGGAGATAAAATTAAGCTCGGAGTTGTACATGGTTTGTGATGCGGAGGTCATTCTGAATTAGGATTTCGTCAAGGAAGCTAGTATCGAGGTTCCATCGATCATAATTGGTGAGGGATTAGTACGGCATATCGGGTTTGTTGTATCGTGTTATTTACATTTATTCTTAGTATGAACCTAGGAGAACTAGACCGACTGCTTAGGGGTGTATGGAATTACATGTTATACGTGGAACCATGATTGATACGTGTTTTAATTGTCGTGCTTATCAATAAGTGATTTATATGATTCCATGTTTCATGCTTCCTTTAATATCGTTATTATGTGCTATGATATTTATGATTATTAATTTGCTCATATTGCCATTATTTGCGATGTTAGTGTTGGTTGCTAAATTGGATTCATGATTAGGAGAATGACCTGGTACGAGGGTTAGACTCGATGAAGTACTACTATGGGACTCCTAAGTTATTATAAGTCAAGTCAAGTATTGTTATGTCGAGAATATACAAGTCAAGTGTATTAAATGATCGAGTTAAGGTTAAGGAATATCAAGTTAAGAATCATGAACAAGAACACCAGTCATATATGGTTTGGTCTCACGGTCATTCACGTAGCAATTAGGGCTCCCCATGCTATTACTCAATTATCAAGTCAAGTTTATAGTCGCACCCTTTGTATAGTGTAGACTCATTCATGAAATCAAGTTTATAACCTCACTCTTGGTATGGTGAAGGTTCTTTTACAAGTCATGATCACACCCTTAGTGGTGCTGAATAACAAGCAAGCAAGCCCGGGAGAGTTAATAGCATGGGAATAGCCAGGCACCAAATAATTAAAATATGATAAGACGCATGTGCATAACTCAAGGTGGTTGAGTCTTTTGCCTATTGGGATGTCATGATAGCTGAGATTCGATCCTAGTGTTTTGGCTTATGTGCTAGATACATGTTAGGGGTATGCTTTGTTATGAACTCACGATGCTATGATTACACTCACTCAGCTATGAGCTGACCCTTTTCTTTACTATCTTTCCTCTGCTTATCCGTGTGGGTGAGCGGACCAGCAGCAGCAGTAGAGATCCTTGCAGCTTCCAGTAGGTTAGGAGTTGAAGGCTCGATGACGTACGGTCTTCAACTACTCCATGCTTGGACGTCTACGAGGGAGTGCATTTTGGCCAAAGATCCATGTTTTCACTTTCATATGTTTTTGATACATCTTCATGCATATGTTAGACTCTTATGAAGGTGTGGCATGTAAAGGCACATTGTAGTTATCATGTGATCTATGTGTATATAGTGTAGACGTGTATGTGCTTCGCAGGATTGTAAGGATATATATAGCGGTAGTGTGTTTGTAGTAGTGGCATGAGCTAATAACGGTTTTGGATCTTGTGGATAATCATTGGATGTATAAGTAGAAATATGTTATGTTTTATCTAGGTATGATTAGAAGAACTGTTAGGTCCACTATACGAATACTTCATGTCAAATTTTCAAGAAAATATCAAGCTATTGAGCAAGTTAATGTAACACCCAAATCATGTTCCGCTGCAATTATGTTAATTCACTGGTTAGGTGTCATGTATAGGTTAGGGTGTTACAAGTTGGTATCAGAGCCCGGTTTGTCTTCTGCATTATAGGTATGCTACCTTTTTTTCTTGGGACGTCGCGAACCCCCAAAGAGGGGAGGTATTCCATACCCGTACTTGCACTGGCGATCGAGCGGTCGTGTCTTGTGTGGTGTACTGTTAGTGGTCCACATGCATCATGGTTTTGAAATTTGCTGAAAGCCCAGATTACCCGTTCTAACTTTCTACCTAAAGTCCTTAGTTCTCTTGTTTCTTCATTCTGGTTGCTGGAGTTTTTTTTCCTTGTCTCGTGATTGTCTTTGAACATGTTTGGAACTTGATTGAAGTGTCTGCTCTCTTTTGTTTTTGTTAAACTAAACTCAGCTACAATTGTTGTTTGATTGGATTTTTTTTTGCTTGTTCTTGTGATCTAAAAAATGTCTTGTGGTATCACTAATCTCGTCTGATGTAGAATCTTGAACAGTGCATGATTTAAAAGAAAAAAAGCCATTCACAGGCTTAGGGGGGAGATTATTGGCTTACTTAAAGCCTGAAATAATCCTCTTTTCTGTTTTACCTTTTCTAACTGCTCTAGTAGAGCAAACCAACTGTTTTCTCTTATGTGGATCAAATCGTAATCAAGTCGTGATCCCATATCTCTCATTAAAGGAAAGTGGAAGATCAACGTGTCAGTGGTCTTTGAAAGAACAAAAGAATAGCAGCCTTACGAAGCAAATCTTATCATACTGGTAATTTGAGTGATTTGTTCTAAACGTGAGAGTTCAGCAAGGAGTCGAGGTTAAGTATCGCGGGGAGCAATCTTGGGTGTTTAAATTACTTTTGTAATTCATTGGTGTCGTTCGTGATTGAATAATATTGACTATCTTGAAGGCAAACCTTCGAGCGTGGATGTACATCAGAGCCTAAGTGTCTGGTGGAACCACGTTAAATCGTGCCTCTGTGTTCCCTTTTCGATTCAGTTGTTCCGCCATTGAAACTCTGGTTGAAGCTCTTTGATGACACTCAATTTGATGTGATTATCAGCCTCATTTAAGCGACATTTCCTTGCTTAAGACATGGTTTTTAGGGTAGAATAGCGAATATTCAATCAATTGCCCTATCTCGTGCCATTTGTGTTACCTTGGCCCGTTTCGGGTCTATTTGATGGTTTTCTAGTGTTTTCATGTTAGCACAGGTTTTTTCCGTCAAATAAAGTAGCCAAGGACGTGTCTAAGGCATTGGAACCTCGAGGAATTGAACCGGAATCGATCAAGGAGTCATTCAAGTCAAAACAAAGTCTGCCCCGATTTACACTTACATTTTCGCCGAAAATTACCTAAGAATTTCTGCGAAAATCTCAACACAGATTGACTGGCGTTCACCCAAAGGAATTTTCGGCAAAAATTCCTCATTATTTTCGCCGAAAATATCAAGCAAATCCAGATTAATTAGGGTTAAGTATAAATACTTAACCTGGCGGCCCAGAACAGATACGATTCATAATACAGAATTAATACCTCATAATATCAGAATTCTTTGAAGTTCTGGAGCGAAGAGTTAGAGTTCGAAGAGCTGGATAGAGATCGTGACGCCATCCCTTCCATCTCGGAGAATCGGAGCTAGGATTGCAGTTTACTGAAGATCGAAGTCTGCCAAAGTCCTCTAAATTAGGTTTTTCAGATTCTTTTCTGTTCTTCCTCTGGATGATGAACTCTTTCTTTGTCTTTGTTTCTTTTGTGATAAACATGAGTAGCTAAACTCTTAGAGCTTAGACTAGATGAACCCTAAGTGACCTAGGGCTTTAAAGCGGTCACGGATCGGCGGTAATTAGATTCAAAGTTCAATCAGTTTCTCTTTCATGTTTGATTTGTTCTTCATTGTTCATGTTTCTTGTCTGGATTGATCACCTAGATTAGATTCTTGTTAAGCTAAGGATAGAAGCGAACGCTCGCCTTACTTTAAAACATCAAATCGAACAATTAACCTTATAATTGGAGTGTGCCTTTCGTAGGAACCGGTTAGGGTTAATCCACTGCAAGAGTAACTCATAAATCGTTAGTAATCGCACCAGTTAAGTTAAGTCGTTGCGAGAGGCGACCGTACCCGGGCGGCTAATTAATCTTGGTAGCTAGATCGGATAGAGCGAACGTTCGCCAGTCTTAGACCTAAGGGTAAGGAGTTATGGTGGTGTCTTAGAATCCGATTGAATGAGAATTGAAATCCGCTGATCTGTTGATTGCCTATGCTCTGGGAAACGAAGGGGGATTCGAAGTCTAAGCTTGTCTGTCATCTTTGTTTTTCAACCCTAATTTCCAATCTGCTTTAGTTTAATTTTCAATTTTCTTGCATTCTCGTAGATTAGAAGTCGTGGAACTCACACCACCCACTAAGTGTTCAAACCTGAGTGAATTGCTTTTTCTTCAAGAGTAACAAGTACTAGAAGCCTCGTGGAATACGATCTACCCTAGCTTTTTGTTAGCTTTGTTAGTTATTTTTTTGAACGTCGCACAACGATACGTTCATCAAATTGGCGCCGTTGCCGGGGACTTCTTTTACTTGTTGAAAGACGATTTGGCATTTTATTCTTCTACCTTCCATCTTTCATTTTTCCATCCACTACGATTTTACACTGGTTTGTTTGTTTTTGTTATTTGTAGGTTGTTCACAGGTTTATGCATCACCGTCCTTGGACGCGCTCTCAAACCGAACTTGCTAAGAGTTTAGAGCGACCAGGCAGTTCTGCTCCACCTCTACAATCACAGATTCTAAAGAGAAACAGAACCAATCCATCCACCACTCCGATTAAGATAGAGGAACTGAAGGATAGTTCCGCGTCTCCATCTTCGCCGTCATCGTCATCCGCTTCGTACACCGAGTCACTTTCACCTCCCCCATCTCCTACCATGACCGAACAGAAGAGTCTAGCCGACTATAACAAGCCGAGCGCGACTAGCGTTCGATCTGCCATTGCCGTTCCATGCATTGAAGGAGATCCTGACTATGAGATCAAGATTCCATTCTTGACCATGATCTCTAGGGATCTACAATTTGAAGGCAGGCCCCTAGACAATTCGTGCAATCATCTTGCAGACTTCCTTGATCTCTGCAGCACTTTCAAGAGCGGAAACCTCGACAAAAATACTCTTTGTTTGAGAGCTTTCCCGTTCTCTCTAAAAGGCGCTGCTAAGAGGTGGCTTACTGGCAAACCACCTGGCTACTACACTGACTGGGATACTCTGGCTCAGGACTTCGTTGAAGAATACTTTCCTCCTGCCAGAACAACTACCATCAAGGACAGCATCGCCAGATTCTCCCAGAAAGAAGGAGAAAGCTTATATGACACTTGGAACCGATTCCAAGAACTCCTCTACAACTGCCCTCATCATGGATTCGAGCAGAGGCAGTTAGCTGAAATCTTTGCTCGAGGACTTCGAGAAGAATCCGCCAAGTGGGTCAATTCTCTAGCTGAGGGGGATTGCACTACACTCACACCTGAAGCTGCTCTTCTGCACTTCGCAAACTGTGCTTCCAAGTCAAGGAACTGGGAACGACAATCTGAAGGATCAAGGAGCAAGCTCGATCTCGAAGCTACTATCAAGGCAGAAGTAGAGAAGCATTTGAAGAAATCTACCACACCAATCAAACCACCGGCAGCTTCTGTCTACGTTGCCGATTGCGAATGGTGTGGAGCTTGCGCACATAACGGAGGCCGTTGTCAGAATTTTGGTAAAGCAGAAGTCTGGTCAGCTGAAGAGGTAAATTTCGTTCAACAAGGCTTTGTTAATAATCAGAATGGTTATGCTGGCTACCGTAACTTCGGGCAGCAAGGGAACTATCAAGACAGACCTCCCTACAATGCTGGCGCCAACCATAATCAGAATCAGAATACCCGACCAGCTGGTCCAGCTCAGGATCAGAAGCTGAACAATCCGCCGGCAGGTGTCTATCAGCCGCCGCATCGTAATCCGGGTAATTATGGAACTGCTCCTAGCAATCGCCAGAATCAATATCTGAATAACACTTATCCAGGGCAGCAGCACCAGAGAGACAATCATGTTACTGACCTGGACAGAAAGCTTAGCCAGATCATCACCAGACTTGATGATCATGACAGTCAGTTTAAAGCTCAAGCTCTTCTAAATCAAGAACTGATAGCTGCCGGTCAAAGAATTGAGCAGGCTGTGAACAATATCTCGAGCATGCTAGCATCCGGTCGTCCTTTCGGCCAGCTTCCAAGCCAGACAGAGCCAAATCCGAGAAAAGAACAGGCTAAGATGGTATCTGCTCGAACTTTTAGAAGTGTATCTACTGATGCTTATGATGTTTTACGCAGGTTCGCCGAATCTCTAGAGGAGACAGAAGAACAGGAAGTGGCGCCTAAGGAGCCTGCACCTAAGGAGTATGACCCTCCTCTTGCTCCATACGTCGTGAAGCCTCCTTTTCCAAGAGCAATGCTGCCAAATGCAAGGATCGAGACTGGCATGAAGGGATATAAAGAAGGATACCCTGACATTCGTATCAAGAAGCCTTCCTCTCCATATCCAGCTAAGTGCTCTGATCCTGGTTCTTTCACTCTTCCTCTTGTCATTAATGATGTTGAAATAGAGCGTTGTTTGGTTGATCTTGGCGCGTCTGTTAATGTTATGCCTGTGAGTCTATATGAAAAATTGAACCTAGGAGAACTTGAACCGCCTAGTATGCAACTTGTCTTTGCTGATAGATCGCTTTAAAACCCCTAGAGGAGAAATCAAAGACGTTGTTACTAAATGTGGTCCTTTCACATTTTTAGCTGACTTTGTGATAATGGATACCAGTGAAGAAGATTCTACCATTCTGATAAGTCGACCCTTCATGGCGACATCCGGAATGAACATCAACGTTCCGAATGGCTCCTTGACTTTGAGGGTTGGTAAGAAAACTATAACATTCCGCCTTAAAGACGGAATGAAATATGCTCCTAAGAATGAAGAACCTCACTGCTTAGCTGTTGAAACTATGGAGTTGACTCCGGTCAACTCCCGTACTAATGCTTCTTCCAGTGTTGTTAGATCAATTGTTGTTACAGGTGTTGGACAGAATATCAAGCAGAAAAAGAAATCTGTGCCTAAGCCGACAAAGAAGAAGGAACTGAAAGCCTCTTCTAGCTCACCAAGCAAGAAACCTAGCAGACCTCGAGGGAAGAACAAGAAGCAACAGACTCAAATGGTCTGGAGACCAAAAGTTCCGCCAACTTCCACCGAGCCAGCTGCACCACCAATCCGTTCCAAACCACCGGCGTTGGAACAAGTATGGAGGGAGAAGCCAAAAGCATCTCCTAAGGATATACTGACGATCACCGATCCTGGTGATATCAAGCCGAAGATTAAAGAAAAGAAGGAGCCGATCGTTCTCATTCCATCCACTGTCTTCCTTGTGGAAGATGATCCTTTGACAGAACTGTTCGGACCATTCAAGATCACCGACCACCTTCCCGACGGACGTACTAAACTCTTACACGCGAACGGCAATAAATTTATGCTCACCGGAGAAGCCCCGAAGCTCTACTTTTTGAACTCCGATGCTAGCATAAAGGAGAATCTGAGTTGGGATGTCTCCTAATACCGTCCAGGTATCGTCCAGCTCAAGGACGTTAATAAAAGAGCGCTTCGTGGGAGGCAACCCACGGCTGGAGTCAATTTTTGTTTTGTGTCAACCTTTGTGTTTTAGAGTCGGTTCGGGAGAACCAAAAGTGTCAGTTTGTTTGATTTCTTATTTTTCGTGTGTAGTCTGTATGTCATAGAGTCTGTCGCAAGTTGATTGAGGTCTTTCCGATTTTTGTGGATTTAACTGTGATTTTCTGAAGATGGCCGGATTTGCGAAAATATTTTTCAACCGAACAGTACAAAATTTTCGCCGAAAATTCATTACCTTTTTCGCCAAAAATCTCCTTTGAAATTTCACCCGTTTCCCCTGCTTCATAGTTTTCGGACCGAAATATTTCTGTTTTCGGCGAAAAACCGGCTCTTCATTTTAACTCAAATTTTCGCCGAAAATTCTTTAAGGATTTCGCCGAAAATTTCTTTAAAAAACAGACAATCTTTCATTTAAAAATCCGGATTTCCCTCTCTCTCCACACTATTCACTTTCGAAAATTTCAACCAAAACCCCCCCTCTCTCGTTTTCAAACCGCCGCCGACCACCACCCTTTTAAATCGCCGCCGCCGACCATTTCCCGTCGCCGCCGCCGCACCCCTTCCCTCCTTCTTCTGATCACCCAAACCCTAGTTTTTCGTGTTTTTGGCCGATTTCTTCCAACTTGTTCGTTTTTAGCTTTCATGGCTTCAAGGTAAGTTGTAGAGCTTTTCATTGCGAATCTTTTGACATATGGATTGCTGAATTTCGTCGGGGTTGACTTTCGGTTGACTTTTCGGTTTGCCTCGTTTTGCGTGCCGACTGTTTTCGTGTGAACTAGGTTAGCTGATATCGTTGAGCTGTTCTAGCATGCTTAGGGAGTTCTATGCTTAATTTCCATATCATTTGATCATGTGTTGCTTAGCATACGATTGATTCTTTATGTCGTTGACTTTTAAGAAATGTCGGCTTGACCATGACTTGTTCTTGTCCATTTAGCTGCCCTATTTGTTCATTCTCGTTCACATTGTTGTGCTTGCCATCTGAGACCATATTTCACCGATTAATTTCCGAGTTGTGATAGTCTTGCCATGATTAGGGTTCAATGTTCTATTATGTTAACTTTTTGAATGTCGGTTTGACTTCTGAACTCTGATTGTGATAATTCCATGGTAGCTGTTCCGACGCATGTGTTTTACTTGGTTGTGATTCCCGGTTAATCTGCTTTGCTTACCCCCACTCGGTTTTCCTCATTTCTTTGTGAAATTGAGTTTTTCTACTAAGTGTGGGGTAGGGTTTTAGTTGGACTAATCTGGTTTCATTGCTGTTTTTAGGAACACCACTTTTGAGCGCAGGACTAAGGCGCGACTTGACGGCGCCTCGAGCTCAGGAGCTTCCGCTCCCGTTACACCCGCCGTCCATGGCCCTCCACCACCTCTACCTCACCATGTGGGGTACCACCGCACCGTCGCTCGTCTACCGGACTTCTATTTCGAGTGCTTCCAGAAGCTTGAGCATACCCGAGGAGCTAGTGTACGCCCTCTTTCCATGGGGTCGCTCTTCGATCACGATGAGGACTGGCACCGGAACGTGCACGACGCCCTCGCACATGCCGGTCTCCTAGAGCTGACCACCATAGCTCACGACTACCCAGAAATTGCTCTCCAGGAGTTCTGGGCGACCTTTGACCTGGACGAGCACAAGAGGAAGCAGCGACAGAAGGTTATCACCTTCTATCTGGGTGGAATCTACAGAGAGCTGACCTACGATGAGTTTGCTGCTCATCTAGGCATCCCCATCGAGCACTACCAGGGCCATCACCTCGGCTGGGAGGACGATGATGACGATGAGAGGTATCATGCACTCTGGAGCCACATGACTGGAGTGCCCGGTGATCGCCGCACGGGCCACGACTCAGTTAGGTCTCTTTCTCACCCGCTCTTCAAGTTCATTCATTTGGTTTGGCGTCATTCTCTTTTGTATGTTCCAGATAAGGATCGCCACCATATCCTCAAGGACGAGCTCATGCTTCTCCGCGCCATCTGGGAGAGGTATCCTCTTCATCCCGGATGGGTACTTGCTCGCATCTTCCGCCAGAAGACCAAGAAGCGGAAGCTCCCTCGCTCACTCCTGGGAGGCAACTTCATAGGTCAGCTCATCATCTCCTTCGGCCTCAGTAATGAATATGGCCTGAACTTACGTCGAGTACGGACCGTTGGAGGAGACTTGGCGGTCGCGCACAACCTAGAGCTGGACCTCAGTCCCCAAGTAGCAGCAGATCCTCCTCTCCAGCATGTGGCCGAGCCGGAGGAAGAAGATGATTTTGATGAGTCTGAGCCCCAGCCGGAGGCAGAGTTTCATGACCATATACCCTCGTCACACCATCAGCCAGGGTACGTTCACCAGTCGTCGCCGCCTATCCCAGATCCATATCAGGCGCCTCACCCACAGCACCAGCCGCCTCCCGCGGACATTGGAGAGCTGTATGAGCGACTGCAGCAGTGGCGCATCACCGATAACACCGCTCAAGAAGCGAGATGGATTATTATGCAGCAACATATGCGCCACTCCGACGAGCGGTATGAGGCACAGCTGGCGTGGCAACGCCAGCTCGGCGAATTTCTCCACTTTCCCCCTCCCGACACACCTGGCGAGCAGTGATCGGGTTGTATTCCTTTTTCTCGTCCTTATTTTCATTTCTTCTTTTCGGATTTCGATCCAACTTTTTTGTGTGTGGATCTGGGACACTTGTCCCGGTTTCCTTTTTATCTTTCATTTGTTTTTGTTTTGTAGGCAATTGGTAGATTTCTTTTGCTTCAGGTTATGCTGCACTTCCCTCCGCTCTGAAGACCCGTTCTGACCCTCTGAAATCAACCGTCCTCATCCAGGTTCTTACATTCCACTCTAATCTTTAGTTTAAGTCCTGTGAGGACACAGTCCAATTTAAGTGTGGGGTAGGATGCTAGAAAACTTGTATGAACTTGATTGCCTTTGATTGTGTTTTGTGTGCCTCATGATTCCTTTCCAATTTCTCTAGCATTAGAATGGCTCAGTTCTTGATTTTTGATGTTAAGTTGTTGTTCAATCCTTCATAATGATGCTTATACTGCTTAACCTAGAACTTGAGAACCAACGTGTGTACTTTGATGCTAAATTGCCTGTTTATAACAGAATTTTTAAAATCACACTTGTAGTTTGTAGCCTTGATTGCATGAAAATGACCGAATCCGACTAGCAAACCAACTGTGAGCTTTTGATCCATTGCACGTAACTTGCAATTTTAATTCTTTTTGAGTGATTTTCTGTTTACTTGAATGAGTTAGAATTTGCATGAGACCTACTCGAGACCACACGATGACACGAGTTCTAGAATGATAGGGGCACCTAGATTCAGCTACTAAGCCAGATAGCCTACCTAACGATAAAATCCCTTAGGTTTAAACCCTTGAGCTTGGCCTGTTCTTTCGGTTCGATATACATTACATCCATTTCCATTCTTTCATTCCCCGTTGATCCCCTGTGATTGTAGTTCTAGATTGACCTACCGGAAGTCGGTTTGTGGTAACCTACCTATATCCATTAAACAGGTGGTCTTAGCTAGTATGTCCAGAAGTGTAAACCCCTCTAGCAATTAAAAGAAAGAATCAGCACAAAAGAAAAAAAATAGAAAAGAAGAGAAGAAAGAAAAATCTCAAAAAAGAGAAGAGAGAAAAAATCAGAAATAAGAAAAAGTTTCAAAGTTTTAGTTCAATAAACGTTCTTCTTCCTACAAATGGAAGAACGAAGTCAAAAGAAAAGTTGAAAAGGAAAAAAATGTAAAGAAAATAAGTGATAGGTTGCTTGGGGTATCTTAGGACGAGCGTTCATTATTCCACCTGTGTCTGGTTAGATGGTAGGAAGCCATAGATTAGATTCGAGGGAAGTTAGTCGAAAGCTACGCCGCACCAAGCCATCATCACACATTCCCATCATCCATCGCATCATAAACCCTTGTAGTATAGAGATTCATTACAGTCCTAGCAGGGAAGTCCTTCTTGACTAGTACTTGTGTTGTCATAGTGGTTGAGATGTGGTTGAAATGCAAACTTATGACAGAATTCAGTAACAGAAAATGATCGAGAGCAGAAACACGTCCCTAAACACAGTGAGAGTGAGAGTTCCCATTGTACTATATATTTCCTGTGTGAGGAGTCTAGTTGGTCAGGTCAAATTCGTGCATAATTGGTTGCTACTACTTGTCGTGTGCAGATTATTAGTGAGACCAGGTTGTTTGGCTGATAAGTATGCATGATAGGTTTCTTGTTCTAGGATCTATCTGTCTAATAATTCATTGTGTTCAATTGAATTCCAATTTAATCGATCTTTTCATCTATGAACATGAGCGTCTCTATTCAGTTGCTTGAGGACAAGCAAAAGCTTAAGTGTGGGGTATTTTAATGACACTCGATTTGACATGATTATCAGCCTCATTTAAGCGACATTTCCTTGCTTAAGACATGGTTTTTAGGGTAGAATAGCGAATATTCAATCAATTGCCCTATCTCGTGCCATTTGTGTTACCTTGGCCCGTTTCGGGTCTATTTGATGGTTTTCTAGTGTTTTCATGTTAGCACAGGTTTTTACCGTCAAATAAAGTAGCCAAGGACGTGTCTAAGGCATTGGAACCTCGAGGAATTGAACCGGAATCGATCAAGGAGTCATTCAAGTCAAAACAAAGTCTGCCCCGATTTACACTTACATTTTCGCCGAAAATTACCTAAGAATTTCGGCGAAAATCTCAGCACAGATTGACTGGCGTTCACCCAAAGGAATTTCGGCGAAAATTCCTCATTATTTTCGCCGAATATATCAAGCAAATCCGGATTAATTAGGATTAAGTATAAATACTTAACCTGGCGGCCCAGAACAGATACGATTCATAATACATAATTAATACCTCATAATATCAGAATTCTCTGGAGTTCTGGAGCGAAGAGTTAGAGTTCGAAGAGCCGGATAGAGATCGTGACGCCATCCCTTCCATCTCGGAGAATCGGAGCTAGGATTGCAGTTTACTGAAGATCGAAGTCTGCCAGAGTCGTCTAAATTAGGTTTTTCAGATTCTTTTCTGTTCTTCCTCTTGATGATGAACTCTTTCTTTGTCTTTGTTTCTTTTGTGATAAACATGAGTAGCTAAACTCTTAGAGCTTAGACTAGATGAACCCTAAGTGACCCAGGGCTTTAAAGTGGTCACGGATCGGCGGTAATTAGATTCAAAGTTCAATCAGTTTCTCTTTCATGTTTGATTTGTTCTTCATTGTTCATGTTTCTTGTCTGGATTGATCACCTAGATTAGATTCTTGTTAAGCTAAGGATAGAAGCGAACGCTCGCCTTACTTTAAAACATCAAATCGAACAATTAACCTTATAATTGGAGTGTGCCTTTCGTAGGAATCGGTTAGGGTTAATCCACTGCAAGAGTAACTCATAAATCGTTAGTAATCGCACCAGTTAAGTTAAGTCGTTGCGAGAGGCGACCGTACCCGGGCGGCTAATTAATCTTGGTAGCTAGATCGGATAGAGTGAACGTTCGCCAGTCTTAGACCTAAGGGTAAGGAGTTATGGTGGTGTCTTAGAAACCGATTGAATGAGAATTGAAATCCGCTGATCTGTTGATTGCCTATGCTCTGGGAAACGAAGGGGGATTCGAAGTCTAAGCTTGTCTGTCATCTTTGTTTTTAACCCTAATTTCCAATCTGCTTTAGTTTAATTTTCAATTTTCTTGCATTCTCGTAGATTAGAAGTCGTGGAACTCACACCACGCACTAAGTGTTCAAACCTGAGTGAATTGCTTTTTCTTCAAGAGTAAGAAGTACTAGAAGCCCCGTGGAATACGATCTACCCTAGCTTTTTGTTAGCTTTGTTAGTTATTTGTTTGAACGTCGCACAACGATACGTTCATCAAATTGGCGCCATTGCCAGGGACTTCTTTTAGTTGTTGAAAGAAGAACTGGCATTTTATTCTTCTACCTTCCATCTTTCATTTTTCCATCCACTACGATTTTACACTGGTTTGTTTGTTTTTGTTATTTGTAGGTTATTCACAGGTTTATGCATCACCGTCCTTGGACGCGCTCTCAAACCCAACATTCCACATCGTCTTCGTTACTTGGAAGTCAGAGCAATAAACAGAACACTCTTTCCATCCAGGGTTCATCAAGAACCTCTGATCTGAGTAGTCGATTAAACTGATAGAAGGATACGATTCTACAAATATGAGTAGCTAAACTCTTTTTGCTTAGATGAGATGAACCCCAGGTGTTCTACGGTATTCAGATGATGACTTGATATTTGCTTTGTTAATGTGATTCAGATTTTAGTCATACATGCATTTCATTCTTCATGTTTCTATCCTTGATTGATCACCTATAATAGGAGTACGCGAGAACTAACTTGAGCAATAAGCTTTCTCCCCTTAGAAAACTGAAACTTGCATGCGAGGGTTTTTTTTGTATCACCTGAGAAAGGGACGGCTAGTCTAGTTTTCCATTATGAGCAATTCACTGTTACTTTCTTTGCATTAACTTGACTTTAGGTACATGACGCTACGACGCAGTCTAGGGTTTAGTTTGGTAGTGAGGTTATAAGTCACGAGGGGTTACTAGTTTGAGAGTTGCGACAGCTATTGATATCTATCTTGAATTGCGTGAAAGTTGTTTTATCTGTCAACAGTTACAATATCTTAGTAACCAGGGGGATTCGAGGCTAAGTACCTTCATTACCTATTTTTATCACGCTTTTCAATGTTTAGTGCAAATTGTTTTTTTTTTTTTTTTGCAGAGACAGTTCCTAGGAACAAAAGTTGGAAGGAACATCAAGTCTCAACCTAGGAAGTCATGTCTACCTCAATGACCCATGGGAGGTTAGACAAGGCCATACGAGCCACGTAATGGGCAGTTTTGTTACCTAAATGGCGAACCGTTTTAAAGCGTCATGAAGGAGCAAGAATTCTTATGGGAATGATCACTCTTGGAAAGAAATAACTCAACATCTCTTTGTATGTCAACCTACAATACACCAGACAATGGGTACCAACCGTATGCGTCTAAAAAAGTAAGAAGTTTCCTCACAAAAGGGTCCAATATACCTAGGTAAGTAGTTCCGACTACTTTTCCTACCTGCTCCTGATCAGTCAACACCATTTTAACCCATATAAATAAAAGGCTGAATGCACTTAAATAATCATCCAACCGTTGATGAGAAACAACGGTGAAGAAAAGAGCCATTTTCTTAATGAAACAGGATGAGATAATAATAAAATAATAATAATAATGATAAAGGAAAAAAATAAGAAAAAAACTAAATAAGAAAAGAGATAAAATAAACCATCGCCCCAACCACCAGAAAACCGCCACCACCGCCAGAGAACGGTCACCTTTGCCGCGACATTCGCTTCTCGCATATCAATGACCTTTGTCAGTATAGTCTCCATCTGTAAAGGATTCTGCGTCAAGAAAGCATGACTTTGCTAAAATTCAACCACGTCTCTCTCTCTCTCTCTCTGCTAACTACTAACATTTGCTTTACAAACCACATTCCATTCTCACACGGACATTCCCTCCCTCTTTCCACCATCTACACATATCTAAACCTCGACCACACAATCGGCTAAGTCTGATTCTACGCCAACAACCCAACCACCACCGCCACCGGAAACCACACCCCCACTACAAAGAACTGTTAATTTAACGGCGACAATTTAACAGCGGCCACTTAAGTGCCGCTGTCAAAATTATTTAAAAGCGACCATTTAACAGCGGCCCAAGCCCGCTGTTAAATTAGACAGTTTAACAGCGGCCATGGGCCGCTGTTAAATTAAACACACGGATCGCCCTTATAAACCGTCAGATCTAATGTAAGAGATGATTTCAAGCCGTCCGATCTATTTTCCCTTCCCTTCAACCCTAAACGCCTCATCTCTTCAATCCTTCTTCATCGACGGCGGATCCGAAATCCCTTTCCCCTTCATTATTTCGGCCGGCGGTCCTCTCCCTTGGATTTTTTTTCCATCTTCACCGCCTTCTTTCTTCTCATCCTTCTTCTCATCTTCAGCCGGCGTAGCATCTGGGGGATTCTCCTCATCTACTGGTTTCTCTTTCTTCTTCTCTTCTTCTGCTTTCTTCTCTACAAGAATGACGTGTGAAAAAGGGGAAGACGACGGTGGTGGAAGAAGGGGAAGACAGCGGTGGTGGAAGAAGGGGAAGACGGCGGTGGTGGAAGAATGACGTGTGAAGTTGGCGGTGGAAGTTGGCTGCTCAAGATGTGTGAAGACGGCCAGATCTGAATGTGTGTCGCCGGAGTTCTGGCTTTATCGCCAGAGCTCCGGCCAATATATTTTTTCGATGAAATAATTTAACAGCGGCTATAGCCGCTGTTAAATAAATTAATTTAACCGCAGCCACTTTTGCCCGCTGTTATTTGTTTTTCGCATTGGTCAATTTAACAGCGGCCTGTGGCCGCTGTTAAACTTCGATTCTGCCGCTGTTAAATGCAGCATTTTTTGTAGTGCCCTTTCGAAGTCATCGTCGCCGACCTATCACGAGCCATGATGAATACATAATTTGTAGAGAGGAATGTTCGATAGGATATTCATGACTAGGGGTGGATAGAGGTTGTCGGGCATGGGGAATGAATGTCGGTAACCAGCCGTCGGAAGAAGCAATGCAGAATAAGTAACTTCCACATAACATTTTTCAGTTTTATTTACACAAATAATGGTATACCTTTAGTGCAGATTGTTGCAACCATTGCTTGATTGTTTGTTTCTTTGTTTCCTTCTTTGTTTTGGATTACTTGTTGGAACCTCAACCACATACTTGGTTATTTCATTTGCTTTACATGGATTAAGTAGTTATATTTTGGAAGCCTTAGGAAATACGACCAAGTCTGCTTAGGTAGATTAGTATTTTTTAACCCCTATCTAGTATAGATCAAATTTTGGTACCGCTATCACGGCTGTCACGAATTTCTAATCTATATTTGAAAGGGCATGCTTAGTTAAATATTCCTTTCCGTGTTACTTTTTTCTTCCCACATTCGTACTTCACTAGTTTGTGTATTTTTGTTTATATAGGTTTATGACCCCCTCCTCTCACTAGGTATCAACTTCATCTACAAAAGCATAGAGAAGAAGGAGAAGAAGAAGAATTCAAAGACTCAATTATGCATCCTCACCTCATCGGCCCCAAGCGGTTGATAGGGGAAACTGACTCCTTTGGTTTCAAGCTACTCAAAATCCGACTTTGCTTCGTCACCACCACCTACACCAATGGAGAATTAATATACTCGGGCATACTATGCCAAATCGAAGACTAATGCAGCAGCATCAAGCATTCTAGCACCAGAACTAGCAACTAGGACTTCGAGCTAAGGACCAACCTCATCAAATGGTCCATGGCAACCTATACTTCGAATGTAAAGCAGATGAGAATCTGTGCACTCTTCTCACCGAATTCCTCTCCTATTGCGGCACATCCAAGCACAAAGGTGTGGATCCAGATTGCATTAGGATGAGGCTATTCTCATTCTCTCTTCCACGAGCAGTAAAGAGATGGCTAACTGGAAAGCCAGCTGGCACATTTAGGACTTCGGATTCTCTTGCCCAAGCCTTTGTAGAAGAATACTTCCCTCCCACAAGGACTGCTCTAATCAGAAAGCAGATTAGCAGGATGTAGCAGAAGGAAGGAGAATCTCTCTAGGACACTTGGAATCGATTCCAAGAGATCTTAGCTTCTTGTCCACACCATGGATTTCATGATGCTCAAATAGCATTCATCTTTGGGTGAGGCTTAGATCGATCTACTACAATGTTGGTGAATCAACTAGCATCATGCGATAATAACACTCTCACACTTGAAGCCGCTCTAGCTCATTATGCAGATATTGATTCCAAGTCAATAAACTGGCACGAAACTCTTTTGTGCATCCAGTCAAAAGTATTACTCGCACCTCAACTAGCCATGCCCTCAGTATGGATAAGATTGAGAATATGAGAAGAAGTTGGTGGAATACAAAGCTTCACCTATTACCCCATCAACAGCTATTGTCTCCGCATGCGCATGAAGAGGAGAATGCGACAATCAAGGCGGCCATTGCCTCAACATCTTGAAGAATGACACTCCAACCACTGAAGAAGTTGTTTTTGCTGCTAAGAGATACAACAACAACCAACAAGGTTATGCCACTTATCGCAAGAACAACCCCTACAATGAAAGATATGGAGCAGGTTATCAACAAGGAGGACGTCCATATTTCTACTGTCCTCACCCTAATATAGAAGACAAGATCAATTTTGGAGCATATCAACAAGGAGCTGAAAATGAAAAGCTAACTGGTTTTCCTAATTAGAATGTTGGATGATACCAATTACCAAGGACCACTTGGATGCACCGGTAAGCAATACAACCCGCAGCAGCAGAACATACCTCTACCGAAAAATTCTGGATCCCATGAAGAATTGCTTGTAAAGTTATCCAAGATACAAGAAACCATATTTGAGAAGCTTAGTGCACACGATGTGCTACTGAAGGGTCAACAAGACAATCAACATTGATTGGAAGCTTAGATAGAAACGAGTACTAGGACGAAATGGATCGTTATGATGAATTATGTATTTTCTATGATTGTTAGTTGTTTTATAAGGATTAACAAGACGCTAACTATGGACCTCGCAACATGACTACCCCTATTCCCATTGTTATGCAGGTGGGGTGGTCGGCGAGAATAGCTGTTTACCCTTGTGTGATATGATTGTGGTTGTGGAAATGATTGATGGATATTGAGAGCTGAATGATTGTGGATGGTTTATGAATTGGGAATTGTGGTTGGATAAATGATGGAACTGTTGATCTCTTTGTGAAAATATAGAATTGGAAGGAGACTGCGTTATCCCATCCGTAATACTGTATGAGTTAGAGTCTAATTCACTTGGGTGAATCACTGTGACATGGGGTCATGGTTGGTATTGTGGTATCTCCTTAGGGGAAGGATCATTTTAGGATGTGTTTGATGATATATACCTCGGGGAAGGATCCTTTATGGATGATGAGATGGTCGGTAGTGGTGGTGTAGGATAACTCATTGGCACCTAATAACACATCGAGATTTGATTGTGAAGTGAAGTGTTGTGATTGTATTGAACTTCATTGTTGGATTTTCTTGTTATGATGTATTGGTTTGTGTGTGATTGGGTATGTTGGATTGTGATGTTTATAATGTTATGAATTATGAATTCTGATTACTACACCTACGTGATCACCTAGACTGCTCTAGGATTAACAATTGGCTGACTTAGGATTAAGCCCCATTGTTAGTGTTAATTGTGGAGTACTGGGACAACTCCTTGTGGTTTAGATTGACGCATAGTTGAGCCCTGTGGGTTCACTAAGTTTCAATAGAAAACTGATTCCCTTTCCGTTTTCAGATAATCGTGGCTAGGAGGTACTTTGAGTTGGAGTTGTAGCGTTCGATTTTAAGTGGTTTCGGGAAGCATGAGGTAGACCATTGACAGCTAGGACAGGAGTGGAATTTTCATTTATTCACTTGACTTTACATCTTAGTTTTGGGATATTGTATTGGTTTTGAGATTTGGATTGTTGGATTCTAACTATCGGTTTTGTAATGTTTTTGACTATTGGAGGCATCCCTTTTGTTTATGTTTTAATGATGATGGACTTTTATATCATTTTCTTTACTATGGTTCAATAATGACATTCATACTTGGTTCAACCATGGGTTCAATCTGGTTGGTTCAGGATGGGTGTTATAGCTTGCTTTTAACTATCATTGATGTGTTGCAGCCTGCGGTTGATCGTAAAGAGTGGTGAGAACTTCACTACACTGATCTTGTTACTTTAAATATAAGTATCCATCGTGTAGTTGCATTGTTTGGTTTGGTTTTCATTTATGCTTTTTTGTTTGGTTAGTAATGAAACCACGAATGTATCCAATAAGTACGTACACCCCATGTCTGACTTGTCACGACCAATGCGTTGAACGCAACATCAATGTTTGTGTCATTGCTCCTTTGGTGTTCGCCAGGGTAGTTCATGTAGCTTAATGGGACGGCGAGGAAGTCAGTCTCTCAATTGGAAGGGAAGTAGGCGACGTTGGAGGTGGACAAAGATGACGATGAGAGGTACATGGTCACGACTGCGCTCGGCTCATTTGTGTAAGGTTAGTAGGTGTAATGCCGGCCTAAATCAAAGCTAACAGTGAGCAATATTTGAATCGACTGTAAACAATCTAGATGGTAGTCGTTTGTGGGATGTGTGGCATGTTGTTTTAAGACGTTTATTATGGGTACATTAGTATATAGTATATGCAACAATATTTAACTATTTATAAAATTGACTGGAATTGGTGCTTGCTACAACAAGGATCTGTTCGTACACTAGGTATTAATGTAGTATTTGCAGTACATCATGCAATGGTACATTAGTGGTATGTCGTGTTGGGTGGTCATCCATAGCAAGTCCTCTGTTAGTATATAAAGAGTTGAATATGATTGGTCTAGGGATTCACCATTGGTGTATATATATTGGTTTGTGCAGTGTAATATTGTAAAAGTGTTCATCTTATTGAGTCTCACCACTATAAATTCACTATTCAAACCTCTTCTACCGAACAATTATTTTAGCCCAAAATTGGGGTTTCAAAAACACCATTTTCAAAACATCATGCTTTGACAAATACCTCTGTTTTCAAACCCAAAAAAGACCCATAAGTTATAATGAAATGGTGGTTTGTTACAATGTTAGGCATATGTGTTTTTTTACTTTGTTACTCACCATAGATAATGAGCTAAGATTTTGGATGTTGTGGTCCAGAATCTATTTGATTTTAGGTATGCTTAGCTTGTAAGTTTTACGGTGTAAGATATTATTTGCTACATTTGCATGATAGGAGTGTTCAAATGATCAATGTCCTATCTTCCAAAAAGAGAATACAATATACTGATATAGGTTAATTCGGCTAAATTGTTAAAAAATTGATTACTCATATTTAGCAACGGAGTACAACCTTTTTCAAGGGTTGGATTTTTTGTCCAACCTTTTTCTGGCCATTAGATTACTCTTTGACTGCCTTTTCACCATTTTCGACCAATTCAATGGTCTAGCTTGATAGAGTGTATTTAGAACATTCCACACACAATTTAGTTATTTATATTTAAATAAAAATATAAATATTTTCCGGTGAGTCTCTAGTGACCGACCAGCACTCTCCGACGACTTTTCTGGTGACTGTCCTCCGTCTCTGGCAACGCCAAGTTAATTAGTTAACTCTATTTTTTTACTGATAACTAGTTAACCTGATTTTTTTACTGGTAACAATTTAACAGGTTATAAGCAGATAACTAGTTAACACGACTAGATAACTAGTTAACTCAACTAGATAACTAGTTAACCACTATTTTTTAAAGCAATTTAACAACTATTTTTAAGGTAATTTAACAGCTAATACAGTCGAGTTAACTAATTAACAACTCAATTAGATAACTAGTTAACAAGTGACTGAATAACTAGTTAACGATGTTATTTAGTTGATAACTAGTCATCAAAACTAGTTAACTAACTTTATGAACTAGTTAACACGTTATTCGACAACTGGTTTATATATATATTAAATAGTATTCCAACAATGTCAAAACAAAAAAATAGCGATTGAAACTGTAATTATTAATTCTAAATAATCTATAACTGTAATTATTCCCACAATTTAGTATTTACAAATAGGTCACTTAACATAACTAAGTGACAGAAAAATCACTCGTCTTCAACCTATAACTTCGATGACGCTGCTCCATTGCATCGCAACCGCCACTTCTCCGATGTCACTCAAAATCACAACACCAACCCCCACTGACGAATCGATCTACACCTCCTTGATCTTCTGCTTCATCGATCGTTTCATAAGAGCCCTAATCAGCTTCGGCCGGTGGATCATGAGATGCCACCTCCTTCAGCCCAGTGGCATTTTGAAGAACGAATCAACATAGATATTGCTCTGTAATCTTATTAAAACTCCATACTACCTAACAACATCATAGTGTATAACAAGAGAGCGATTTGATCGTTCAACCAAAAAAACACTAACCTCCTTTTATTTATTTATGAAGTTGTAATGGAACCAAGCAGAGAGGGCTGAGCTCACAAAAACAGAGCAAGCCCCCAACCCTACAATGTTGAAAAACAACATAAACCAAAAAGGGGAGAAAAAAAATCAAACACCAGCCCCTATTACCGCAGACAGAGCAAAAACTAACTTACTTCTTGTTGTGCTCATCAATGGCGAACCGAGAAATACCTTCGATGTGATCATTGTTTGAGTTGGGGGTGGGGGAATCGTGGACGCCTTTGAGGACGTGAGGGCGGTGGCGTCGACCATTTGATGATTGGTGACTTGAGAGTTGAGATAGACGATGGTGAAGGGAGTCACGAGAAGGTTTAAGGATTGACAGACGAGAAGCGAAGGAGAGAAGGTTTAAGGATCGACAGAGGAGAGAAGGGGGACGACGAGAGAAGAGAAAGTTTCAAAATGGAGGAACTAGGGGTGGGAAGCTCGACCCGTTTGATTGGGCTTTACCCAGCCCAGCCCGGTCAAACCAGGCTTTGGGCTACCCAGAAACTCGAAATATTAGTAGGCGGCCCGGGCTATGGAAAGTGGGCTCAACCGGGTTTCAGGCTTTCTGGGTAAAGCCCGGAAAAAGCCCGGCCCAGCTCGGACCCGACCCGGTCACCACCACCTAATATCCCCGACAATTATCATTTGTACTGGAAATGCACCTTTTGCCAA
This sequence comes from Linum lewisii, assembly GCA_034768395.1. Taxonomy (NCBI): domain Eukaryota; kingdom Viridiplantae; phylum Streptophyta; class Magnoliopsida; order Malpighiales; family Linaceae; genus Linum; species Linum lewisii. Next base: position 15,499,479 of record CM068302.1, read on the forward strand.
GTAGCAGGAATTGTCGGTCTTGAGGTCTTCAACTATTGTGCTGCTGTTTCCACAACCTTAGCCCCTCCAATAAAATATGGGTGGGATGTGTTTATGTAATCCATTTGTGGAAATATTCAAACGTGCACCAAAACTAAGTGATACAGAGCTACACAACTTAGCAAAAAAAAATTGCAGTCCATACTTGCATTTGTAACCACACAAATGGAAGAGTTCAGGCATACACTATACACCATACACCATAATCCATAATTCATGACCATAATCTTCAAACCAGCTCCATACACCATAACCACACAAAAAAACACTAAAAAGAAGAATAAAAGAGTTCAACTGTTCACGCATCATTCATTATGCAAAAAAACTAGATAGGCAATTAGGCATAACCAATTCATTGTACGCCTCTATGACAGAACAAGCTCCTATGAAACCTTCACCACCACCACCATTGAAGCTCACACAACTTTCTTTCCTTTCCCCTCTGAATCGATCTTGTAGAGCTACAACCACAACAGTTACCATAAGTACCATACATTTTCCAACGGATTTAAGCTACAGACTAAACTTAACTTAAACCTGAGCCAGCATTGCTGATGAAAATCACAAGTTTCCAAAGATAGTTACACTCACGGTTGCAATTCTAAAGCTGTAAACTATGTAACAAAGTAATTCTCTATAACACATTAATGTAATAGTAAACAACACAACAACTTCTTTTGAAATATTGTTGATTTGCTGTGATTTAACAACACAACACCTATTGTGTTGTTAAATCACAGCACATCAACAATATACTTTGGTAATCATAGTATGCTAGAAACGTAAAGACAAGTGTTGAGGTTTCTATTCTTAAGATGTGATTCTAATAAAATGAGTGTATTTGATGTTGTAAAATCTGAATTTGTACTTTAAGTCATACTTGATGTGCATTAAGCCTGGACTGCAAAATCCTGAATGGTCATAAATCACCTAAATAACAGGGAGTAAAACCATCTGCTGTTCTTGAGCCTATCAACTACTACTTTCTTTCTATGTATCAATTTGAGCTACTAATGGCAGTCACTGCAAGAAAATCCAGTTTTTAGTCGCGGATAAATGGCATGTTTGTCACGGATATGACCGCGACAAACAAGCGTTAGTCGCGGATGACGCATCCGCGACTAAAATCACCCATACAAACGGCGTTAGTCGCGATGTGGCATCCGCGACAAACGTTGTCGCGGATAGGTTATCACGGTTTTTTCCATGACAAATGACTTCAGTTCTATTAATGGATCGATTATGGGCTCGATTAATGGTTTGAATATCCGCGACAAACTGAAAATATCCGCGACAAACACCAAAAAGGATTAAAAAGAAATTCTGAAACAAACGAGAATTAATAGCCAATACTGAAACAAACGAACACTTGGAACTAGGATAATTAATATTCATATAGATATCAAACTACGGGAGCACAGAACAAGATGAATAAGGTTTGAAAGAAGCAAGGCCTCGTAAGGGTTGGTCTGAATAAGAGGTCGGCCAATCTTTTGGCAATATCCTTCTGATGCTCAAGAGCCTTCTTTGTCGCGTCCTTATTAGGGTCCAGATGACGGAGGCCAGCGAAGAGAACGAGGTAGCTCAAAGCGGCACTCGCCGCGTATAGGACCAGCTCCTATAGGAACTTTGTCTACGTGAACCTCCCATTGACGGAAGAGGAAGAATAACTTCTAGGGTTTTGATACAGAATTAAAGAGTTTAAGCGGTTAGAATTTTTGTAGCTGGAATTGAGATGGGTGGTTAGAGAAGGATTTGAATGGATTGGATTAAAAGGATGAAAAGAGAATAGAGAGACGGAGATGTTTGTTGGTTGGTTGAACGAGGTTCTGTAATTCTGTTCTTGGGGAATAAGAAAACCAGAAGAATGGCTGAAGGAGAGAGGTTTAGGGTTAGTTTGGTGTGGATGTTAATTTATTCTGGGAAAATTCTGTTTGTCGCGGATATTAATAATTATACGCGACAACGGTTGTCGCAGATGCCGTTTGTCGCGGATAATTATTTATACCCGCAACAACCGTTGTCGCGATTTCGTATCCGCGATAAGCACCAACAAAACAGTTAACCATTGTCGCGGACAATATTCGCGACTAAAAACCGGATTTTCTTGTAGTGAGTGTAATTATTTGCATCTAATTTTTTATCTTATACAAAGGCAAAGGCAAATGAGAGATCAAGGCAAAGGAAAGCCATGTGAGGGAAGAGATATTAGTACCTTCAAATTTCATTTTCATCATCGGAAGTTCGGATGAAATCTTTGTCATTTTCACTATCGTAGCCATCTTCGTTTCCTGCTTCTGAAGTAATTTGAGTCACTTCCGCATTGGAGTCCATATTCGTAGCGCAAGCTACAACCACTACACAAAAAGAACATTAAACTTAGTTACTCTGAAGCATAAGAATGAACAAGTTACAGAAATATATTAACTCTAAAAAATCAACAAGTATAGTCTTCTAATTCTGAAAGGTCCTCCTCCAACTCATTGTACTTCTGTGGTGATGAATTAGCCGATCTGAAACAATCTCCTAAGCAAATGAGAGCCACTACAATTTCAGAACTTAAAGAGCTCTTGAATTAATCCAACACACGACCGCTAGTACTAAAGGTCGACTCAGAAGGCACAGTTGATATTGGAACTCCTAGGATATCCCTTACCGTCTCACATAGCATAGGAGTTCGATGACCATATGTCTTCCACCACCCTAAGACATAATATTTAATACTTGGATCTTGTAAAGTGTGTAAATCTACACGACCCAATTCTAAATAGATTTCCAAGTCATTTTTCTATCGAGTACTAACATTTATATCAACGAGGTAGTCATCAAGATGATCCACACTATGTGCAATACCAGTCATTGCTCTCTCCAGTGTCGTACATTTGGGACTTCTAGATGTACTCCCTAATGAAGTAGATGTCTGATGACTAGAGCCAGTAGCTAAAACATGCTTAGCTTGATAAACCATAAACAACACATTGAGCTCTTCCTTCAACTCACTATGCATAATCTTAGAACGTGTTCGTCCATAAAGCTTTGTGAAAGCATATTTCGCATAATGTAGTTTGTGTCTATGATCAAACACACTAGCTATGTAAACCAACTTGTTCAACTTTCCATTGTTCCCATTCTGTTCATCCCAATACTTCCCCTACTTCTGTAACATAAAGCCATCCATGTCGCTTATTGCTATCTTCGGAATTTTTCATTTTCATAATATGGTTGAAGATCTTGTATATTTCATCTGGATTGGCAAGTTATGGAAAGCTTCCAGGAACGGCAACAACTTTTTCACATTCACCCAATCTTCATGGGTTGGAGGACCAAGCACCTCATTGTCGTACTTTTTCCCACACAAGTCAGGCACGAACTGTAAATCGTCTGCCTCTAAGAACTTGAAAGCTTCCTCATATGGTTCTGCGGATTCCAACATTAGGTAGGTAGAGTTCCACATAGTTGCCACATCCAAGGAACACAACTTTGTGCACATATTTAGTTCCTGAAACAACCAACATCAAGTTATGGAAAGCTTCCAGGAACAGCAACAACTTTCTCACATTAACCCAATCTTAATGGGTTGGAGGACCAAGCACCTCATTGTCGTACTTTTTACCACACAAGTCAAGCACGAACTGTAAATCGTCTGCCTCTAAGAACTTGAAAGCTTCCTCATATGGTTCTGAGAATTCCAACATTAGGTAGAGTTCCACCTAGTTGCCACATCCAATGAACACAACTTTGTGCATGATATGTGTTTGAATATCGCACATTCTTTGAACCTTGCATCTCGAGCTGGGGAGCTACGTACATATGTAACAGCTTCTCGAACTCGTCTTACCGCCATCCCCACATCAAATAACCCTTGAGTAACAATCAAGTTCATGATCTGCGCTACACAACGCATATGCATATATGTCCCGTCCAGCAAATTAGTTCGCCACTCGTAAGTTTTAGCTTTCAAACATTGAATGACAGCATCATTTGTAGAAGCATTGTCGGCCGTCACTACTAAGATGTTTGTTAGATTCCACTCTTGAAGGCATTTGGCAATAGCATCAGCAATATCAACACCTTTGTGACTGCAAATCTAACGGAAATTGATGATCTTCTTGTAAAATTTCCAATCAACCCCAACAAAGTGAGCTGTAATGCAGGTATAATTAAAGTTCTGCACAGAAGTCCAACAATCTGTTGGAATAGAGATCCTCGAGTCACACTTGTTCTAGAAGAATGATTGTAGCTCCTCCTTCCCATTAATGAAGAGTTTCAAACAATCTGCCCTAATGCTTTTTCAACAAGGCATATTAAACAGAGGAGACGCCTATTTCATCATTTCAATGAAGCTTCCCCCTCAACAAACTTGAATGGCAACTCCATACAAATTATCATCTTTGCTATTTTCTGTCTCAACTTTATCGGGTCGTACTTCCAAGGAGTGCTTCCTAGCCCACCCCCAGCTAAAAATTCAACAACATTTTACCTTCTAAAATCTCCTTCCTCTTCTTACAACTCTTAGTGTACTTGATTAGAGAAAACAGCAACCAATACTATTTGGATCGACTTTCAAAATGGATCCACAAAATAGACACTTTGCCTATTTTACTCCTTCAGGATCCCTGAATGAAATCCAATTAGTCCAAATTTCCGATCACTTTCCGGAAACATCCGTGAGACTACTAGGTGGCACTGTTGGTTCTTGTCTAGGAGGAGGTGGGGGCATTGGTGCTTGGGAAGAAGATGATTGGGTCATTGATGGCTCTCTAGAGGTAGGTCGGATTCTAGAAGATGTTTGGGTGCTAGTTTGGCTGCTACTAACTCGTTTCCTTTTCGAAGAACTACCCCGCAACCCACTATCTCGACCTCCTTGATTAGTATTACCTTCCACTGCGAGACCTAATCCATATAAATCAATTTAATAATGTACAAAATATTTAGTCAATGTAATAAATTTAGTCAAATAACATTGAGAGACCTAAGACAATACATGGCAGCATCAATATATAACTTAAACTAATCACCTAAATCAGTAAACCATAATAGCTACACTAAACCAGTAAACCACAAACATTGAATTGAATAGCAGCATCAATATATAACTTACAATTATTACCTAAATCAGTAAACCACAACCCCACAATACATAAAAGTACGTATAATGATTACAATTATAACTTAAACTTATCACCTAAATCAGTAAAGAAACGATGAAGTAGCAATCTCTGAGAGTGGAGAAGAAGGAAATTTCCTACCTAATTTATGAATTTCAGTACTAACCTTATTACGAGGAGAGCCAAAATCCTGTCGAAATCAATTAAGCTTTTTGAGAGCCAAAACTTTGATGAAACAGTTCCGCAATGAAAGCTGCAAAACAGACAAAGTTGAGCACAAATCATAAGTGGTCGAGTCGTGTTCACAGTTATGTAGTATGAACTAAGAAGTCTCGTCAATTACACGAAATCATTACCCTCCGCCATTACGAGTTATTGTATTCAATTCCTACGAACAGATTCAACAGTCAGAGAAATCTGCAACTCTTCAATTACAGATATGAAATGCAACAGATTCAACATCCTAATCTTAATTCCGAGTCGACTTTAGTTGTATGGAAAAGATTATACCTCTAAGCTTGCAAACCCTAGATTACAAGCCAAATACAAAATTATCAAAAGAAGAGATATTATTACCATGTGAAGCGTCCCTAAGTGTTGATGAAGAAACCATCGGCGACCAACGCTTCCCGACTCGGCAGCGGTAGTCGGTAGTCGGCCGTCTAGATTCGAGAAGAGGAGAGTTGGGAAGAGTCGGGAGAATGAAGATTGATTGGAGATTTGCGATGGAAAAAAAGAATGGTGAGAAGAATGACCTGAAGTCCTAAATCACTAAGTCAACAGAAGGGTAGGGGAGGAAAAACACGACCGTATTGATTGGTCGGGTTAAATTCCATGCTTCTCGAGCCCGACCTGGACAGTAGCCTGGACCAGGCCCAAGTTCTTCAAACCACCATCTGGGTAGCCCAAAACTCGGTCAAACCGGGCCGAGTAGCTCGGAGTTCCCACCCCTAGGAGGAACGACGGGTGGGAGTGAGAATTTTAAGGTTAGTAATTATTTTGAAATTTCCGAACTACTCATTTGGTCTGAGTGGTTGGAGGGTTGGACATAGATCGTGTTGCGTTCCCCGTATTTGGCCAAAATATTTCAGTTAAAATTGGGTGGGTTAAATGCCATGGAGTTTGGTGATGGTGAAGAATCAGTCGGCCGAGGTTAAGAGAGTTTGAAATTTTGGTGGGTCCGCTTTGTAAACTTATTTTTGATGAGGAAAGTCCATGGACGATTCGTGTCTTTCTCATAACCACACATCATCACCTTTTATCCTGATAGGTAGACCCCACCCACGTACACCACCATGCCTTTCCCTTCACTCCACCACCACACCACCACCACCACCGTCACCGTCCGCCGCCATGGCTTCCTTTCTCACTCCTCCACCTCCGCCTCACTTCCTCACCCGTCGCTCCCTCTTCCTCTCAACCTCCCTCGCCCCGCTCACTCCACCCCTCCTCCGCCTCAATCCTCCTGACACCACCATAACCGACCGTATCTTCATGGACTTCTCCATCTGCCAGTCCTTATACCGACCTGACCGCACCGTATCCGACACCGTTTCAACCCTATGCACCGATGCAATCCCAATTGGAAGGCTCGTCCTCGGCCTCTACGGCCACCTCGTCCCATTGACAGTCTCCAATTTCAAATCCATGGTAAGTTCCTCTGCCTACAAGAACACCCTCGTCCACAAGGTGCTTCCAGGTCAATTCTTTGTTGCGGGACGGCAAGGTAGGAAGGATTTGGGGGAGGTTAGGCCTCCTGGGGATTTGCCTAGGAATGTCGAGTCGTTGGATCCCAATGCGTTTGTGTTGAGGCATGACAAGGCTGGAGTGCTTTCATTATGTTTGGAGGAGAATGATGATGAGGATGAGGTGAAGCTTGATCCCGATTATAGGAATGTTGAGTTCTTGATTACTACGGGTCCTGGTCCTTGCCCTGAACTGGATAGCAAGAACATCGTGTTTGGAACTGTGCTTGAAGGTGAGTGTTTTTTTTAACTTTTTAGTTAGTTTGTTTAAGCCTTTAAGGTGTTGTACGTAAATCACTGGGTGGTTGTCTAGGTAATGAATTGACTTTGGTATTGGATGTATTGGCTGTGGTGTTTATCGGGTTCACAAGGACAAAGATTGGTTAGATTGCTCCCTGCTCAGTTCAAACTTCACACTAGATCACCATATTGCGCAGTGCAACCTTTTTAGATGGTGGGGCTATGGTCTCTGTCAATCAATGTTAACAAGTATTTGACAATAAGCAGTGTTGTGTATTTAGCAGACACATAGTGTGGTTGATCCTTTCTTGCAGCTGCTGACTCTAAGGCTAAATTATGTTCGCTTCATTCATCAAAACACCAAGCATGATTTATGCTTGTGTTTGTGTAATCTATGAGTTTGTCCATGTTTGATCTAGTCTTTATGTTCATCTCTTCACTTGGTTGCATTGTTGGTGATGGATGCAGGAATGGATGTTGTGACTGCAATAGCTTGGATCCCAACATACAAACCATCAGAGAGGATCCAGCAGTTCAACAATCTGGCAGAGTTTTTTGGGGACGAAAGAGCACAAAATGCACGTACAATCTGGGATAAGCCGCTTAAAACTGTATATATCAGTGGCTGCGGAGAGCTACGAGTTGCAAAGCCTTCTCTTTCCCCTTCCTTGCCCTAATTTGTTTGTTAGTTACTTGTTGTTCAAACTTATAATACTCTACGTGTTTCATTTTTACGTCGTCTTGATGTACTATCCCATTTATAGAAAATGAAGTCTCTCTACTTTGTTAGTTTGGTTGACATGGTTGCATATTTGCACGAACTAAGCGCTAAATGCAGATATCCCTCTATACATAATGCAAGTGTTCCTTGTATGTGCAAATATAATTTTTCAGCAAGGGACAGAATGACTATTACAGTAATGATGGTGAGAAAAACGTTCTCCACGAGGGTTTGTCCCTGATGTGGGATAGAAGTTTAACCTTGGGTGAGCACGCTCAAAGGACTCATCCGTCATAAAAAAAAATAAAACAAAAAAATAAAACAATTGTACCATGTATATATTTTATGGATGGTACAATTTAACATCAAATGTCACACTTACATTATACACTGGGATTGTGTGACAACATTCATTGTTAAATTACATCATTCATTTATTTCATACTGTGGCTTTGGATATGCGTCCAGGAATTAAAGTTTGGACCAGCTCCAAACCCATTCAGAGATTGTGTGACAACATTCATTGTTAAATTACATCATTCATTTATTTCATACTGTGGCTTTGGATATGCGTCCAGGAATTAAAGTTTGGACCAGTTCCAAACCCATTCAGAGGGGCAAAATTGGAAAATAAAAATATTTCATCCCTGCCTTTTTCCTCCTCCTTCCACGGAGCTTCTCGCCGCCGATTTCAACTCTGCTTTTTCCCTTCCTCTTCCGTTCAGCCGGCATCCTCGCGGTCAACACGACGCCACTAGTACCCGCCCCTTCCTCTTCCGTTCTTCCCCAGCCGTCCACTATTGCATCGTCGTTCTAATCTTCTACAACCACAACTCGTACGACAAAGGATCCGCCGTCTCCAACCACCTATTCGAACTACGGTCGAGCCTCGGCTTCGATCTGGTGGAAAAGAACTGTCCTCTTCCTCGGATCCATCCTCTTCTTCCATGGCGGCGGCGGCGGAAAAGCTGGAATCGGAAACGGATCCGAGCGACCATCTTGCCCTTCTAATTAGTCTTCTCAGTCGGCGTCTTCTGGGAGTGTGGAGCAGGCTTCCTCTCCCTGAGTGCTGGGTATTGATCTTCTTCTCTGGAGCAGGCTTTCTCTCCCTGGGTGCTGGGTATTGATCTTCTTCTCTGATCAGTTCAAACCCTACATTTATTTTGCTACAGCAAAGAAGAAAATAGGAAGAAGAAAGGAATGGTATGGTGGGAGGGCCTGAAGAAGAGGACATATTGATACTAAACCTCTAAAAGTGAAAGTGGGAATCAATGGGCAGTAAGCATAAAAGAAACTCTTTCAAAACTAAAATTATTAAAGAAATGATGTACATATTTTAACCCAAATAGTTTGATAATTAATTGACTAATTAAATTCGATAAGTTAACTAGTTAATTCGTTAGGTTAATCAGTTAACTCGAATAGTTAACTAGTTAACTGGTTGGGTTAATCAGTTAACTCGAATAGTTAACTAGTTAACTCGATTGGATAACTAGTTAAATCGATTGGTTAACTAGTTAATTCGATCTTTAACAAAAGGCTAGTTAATTGGATTAGATAACTAGTCAATTCGAGAAGTTAACTAGTTAACTCGATTACAGACGATTAGATAACTAGTTAACTCGATTAAAAACAACATAACTAGTTAGATAACTTGTTAACAAAAAAATCAGTTAACTAATCATGGTAATTCGTTAACTAGTTATCAGCAAAATAACACGTTAACTCGATTGGTTAACTAGTTAACTAGATAAGATAACTAGTTAACAACTTGATAACTAGTTAACTAGTTATCTAGATTAAAAACAACATAATTAGTGAGATAACTTGTTAACAAAAAATTCTGTTACCGATAATCGTTAACTAGTTATCAGCGAAATAACATGTTAACTAGTTCAGTTAACTAGTTATAAATAAAAACCAGGTTAACTAGTCAACTTGTCCTCGCCGGAAAAGTCATCGGAGTTTGGTCGATCTCCGGAAAAGCCATCGGAATTTCACCGGAAAAATCACCGAAACTTTACCGGAACTAGTTAACTTGTTATCTAAATCATGATGTTAACTAGTTAACTCGATTAGATAACTAGTTAACAACTTGGTAACTCGTTAACAACTTTGTAACTCGTTAACTCGATTGGTTAACTAGTTAACTTATCGAGTTGCCTAGTTAGCTCGACTGATTCACTAGATTAACTCGATTAGATAACTAGTTAACTCGTTATCTAAATCATGATGTTAACTAGTTAACTCGATAAGTTAACTAGTTAACTAGTAAAAACAGGTTAGCTAGTTAACTTGTCCTCGCCGGAAAAGTCACCGGAGTTTGGTCGGTCTCCGGAGCCTCACCGGAAAACATGTTAACTAACTAGTTAACCATAAAAATCCAAGTTAACTAGTTAACTAATTACGAATAAAAAAAATCATGCTAATAAGTTAATTGTAAAAATCAGGTTAACTAGTTAACTTGTCCTCGTCGGAAAAATCGCAGGAAAAAGTCACCGGAGAAAAGTCGACGGAAATGTGATTGGAAAAGTTACCGGAAAAAATCACAAAAAAAAAGTCACCGGAAAAGTCACCGGCGGCCGGTGACCGGCGATGGCGGCCGGCGGCCGGTAGCCAGCGACCGACGGCCAGTGACAGGCGATGGCGGCTGGCAAAATTGAACGGCAACAGTTGTTGCCAACAGTAATAAAAAAATAAAATATTTAAATAATAAAAATAATAAAATATTTAAATTAAATATAATAATTTAATTATTTGTGTAAAGTCCTAAATACCCCTAACAAATCTGGACCAATAGATTAGTCAAAAGGTCAAACTATATCTAATGGTTGAGAATGGGTTTGGAACTTTCCAAACCCAAGAAAGTCTTGGACGCTGATCCAGGGAGAGGATCTGCGTCCAAGCTTTTCAGTTTGGAAAGTTCCAAACCAAATATACGGAGGGGCATTTTCGTCATTTTGAAAAAATATAAAACCCTTTTTCCTGTCATCTTTCCACGCACGCAGTCGCAGCCGCCGATGTCTCTAATTGGCATCCGCCGTCCTCCTTCCTCCACCGATCCTCGTCGCATCGGCCGCCCGCTGCTACTCTTCTCGCTCCTCCACCAAACATCATCGGCCGCCACCGGCCACTGATCAACCTATTCGGCGAGATCCGGCCGTACCTCCAACAAATCCACACCTTGGACGAGCTGAGGAGAGGAAAAGGGATTTGAAGTTCTACATGAAGGTAATCGACGGAATCGACGCGAATTTCATACGGTGGAGGTCGGTCCCGTTCACTCATATGTCGATTAGATCGGATTGCGATAGAATAGGATCTGAAATTGAAACTGAATCAAATCTTGAATCCTTCCTCAAAACGAATCATATGGCTGGAGCTCGTTCTATTGTTGCTACAGCGGTGGAGGCGGCGTAAGAAAACATGGCTACGGTGGCATCGGCGGAAACAAGGCTACGGCGGTGGTGGCGGAAACAAGGCCACGCAAATCACTATTTTCCCGATTACAGTTAGGTTGAAGAAGAGTGACTGATTTGTCATGTGGTTAAGTTTAGTGACTGATTTGTCATGTGGTTAAGTTTAGTGACTGATTTGTCATGTGGTTAAGATTAGTGACTGATTTGTCACTTGGCTAAGTTTAGTGACTGATTTGTCACTTCGCTAAGATAAGTGACTGATTTGTCTCTTGGTTAAGATAAGTGACTGAAGAATGAAGATCTAATGGTTGGTTAAAATTTTGTACATGAAGATTGTTAGAATGTATGATTGAGAATTATGGTATTCTGGGTGAATGAAAACTAGTGATAATAGCATTCAGTGGTGTTGTGGGTGATTAACTAAATAGAAAGTTAATTCTTTATTCGAAAAGTTAACTAGTTATTAATTAAACAACTTCGTTAACTAGTTATTCAATCGTGAAGTTAACTAGTTAACAACTAAATAACTCGATAAATTAACTAGATAATAGCTAAATAACCTTGTTAACTAGTTAACTCGTTATCTAAATCATGATGTTAACTAGTTAACTCGATAAGTTAACTAGTTAACTAATTTTGATAACTAGTTATCAACTTGATAAATAGTTAACTCAATTGGTTAACTACTTAACTCAATTCGATAACATGTTAACTAGTTAACTGCAAAAACTCAGGTTAACAGTTAACTAGTTAACAATAAAAAAATATTGTTAACAAGTTATTAGTAAAAACCAAGTTAACTAGTTAACTTATCCTCGCCGGAAAAGTCATCGGAGTTTGGTCGGTCTCCGGAGCCTCACTGAAAAAGTTACCGGAAAACATGTTAACTAACTAGTTAACTGTAAAAACCTAAGTTAACTAGTTAATTAGTTATCAATAAAAATCATGCTAACAAGTTAATAGTAACCTGTTAACAAAAAATCCAGTTAACTGATTATGGTAATTAGTTAACTAGTTATCAATTAAATAACATGTTAACTAGTTCAGTCAACTAGTTATCTACTGATAACATGTTAACTAATTATCTGTAAAAAACCAAGTTAACTAGTTATTTGTAAAAAACCAAGTTAACTAGTTATCAGTAAGAAATCAGGTTAGTTAACTAGTTAAAAACAACTTGACTAGTTAACTAGTTACCTAGTTAACTAGTTAACTAATCATGAGGTTAACTCGATTTTGATAACTAGTTATCAACTAAAAATCTTGTTAACTAGTTAACAACTTGGTAATTATTTAACTCGATTAGATAACATGTTAACTAGATAACTAGGTAACTATAAAAACTCAGGTTAACTAGTTAACTAGTTGTCAATAAAAAAATCTTGTTAACAAGTTGTTAGTAAAAATCATGTTAACTAGTTAACTTGTCCTCGTCGGAAAAGTCACCGGAGTTTGGGTGGTCTCCGGAGCCTCGCCGAAAAAGTCACCAGAAAACATGTTAACTATAAAAACCCAAATTAACTAGTTAACTAGTTATGAATAAAAAAATCATGCTAATAAGTTAATAGTAAAAATCAGGTTAACTAGTTAACTTGTCCTCGTCGGAAAAGTCGTCGGAATAGTCACCATAAAAAGTCACCGGAAAATGTCATCGGAAAAGTAACCGGAAAAGTCACCCAAAACAGTGGACGGCGGCCGGCAGCCGGAGATCGGCGACCGGCGACCGGAGACCGGCGGTCGGCAGCCATGGCTGCGGCAGTGGGTTGATTAAAAACAAAGTATTTAAATAAAAACTAATATTAAAATATTTAATTAAATATAATAATTAAATTGTTTGTGTAAAGTCCTAAATGCCCTTATTAAATCTGGACCATTAGATTGGTCAAAGGGTCAAGTTAGATCTAATGGTTGGAACTGATTTGGAACTTTCCAAACCAAAAAGGTTTGGACGCTGATCCGGTCCCACTGATCCACTCCCTTCATACTGGCACCGGCTCACCAATTATTAAATAAGAAATCTCAACAATTTAACTGGGCTCTTAACTGAGACCCAACGCCAGATTTTTTTTTAACATTTTCATCAATTTTTGCCGTAACGACATGACGATTGATATACGAATGTTAAAAACTCGTAAGCTGGCCACTGATAAAATTGCAATATATACAAATATCAAAGGAGGGAAGTCTCAACTTTCAAGTACAAAAAGAAGACAAAAAAAAGTATCTTTTTCTTTCTTTCTTTTATCACACAAGAAGAAAACCAAACGTTTTTGAAGTAAACAGAAAAGCCCTAATAACTTAGCTTTTGACTCTGGCACCTAACTTTCCTGAGCCTACCCTTTGTAAGCCAAAACGGATTTAATTATCTATACTACTATTGAGCATGCGAAAGTTGATGGGATTGTTGAGTGTGTCCCTTGGGAGATTGCATCTTTGAAGCCATCGCTCGCAACTCGTTTGCAACCTCTGTGAAGCTTGGCCTTTCAGATGGTTCTGATGCCCAGCATCTTTCCATTAATGATTTCCACTCCATATCACAAGACTCTGGCACTGCTGGCCTTAATGTGTTGCTTACAATACCACCTGCATACCAGATTTCGTCATACACAATCATTTGAATATGCCAACAACATCAATGCTGGATGATTAGTTATTACCTATAATCGCTCCGTAGTGCAAGTCAGAATATGGCTCTTCCCCAGTTAAAAGCTCCCACAACACGATACCGAATGAGAAAACATCAACCTAAAGCGAAACATTGTGGACAATTGACAAACTTGGTAAATCTTTGCCTTTATTCTAACCTTGGTGCGTATATAGTAAACAAAATCACAGAACCTTTTCGGAGACAAGGCTGCTGCTGCCATTCAAAAGCTCCGGTGCCATCCACGGAAGCGTTCCCCTCACACCGCCTGAGATAAGAGTTTGACATTTTACCTTGGACAGCCCCAGATCACCAACCTGGAACAAAATTTCCAACGTTAAGGAGAACAAGCATGGCAGAGAGTCGTACTGTGCATCTATCACACATTTGAGGAGAAAGGGAACACCATCAACGTAATCTTAGAAAAAGGTACGGCAAGCAAGAATAGAACAAGAAGCAATACAATTATACTAGTACATCGGCATTGATACCGATAAAAAAAAAGTAGTGTAGGAACCGAAACGTGCATGTAGGAAAGAAGAGACACTAACCTTGCATATCGGACGGTGTGGATCTCTAAGATTAACAAGCAGATTATCACTCTTTAGGTCAAAATGCACTATGTTTTTCCCATGTAGACATTCCATTCCGAAAGCCACGTCCATTGCAATCAAAAGGCGCTTCCGCTTGTCAAGGGTCCTGATAATAATCAGCACTTGCAAGATCAAATTTCAATATCTTACAAGGTGGTGTTTATAATCCATCGAATAATGCTAAAATGAGGGATACAGAAAACCAAGAACCAACCTCTCATTTGTAAGCAAAGCAGTCCGGAAAGAGCCATTTACCATATACTCTGTCACAGTTGCTACAGAACCTCCAGGGCCATCAAGCACGACACCATAAAAAGCCACCACATTTGGATGGTGTAAGTCAGCAAGCTTGATAGCTTCATTCCAGAAATCATCTATCTGATTACGCATAGACCAAAATCGTCAGCAGTTTGAGGGAGGGGTTTAAGAGGTACATATTTACAAGGAAACCACACAACTATATCATGATACAAGAACTGACAAACCATGCGTTCTTGCTCAGAAGGTTTCCCCACAAAACACCTGTCGTTAATTCGCTTAATTGCAACATCCGTACCCCTCCACTTTCCATGATAGACAGTGCCAAAGGTACCAGATCCCAATTCTTGCAACTCTTCAAGGTCACTACTCTTTATAATCTGTTCCAAAGTGAAGGTTCCAAAGTAAACTTATCAAACTGAAACCTCAATATAAAGTAACTGAAGAATATCGTTCTAAATCTTCCAACCTGCAGCCGTCCTGCACCTTCCGACATTTGAAATCCCAAGTTCACTCTTTCTGGCTGTTTGTTCTTCAGATCCTGATGAAACTATGTTTAAGATTCATAAAGGAATAACAGTACACCATGGCACGGGGAACAAAAAAAAAGGGAAAACCGAATCATGGTAAAGGAGAACACACCAACAGTAGCAGTAACATGGAATGACAGAACCGATTTAGCAAAGCTTACCTCAGCTTTAACTTTATGATGTGTTTCCACATCTTTATTGGCGAATTCCATGGATTCAATTCCTTGAGAAGGAGATTCAATTCTTTCATGGCCTGTTAAGCCTGCACTGGGTGTACTCGATGTAAGAACAGAGGCAGCTACTCCCTCAGCAACAGCCTAAAGTTCTTGTTTAATAAGCTTATCCTCGGAGCCTGTGCAAGTACCGACACAAATAGATCACAACAGAAGCTGTTTCCACTATCCAGATGAAACCTAAGCACACGTTACTATAGCTCCAACACAAGCTAGAAAGAAGAATAATTTCTAACCTTTGGATGATAAAGGATGCACCGAACCATGTAGGGTCTGAGAAATTCCACCATCCAACAGCACATCTGGAACTGATTCTGCAGCATTATCCAAAGGGTTTTCCCTGAAAGGATCCCCAGCACCAACCGCATCTTTTCTCACTGCAATCTTAAGAGGTTTAGGAGGAAAATGAGTATCATGCCTAAAGTTCCAAGGGTCCTGGTTGCTGAAAAGGGAGTCTGTCGAATCCTGAATATCCTTAACCGTACGAGATGATGATACAGATACTGCAGATGGTGCGTTCCCACTTAGCGTCAAAGATTCCATGTCCCCGGAAAGAGTATCTGGTAGTAACTTAGAAATGTCATCACTGCTCTCGCTAACAGGTGGGAGTCTATCGACTTGATAGACTGGCTCACCAACATACTGCGGATTCACACAACTGACATCACCAGAATCCAAGAGGCTACCAACCATGGTATGCAGATGTGCTCCTGGATCACCCAGATGTGATGGTTGAGCAACATTATAAGGTTCCATGGGCTGAGAGCTGTGTAGATATGAGAATTCAGCAGTAGGCTGATCTTCAGATTTTACATAATTCAAGTCCGAAACCACTTGAGGTTTGTTAAGTGCGCTATCAAGAAGTAACTCCCTTGCAGCTACTTGCTGGGTTTTCTGATCATTGGCCTGCTTCTTGGGCTCATTAGATAATTTAATTCCGGAAGAACCGTTAATGCCTTCAGTTGGATTCAGCGGGTCGTATGAGAAAAACGAGTCTATTGTATTTACTTTTGAAATGACATGAGGAAGGTTACCTGCAGGTGCCTTCGGAGACTCGTATAGCATTCCTTTAGAAGTTTGAATAGGAGCACCAGCAACACGAGGCACGTCGTGAACATGCATGTTTAAGGGAGCATCTTGGTTAACTGAATGCATAGTTGTTGGTCCATGCTGATGAAGAGAATCGTCTATCTGAAACTGAGGGATTGTACCCATGAACTGTCCATAATCGGACTGTGCATCACATGGTAGACCCGCTATGCCAACAGGAACCGGCAACTTAGCTTTTTCAGGAGCTTCCTTTTCGAGGGAGAAATTTTCTCGTATTCGTCAATTGCCTCAACATTCTGAGGCAACTCCATTGCTTTTGATTGAGCTGGCCCAATTGTCTGCTCCATATGACCAGAGCCTATATGTCGAGCCTACCTTCCCCTGCTGCTCCAGTAACCATTACCCCCCGGTTCATTGGTTGGAGCTTTGCACTGTCCTCCAAATGAAGACTATGATAGACAGGCTCTACCGATGGAGGACTTTGGTCCCGTACAACTGGGTCAGAATGTGCATGAGGCAATGCTTTCTGGCACATAAAATGATCGTCTGGTCTTGAAATTCTTTCAGGATAGGATGCCTGCTGATGACGAATCATTCCATTGGAATAAACTACATGATCTGGTTGTTGAACATGCCTCCAGCTATATCCTCCGCCAAAAATTGCAGGCTGATACATGTTGTAGGTTGGATCAACAGGAATCTGCATTAACTGTGTTCCATATGTCTTTTCATCTGGACAATGGTCCACTCGAGTTTTGTGAGCTTGCATCAATGGCTGCAACATTGTAGGCCTCATGGGAGCAAGAGAGGATGAGGGTGCCATAGTCATGTGGACAGTAGGAATAAACTGATGAGGAGACAAAGAAGCATTAACATCATGCATTGGCTGTTGAGAAAACAATGACCCACCAGAAGACCCCAACATTTGAGGATTCGGATATCCCATTTGTGGAGGCGTATGTAAATAATCCTGGCGAGGATCCCGATAAGCCTGCAAATGAGGTGCACTTGATTGAACGGGCATACCGGTTTGTGGTAACTCGTAACCCATATGATGTTGTTGTGACACGTTAACCGGTGCTGACCTTTCAAAGTCGACCTCATGTGGTGATCTTAAAGCTGGAGGAGAACCGGACTTCATAAGTGGAATACCCAATGAAACAGATGATGCATCTGCTGCATAAATTGGCGAGGTAGGATCCGCATGCAACAATCTTGGACTAACATCTTGAGAGGTGACAGAATTAGCCTTAGGAGTAAGCCCGCCGACTGATAGAGGTCCACTCATTTCCCCTTGACCACTGCCTGATATGCTGTCAACAGCTTCAGCCCCACTAATATCAGAATTCTGAGTGGAAGTCGCACTCGCCATACTTTCCTTCCTCGAAATGACACCAATGTCGCCAATCTCAGCAGTCCCATTAACAGCTTCTACATATCGCTGTTCACTATCGTGCATATCTCCTAAATGAACCATACCAGAAGCATCAAGCTCTGTGGCTGAAAACAAAAAGACCCTTAACTTAGCCGAACCATCCGAAGATCTCTCCACTAACTTGTCATACTCATCCAACATATTATCAAGATCTTCTGGACATGAAACAGACACTAATGCATCCAGGTCCTCATCGGGAAGTTGGTACTTCAAAACAACAGGTTGCGCATACGTATCGACCATCTTCTGCATTAGATCAACAAAATTTACTTCCCTTCTCAAGCTAATGATCCTCGTCTGCCCTCCAACATATCTCAACGCTCCATCAGTAGGTCTAGGCAGAATCTTCCCTCCAAAACTACACAAAAGCTTAATTTTCTTCCCAGAAATCGGATCATCCAAGCCATCTTCGCTGGCGTGATCAGTCCCACCGCCACCACTACCATTCCCCCTCAGTGTTTTCAATGCCCTATCCTGCCCCCGGTTGGACCGGTCCGACCGTGAACCAGTCAGTTCACCGGCACCGATAAATTCCGGTTCAATCCTAGTTCGATCCCGGTTCAACCCTGATTTTCCTATTAAACCTTTGAACCCTTGACCTTGCCGGCTCGACTCCCGGTCCGGTTCTGAAAACCTTGTTCCCCCTATTACCTAAACTCGACTATGACAATACCCCGGATTCAACAATTCATTGCTCCCATTTCCATCAAGCATTGGCTTCGAACCAAATCCAACCAACATTTCACTACTAGATTGATCAACAGCATTACCAACTACCCTGTTCCCCAAATTGGGATTATAACCAACCACACCAACAGCTTGAGGAGCTGCCATACCAATATTCACATTCCCAGCTGCCATTGGGACCCATTGGGGAACGGCTGCCGGCCCTACATTCCTATACCCTACACCAACAAACCCGCCACCGGTATCCGGCACCGCCGGGTAGAAAACCGGTATTGTCGCATCAGGGGAAGAGAAAAATTCAGGGCTCATAACCGCTGCAGCAGCGGTAGCAGAATTAGGGGAAGTACTACTATTGCTGGTTCCCCCGGACACCGCGGCAATGCGGACATCGTCGGCAGTCACCGGATGAGCGACGTTCAGCGGCATCATATCTTTTGAGACTAAGTTGTGATCAAATGCCATGGATAAAAAGGGTGGATTATTTACTCAACAATGCAACGAATAAAGAAAGAGGCGTAATGGGAAGGAATCGCAAACCTAGGGTTTTGTTAAATTGGGTAAACTACCCATTCATCTGGATACGTGCAACAATTGGAGAATCCATCAGAACCTCATCAGTGTAATGGAGAGGAGGAATTTTGAGAGACGCGGAAGGGTAAGTAACGAAAGATTGAGAGGGCGAGTGGTGGAAGAAGATAAAATATAGAAGCAGCTTGAGGAGACGAGTGGGTGCAGCTTCCAGAGCCTGGCTTATTATCTATTGTGTCACTAAGCGTATTCGGTTTGTAACATGGTGGTTAACAAATGTTTCAAATAACAAATGTTTCAAATGTTTCATGTGTTCATTAATTTATTAGGTTTTGTAATGAGTTGATCATTTCATTAAGTTTTCATTCATTTTTTTCAGGGTCAAATACTTGAGTAGTCTCGAAATTTTAGGGCGGGTTATAAACTCATCCCGAAATTTCGTTTTGTTACAGATTCGTCCCATTAGTATGGACTTTATTACGACGTAGTACTATTTGCCATGTCATCATGTCCACATCAGTTAAATACTAATTAAATAATAGTGGAGGGGGGATCGACTGTTGAGGCAGTCAGAGTTTTGCCAGACCGTGAAACATAGTGGATCAAGAGAGTCGATCCTAAAACATCCACTGCTGAACTATGTCCTTGGAATAGCGAATACAGGGACTGATACTGATCCTTAGTGATCGCGACCTTTTCTACCTCACCATGAACGCCATCTGGTTCGTTAGAAGCGCCACTAGGTCCAGCATCCGAACCAGAGAAGCCTTGAACAACATTTGCAGTCTCTACTCTTTTCCTATTGCGATAGCTAGGTGGGTATCCTATTTTCTTGTAACATTTTTCCATGGTATGTCCGATTAGCCCACAATGAGTACACACATGACGTTTGTTACCTTTCTTGAAGGTTGGCGGTCTTGCCGCAAGAACTCGGGATTGCGATGGTTGCGAATCAGCAACAACACCCATCTGCGAAGAAGTGTGACCACCCCTAATCTCTTACTCTTCTTGAACCACCATCGAGAAAACCTGATTAATCGTGGGGAGTGGATCAGTCCTAATGATCTGAGAGCAGGCCGAAGAAAACCCGGATTGAGCCCCCGCGAGAAATGTATGATCTATTCAGTCCGGAAGTAATTTCAAACCGTCAGCAACGCATCACATGTGCAACGAGGTTGGCAAGAACAAGATGGAATTGGCCTAAACATGGCGTACTCATCCCACAAAACTTTGAATCTGGTATAGTAGGAAGAAACTGAAAGGACATCTTGCCTGAAAGACGAGATTTGGTCATGAAGGTCGTTTATGCGGACTAGGCTCTATTGGCTGAATCGCTCCTTCAGATCCAGCCGTCGTATGCTGAATCAAGCCATAGCACAGACTGAGCAATATCTGAAGAGACGGCTCGAGAATCCAACCAAGCACTAGCATGTTCGCTCGACTCCAAGCATAGAACATCAGATCTGTTGCTCTTGGTGATAATTCAGATCCATCTACAAACCCAAGCTTGTTCTTGGTTATCAACGCCATCCGCATTGATCGAGCCCAAGAAAAATAATCTGTGGCACCAACTAACACAGATCCGACGAGTAGCAGGCCGAGATTATCGCCTGTTCCGATGAAGTAGTTGTGATCTTGATCTACCAATCCCGCCGAAGTCGTGGTATTTCCATTATGAGCGTTGAAGCGACCCATCGTCTTGAAGAGAAAGAGTCGAAAGCTTGAAAGCTTGAAGAGAAAGAATCAAAATCTTGAAAGCTTGAAGAGGCAAGCTTGAGAGCTTGAAAACACTCACTGAAGAAGCTTCGTGAGGAAGGAGACGCTCGACTGAAATCAAGGAAACCGAAAAAATGATTTTCAGAAGAATGTAAAAATGGAAGCGTTTTGTTGCTCTGATACCATATTGTGAGATAGAAAATTAGAGAGAGAAAAGTAAATCCCAATGTGCCTGAACCGGCTATTAAATAGAACTGAATGTGACTGCCAAATGTACATTTTAGTCCTTGAACTGTCATAAATTGACATTTATGATTCACATCTTTACAGCAATGGTGTTTCGACAAACGGGGAAGAGGATTAGAGCCATGTTAAGCTTAAGAGTCTCGGCAGCACCTTTGGCAGTGGCGAGACAATAACCCATCACTTGAAATGTTGTTCTGTTTCTGTAATTGACGAACTTCCAAGCGAATAGCAGAATCATTACATATAGCCAGAGAGTGAGTATTCAAGCGCGTTGCTCGACTTCAATCTGATAAACAATCAAGACAAAAGCAGTGAAACAAATCGTAATTTTTTGGAAGAAGAAAGGCAAAGGAGGGAGGATTCTGGGTTTTCAGCAATGAGGAAGAGGAAGAGATTCTGACAGAGGAGGAGGTTGGATGGGTGAGGAAAGTTGGGTTGGTTGATTGGTTGGTTAAGGTTAGAATAGATTGGGTTAGGTTGGGTTGAGTCTAGGGTAGATTGAGTGACATGGACAAAAATTATGAGTTGAATTGTTGATATCATTCCTTAACGGAAAAATGGGTAAAATACTTGAGTAGTCCCGAAACTTTGGGGCGGGTTACAAACTCGTCCTGAAACTTCATTTTGTTACAGATTCGTCCCATTAGTATGAACTCCGTTACGACGTGGTACTATTTGTCATGTCATCATGTCCACATCAGTTAAATACTAATTAAATAATAGACACGACCCGAATCGATATCCATTCAATCGAACCGGTCAACTGAACTTAAAACCAAAAATTCATCCAATTGAACCGTCCTTCTCCTCTCCTTCCACTTCATCTCCTCCAAGGCTCCAACAATCCTTACGCCATGATCCGAGCTTCCCATTTCCCACATTTGTGGAGTGTGACTCCTCTGAAAAAAAGTTTGATGTTTTGGCAATTGGTATTCATATTAACATAATACCCCTGTGTTAATTTCCATTACACGAATTCCTTTCAGTTCCACTACCAAACCTAAAGAAGAAAAGCATAGTCTCACTACGATGTACAAGGAATTTAAAATTCAGATGTGGCAATGGACATGTTAGAGAGGCGACTAGGAGTTGGCCGGAAATTCAACCACCGAAGACTCGGCCTCTTACTTGGCGGCATCAATGCCCTCCTCAAAACCTATCTACTTCCTCCCGAAGACTGCTGTCGCCTCCTCAACCTCTCATGACTACTATTGCTACTACTACTACTTGGTGGCCGGATGGCATAACGGTACCTCACGGCGCCGCACTTGGACGCCGATGCCTTTATGACCCTTGGCGAAGAAGATGATGTTTCTCCAGAAACGCCGGCGCTGCTACTACTAGTTCTGCCAAATCCCCTGAAGCTCCAGAACGGCGCCAACGTCCTGTAGCATCTTTGCGCAATATTGATTCCGCTCATCCTTGTGATCTCAATTCTCAAATGGAAAAATTATTTCTGGGTTCTGGGTTTCTTGGATTTAGCTTCCATGGCGTAAGGATTGTTGGAGCATTGGAGGAGATGAAGTGGAAGGAGAAAGAGGGATAGTTCAATTGGATGAATTTTTGGTTTTGAGTTCAGTTGATCGATTCGTTTGAATGGATTAGATTGATTGGGGTCGTGTCTATTATTTAATTAGTATTTAACTGATGTGGACATGATGACATGACAAATAGTACCACGTCGTAACGGAGTTCATACTAATGGGACGAATCTGTAACAAAATGAAGTTTCAGGACGAGTTTGTAACCCGCCCCAAAGTTTCGGGACTACTCAAGTATTTTACCCATTTTTCCGTTAAGGAATGATATCAACAATTCAACTCATAATTTTTGTCCATGTCACTCAATCTACCCTAGACTCAACCCAACCTAACCCAATCTATTCTAACCTTAACCAACCAATCAACCAACCCAACTTTCCTCACCCATCCAACCTCCTCCTCTGTCAGAATCTCTTCCTCTTCCTCATTGCTGAAAACCCAGAATCCTCCCTCCTTTGCCTTTCTTCTTCCAAAAAATTACGATTTGTTTCACTGCTTTTGTCTTGATTGTTTATCAGATTGAAGTCGAGCAACGCGCTTGAATACTCACTCTCTGGCTATATGTAATGATTCTGCTATTCGCTTGGAAGTTCGTCAATTACAGAAACAGAACAACATTTCAAGTGATGGGTTATTGTCTCGCCACTGCCAAAGGTGCTGCCGAGACTCTTAAGCTTAACATGGCTCTAATCCTCTTCCCCGTTTGTCGAAACACCATTGCTGTAAAGATGTGAATCATAAATGTCAATTTATGACAGTTCAAGGACTAAAATGTACATTTGGCAGTCACATTCAGTTCTATTTAATAGCCGGTTCAGGCACATTGGGATTTACTTTTCTCTCTCTAATTTTCTATCTCACAATATGGTATCAGAGCAACAAAACGCTTCCATTTTTACATTCTTCTGAAAATCATTTTTTCGGTTTCCTTGATTTCAGTCGAGCGTCTCCTTCCTCACGAAGCTTCTTCAGTGAGTGTTTTCAAGCTCTCAAGCTTGCCTCTTCAAGCTTTCAAGATTTTGATTCTTTCTCTTCAAGCTTTCAAGCTTTCGACTCTTTCTCTTCAAGACGATGGGTCGCTTCAACGCTCATAATGGAAATACCACGACTTCGGCGGGATTGGTAGATCAAGATCACAACTACTTCATCGGAACAGGCGATAATCTCGGCCTGCTACTCGTCGGATCTGTGTTAGTTGGTGCCACAGATTATTTTTCTTGGGCTCGATCAATGCGGATGGCGTTGATAACCAAGAACAAGCTTGGGTTTGTAGATGGATCTGAATTATCACCAGGAGCAACAGATCTGATGTTCTATGCTTGGAGTCGAGCGAACATGCTAGTGCTTGGTTGGATTCTCGAGCCGTCTCTTCAGATATTGCTCAGTCTGTGCTATGGCTTGATTCAGCATACGACGGCTGGATCTGAAGGAGCGATTCAGCCAATAGAGCCTAGTCCGCATAAACGACCTTCATGACCAAATCTCGTCTTTCAGGCAAGATGTCCTTTCAGTTTCTTCCTACTATACCAGATTCAAAGTTTTGTGGGATGAGTACGCCATGTTTAGGCCAATTCCATCTTGTTCTTGCCAACCTCGTTGCACATGTGATGCGTTGCTGACGGTTTGAAATTACTTCCGGACTGAATAGATCATACATTTCTCGCGGGGGCTCAATCCGGGTTTTCTTCGGCCTGCTCTCAGATCATTAGGACTGATCCACTCCCCACGATTAATCAGGTTTTCTCGATGGTGGTTCAAGAAGAGTAAGAGATTAGGGGTGGTCACACTTCTTCGCAGATGGGTGTTGTTGCTGATTCGCAACCATCGCAATCCCGAGTTCTTGCGGCAAGACCGCCAACCTTCAAGAAAGGTAACAAACGTCATGTGTGTACTCATTGTGGGCTAATCGGACATACCATGGAAAAATGTTACAAGAAAATAGGATACCCACCTAGCTATCGCAATAGGAAAAGAGTAGAGACTGCAAATGTTGTTCAAGGCTTCTCTGGTTCGGATGCTGGACCTAGTGGCGCTTCTAACGAACCAGATGGCGTTCATGGTGAGGTAGAAAAGGTCGCGATCACTAAGGATCAGTATCAGTCCCTGTATTCGCTATTCCAAGGACATAGTTCAGCAGTGGATGTTTTAGGATCGACTCTCTTGATCCACTATGTTTCACGGTCTGGCAAAACTCTGACTGCCTCAACAGTCGATCCCCCCTACGTTCCATCTTATGGCGATGGAGCTGCGTCTCTAAACAGCAACCCATGTATGGGTTTTTTCCTGTGCTCAAACCAATATGCTAGGTAGTTGGGTTGTGGACTCAAGTGCAACAGATCATGTTGCATCTTCTTTGAATTTTTTGGATTCCTCTATTCCCATTAAGGATATGAGTGTTCAGTTGCCTGATGGTGGTTGATAACATGCAAAACAGGGTATCAAATAACTAACCTAAAAAAGTAGATTATATCGTATTCCCATCTTTGAAGTTTAATTTGTTGTCTGTGAGCAGATTAATTGAGCACGATGCTAACATTATTTCATTCTCTTCTTCAATGTTTGTTTTTCAGGACACAAAGAGAATTCAGATGATTGGTACAGCTAAACTGAATATAGGCTTGTTTTGGTTTCATTCTTCTGTCCAGACTCTATCAGATAAGAACTTAGTGTCCACTTGTTCTTCCAATTTCTTTGATCTGTGGCATTTCAGATTAGGGCACAACTCTTTAGACTCTCTGTGTAAATCGTTAGGATCAAATAATTTGAATGCTTTTCATTATAAAGTGTGTCATTTGGCCAAACAACAAAGGTTGAAATTTCCTTTTAGTATTCTCAGGCACTCTCTGTTTTTTATCTAATACATGTGGATATTTGGGGACCTTATTCCATTCCCTCCCTTGATGGTCATCGTTTCTTTTTTACAATAGTTGATGATTGTTCTCGGTTTACTTGGATTCGGCTTTATGACTTCAAAATCAGAAGCTAGAAAGTATCTCATGGATTTCTATGTTATGGTTCCAGTTCAATCCATAAATCTGTCAAGGTCGTTAGGACAGATAGTGGTCTAGAATTTTCTATTCTTGACATTTATAGTTTGAAAGGGATAATCCATCAGACTTCATGTGTTTATACTTCACAACAAAAGGGTCAGGTTGAACGTAAACATCAGTATATCCTTAGTATTGCTCGAGCATTGTTGATTCAGTCATCATTGCCTATTAGTTTTTTGGGATATGTAGTGATCCATTCTGCGCATTTAATTAATAGATTGCCTAGTCCGGTTTTAGAAGGGAAGACTCCATTTGATATTCTCATGAATGTTACTACATCATATCAACACTTACGTGTTTTTGGATGCTTAACGTATGTTTCCACTTTGGTTCATACTAAGCTCGATCATAGAGCTAATCCATGTGTGTTTCTAGGGTTTCCTGCAAAACACCAAAGGTGTCCTCTATAATCTAGTGACTAATCAAGTCATCATTTCTAGGGATGTTATTTTTCATGAGAAATTGTTCCCTTTTACTTTTCCTAAAGACTTTTTCATTGCTTCAAGGGATTTTAATGATGTTTTAAACTTGTTTAAAGTCCCTCCTTCTGCTGATATCTTCCAACAATATGTTGATATTTCGTCCCCTGTATCTCACTCCACTTCTATTGCCCAATGGGTTCATCTAACCATGATATTAATCCTCAGGTTGGGCCTCAACCCATTCAAGTTTCAGTTCCCAGCTCTTTGGAAGATTGTCCCGATTCCCAGCCTAATCTTTCACGGATCCGTCAGCCTCCGACGCGTTTATGAGATTATTATTGCAATCAGGTTGATTCATGCGTTCAGTACCTGATGAGCCAACCATACCGTGGACATGACCTGAACTGCCACTCACAAGGAGCCAAGTGAAAGCCTTCAAACGGAGCATCAATGCCTACCTAGAAGCTTGGAGCAAAGGAAGACATGAGGAAGATGCAGAGAGGCTGAGGAGAGAAGGTTACACCTTGCTGAGCAGGTTCGTGCCAACGGGACACCAAGACAGTGTCACGCCACTGCTGGGACACGGGTGGCCACAGGCGGACACTCCACATACGGATCACGCCATGCCACGACCGGACCTTAGAGAAGTTGGACACAAGTGATGTGAACCCATGAGTCGGTTGTCCGAGACCCATCACCTTCATTGGTGGGAACCACGACTAAAGTCACTCCGAGACCCGAGCACCTTCTGTTGGACGTCAGCCTTCAAGCTGAACATTCAAAACCTTGGCAGAGAACGTACTAAGACCCACTAGCACACGTAGTCTAGGAACCTTAGTTTCTAGTCGATGGTGCCACGACAGAAGGGTGGAACTTCTGTGATAAGCCTAACCTAAGCTATGCAACAACGAGCAGAGACTTGAGGCAATGAACATAAAGTTCTGAATTCTTATTAATCAAAAAGGGTTTTCTGTCTTACAAGAGAGCTGGCGTCTATTATTTATACTAAAGGAACCGTGAACAAGCTCATGGTTTCCTACTTAGACTAGGAATCAGAAAACATTAAACAAATAAACTAGACTCCTATTTTGACTACTAAAAGTACTTAAAAACTCCTAATTAATCATTCACAAAAGGAGAAATTCGAATCTAACTCTAAAAAGGGAAAAAACAAAAGAAACGTGTGAGGAAAACCCTAATCCGACGGATCCGGCGGATAAACCCTAATTAGGCGTGATCCGGATTAGGAAAGCCGGTGCCGCTTTTGTGTCAGGCCCGGATACGTGTGAGGAAAACCCTAATTCGACGGATCCGGCGGATAAACCCTAATTCGCCAGTCTTAAACCTAAGGGTAAGGAGTTACGGTGGTGTATAGAAATTGATTGAATGAGAATTGAAAACTGCTAGTCTTGTGATCGCCAATGTTCTGGTAATCTAAGGGGGATTCGAAATCTAAGTTTGTCTATCTTCTCGTTAGTCAACCTTTTAATCTTTCTGCCTTTTATTTTCCTTTGTTCATTAGATTAGAAGTCGTGGAACTCACACCACGCACAACTTGTTTAAACCTGAGTAATTTGCCAACATATTTGAGTAGACGATTAGAAGAAGCCCTGTGGAATACGATCTATCTTGCTTTGTGCTTGATAGTTATTTGACTACACGCGCGTGAAAACGTGTTCATCAAATTGGCGCCATTGCCGGGATTCTTCTAATTGTTTGAAAGAAGAGTTGGCAAATTATTCTTCTACCTTTCCGCCTTACCATTTATTTCTCCTCCATATTTCCATGATTTACCTGGGTAGTGCTTCTTAGTTTTGATTATGCAGGATAACAGGTGGGATAACCGGTACCGAGAGCGGTACATCAATGAAGCACCATATATCGAAGATTACCAAGATATGTTACATCAACAACAACAACAAACGGCGAGATTTGACTCCCTCTTTAATAATATCTTTTCAATGCTACAAGGTCACCAAGAGATACACCAACAAGAGCATCGAAGAGGCGCTAGAGATAACCAAGAGATGCTTCATGAACATCAACAATGCTCATCAAGAACCCAATCTGCCTTGGATAATATCTCTTCAATGCTACAAGCTCATCTCGCGACGGACATCAAGCTCGAGCAACCAAAGCAGTTAATGACAGAAGACGCTCAAGAGCTGTTCGAAGAAGAAGATGATGATCCTATCCATGACTATTATGAGCTAGAAGAATCCTTGGTGGTGGTGGTTGATGAAGACATAAAGCCAATCCATCCTGAAGTTGAAGTCGAATAGGAGCACATAGAGATTGAGGAGATACCCTCACCTACACTTCCGCTGAGTCAACCTGTAGATCAAGCCATAGACGAGCACGTGGAAAGCAACAAGGTCATAGATTTAGAAGTTTACATACTCGATCCCGAGAGACCTCTGAATGATCATCAGGTAGAGAAGATGGAGCTCATTGACCATGCCGCACCGTACTACCTCTTTCCTCCTCCAGTAGGAGAATTCAAGAAGAGCTGGTCATCCAACCAGAACCGCGATCTATTGGAGCACTACCGGCTGCATGACCCTTCTAGAGTGCTACATGGCACTCAACCGCTGGCCTTGAAGAAGACGATTGACTTCAAGGAACTCCTAAGTTGGGGTCCCTAACAGGTACCGTCCGGCTCAAGGACGTTAAAAGAGAGCGCTTCGTGGGAGGCAACCCACAGCTGGAGTCTGCTTTGAATTTATTGAGTCAGTCTTTTCGTCGTTCGAGTCGGTTCGGGGGAGCCAAAGTGTCAGTTTTAATTTTCGTTACTTTTAATTTTTGTGTCAGGTTTTTCAAAAAGAAAAAAAATCAGTTAAAAAAAAGGGGTTTTAAAATTAGTATTCGGTGAGAACCTAAAAATTCTCGCCGAAAACTATTCTCAATTTTGAACAGTGGACGTCTGTGTTTTTTTTGTGTGTTTTTCGAAGAAGTTTTCGACGAAAACTTGTGTCTGTTCTTAAAATCAGTTTTATTTTTTCGGTCCGATTCCAACGCATACTTGATCGTCCAAATCGGAGCTCTGTAGCTCCGGTTATCCCCGAAACAAACTTTTCACGTTTTTGGCCAACTTCGTCGCTTTCCGTCCATTTTCTTGAGTCATGTTTTAAAGGTTAGTTGTTGGGTTCAATTTCGAATCTTTTGACATGTTGATTGTTGAATTTTGACGAGTTTAATTCTGGTCTAACCTCGTTTTGCGTGCTTGCTGTTTCAGTGTGATTTTGCTGATCTAATTGTGCTTAGATGATCTAGAATTCTCCAGGAGTGTTGTGTCATGAATATTGTGCCGTTAAAAAAAAATTTCCAAAATTCCCCTAAACCTTCTTTGTTCGTCTTTTTATTCTGTGTGGATCCGGGACACTTGTCCCGGTATCCTTTTGATCTTTTTGTGTGTTTTTGTTTTGTAGGAACTTGGGTAGCTACTCCGCTCTACTCTGGACGCTCGTGTTCATTCCACTACACTGACCACACCTTCCAGGTTCTTCGTATCTCTCTACTCTAGTTTAGTTCTGTAGGACACAAAACCGTTTAAGTGTGGGTAGGAGTCTAGGATTATGCATGATTGCTTGATTTTCTGTGATTCTATGGTTCATTTTGAAATTCTCTAGCATAGAATTGCTCAATTCTGACTTGTGATGTTAAATTGACTTCAATTTGAACAAAAACGTCTAGACGTTCCACTTAGAACCTGTAACCAACGTGTTGGCACTGATATTAAATATCTAGGTCATAACAGATCATAAATCACTCTTGTAGTTGAAACTTGAATTATTTGAATTAATTGACTTGTTAATAACAAAGCTCGATAACACCATTCTAAGATGATTAAATGCTAGCTTTCCCATGTTTTTCTATCCATATTGATCACATGTGATGTGGCTAGAGATTAGACGGAAATCCCAATTCGAAATCTTGTGTAAAAAGTTATAACTAGCTAGGAGTGGCTAAATGGTTAAATCAAGTAATTAAGTTGTGCAAATCAATGTTAAGTTCTTTAAAGTGCTGAAAATAAAGCTAGGCAAGCCCGACACCTAAGTGAAGTGTTCGGGTTGAGCACTAGCATAGGCACAAATACTGTGAGCTAGGCAGGTCCGACACCTAAGCGAAGTGTTCGGTATTGAGCACTAGTATGCAGTAAATCAATGGAGAAAGTTTGAATCTTGAAAGAAATTGTTGTTTAAATCGGTCCTAGCTAGAACATGTAACGTACAGATCTAGAAACGGATGAAGTCGAGTCGATAGCCACGTCACTTTTCCTACCTCCACATCCACATCATGGCTAGAGTTTAAAGTCTTTTTCATTAGAATTGGTGTTATCGTAGTCGGTTAATTATAATTAATTGTTTAGCCAAGAAACGTGCTTTGTTAAAACTACTACTTGAAGTGTGCAAAAATTAGTGAGATCGTAAACTTGTTTGGTTGATGTTCTTACATGTGTAGGTTAAGTTTCTACGTGGAACAGTCTAAACCAAATCGTTAGAATTGAATCTCAGTTTAATCTCGTGTCATTTGTGAATTTGAGTGTGTTCTATTTCAGTTTGCTTGAGGACAAGCAAAAGCTTAAGTGTGGGGTATTGATGACACTCGATTTGACGTGATTTTCATCCCCATTTAAGCGACATTTCATGCCCCTTTGATGCCATTCCGATGAGTATTTGGTGAAAATGTGTTTATTATGTAATTTTAGGCTCCTAGTGCGTACATTGTCCATTTCTTGGCTATTTTTACCCTTTTTGTGAGCTTTTATTGATGTGAACCGCTGCAACCGTGGGCAGACGACCCTTAAACACCACAAGCTGATGATCTAGCAACAGGAAGAAACCGTCGGAACCAAGGATGGAAGAGGACTTTGACCCGCTAGCTATAAACGAGCTAGGAACCAGAAGTATCAAGTCGAGGGCGCCACTTCTAGAGGAGGATACTCTTGATGATAAGCCGGTCCTTCAGTATTGCAACATGCAAATACAATAAGGGTTTCAAGAACAAAGTTCTATAAAGGGGTTGTTTATTTCAAAAAGGGTTGTGTTTTACAAAGGGTGGCCGGCGGCCTCCTTATATAGGTGAGGGAACAAGCTCTCCTCCCTAAAGACTACTTCCTAAATAAGAATAAAATAAAAGAGTCCTATTCCTAAAAAGAATCCTAAAACCCCTAAATAATCATACTAAAAAGGAAAAACAATTAAATAGTCTTAAAAACCGAAAAAATACAATTCAAATAGGACTAAAACACTCAAAAACCCTAATCCGGCAACTTAGGGTTTCCTAGTCCGGGTGGGACTAGGACTCGTCGGGTCCGCCGGTCTCGGGCTGGGCCTTTGCTTCGGCTCTGGGCTTCTTCTCAAACGGTGGTCCTTCGTCGGGCCTTGGGGCCTGATACTCCGGGCTTGTCCAGGGGCTAGGGGCTTGCCAAAAGGCTCGGGCCACATGGTGGCTAGCCTCATAAAGTATTCCCGATCGGCCCAACTCTTGGTCTAGGGCTCGGGGCTGGGCCTTTATGGGGTCTTCTCCATTTCTGCTCGGGGCTTCCTCTCCTAGCTTCGGGCACCTCCTTAGGTAGCTCCATATGTGGCTCTCGTGGGCTAGGGTCCGGCCAGGAGTGGTGCCTTGGAACCAGGGGCTCCTATTCTTCTCAAGACTTGGCTCCGGGTCAGTCTTGGGTGGCCAACCCTTCTTGGCCAGGTACTCTTGAGCTCTCCTGTTCCTGTACTCCAGGAATGCTTCCAGAGGGTCTCTGGAGTGTGCCTCGTCTTCAGGGCCCTTGGAGATTAGGCCAGGACCTATCTGAGGCTTATCCTCAGCCCTAGGGTTTCTACACTCGGCCAGCAGCATGGCGTGGAGTGGCATTTCTTCCTTCTGAGCTTTCCTACCTGCAGGGGGAGACCTTAGCGTATATTTCATCTCATACCTTGGTTTGAGAGCTTGTAGGTGGCCTGCTCTTGGTCCTACACGTTTCTTGTAAGGCCCTAGGGTTCTGCCTCGGACAGGTGACCCTGGTGGGGTGTAGGAGTACGTGCGGGTACTAGGGCAACCAGGCTGGGTCATATCATCCCCCTCTTCTTGCCTTGGATTTGTCCCCAAATCCATCTCAGGTTCTCTCCTAGTGCTCATCACTCTCTTCCAAACTTCAGCAATTTTATTGGCCACGGTCGAGGAAGACTTTGCATCGTCTTTAGACTTAGGAGTGTCACTTGAGTCAGTAATGGACCAAGTCTCGGGTCCTTCAGTGCTTTCTCCATCGGTCTCACTAGCTCCTTCTCCTGAAAAACTATCAACAATAATGTTAAGGCTTGGGGAGGTAGCCGGTGAGAGTTCCTCACTCATTTCCACATCCGGATCCGCATCCGGATCTTCTTCGCTCGGGGCAGCTCTCAAAATTCATCGGGAGGTGATCTCCCATTGAATTTTGGGTGCACACGGGACCGTCGGTGAAGCGTCGGGTCGGGGCACTGGGGTGCCGAAGGCGCTGGGGGTAGGCCATGGCACGTCGGGCAGGGCGGCGGTGGCGGGTAGTGGGGTGTCGGCGGCGGCGGGCAGTGATGCGTCGGGGTGGCTGGGGCCGTCGGGCGTCGGGCATCATCATGTCGGGGCAGTCGGGGTCGGGTAGGACCGCGGTGGAGCGTCAGGCAGGGACGCGCCGGTCACATCGGATGGTGATCCGTCGGGGGCCACGTCGGGTGGTGATGCGCCAGGGGCGTCGGGCAGCGACAAGTCGGAGCCGAGTGCTGGGGGGCCGGGGCCTGGTCGGGCAGGGCCGGAGCCGGGTGCTGGGGCGCTAGGACTGGTCGGGGCGGGCCAGTCGACGTTGGGGCCAAGTGCTGGGGCGCCGGGGCCCTGGTCGGGCAGCACCGGGGCTGGGTGCTGGGGCGTCGAGGCTGGTCGGGCAGCGCCAGTCGGGGTCGGGGCCGAGCGCTGGGACGCCGAGGCCTGGTCGGGCAGCACCGGGGCTGGGTGCTGGGGCGCCGAGGCTGGTCGGGCAGTGCCAGCCGGGGTCGGGGCCGAGCGCTGGGGTGTCGGGGCCTGGTCGGGCAGCGCCGGGGCTGGGCACCGGGGCTGGTCAGGCCCGGTCGGGCAGCGCCGGGGCTGGGTGTCGGGGCGCCGGGTCCTAGGGTTTTAGAGATTAACCCTGCAAACTTCTCAAGCCCTTTTGGCTTAACTTGTTCTCCTTCGTCTGATTCTTCTTCTTCTTCATTCTTCTCATCTTCTTCATCATCTGTCTCGATTCCTCCTTCTCTTATCACCATCATCTGTTGATTAGGGCAGTCCCTTGAGATATGTCCCCTACCTTGACATTGAAAGCATACAATTCCACTGGGACGTGGGTTAGAGTTTTGAACCTTAGAAGTAGGTGGGGTAGGTGTTACCGGTGGTGCCGAATCCCTAGGGTTAGGGTTTGGCCGTGAGTTGGGGCCTCGGGGCTGTTCGGGCTTTCATGGGGCTTGGCTTGCACTCGAGCCTCCTCTACACTGGGTATTGGCTGGTCTTCTCGTGTAGCCCTTCTTCCACTCTCTCTCCACACGTTTAGCTAGGGCTTTGAGATCTTCGTAGTCAATATAGTTAAGTATATTGACTTGGTGCATGATCTCGGGGTGTAGTCCACCCACAAACCTGGCTATCCTTGCTTCGGGTTCTTCTCGGAGGTCGAGTCTGGCTACCAACATCTCTATCTCCTCGGTATATTGTTCCACGGACATGGTGCCTTGCTTTAGGGTTCGGAGAGAGGTGTGTAGGTCCCGGATATAGGTTCCCGGAACAAACTTCTTCCTCATCGTCCTCTTGAGATCTCTCCATGACTCGATGGGGGCTTCCTCATCTCTTTGAACCTGGCTCTTGAATTGGCTCCACCATAGAGCATCATAGTCAGTGAATTCAAGAGTGGCGAGGATTACATTCTTTCTTTCCAAGTAGTGATGGCATTCGAGGAAGTCCTCCATACTCCTCTCCCAATCCAAGTACTCGTCGGCTTCATACTTGCCGGCAAACTTGGGCACGGTGAGCTTGAGTTTGCTCACATCATCATCAATCTCCTGACCTAGCCTTCGGGCTCTTCAGTTTAGATCTTCAGGGCTGTCCTCTCGGCGCTCGTCTCGTCCTCTTCCGGCTTGAAGCCGTGCTAGGGTTTCTTGAACGGCAGCTAGGGTAGCTCCAAGCGTCTAGAGGTGGCCTTCCATGTTTTCTAGTCTTTCGTCTGCCATGGTTAGTACTAGCAAATGGAAGCAAATTTTCTATCCCCTCTTCATAGAAATAAGCTTACAACGAAAGGAAAATAACTTGGCAAGGGTGGCCTTGCTTTCTTTTCTTTTTCTTAACCTCGATTAGGGTTTTGTTGATGGTATGATGGCCACCAATTTTCTCTTGTCTTACAACTCGAAACTGAATTACAAGAATCAAAATAGAAGGGGAATTTTCGAAGCTATTTTCTAAGAAAGCAATAAAGGATATGAATCCAAGATAAACCTGGAGACTGGGATAGAGTGTGGTCCTTGAGCTTGAACCGTGTTCTGATACCAACTGATGTGAACCGCTGCAACCGTGGGCAGACGACCCTTAAACACCACAAGCTGATGATCTAGCAACATGAAGAAATCGTCGGAACCAGGGATGGAAGAGGACTTTGACCCGCTAGCTATAAACGAGCTAGGAACCAGAAGTATCAAGTCGAGGGCGGGACTTCAAGAGGAGGATACTCTTGATGATAAGCCGGTCCTTCAGTATTGCAACATGCAAATACAATAAGGGTTTCAAGAACAAAGTTCTATAAAGGGGTTGTTTATTTCAAAAAGGGTTGTGTTTTACAAAGGGTGGCCGGCGGCCTCCTTATATGGGTGAGGGAACAAGCTCTCCTCCCTAAAGACTACTTCCTAAATAAGAATAAAATAAAAGAGTCCTATTCCTAAAAAGAATCCTAAAACCCCTAAATAATCATACTAAAAAGGAAAAACAATTAAATAGTCTTAAAAACCAAAAAAATACAACTCAAATAGGACTAAAACACTCAAAAACCCTAATCCGGCAACTTAGGGTTTCCTAGTCCAGGTGGGACTAGGACTCGTCGGGTCCGCCGGTCTCGGGCTGGGCCTTTGCTTCGGCTCCGGGCTTCTTCTCAAATGGTGGTCCTTCGTCGGGCCTTGGGGCCTGATGCTCCGGGCTTGTCCAGGGGCTAGGGGCTTGCCAAAAAGCTCGGGCCACATGGTGGCTAGCCTCATAAAGTATTCCCGATCGGCCCAGCTCTCGGACTACGGCTCGGGGCTAGGCCTTTCTGGGGTCTTCTCCATTTCTGCTCGGGGCTTCCTCTCCTAGCTTCGGGCACCTCCTTAGGTAGCTCCATATGTGGCTCTCGTGGGCTAGGGTCGGGCCAGGAGTGGTGCCTTGGAACTAGGGGCTCCTATTCTTCTCAAGACTTGGCTCTGGGTCAGTCTTGGGTGGCCAACCCTTTTTGGCCAGGTACTCTTGAGCTCTCCTATTCCTGTACTCCAGGAATGCTTCCAGAGGGTCTCTGGAGTGTGCCTCTTCTTCAGGGCCCTTGGAGATTAGGCCAGGACCTAACTGAGGCTTGCCCTCAGCCCTAGGGTTTCTACACTCGGCCAACAGCATGGTCTGGAGTGGCATTTCTTCCTTCTGAGCTTTCCTACCTGCAGGGGGAGGCCTTAGCCTATATTTCATCTCATACCTTGGTTTGAGAGCTTGTAGGTGGCATGCTCTTGGTCCTACACGTTTCTTGTAAGGCCCTAGGGTTCTGCCTCGGACAGGTGACCCTGGTGGGGTGTAGGAGTACCTACGGGTACTAGGGCAACCAGGCTGGGTCATATAATTTATGTTGAGCCCCCAGGTTACCACATTATAGAGGACTCTCTCACGAGTCCAATGCTTCAAACGGGGACCAAATCGGAGTTCAAATGGAGCGGGAATGACCGAAACAAGTTGGAATTCTGCCCAGCTCAAAGTGCTGCGTTTTGGAGCTTACACGACGTGTAAGCTAAATGCACTGTGAGCTTACACGCCGTGTAAGCTCCCCAGACGGGAAAATTGTTCCTTTTCCAACTTGTAAAGGGTTTCTAGGGTTATATATAGACTTTTTGAAGCCAGATTGAAGAGATACGAATTTTGGCTGATTAGCCACGACTTAGAGAGGATTAGATAGAGCTGAGAGCCTCCTCGGAGAGCTCGGAGCTAGGAGTTGAAGATCCAGGAGATTGAAGCTTCACCGGAGTCATCGAAATTAGGTTTTTCAATTCTTATATGTTCTTCCTTTGTATGATGATCTTCTTTGTTGTCTTTGATTCTTCTGTTATCATTTTGAGTAGTTAAACTTCTAGAGCTTAGATTAGATGAACCCTAAGTGACCCAGGGCTTTAAAGCGGTCACAGATTGGCGGTAATTAGATTCAAAGTTCAATCTATTTTTCTTTGCATGGTTGTTTTGTTCTTCATTGTTTATGTTTCTCTTCTGGTTGGTCGCCTAGATTAGGTTTATGCAAGCTAGGGTTAGTCGCCAGACAGCTTCCCTGCTTTGGCGCATAAACTTGTCTTTCTTGATCACCTAGTTTAGATTCTTGTTAAGCTGAGGATAGTAGCGAACGTTCGCCTCTCTTTAGAACATCAATTCAACCAATTAACCTATTCATTGGAGTCTGCCTTTCGTAGGAACCAGTTAGGGTTAATCCGCTTCAAGAGTAACTCATAAATCACTAGTAATTGCACCAGTTAGTTTTGTCGTTGCAAGAAGCGACCGTACTCGGGCGGCTAATTTATCTTGGTAGTTAGATCGGATAGAGCGAACGTTCGCCAGTCTTAAACCTAAGGGTAAGGAGTTATGGTGGTGTATAGAAATTGATTGAATGAGAATTGAAAACCGCTAGTCTTGTGATCGCCAATGTTTTGGTAATCTAAGGGGGATTCGAAATCTAATCTTCTCGTTAGTCAACCTTTTAATCTTTCTGCCTTTTATTTTCCTTTGTTCATTAGATTAGAAGTCGTGGAAGTCACACCACGCACAACTTGTTTAAACCTGAGTAATTTTCCAACATATTTGAGTAGACGATTAGAAGAAGCCCTGTGGAATACGATCTATCTTGCTTTGTGCTTGATAGTTATTTGACTACACGCGCGTGAAAACGTGTTCATCAGCTAGGCTTGGGGCTAGCTCCTGTCTGGGATGCTCAAGAGCTCTCTCAACTGTTAGGAGGGTGTATTCCCTTTTGATAATTCGCTCAGCATCCTCTTCGTGTCGATCCTTGCTCCAGGCCGCCATCTAGGTGTTGAGCTTATCCTTGAAGGTTTTAGTTTGGCTCCGAGTTAGGGGTAGTTCTGGCTGGGTCCAAGGAACAAGGGGCTCATTATTCCCCTCTTCTTGGGAAGGATTCGTCCTCGAATCCGAATTTGCATATACTTCATCATAATAGGGCGTTAGGTAAGAAACATTAAAGGTGGCACTAACCCCATAAGTATTGGGTAAGTCAAGGACGTAGGCGTTGTTGTTGATTCTCTGGAGGACTGTAAAGGGGCCACCCCTCTGGGCAGTAGTTTGGACTTCCTTTGTTCGGGGAATCGGTCCTTCCTGAAATGGACCCACACTTGATCTCTACTTGAAAGATCTTCTCCTTTCGACCCTTGTTGGTATTCTGTAAGTACTGGGCAGTCCTTCTCTCGATGTTGGCCTTGGCTTTCTCGTGTAGCCTATTGACATAGTTTGCCTTTTCTTGGCCATCTGCATCCAAAATTTCATGTATAGGAAGGGGGGACAAATCCAAAGGAGTTAAGGGGTTAAATCCATAGACAAGTTCAAAAGGGGAGTATTGGGTGGCTGAATGAACAGCCCGGTTGTAAGCAAACTCCACATGGGAAAGGCAGTCTTCCCATGACTTGATGTTGGACTTGATGATGGCCCGAACCATTTGTGATAGAGATCGGTTGACTACTTCGGTTTGGTCGTCGGTTTGAGTGTGGCAGGTGGTGGAGTACATAAGTCTCGTGCCTATCTTGGCCCACAAGGTCTTCTAGAAGTAGCTCAGAAATTTGGAATCTGGTGAACTGCAGAACAGCGGTTGATCAAATACTACCAAGCTCAAGAGCTAGGGTAGATCGTATTCCACGGGTCTTCTAATAATCGGCTACTTAAAGAAGCTGACAGTTTATTCAGGTTTAAGCACGTTGTGCGTGGTGTGAGTTCCACGACTTCTAATCTAAGAAAATGCAGGGAAATTAAAAATTAAAGTGAAAGACAGATTGGAAATTGGATGATTAAACAAGGATGATAGGCAAACTTAGACTTTGAATCCCCCTTCGTTCACCAGAGCATAGGCAATCAACAGATCAACGGATTTTAATTCTCGTTCAATCGGTTTCTAAGACACCACCATAACTCCTAACCCTTAGGTTTAAGACTGGCGAACGTTCGCTCTATTCGATCTAGCTACCAAGATTAATTAGCCGCCCAGGTACGGTCGCCTCTCGCAACGACTTAACTAACTGGTGCAATTACTACTGATTTATGAGTTACTCTTGCAGTGGATTAACCCTAATTGGTTCCTACGAAAGGCACACTCCAATGATTAGGTTAATTGTTCGATTTGGTGTTTTAAAGTAAGGCGAGTGTTCGCTTCTATCCTTAACTTAAC
The DNA here is from genome assembly GCA_034768395.1 of Linum lewisii. Taxonomy (NCBI): domain Eukaryota; kingdom Viridiplantae; phylum Streptophyta; class Magnoliopsida; order Malpighiales; family Linaceae; genus Linum; species Linum lewisii. The sequence goes on from CM068302.1 coordinate 15,538,318, forward strand.
AAGAATCTAATCTAGGTGATCAATCCAGACAAGAAACATGAACAACGAAGAACGAATCAAACATGAAAGAGAAAATGATTGAACTTTGAATCTAATCACCGCCGATCCGTGACGGCTTTAAAGCCCTGGGTCACTTTCGGTTCATCTAGCCTAAGCTCTGAGAGCTTAGCTACTCAAGTTCATAACAAAAGAATCAAAGACAGAAACAGAGTTCATCATACAGAGGAAGAACAAATAAGAACTGAAAAACCTAATTCTGATGACTCTGGCAAAGCTTTGCTCTCCGATAATCTTCAATCCTAGCTCCGAGTCTCCGAGGTGAAGGAATGGCGTCACGATCTCTTCCTCGCTCTTCGAACTCTAAACTCTCTTCCAGAACTCGTGAGAATTCTGAAATTATGATGTATTATGTGGTATATGTCTTTATGGGCCGCCAGTTAAGTATTTATACTTAACCCTAGTACCGCCGGATTTTGTCTAGAATTTTCACTGAAAACCTGTGAAGTTTTCACCGAAAATTCCTTTGTAAATTGACTGAGTGCTCGGCTGGTTTCTCTTGTGATTTTTGGACCTTAGGGTTCTCGGCGAAAACTTGGAGTTTTCGCCAAAAACTTCTTCATATCAGCACTGCTGATTCCTTCATGAGTTTTCACCGAAACCCTGGGGTATTTTCGTAAAAAACTGTGGTGTAAATTGGAGCAGGATTTGGTTCGACTTGATTGACTCCTCGGATTGATTCCGGTGCGATTCCTTGAGGTTCCAACGCCTTAGATACGTCTTTGGCTACTCTATTTGACGGCAAAAACCTGTGCTATCATAAAAACACTAGAACACCATCAAATAGACCCGAAACAGGCCAAAGTAACACAAAGGGCACGAGATAGAGCAATTGAGTGAATATTCGTTATTCTACCCTAAAAACCATGTCTTAAGCAAGGAAATGTCGCTTAAATGAGGCTGATAATGTCGTCAAATCGAGTGTCATCAAAATACCCCACACTTAAGCTTTTGTTTGTCCTCAAGCAAACTGAATAGAACACACTCATGTTCACAAATGATAAGATCGATTAAATTGGAGTTCAAGCATACACAATTAATTATTAGACAGATAATACCTAGAACAAGAAACCTAGCATGCATACTGATCAGCCAAACAACCTGGTCTCACTAAAAACTGCACACGACAAGTAATAGTAGCCAATTATGCACGAATTTGACCTGACCGACCAGACTCCTCACACAGGAAATATTTAGTATAAGGGAAACTCTCACTCTCTGTGTTTAAAGACATGTTTTCTGCTCTCAATCATTTTCTGTCACTGAATTCTGTCATAAGTTTGCATTTCGACCACATCTCCACCACTGTGACAACACGAGGAACTAGTCAAGAAGGACTTCCCTGCTAGGACTGTAACGAATTCTACACTACAAAGGTTTATAATGAGATGGATGATGGGAACGAATGATGAAGGCTTTGGTGCGGTGTAGCTTTCGACTAACTTCCCTCGAGTCTAGTCTATGGCTTCCTACCGTCTAACCAGACACGGGTGGAATAGTGTACGCTCGTCCTACGATACCCTCAAGCAACCTAGCACTTTATTATTGTTATATTTTTTCTTTACACACATTTTTCTAACTTTTCTTCGTTCTTCCATAAGTAGGGAGGAGAACGTTTATTGAACTAAAAACTTGAAACTTTGAACTTTTCTGATTTTTCTTCTTTTTCTTTCTTCTCTTTTGTTTCTTCTTTTTTTTCTTTTCTTGGTGCCGATTCTTTCTTTTAAGTTGCTAGAGGGGTTTACACGTTCGGACATAATAGCTAAGACCACCTGTTTAATGGCTATAGGCAAGTTACCACAAACCGACTTCCGGTAGGCTAATCTAGAACTACAACCACAGGGGATCAACGTGGAATGAAAGACTGGGGAAATGGCTGTAATGTATATCGAACCGAAAGAAAGGCCAAGCTTAAGGGTTTACACCTAATGGATTTTTACGTTTAGGCAGGCTATCTGGCTTAGTAGCTGAATCTAGGTGCCCCTATCATTCTAGAACTCGTGTCATCGTGTGGTCTTGAGTAGGTCTCATGAAAATTCTAACTCATTCAAGCAAACAGAAAACCACTCAAAAAGAATTGAAATTGCAAGTTACGCGCAATGGATCAAAAGCTCACAGTTGGTTTGCTAGTCGGATTCGGTCATTTTCATGCAATCAAAGCTACAAACTACAAGTGTGATTTTAAAAATCTGTTCTGACCAGGCAATTTAGCATCAAAGTATACACGTTGGTTCTCAGGTTCTAGGTTAAGCAGCCTAAGCATCATTATGACATATTGAACAACAACTTAACATCAAAAATCAAGAACCGAGCAATTCTAATGCTAGAGAAACTGGAAAGGAACCAAGGAACACAAAAAAAACATAATCAAGGGCAATCAAGTTCATGCAAGGTTCTCTAGCATCCTACCCCACACTTAAATCGTACTGTGTCCTCACAGGACTAAATCTAGAGTTTAGAGTGGAATGGAAGAACCTGGACCGAGATGGTTGGTGAAGGGGATGAGCACGGATCCTCAGAGCGGAGGGAATCTACCAAAGCGAAGCAAAGAGAATCTCCCAACTGCCTGCAAAACAAAAACAAATGAAAGATAAAAAAGAAACCGGGACAAGTGTCCCGGATCCACACAGAAAAAAGTTGGATCGAAATCCGAAAAGAAGAAATAAAAAGAAAGGACGAGAAAAGGAATACAACCCGATCACTGCTCGTCAGGTGCGTCGGGAGGGGGAATGTGGAGGGCGTCGCCAACCTGTCGCTGCCATGCCAGCTGCGCCTAATACCTCTCGTCAGTGCGTAGCATGTGTTGCTGCATAATGAGTCTAGCATCCTGAGTGCCGTTGTCGATGATCCGCCACTGCTGGAGTCTCTCATACAGCTCTCCGATGTTCGCGGGATGGTGTCAGGGCTGATGATAAGGTGCCTGGAATGGATCAGGAATGGGCACCTGAGGCTGGTATGCATACCCCGCATGCTGCTGCGGCGAGGGTATATGATCATGAAACTCCGCCTCTGGCTGAGGAAGCTGCTCCTCATCATCATCGTCTTCCTCCAATTCTACCACGTGCTGGAGAGGAGGAGGTGCCGCCACTTGAGGACTAAGCTCAGATCAAGGGCGTACTCGATCGCTAAATCACTCCCCACGGTGTGTACTCTGCGGCGTGGGACGTCCGGGCCATATTCCTGGCTAAGACCGAGGGAAATGATGAGGTTACCAACAAAGTTTCCTCCCAGGAGTGAGTGAGGTGGTCTCGACTTCTGAGTCTTCTGGCGGAATAGGCGAGCAAGCACCCATCCGGGATGAAGAGGGTAGAACTCCCAGATTGCGCGAAGAAGAAGAAGCTCCTCCCTACTGATATGGTGGCGGTCCTTCTCTGGAGCAAACAGTAGTGATCTACGCCAAACCATATGAATGAACTTATAGAGAGGGTGAGAGAGGGACTTAACTGAGTTATGCTTCACAGTCTGAGCACCGGGCACTCCAGTCATGTGGCTCCATAGCTCATCGTACTCCTCTCCATCTTCGGCGTTGTTATCCCAGCTGAGGTGATGTCCCTCGTAGTGAGTGCGGGGGATGCCAAGATGAGCGGCAAACTCATCGTAGGTGAGGTCCCGATGCACCCCGCCTAGGTAGAAAGAGACAACCTTCTTTTGCTGTCGCCTCTTATGCTCCTCGAGCTCGAACGTAGCCCAGAACTCCTGAAGAGCGACGTCTGGGAAATCAGTGGCGAGGGTGGTCAGCTCCAGTAGTCCGGAAGGTATCAATGCGTCGAGCACATTCCGGTGCCAGTCCTCATCGTAGTCGAGGAGAGAATCCATGGATAAGGGTCGAACGTCGGCTCCTGGAACATGCTCGAGCCTCTGGAAGCGCTCAAAGTACTGCACGGGAAGGCGTGCAACGATATGATGATACCCGACACGGCCAGGAAAAGCTGGTGGAGGGCCGTGACAGCCGGTGTGATGGGAGCGGGAGCTCGGGAGCTGGAGGCGGTGTCAAGTCTCTGCTTGGTCCTGCGCTCATGAGCGACATTCCTAAAACAAGAAACGAAACTAGATTAGTCAAACTAAAACCCTACCCCACACTTAGTCGAAAAACTCAATTTCACAAAGAAATGAGGAAAACCGAGTGGGGGTAAGCAAAGCATATTAATCGGTAATTAACAAAAATGTACAAAGAATGTATATGTCTAGCTGGAATGATCACAACACAATTAGGGTTCATAAGTCAAAATGACAGTCGGAAATGGAACATTGTAGCACATTAACCCTAATGATAGCAATACTAGCTCAAAGCGGAAAATGACGGCATAATTATAAACTTGGATGACAAACACAGCAATATGAACGTGAACGAACAAGTAGGGCATCCAAACGAGCACAGAAAAAAATTCATAGTCAAACCGACATTTCTCAAAAGTTAACACTACAAAGAATCCATCATTAAGCATAGCAACACACGATCGAATGGCATAAGAGTTCAGCACAAATCTCCCTAAGCATGTTAGATCAGTCCAAAGAAATCAGCTAACCTAGTTCACACGAAAACAGTTGGCATGCAAATCGAGATAGACCAAAAAAAAGTCAACCGAAGTCAACCCCGATGAAATTCAGCAATCAACATGTCAAAAGATTCGGAATGAAAAGTTCTACCACTTACCGTGAAGCCATGCGTGCTGAAAATGAACGAGGAGAGAGAAATCGGTGAAAAATCGGAAAAACTAGGGTTTGGCTGAACGGGAGCTCTAGAGCTCCGACTCGAGTGATCTACGTCTCAAAATGATCGGAAAAGGGAAAGGGAGGGGGTGGCGGTGGTCGGCGGCGGCGGCGGTGGGTGGTTTGGGCGGCGGCGGCGGCGGGGTTCCGAAAACAGAGGGGGAGGTTTTGTAATTTTTCGAAAATGCAAAGTGAGGGGAGAGAGAGGGAGACCGGGAAAATAAGGGGAAAATTTTTTGAATTTTACCTTAGGTTTTCGGCGAAAATATATGCAATTTTTTGCCGAAAACACAGGTTAAAATCGTCTGCCGGTTTTCAAATGAGTTTTCACCGAAAATTTTGACTAAAATCGTCTGGGAAAACACAGGGGGTTTTCGAAAGAAGTTTTCGCCGAAAATCTAGAGGGTTTTCGCCGAAAACTTACCCTGCAGGATTGAAAATATTTTCGCAGTTCCGGCAAACTTCAGAAAATCACAATTAAATTGACAAAAATCGGAACAACCTCAAACAACTTGCGATTGAAACGATGACACACGAACTACACACGAAAAATAAGAAATCAAATAAATTGACACTTTTGGCTCTCCCGAACCGACTCTAAAACAACAAGTTTGACACAAATAAAAAAACTGACTCCAGCCGTGGGTTGCCTCCCACGAAGCGCTCTTTTATTAACGTCCTTGAGCTGGACGATACCTGGATGGTGTTAGGAGACATCCCAACTCAGGATCTCCTTAACGCTATCGTCGGAGTTCATAAAGTAGAGCTTCGGGGTATTTAGTTCTTTGGAGAGGTCATCCTATATGAGTCTGGCGATGGAAGGAATGAGGACTGTCGGCTTTATCTTCTCCTTAACCTCCGACTTCATTTCATCGGGATCCATAATCTTTGGTGTTTCTTTAGGAGATGCTTCTGGCTTCTCCGTCTGATCATACTCATACGCCAGTGGCTTGATAGGAACTGGCGGTGCAGCTGGCTCGGAAGAAGGTGGCGGAGCAACTGGCCTCCAGACCATTTGAGCCTTCTTCTGTTGATGATTCTTCCTCCGTGACCTGCCAGACTCCTTGCTTGGCGGCTTAGAAGAGGCTTTTAGTTTCTTCTTCTTTGGCGGCTTTGGAGCAGAAGGTTCTGGTTTCTTCTTAGCAACCTGTTCAGCATCTGCAACAATAATTGGGCTAGCAACACTAGAAGATACATTAGTACCGGAGTTTACCGGAGTCAACTCCACAGTTTCGACAGCAAGACAGTGGGATTCTTCATTCCTAGGAGTATATTTCATTCCGTCCTTAAGGCGAAATGTTATCGTTTCCTCACCAACCCTCAAAGTCAACGAACCATTCGGAATATTAATTTGCGTTCCGGTTGTAGCCATGAAAGGTCGTCCTATAAGAATAGTAGAATCATCCTTACTAGTATCTATTATCACATAGTCAGCTAAGAACGTGAAAGGACCAGATTTAGTAACAACGTCTTTGATTTCTCCTCTAGGTGTTTTCAATGATCTATCAGCGAAGACAAGTTGCATGCTAGTCGGTTCAAGTTCTCCTAGATCCAGTTTTTCATACAGACTCATAGGCATAACATTAACAGATGCACCTAGATCAACCAAGCAACGTTCTATCTCAATATCATTAATAACCAGAGGAAGAGTGAAAGAACTAGGATCAGAGCACTTAGCTGGATATGGAGACGAAGGCTTCTTGCTATGGATGGAAGGATATCCTTCTTTATGTCCCTTCATGTCAGTCTCGATCCTTGCAATTGGTAGCAATGCTCTTGGAAAAGGTGGCTTCACGTAGTACGGAGCAAGAGGAGGATCATACTCCTTAGGCGCCACTTTTAGTGCCTATTTAGGAGATGCTTTTGGAGTTTCAGCGATCCTGCGTAAAATAGAAGAAGCATTAGTAGATAAGCTTGTAAAATTTTTAACAGATACCATCTTAGCTTGCTCCTTTCTCGGATTCGGCTCTGTTTGGCTTGGAAGCTGGCCAAATGGTCGACCAGATGTTAGCATGCTAGAGATATGGTTCACTGCTTGCTCAATTCTTTGATCGGAAGCAATCTGTTCTTGGTTGAGGAGAGCTTGAGCCTTGAACTGACTGTCATGATCGTCAAGTCTGGTGATGATCTGACTGAGCTTCTTGTCGAGTTCACTGACGTTGTTCTCCTTTTGATGCTGCTGACCTGTATAGGTATTGTTCAGATATTGATTCTGGCGATTGCCAGGAGCAGTTCCATAGTTACCCGGATTACGGTTATGGCGGCTGGTAGACACCTGCCGGTGGATGATTCGGCTTCTGATCCTGAGCTGGACCAGCTGGGCGGCTATTCTGGTGCTGGCTTTGGTTCTGGTTGGCACCGACATTGTAGGGAGGTCTATCTTGATAATTCCCTTGTTGTCTGTAGTTGCGGTAGCCAACATAACCATTCTGATTGTTGTTGAAGCCTTGTTGAACAAAATTGACTTCTTCGGCAGACCAGACTTCTGTTTTACCAAAGTTCTGGCATCGGCCTCCATTATGCGCACAAACTCCACACCACTCGCAATCAGCAACATAGACAGAAGCTGCTGGCGGATTGATGGGTGTAGAAGACTTCTTCAGATGCTTCTCTACTTCTGCCTTGATGGTCGCTTCAAGATCGAGCTTGCTCCTTGATCCTTCTGACTGACGTTCCTAGTTCCTTGACTTGGAAGCACAATTCGCGAAGTGAAGAAGAGCAGCTTCAGGTGTAAGTGTAGTGCAATCCCCTTCAGTTAGGGAATTGACCCATTTGGCAGATTCTTCAAGAAGACCTCGAGCAAAGATTTCAGCTAACTGCCTCTGCTCGAACCCGTGGTGAGGACAGTTGTAGAGAAGTTCTTAGAATTCGTTCCAAGTTTCATACAAACTTACTCCTTCCTTCTGAGAGAATCTGGCGATGCTGTCCTTGAAGGCTGTTGTTCTGGAAGGAGGGAAGTACTCCTCGACGAAGTCTTGAGCAAGAGTCTCCCAATCAGTGTAGTATCCAGGTGGTTTGCCAGTAAGCCACCTCTTAGCTGCGCCTTTCAGAGAGAACGAAAAAGCTCTCAAACAAATAGTGTTTTTGTCGAGATTCACGTTCATGAAAGTGCTGCAGAGATCAAAGAAATCCGCCAGATGTGTGCACAGATTGTCTAGTGGCCTGCCTTCAAATTGTAGATCCCTAGAGATCATAGTCAAGAATGGAATCTTGATCTCATAGTCAGGATCTCCTTCAATGCGCGGCACAGCGATGGAAGATCGAACGCTAGTTGCGCTCGGCTTGTTGTAGTCAGCTAGACTCTTCTGTGCACCTGGTGGTGGTGGTGGTTGATGACCGCCTAGTGGTGGTAACTGATCAGTCATCCTGGAGATGGAGAGGGTGAAAGTGACTCGGTGTATGAAGCGGATGAAGATGACGGTGAAGATGGAGATGAGGAACTCTCCTCTAGTTCCTCGATCTTAATCGGAGTGACGGATGGAGATGGGTTGGTTCTGCCTTTCTTTGGAATCTGTGATTGCCTTGGTGGAGCAGAACTACCTGGTTTCTCTACACTCTTAGCCTTGGCGGTTTGGGAGCGTGTGAGGGGGCGGTGGTGCATAAACCTGTGAACAACCTACAAATAACAAAGACAAACACAACCAGTGTAAAATCGAAGTGGATGGAAAAATGAAAGATGGAAAGTAGAAGAATAAAATTGCCAGTTCTTCTTTTAACAACTAAAAGAAGTCCCGGCAACGGCGCCAATTTGGTGAACTACAGAACAGCGGTTGATCAAATAATACCAAGCTCAAGAGCTAGGGTAGATCATATTCCACGGGTCTTCTAATAATCGGCTACTCAAAGAAGCTGACAGTTTATTCAGGTTTAAGCACGTTGTGCGTGGTGTGAGTTCCACGACTTCTAATCTAAGAAAATGCAGGGAAATAAAAAATTAACGTGAAAGATAGATTGGAAATTGGATGATTAAACAAGGATGGTAGGCAAACTTAGACTTCGAATCCCCCTTCGTTCACCAGAGCATAGGCAATCAACAGATCAGCGGATTTCAATTCTCGTTCAATCGGTTTCTAAGACACAACCATAACTCCTGACCCTTAGGTTTAAGACTGGCGAACGTTCGCTCTATCCGATCTAGCTACCAAGATTAATTAGCCGCCCGGGTACGGTCACCTCTCGCAACGACTTAACTAACTGGTGCAATTACTAATGATTTATGAGTTACTCTTGCAGTGGATTAACCGTAATTGGTTCCTAAGAAAGGCACACTCCAATGATTAGGTTAATTGTTCGATTTGGTGTTTTAAAGTAAGGCGAGCGTTCGCTTCTATCCTTAACTTAACAAGAATCTAATCTAGGTGATCAATCCAGACAAGAAACATGAACAACGAAGAACAAATCAAACATGAAAGAGAAACTGATTGAACTTTGAATCTAATCACCGCCGATCTGTGACCGCTTTAAAGCGCTGGGTCACTTACGGTTCATCTAGTCTAAGCTCTGAGAGCTTAGCTACTCATGTTCATAACAAAAGAATCAAAGACAGAAATAGAGTTCATCATACAGAGAAAGAATAGATAAGAACTGAAAAACCTAATTCTGATGACTCTGGCAAAGCTTCGCTCTCCGGTAATCTTCAATCCTAGCTCTGAGTCTCCGAGGTGCAGGGATGGCGTCACGATCTCTTCCTCGCTCTTCAAACTCTAAACTCTCTTCCAGAACTCGTGAGAATTCTGAAATTATGATGTATTATGTGGTATATGTCTTTATGGGCCGCCAGTTAAGTATTTATACTTAACCCTAGTACCGCCGAATTTTGCCTGGAATTTTCGCCGAAAACCTGTGAAGTTTTCGCCAAAAATTCCTTTGTAAATTGACTGAGTGCTCGGCTGGTTTCTCCTGTGATTTTAGGACCTTAGGGTTCTCGGCGAAAACTTGGAGTTTTCGCCGAAAACTTCTTCATATCAGCACTGCCGATTCCTTCATGAGTTTTTGCCGAAACCCTGGGGTATTTTCGCCGAAAACTATGGTGTAAATTGGAGCAGGATTTGGTTTGACTTGATTGACTCCTCGGATCGATTCCGGTGCGATTCCTCGAGGTTCCAATGCCTTAGACACGTCTTTGGCTACTCTATTTGACGGCAAAAACCTGTGCTATCATAAAAACACTAGAAAACCATCAAATAGACCCGAAACGGGCCAAAGTAACACAAAGGGCACGAGATAGAGCAATTGAGTGAATATTCGTTATTCTACCCTAAAAACCATGTCTTAAGCAAGGAAATGTCGCTTAAATGAGGCTGATAATCACGTCAAATCGAGTGTCATCAGAATCCCTATCCGACACTATGGTCTTAGGAATCCCGTGAAGTCGGACTCCTTCCCTGAAAAACAAATCAGCTATGTTAGAGGCATCATTTGCCTTGTTGCAAGCTATGAAGTGAGCCATCTTGGAATCTTTTCCACCACAAATGTCAACCACCACAAATGTGGAATCTTTTCCCTTTCGTGTTTTGGGCAATTGATGACACTAGATTTGACGTGATTATCAGCCCCATTTAAGCGACATTTCCTTGCTTGAAACACGGTTTTAGAGATAGATTAGAGTATATTCACTCAATTGCTCTATTTCTTACCGATTTGGTTACTTTGGCCCTTTTTGGGTCTATTTGATATGTTTTCTAGTGTCTCCATGAGTACACAGGTTTTTGCCATCGATTATGTAGCCTCAGACATGTTCGGGAAACAAGGAAGCCTCAAGGAATGAGCCAGAATCAAATCAGGAGTCAAACCAATGAAGAACCAATCAAACCAGCTGCCCAACGCCAGTTCTCGGCGAGAACTCTACAAAGTTCTCGTCAAGAATACACTAAGGAACTCACAAGATGCAGCTGCCATTTACACTAAAGTTCTCAGCGAGAACATCCAAAGTTCTCACTGAGAACATCCAAAGTTCTCACTGAGAACATCCAAAGTTCTCACTGAGAACATCCAAAGTTCTCGCCGAGAAGTTATGAAGAAATCCAAGCAGAATACTCGTCGAGAATCCAAAGGCCATTTGTACTAAAGTTCTCGGCGAGAACTTTCAGAGCTCTCGCCGAGAAGTCTCTCCTTTTCCGACAGAGGGTTGGAAACCTAATTCTATATAAAGTAGCAACAGCGGCAACCAAAGGGAGATCATTCATAATTCATACACTATTAGTCGCCAGACGAAATAACACATTCAATTAGACTTTAGAGTCGATAGATAGAGTTTAGAGAGCGTCCTCGGTGTTCTCGGAGAGATCCTAACACCGTCTTTCCACCTCGGAGCGCTCGGAGCTAGGATTTGAAGATCGCTGGAGATTGAAGCTTCACGGGAGTCGCAAGACGTCAGTCGCCATAATTAGGTTTTTCAGTTCCTAACTATTATTCATTTACATAATGAACTCCTATGTTGTCTTTGATTCTCTTGTATCGAATATGAGTAGCTAAACTCGTAGAGCTTAGATTAGATGAACCCTAAGTGACCCGGGGCTTTAAAGCGGTCACAGTTTGGCGGTAATTAGATCTTAATTTAGACAGTTTCTCTTGCGTGATTGTTTGATCTTCATTTCCCGTGTTTCTTGTCTACTTGACGCCTAGATTAGATTCGTGTTAAGATAAGGTTAATCACTAGACGTTACTCACCAGATGTCCGCCTTACTTTGGAACTTCAAATAAATCAATTAAACCTAATCAATGGAGTGTGCCTTTCGTAGGAACCATTTAGGGTTGATCCGCTGCTAGAGTAACTCACTGTTCTTAATCTTGTGCCAGTTAGTTTTCCATGGCAGAAGTGAACACACGGACGGTTAATTAATCTTGGTAATTAGATCGGATAGAGCGAACGTTCGACGAACTTAGACCTAAGGGTAAGGAGTTATGGTGGTGTCTGAGAACTGAATGAATTAGGATTGAAAACAGCTGGTCTTGTGATAAAAAATGTTCTGGTGATCTTAGGGGGATTCGAAATCTAAGCTTGTCTATCTTCTCGTTAGTCAACCTCTTTAATCTTTCTGTCTTTTATTTTCCTTTGTTTATTAGATTAGAAGTCGTGGAACTCACACCACGCGCAACGTGTTTAAACCTGAGTAATTTGTCAACTTCTTTGAGTAGTCAATTAGAGGAAACCTCGAGAGATTCGATCTAGTCTACTTCTGTAGATTAGTTATTTGAGAAAACACGCTAAAAATGTGTCATGAAATTGGCGCCATTGCCGGGGAATCTTCTATATTGTTTGAAAGAAGAGTTGGCATTTTATTCTTCTACCATTCCATCTTATCATTTATTTTTTCTCCCATCTTTCCATAATTTACCTGGGTAGTACTCTTGAGTTTTGAGATGCAAGATTACAGGTGGGATGACCAATACCAAGAGTGGTACATCAATGAAGCATCATATGTTGAGGACGATCAAGTTTGGTATGCATCAGAGCAATCACCTACGACAAATTGGTATGAGGAACCTTCACCCTTGCCGTCCTGGCAAGAGCCAGAAGCTACACACTACCACCAAGGTCACCAAGAGATAGATCTACAGGCTCATCAAAATCAACAACGGACGGAGAGAATAGAACCCCTCTTGGAGAATATCACTTCAATGATACAAGCTCATCTTACGGTGGACGTCGAGTTCAAGCAATCCAATCAACTTATAGAAGAAGATATTCAAGAGTTGCTAGAGGACGAACATGATGATCTAGCTCATGACTTTTGTGAGCTAGATGTATCCGATGAAGAATCACTAGCAGAGGTGGTTGATGAAGACATAGAGCCTATCAATCCTGAAGTTGAAGCTGAAGAGGAGCACATAGAGATTGAGGAGATATCCTCACCTACCCTTCCACCGAGCCAACCTGTAGTTCAAGCTAGAGATGAGCACGTGGAAAGCGACAAGGTCATGGATTTAGAAGTATACATACTCAATCCTGAGAGACCCCTGGATGACCATCAGGTGGAGAAGACTGAACTCATTGCTTGTGCCACACCTACTACCTCATTACTCCTCCAGTAGGAGAATTCGAGAAGAACAAGTCATCCAAACTAAACAACGATGTACTGGAGCATTACTGGCTGCATCTTCATCCTTCTGGAGGGCTATTTGGCACTCAACCGCTGACCTTGAAGAAAGTGATTGAGTTCAAGGAGCTCTTGAGTTGTGGTCCATAACCAGGTATCGTCCGGCTCAAGGACGTTAAGAATGAGCGCTTTGTGGGAGGCAACCCATGGCAGGAGTCCGTATTGAATTATTGAGTCAGTCTTTTTCGTCGGTTTTATTTTTCTCTGTCAGGTCAGAAGTTCTCGCCGAAAACTTTCAAAGTTTTCAGCGAGAAGTGTAGTCTGTTTGAGTATTCTCAGTTTGATTTCAAATAAGTTTTCGCCGAGAACTTCAACATTCTCGGCGAGAATTTTAGTTCTGTTAGAAAAATTTTCAAAAATTTTAAAAAACAGAGTCAAAATATTTTCAAATTTAGACTTTTATTCTGTGTGGATCCGGGACACTTGTCCCTGTTTCCTTTTGATCTTTTTGTTGTTTTTGTTTTGTAGGAACTTGGGTAGCTACTCCGCTCCGCTCCGGACTCTCCGTTTTCATCCCCTACATCGACCATCTCGGTCCAGGTTCTCCGTATCTCTCTATCCTAGCTTAGTCCTATGAGGACACATAACCGTTTAAGTGCGGGGTAAAGTGTTAGAAACATTGCATGATCTTGTTTGATTTCCTGTGATTCTGTTGTTCATTTTGATTTCCTCTAGCTTAGAATTGCTCAGTTCTTGACTTTTGATGTTAAATTGACTTCAATTTTTCACAATAATGTCTAGACTGTTCCACTTAGAACCTATAACCAGCATGTCGGCACCGCTATTAAATGAGTCTAGGTCAGAACAGATCATAAATCACTCTTGTAGTTGAAACTTGAATCAATTGAATTGTTTTGCTTGTTAATCACAAATGCTCGATAACATCGTTCTAAGATGTCAAAGGCCAGCTTTCCCCTATGTTTTTTCAGTCCATATTTAATCACATGTGATTGTGGCTTGAAATTAGACGAAAATCCAATTCAAAATTTTGTGTAAAAAGTTATAACTAGCTATGATCAAGTGGGTAATTTGATAAATCAAGTAATTGAGTTGTGAAATCCGAAGAGTTCAATGTTCAAATGTGTTTTAAATGAATTAAGTGCTGAAAACAAAGCTAGGCAAGCCCGACACCTAAGTGAAGTGTTCGGGTTGAGCACTAGCATAGGCATAAATACTGTGAGCTAGGCAGGTTCAACACCTAAGTGAAGTGTTTGGATCGAGCACTAGTATGCAGTAAATAAATGGAAGAAGTTTGAATCTTGAAATTGTTATTTAAATTGGTCCTAGCTAGAACATGTAACGTACAGATCTAGAAGCGGATGAAGTTGAGTCGATAGCCACGTCACTTTTCCTACCTCCACATCCACATCATGGCTAGAGCTAAGACCTTTTGATTAGAATTGGTGTTTTCGTAGTTGGGTAATTATGATTAATTGTTTTGCCAAGAAACAAGCTTTATTAAAACTACTACTTGAAGTGTGCAGAAATTAGTGAGATCAAAACTTATTTGGTTGATGTTCTTGCATGTGTAGGTCACTTTTTCTACATTGAACAGTTTAAACCAAATCGTTAGAAATTGAATGTCAATTTAATCTATCTTGTCATTTGTGAATCTGAGTGCGTTCTAGTTCAGTTTGCTTGAGGACAAGCAAAAGCTTAAGTGTGGGGTATTTTGATGACACTAGATTTGACGTGATTATCATCCTCATTTAAGAGACATTTCCTTGCTTGAAATACGGTTTTAGGGGTAGATTCACTACAAAAAAAACGCGTGTTTAGCGTCGGTCGGAACAACGATTTAGCGTCGATCATCGACCGACGCTAAATGGTTTAGCGTCGGTCAAAAAAATGACGCTAATTCTTGCGACGCTAAATTTTAGCGTCACTTCTTTGTTGAGTGACGCTAAGAAAACCACGACCGACGCTAAACAACGGTTTGACCGAATGGGTGGCTGACCAACCCAATTTTTCATTTTTTGTTTTCATTTTTTATTTTTCATTTTCTCTTTTTGATTTTCATTTTTTGTTTTTTATTTTTCGTTTTTTATTTCCAAGTAGATCTAGGTTTTGTTCATTCTCTACTCTGATCAGGGTTTTATTCGTCCTCAACTACTCTGATTACCGTCCTATACTCCGACCTGGGTTTTATTCAGAGATATAGATCTATAGATCTAGGTTAAAATGTAGATCTAGGTTAAAATGTAGATCTGGAGGAGGATCTGAAGGAGAGGAAGAGGAGGAACGAGCTAGAGACTTGAAATCGGTTTCGAAGGGGGTAGGGACTCGAGCTTTTGGGTGGCTGGGCAGTGGGTTGTGTGGCCGTCGGAGGAGCGTCGGATGCCTTCCGCCGACGTCGGGTTAGGGCAGCTAATGGTGGTTGGAGGCACGGCTTGGGTAGGATCTGAGGAGGGAGGAGGAGCTGATGAGGGAGGATGAGCTGAGGAAGGAGGAGGAGATGATGAGGGAGGAGGAGCTGAGGAAAGAGAAGAAGCTGAGGAGGGAGGAGGAGTTGAGGAGGAGGAGGGTTTGAGAGCGTTGAGAGAGTGGAGGTGGGTTGAGGGAGTTGAGGGAGAGTTGAGAGAGGCGAAAAATAAGTTTGTCACCGTTCAGGTGGGTTTAAATAGGGTCGTAATTTAGCGTCGGTCGACGACCGACGCTAAACTGTCCTCACGAGCGACGCTAAATCTGGTTTTGGGTAAGGGCTTCGTTTCTGATCCAAAACCGGATTTGGCGTCGGTTTTTTGTAGAATTTAGCGTTGGTCAGCTTTCGATCGACGCTAAACCGTGGTCAAACGCGAGTCAACAGTTTTGCGTCGGTCATTTCCCCGACCGACGCTAAATTGTTTCGCTTTAAGCGAAGCTAAGTGGCATTTTTTTGCAGTGATTAGCGTATATTCACTCAATTGCTCTATTTCCTACCGATTTGGTTAATTTGGCCCTTTTTGGGTCTATTTGATGTGTTTTCTAGTGTCTCCATGAGTACGCGGGTTTTTGCCTTAGATTATGTAGCCTCGGACGTGTTCGGGAAACAAGGAAGCCTCAAGGAATGAGCCAGAATCAAATCAGGAGTCAAACCAATGAAGAACCAATCAAACCACCTGCCCAGCACCAGTTCTCGGTGAGAACATTACAAAGTTCTCACCGAGAATACACTAAGGAACTCACAAGGTGCAGCTGCCATCTACTGAAGTTCTCAGCAAGAACTTTCATAGTTCTCACCGAGAAGTTTTGAAGGAATACACGTAGATTCTCGTTGAAGAAAATAGACTGATTTTAACTAAAGTTCTCGGTGAGAACTTCCAAAGTTCTCGCCGAGAAGTCTCTTCTTTTTCCGCGGTATAGGAGGAAACCGTATCCTATCCTATTTCAGGAGCTTAAGCGGCAGCCTTCAGGGGGAATCACCCAACAATTATTCATTCAAACATACAGTTAGACTTTTACAGTCGCCACGACTGTAGAGTCGATAGATAGAGTTGAGAGAATCCTCTGAGTTCTTGAAGAGATCGTGACGCCATCCTTTCACTTCGGAGTGGTCAGAGTTAGGAGTTGAAGATGGCTGGAGATCGAAGCTTCACGGGAGTCGCCAGACGTCAATCGCCATAATTAGGTTTTTTTCAGTTCCTATCTGTTATTCCTTTGCATGATGAACTCCTATGTTGTCTTTAATTCTCTTGTATCGAATATGAGTAGCTAAACTCGTAGAGCTTAGATTAGATGAACCCTAAGTGACCCGGGGCTTTAAAGCGGTCACAGATTTGGCGGTAATTAGATCTTAATTTAGACAGTTTCTCTTGCGTGATTGTTTGATCTTCGTTTCCCGCGTTTCTTGTCTACTTGACGCCTAGATTAGATTCGTGTTAAGTTAAGGTTAATCGCTAGACATTAGTCGCCAGATGTCCGCCTTACTTTGGAACTTCAAATAAATCAATTAACCTAATCAATGGAGTGTGCCTTTCGTAGGAACCATTTAGGGTTGATCCGCTGCTAGAGTAACTCACTGTTCTTAATTATGCCGGTTAGTTTTCCGTTGCAGAAGTGAACGCACGGACGGTTAATTAATCTTGGTAATTTGATCGGATAGAGTGAACGTTCGTCGAACTTAGACCTAAGGGTAAGGAGTTATAGTGGTGTCTGAGAACTGAATGAATTAGGATTGAAAACCGCTGGTCTTGTGATTGCCAATGCTCTGGTGAACTTAGGGGGATTCGAGTCTAGCTTGTCTATCTTCTTGTTAGTCAACCCTTTAATCTTTCTGTCTTTTATTTTCCTTTGTTTATTAGATTAGAAGTCGTGGAACTCACACCACGCACAACGTGTTTAAACCTGAGTAATTTGTCAGCTTCTTTGAGTAGTCAATTAGAAGAAACCTCAAGAGATTCGATCTAGTCTACTTCCGTAGGCTAGTTATTTGACAACACACTAAAAATGTGTCATCAAATTGGCGTCGTTGCAGAGGACTCTTCTATATTATTTGAAAGAAGAGTTGGCATTTTATTCTTCTACCTTTCCATCTTATCATTTATTTTTTCTCCCATCTTTCCATGAGTTACCTGGGTAGTACTCTTGAGTTTTGAGATGCAGGATTACATGTGGGATGACCAGTACCAAGTGTGGTACATCAATGAATCACCATATGTTGAGGACGATTAAGTTTGGTATGCATCAGAGCAATCACCTACGACAAGTTGGTATGAGGAACCTTCACCCTTACCGTCCTGGCAAGAGCTAGAAGCTACACACTACCACCAAGGTCACCAAGAGATAGATCTACATGCTCATCAAAATCAACAACAAACAGAGAGAATAGAATCCCTCTTGGAGAATATCACTTCAATGCTACAAGCTCATCTTACGGTGGACGTCGAGTTCAAGCAATCCAATCAACTTATAGAAGAAGATATTCAAGAGTTTCGAGAGCACGAACATGATGATCTAGCTCATGACTTTTGTGAGCTAAATGTATCCGATGAAGAATCACTAGCAGAGTTGGTTGATGAAGACATAGAGCCTATCCATCCTGAAGTTGAAGCTGAAGAGGAACACATAGAGATTGAGGAGATATCCTCACCTACCCTTCCGCCAAGCCAACCTGTAGTTGAAGCCAGAGATGAGCACGTGGAAAGCGACAAGTCATAGATTTGGAAGTATACATACTCAATCCTGAGAGACCCCTGGATGACCATCAGGTGGAGAAGACTGAGCTCATTGCTTGTGCCACACCGTACTACCTCATTCCTCTTCCAGTAGGAGAATTCAAGAAGAACATGTCATCCAAACAAAACCACGATCTACTGGAGCATTACCGACTGCATCTTCATCCTTCTGGAGTGCTATTTGGCACTCAACCGCTGACCTTGAAGAAAGTGATTGACTTCAAGGAGCTCTTGGGTTGGGGTCCATAACCAAGTATCGTCCGGCTCAAGGACGTTCAGGAAGAGCGCTTTGTGGGAGGCAACCCACGGCTGGAGTCCATTTTGAATTATTGAGTCAGTCTTTTTTGTTGTTCAAGTTGGGTTAGAGGAGCCAAAGTGTCAGTTTTCCTTTTATTATTTGTCAGTTTTATTTTTCTCTGTCAGGTCAGAAGTTCTCGCCGAAAACTTCCAAAGTTTTTGGCGAGAAGTGTAGTATGTTTAAGTTAGTTTTCTCGGTGAGTATTCTCAGTTTGATTTCAAATAAGTTTTCGCCGAGAACTTCAACATTCTCGGTGAGAACTTTAGTTCTGTTAGAAAAATTTTCAAAAATAGAGTCAAAATATTTTCAAAATCCCCCTAGCCTTCTTCGTTTCGACTTTTATTCTGTGTGGATCCGGGACAGTTATCCCGATTTCCTTTTGATCTTTTTGTTGTTTTTGTTTTGTAGGAACTTGGGTAGCTACTCCGCTCCACTTCGGACTCTCCATTTTCATCCCCTTCATCGACCATCTCGGTCCAGGTTCTCCGTATCTCTCTATCCTAGTTTAGTCCTGTGAGGACACAGGACCATTTAAGTGTGGGGTAGGGTGTTAGAAACTTGCATGATCTTGTTTGATTTCCTGTGATTCTGTGGTTCATTTTGATTTCCTCTTGCTTAGAATTGCTCAATTCTTGACTTTTGATGTTAAATTGACTTCAGTTTTTCAGAATGATGTGTAGACTGTTCCACTTAGAACCTGTAACCAGCGTGTCAGCACTAATATTAGATGAGTCTAGGTTAGAACAGATCATAAATCACTCTTGTAGTTGAAACTTGAATAAATTGAATTGTTTTGCTTGTTAATCACAAATGCTCGATAACACCGTTCTAAGATGACAAAGGCCAGCTTTCCCCATATTTTCACTCCATATTTAATCACCTGTGATTGTGGCTTGAGATTAGACGGAAATCCAATTCGAAATCTTGTGTAAAAAGTTATAATTAGCTAGGATCAAGTGGCTAATTTGATAAATCAAGTAATTGAGTTGTGAAATCCGAAGAGTTCAATGTTCAAATGTGTTTTAATTGAATTAAGTGCTGAAAACAAAGTTAGGCAAGCCCGACACCCAAGTGAAGTGTTCGGGTTGAGCACTAGCATAGGCACAAATACTGTGAGCTAGGCAGGTTCAACACCTAAGTGAAGTGTTTGGATCGAGCACTAGTATGTAGTAAATAAATGGAAGAAGTTTGAATCTTGAAATTGTTATTTAAATCGGTCCTAGCTACAACATGTAACGTACAGATCTAGAAGCGGATGAAGTTGAGTCGATAACCACGTCAGTTTTCCTACCTCCACATCCACATCATGGCTAGAGCTAAGACCTTTTGATTAGAATTGGTGTTTTCGTAGCTGGGTAATTATGATTAATTGTTTTGCCAAGAAACAAGCTTTATTAAAACTACTACTTGAAGTGTGCAGAAATTAGTGAGATCAAAACTTGTTTGGTTGATGTTCTTGCATGTGTAGCTCACTTTTTCTACATGGAACAGTTTAAACCAAATCGTTAGAAATTGAATCTCAATTTAATCTATCTTGCCGTTTGTGAATCTGAGTGCGTTCTAGTTCAGTTTGCTTGAGGACAAGCAAAAGTTTAAGTGTGGGGTATTTTGATGACACTAGATTTGACGTGATTATCAGCCCCATTTAAGCGATATTTCATTGCTTGAAACACGGTTTTAGGGGTAGATTAGCGTATATTCACTCAATTGCTCTATTTCCTACCGATTTGGTTACTTTGGCCCTTTTGGGTCTATTTGATGTGTTTTCTAGCGTCTCCATGAGTACACAGGTTTTTGCCATCGATTATGTAGCTGATGTGCTATAAAACAGTGATCAAATACTACTAAGATAAAAGCTAAGCAGATCTTATTCCACGGGTCTTCTAATAATTGTCTACTCAAATATAAAGGCAGAATATTCAAGTTTAAACACGTTGTGCGTGGTATGAGTTCCACGACTTCTATACTAGGATGCAAGAAAACTGAAATGAAATTAAAATGCAGAAAGATTGGTTGATTGACTTAACAAAGATGACATACAAGCTTAGACTTCGAATCCCCCTTAGATCTCCAAGGCAACAACAATCACAAGACCAGCGGATTTCAATTCTCATTCAATCAATTCTTAGACACCACCATAACTCCTTACCCTTAGGTTTAAGACTGGCGAACGTTCGCTCTATCCGATCTAGCTACCAAGATTAATCAGTCGCCCGAGTACGGTCGCTTCTTGCGACGACTAAACTAACTGGTGGAATTACTAACGATTTATGAGTTACTCTAGCAGCGGATTAACCCTAATTAGTTCTTACGAAAGGCACACTCCAATGAATAGGTTAATTGTTGATTTGGTGTTTTAAAGTGAGGCGAACGTTCGCTACTATCCTTAGGTTAATAAGAATCCAATCTAAGTGATCAAGCTAGAAAAGAAACACAAACAACGAAGAACAAACCAAACATGCAAGAGAAGCTGATTGAACTTTGAATCTAATCACTGCCGATCCGTGATCGCTTTAAAGCCCTGGGTCACTTAGGGTTCATCTAGTCTAAGCTCTACAAGTTTAGCTACTCATGTTCATAACAGCAGAAACAAAGACAGAAACAGAGTTCATCATGAAAAGGGAGAACAGATGGAAACTGTAAAACCTAATTGAGACGACTCTAGCAAAGCTCCGTTCTCCGGTAATCTTCACTCCTAGCTCCGAGTCTTCGAGGTGGAAGGATGGCGTCACGATCTCTTCCTAGCTCTTCGAACTCTCAAAACTATGTTCTCTCAAACTCCTTAGGTCTGGAAAATTATTTGATATGATATGTTATGAGATCTCCCCTTTTTGAGCCGCCGGTTTATATTTATACTTAACCCTTTTCCCAGCTGGATTAGGTTAAGGTTTTCGGTGAAAACTTCAGGACTTTTCGCCAAAAACTTCCTTGCAAATGTTGGCTCCGGTCGACTATTTCTCCTGTGTTGATTTGATCGAGAGTTTTCGGCGAAGAATTAGACTACTCGCCGAAAACTTATTCTTCTATGTTCTGATGATTTCCTCTTGGATTTTCACCGAAATCTTTAGGTATTTTCGCCGAAATCTTCTTTGAAAAGCTGGGCAGGAATTTGTTGACTTGATTGACTCCTTGGATTGATCCCGGTGCGATTCCTCGAGGTTCCAATGCCTTAGACACGTCCTTGGTTACATCATTTGATGGCAAAAACCTGACTATCACAAAAACACTAGAAAACCATCAAATAGACCCGAAACGGGCCAAAGTAACCGAAATGGCACGAGATAGAGCATTCGAGTGAATATTCGCTATTCTGCCCTAAAAACCATGTCTTAAGCAAAGGAATGTTGCTTAAATGGGGCTGAAAATCATGTCAAATCGAGTGTCATCAAATACCCCACACTTAAGCTTTTGCTTGTCCTCAAGCAAATTGAATAGAAAGCGCTCAAGTTCACAGATGATAAGGTCGATTAAATTAAAGTTCAAGCATACACAACGAATTATTAGACAACTACTTCTAGAACAAGAAACCTAACATGCATACCGATCAACCAAACAACCCGGTCTCACTAAAAACTACACATGACAAGAAGCAATCACCAATCATGCACGAATTTGACCTGTCCGACTAGACTCCTTACACAGAAAGTATTTGGTACAAGGGAAACTCTCATTCTCTGTGTTTCGGGACGTGTTTTGCTCTCAATCATTTTCTGTTACTGAATTCTGTCATAGGTTTGCAATTCGACCACATCTCCACCACTGTGACAACACGAGTGACTAGTCAAGAAGGACTTCCCTGCTTTGGACTGTAACAAATTCTACACACTAAGGTTTTATAATGAGATGGTTGATGGGAATGTATGATGATGGCTTTGGTGCGGCGTAGCTTTCGACGAACTTCCCTCGAATCTAACCTATGGCGTCCTACCGTCTAACCAAACACGGGTGGAATAGTGTACGCTCGTCCTGTGATACCCTCAAGCAACCTAGCACTTTATTCTGCAATTATTTTTTTTCTTTACATTTTCTTTTGACTTCGTCCTTCCATATGTAGGGAGAAGAACGTTATTGAGCTAGACTATAAACTTTGAACTTTGAACTTTTTCTGATTTTTTTCCGAATTTTCTTATTATTTTTTTCCTTTTTTTTTCTTTTGTGCCGATTTTCTTTTAGTTGCTAGAGGGGTTTACACGTTTGGACATAATAGCTAAAACCACCTGTTTAATGGCTTTAGGCAGGTTACCACAGACCGACTTCCGGCAGGCTAATTTAGAACTACAACCACAGAGGATCAACAGGGAATGAAAGAATGAGGATTGGCTGTAATGTATAGCGAACCGAAAGAAAGGCCAAGCTCAAGGGTTTCAACCTAATGGATTTAACGTTGGGTAGGCAATCTGCTTAGTAGCTTAATTCTAGGTGCCCCTATCATTCTAGAACTCGTGTCATCGTGTGGTCTCGAATAGGTCTCATGCAAATTCTAACTCATCCAAGAAAATAGAAAACCACTCTAAAAGAATTGAAATTGCAAGTGATGTGCAATGGATCAAACGCTCACAGTTGGCTTGCTAGTCGGATTCGGTCATTTCCATGCAATCAAAGTGACAAACTTTGATTTTTTGCGGTCGCCGCCATCGGCAGGCATGGCCTGCTCTTCCGAAGCTGCTTCCACTAGTGTTGGTTCTTCTTGGGCCTCAATAGTTGTATATTCGAAGACTGACTTGAAATTTCCAAATCGGTCGTTTGATAAACAAGTACGTTAGGGATGGTCTTAGTGTTAAGGTCTGCGTAGTTCGGGGTGTTTCTGAGGACCCTCCGTCCGGCATAAAATTTGATATGTGGGATAGTCATGAAGTCATTCGGGTAGAGTTTCCCAAGGTCCAAGCATACAGGAAAGCTTATTGTACTTCTACCTGGACAGCTAAGGGAAATGAGGTTGTTGATCAACCGACTCCAATTGTTCAGAAAGATTCATCTCCAGGCAATGGCGCTGTAGAGGGTGTGCCCCCTGAAGTTTCTGTGTAAATAAAGGGGGCTTACACCCAACAAGATGGTGCTATCTTGGGCTCTAAAGGTATAGAAGGTGACGGGGAGACTTCCTCGCAAGTGAAGGGACTACCCACCCAACAAAACTCTACAAATATGAGCCCTAGTACCGCCTCAGTAATCGTTGAAGGTATGTTACTCAGTGATGATGAAGTAGATGAGGCGTTTGAGGTTGAAAACCCTGATTGTAGCCCTATTGTTCTAGTTTTTTTGAAACCGGTTTCTGCAAGGGATATAGATAAGGATCTAATTGCAGTGAGGGATGATGGTAAGAGAGTCCAATTGCCAAAAGCAACTTTGCTGGATTTTATGAGTAAAGGTCAGATGGTGTCCCCAAAAGGGGTAATTACTCGCCCTAGAACAAGAAGAAGATGAAGTTATGAAGCTTGGCTAAAGGTTTCATGGATGTTAATTCTGATGGAGAGTTTACTTGGATTGGTGAGGTCATGAACAAGTTTATGAGGTTGATTTGTCCAAAAGTGTCTTGTTATGTAGCTGTTGGGAAAATTTTCATCATTGCAGCCCAACTGTTTCTTGCATCCTCTGTTCAAAATGGTGTTGATAGTAAGCACCATGTATTCAACAGACTAGATTTCTCCCTCACTTAGCAGTTGGGGGTTGGATGTGAAGGAGTAAGTAGATGATTCGGATGGCTGGCAATGTGCTTTGCGGTGATGTTAGAGTATTTATTACTACTATTAGAAAATTCTGGAAAGTTGATAGTGGTGTAGGATGGTTTTTTTTTGGATTTGGAAGGCTGACTGTGTTTGGGTTGATGATGACACTCGATTTGACGTGATTATCAGCCTCATTTAAGCGACATTTCTTGGCTTAAGACATGGTTTTTAGGGTAGAATAGCGAATATTCACTCAACTACTCTATCTCGTGCCATTTGTGTTATTTTGGCCCGTTTCGGGTCTATTTGATGGTTTTTTAGTGTTTTCATGATAGCACAGGTTTTTGCCGTCAAATAAAGTAGCCAAAGACGTGTCTAAAGCATTGGAACCTCGAGGAACCGCACCGGAACCAGTCCAAGAAGTCAATCAAGTCAACATAAATCCTGCCCCGTTTTACACTAGAGTTTTCGGTGAAAAGTCCTCAGGTTTTCGGCGAAAACTACAGAAGAAATCGGCAGAGCATTACAATAAGAAGTTTTTGGCGAAAAGTCAAGTTCTCACCGAAAACTCTGGACTTCAGAATCACAGGAGAATCATCCAACGGAAGCAGCATTTTACAAAGAAGTTTTCGGCGAAAACTCATGAAGTTTTCGCTGAAAAATCCAGGCAAATCCGGCGAACTTAGGGTTAAGTATAAATACTTAACCGACGGCCCAATTCGGGACATACTTGAAGATAAACTTTTCATAATAGAACTTTCCCAAGTTCCAGACCTAAGAAGTTCGAGAGAACAGAGTAGAAGAGTTGGAAGAGACAGGAAGAGATCATGACGCCATCTTTCCACCTCGGAGAACAGGAGCTAGGATTGAAGATTACCGAAGATTGAAGCTTCACGGATTCGTCAAATTAGGTTTTACAGTTCTTCCCTGTTCTTCCTACCTGAGATGTATTCCTTGTTTGTCTTTAATTCTCTTGTATCTAATATGAGTAGCTAAACTCGTAGAGCTTAGATTAGATGAACCCTAAGTGACCCAGGGCTTTAAAGCGGTCACGGATCGGTGGTGATTAGATTCAAAGTTCAATAAGTTTTTCTTTGCATGGTTGTTTTGTTCTTCATTGTTTATGTTTCTTTTCTGGTTGGTCGCCTAGATTAGGTTTATGCAAGCTAGGGTTAGTCGCCAGACAGCTTCCCTGCTTTGGCGCATAAACTTGTCTTCCTTGATCACTTAGTTTAGATTCTTGTTAGGCTGAGGATAGAAGCGAATGCTCGCCTCTCTTTAAAATATCAATTCAACCAATTAACCTATTCATTGGAGTGTGCCTTTCGTAGGAACCAGTTAGGGTTAATCCGCTTCAAGAGTAACTCATTAATCACTAGTAATCGCACCAGTTAGTCTAGTCGTCGCAAGAAGCGACCGTACTCGGGCGGCTAACTAATCTTGGTAGTTAGAACGGATAGAGAGAACGTTCGCCGGTCTTAAACGTAAGGGTAAGGAGTTTATGGTGGTGTATAGAAATTGATTGAATTAGAATTGAAAACCGTTGGTCTTGTGATTGCTGTTGCCTTGGTGATCTAAGGGGGATTCGAAATCTAACCTTATCTATCGTCTGTCTAAACCAACCAATCTTTCTGTCTTTTAATTTCATTTTAGTTTTCCTACATCTTAGTCTAGAAGTCGTGGAACTCACACCACGCACAACATGTTAAACTTGAGTAAATTGCCAGCATATTTGAGTAGACGATTAGAAGAAACCCTGTGGAATACGATCTGCTTAGCTTTTAGCTTTGTAGTATTTGATCACTGTTTTGCAGCACATCAAATTGGCGTCGTTGCCGGGGATTCTTCTATATTGTTTGAAAGAAGAGTTGGCATTTATTCTTCTACCTTTCCATCTTTCATATTACATCACACTTCGATTTTACGCCGGTTATGTTTGCTTTTGTTGCTTGTAGGTTGTTTTACAGGTTTATGAACCGCTCGCTCACTCATTCTCAGTTTAAGCCGGGTAGTTCTGCTCCGCCAAAGCGACCGCGAGTTCAGAAGCAAGTCAGAATCATTCCGCCTACACCTCCTACCCCTATTAAGATCGAGGAGTTGAAGGAGAACTCCTCATCTTCTTCCGCTTCATCCACTACTTCAGATTCACCACCACCTTCTCCTTCCGTAATGGATGCTCAACGCACCATGGAGGATTACAATAAACCGAGTGCGGCTAATATTCGGTCTAGCATCACTGTGCCGCACAACGATGACGATCCTGACTATGAGATCACGATCCCCTTCCTGGAAGCAATCTCTAGGGATGTTCAGTTCGAAGGGAAGCCACAAGATAACCCATGCACACATTTGACGAACTTTCTAGCCATGTGTGAGACGTTCAAGAGTGGGAACCTCAATAAGAACACATTATGCTTACGAGTCTTCCCATTCTCCCTTAGAGGCGCCGCCAAGAGATGGCTCAGTAGGAAACCACCTGGCCACTACAGCGATTGGGATAGTCTAGCTCAAGACTTCGTAGAGGAATACTTTCCTCCTTCAAGAACTACAACTTATAAGGATCACATTGCCAGATTTGTTCAGAAGGAAGGAGTAAGCTTACATGATGCTTGGAATGAATTCCAAGAACTCCTTCACGATTTCCCTCATCATGGATTCGAGCAGGGACAACTAGCCGAGATCTTTGCCCGAGGGATGAACAAAGAATCGGCTAAATGGGTTAACTCCTTAGCTGATGGCGACTACACCGCACTCGCACCAGAAGCTGCTCTTCTTCACTTTGCAAACTGCGCATCTAAGTCCAGGAATTGGGAGAGACAGTTTGAAGCAGCCAAGAGCTGACCAGACCGTGAAGATCAGATCAAGATTGAAGTACAGAAACACATGAAGGAGATTTTCGGTGCATCAAATAACTGGTCTAAAGAGGAAGTAAATTTTATTGATCAAGGCTTCACCAACAATCAAAGAGGCTACCCCGACTACCGTCAGTTTAGACAACCTCCTCAACAACAAGGGAGCTTCCAAGAGTGCCCTCCTTACAACTTCGGATTCAACTAGAGTCAGAGTCAGTACTTGAGCAATAATTATCAAGATCCCCCTGGATTCACCGGAGGACAGCAGCCTCAGAATTATACGTTTGAGAATACTTGGGAGAGCAAAGTGACCAAGAAGATTGACCTGATTATGGCAAGGCTCGACAATCACGAAGAGAGATTCAAAACCCAAGCTGCTCTTAACCAAGGACAGATCGCTCAGGGTGAGCGAGTGGAGAGCATGGTAAATAAAGTTGCTAGCATGCTAGCTAACCATCCTCTCTTCAGTCAGGCACCGTCTCAAAGCAACCCCGCCATGAAGAATGAGCATGCTAAGGCCATCACAACCAAGAGTAGTGAGCAGAACAGCTTGGAGAAGAAGAAGGAAGCACCTTCCACTCCCTCTACGGGAGAATGCTCAGCTATCAATTCTCGATCACCACCCATACCTATCCCAGCTAAGTGCTCCAACCCTGGTTCTTTTACGTTACCTTTAATCATTAATAACATTGAGGTCGAGCATAGTTTGGTTGATCTAGGTGCATCTATAAATGTTATGCCTATGTGTTTATATAAGAAATTGAACCTAGGTGAACTACAACCTGCTAGCATGCATTTAGTGTTCGCTGACAAATCTCTAAAAGAACCTAGAGGAATAATCAAGGATGTAATCACTTGTTGTGGTCCTTTCACGTTCTTAGCTGATTATGTAGTAATGGATACTCAAGGGACATATTCTACCCTTCTCCTAGGCTGACCATTTATGGCGACAGCCGGCATTAACATTAATGTCCCAAATGGCTCGTTAACATTAAGGGTTGGAAAGGATACTGCTACATTCCGTCTCAAGGACGGTATGAAATACATTCCTAAGGGAGAAGCACATTGTTTATCCGTAGAAACTGTGGAGTTGGCCTCGGTCAACTCCGTTACTAATGACATTCCAAGTGTTTTCCCCAAGATATCTGCAACAGGTGCTGAACAGGCTGTCAAACAAAAGGAGAAGACGAACACGAAAAAATTGAAGAAGGAGGAGGAACTGAAGGCCTCTTATTCGACATCACCACGAACTAAGGATCCTGGCGAGACAAAGAAGAAAGGGACAGGAAAGACCAAGGAGGTTTGGGGAGCAGTCATTAAATCGCCTTCTACCGAGCCACCGGAGAAGAATGATCCTCTGAAGACGCTTCTTCGAAAGAACTGTTCGGGCCATTTGAAATTTCTGGTCATCTTCCCGAAGAGCGAACCAAGTTAATTCACGCGAACGAGAAGAAGTTCACACTTGCTGGAGGATCCTGAAAGCTGTATTTCATGAATTCCGACCCGAGCCTAAGAGAATTCCTGAGTTGGGATGTCTCTTGATCGCCATCAAGGTATCGTCCGGCTCAAGGACGTTAAGCAAGAGCACTTCGTGGGAGGCAACCCATGGCTGGAGTCCGTTTTTGAATTATTGAGTCAGTCTTTTTCGTCGTTCGAGTCGATTTCGGGGAGCCAAAGTGTCAGTTTTCTTTTATTTTCGTCTGTTTTAATTTTCTGTGTCAGGTCAAAGTTTTCGCCGAAAACTTCCAAAGTTTTCGGCGAAAAGTTTGGTCAAGTCTCCCGTCAGTGAGTTTTTAAAGTAGTTTTCGCCGAAATCTTTTAAAAGTTTTCGACGAAAACTTTAGTTCGGTCGAGTATGTTTTTCAGTGGGTTTTTCAAAGTTGTTCTCGCCGAAAACTTCTAATGTTTTCGGCGAAAACTTTAGTTGGGTCAGAATTTTTTTTTTGAAAATAAAAAAAAATTTAGAAAAAAAGAGAGTCAAAATATTTACAAAATTCCCCTTAACCTTCTTCGTTTCGATTTTTATTCTGTGTGGATCCGGGACACTTGTCCCGGTATCCTTTTGATCTTTTTGTTGTTTTTGTTTTGTAGGAACTTGGGTAGCTACTCCGCTCTACTCAGGACACTTCGTGTTCATCCACTACACCGACCATCGTTCTCCAGGTTCTTCGTATCTCTCTACTCTAGTTTAGTCCTGTGAGGACATAGAACGGTTTAAGTGTGGGGTAGGATGCTAGAGAACCTTGCATGAACTTGATTGCCCTTAATTGTGTTTTTGTGTGTTCCGTGGTGCCTTTCCAGTTTCTCTAGCATTAGAATTGCTCGGTTCTTGATTTTTGATGATAAGTTGTTATTCAATCTGTCATAATGATACTTAAACTGTTTAACCTAGAACCTGAGAACCGACGTGTATACTTTGATGCTAAATTGCCTGATCAGAACAGATTTTCAAAATCACACTTGTAGTTTGTCACTTTGACTGCATGAAAATGACCGAATCCGACTACCAAATGTGAGCTTTTGATCCATTGCACATAACCTACAATTTTAATTCGTTTGGAGTGATTTCCTGTTTTTCTTGAATGAGTTAGAATTTGCATGAGACCTATTCGAGACCACACGATGACACGAGTTCTAGAATGATAGGGGCACCTAGATTCAACTACTAAGCCAGATAGCCTACCTAACGTTAAATCCATTAGGTTTAAACCCTTGAGCTTGGCCTGTTCTTTCGATTCGATATACATTACAGCCAATCCCCATTCTTTCATTCCCCTGATCCCCTGTGGTTGTAGTTCTAGATTAGCCTACCGGAAGTCAGTTTGTGGTAACCTGCCTATAGCCATTAAACAGGTGGTCTTAGCTATTATGTCTAGACGTGTAAATCCCTCTAGCAACTAAAAGAAAGAATCGGCACAAAAGAAAAAAATAGAAAAGGAAGAAAAGAAGAGAAAGTCGAAAAAAATATAGAAAAAGAGTTCAGAAAAGTTTTCAAGTTTATAGTTCAGTTAAATAACGTTCTTCTCCCTACATATGGAAGAACGAAGTCAAAAGAAAAATTCAGAAAAAAAAACAAATGTGTATAAAGAAAATAAAGTGTTGGGTTGCTTGAGGGTATCATAGGACGAGCATACACTATTCCACCCGTGTCTAGTTAGATGGTAGGAAGCCATAGGCTAGATTCGAGGGAAGTTAGTCGAAAGCTACACCGCACCAAAGCCATCATCATACATTCCCTTCATCCATCTCATCTTAACCCTTGTGGTGTAGAATTCGTTACAGTCCCAAGCAGGGAAGTCCTTCTTGACTAGTTCCTCGTGTTGTCACGGTGGTGGAGATGTGGTCGAATTGCAAACTTATGACAGAATTCAGTAACAGAAAATGATTGAGAGAAGAAACACGTCCTTAAACACAGAGAGTGAGAGTTTCCCTTATACTAAATATTTCCTGTATGAGGAGTCTGGTCGGTCAGGTCAAATTCTTGCATGATTGGTTACTATTACTTGTCGTGTGCAGTTTTTAGTGAGACCAGGTTGTTTGGATGATCAGTATGCATGTTAGGCTTCTTGTTCTAGAAGTAGCTGTCTAATAATTCATTGCGTAAGATTGAACTTCAATGTAATCGATCTTATCATTTGTGAACATGAGCGTGTTCTATTCAGTTTGCTTGAGGGCAAGCAAAAGCTTAAGTGTGGGATATTTCATGACACTCGATTTGACGTGATTATCAGCCTCATTTAATCGACATTTCTTGGCTTAAGACATGGTTTTTAGGGTAAAATAGCAAATATTCACTCAACTACTCTATCTCGTGCCATTTGTGTCACTTTGGCCCATTTCGGGTCTATTTGATGGTTTTCTAGTGTTTTCATGATAGCACAAGTATTTACCATCAAATAAAGTAGCCAAGGACGTGTCTAAAGCATTGGAACCTCGAGGAACCGCACCGGAACCAGTCCAATAAGTCAATCAAGTCAACAGAAATCCTGCCCCGTTTTACACTAGAGTTTTCGGCGAAAAGTCCTCAGGTTTTCGGCGAAAACTCCATAAGAAATTGGCAGAGCATTACAAGAAGAAGTTTTCGGCGAAAAGTCAAGTTCTTGCCAAAAATCTGGACTTCAGAATCACAGGAGAATCAGCCAACGGAAGCAGCATTTTACAAAGAAGTTTTCGGCAAAAACTCATGAAGTTTTCGCCGAAAAATCCAGGCAAATCCGGCGAACTTAGGGTTAAGTATAAATACTTAACCGGCGGCCCAATTCGGGACATACTTGAAGATACACAGAACTTTCACAGGTTCCAGACCTAAGAAGTTTGAGAGAACAGAGTTGAAGAGCCAGGAAGAGATCATGACGCCATCTTTCCACCTCGGAGACTCGGAGCTAAGATTGAAGATTACCGAAGATTGAAGCTTCACGGATTCGTCAAATTAGGTTTTACAGTTCTTCTCTGTTCTTCCTACCTGAGATGTATTCCTTGTTTGTCTTTAATTCTCTTGTATCTAATATGAGTAGCTAAACTCGTAGAGCTTAGATTAGATGAACCCTAAGTGACCCAGGGCTTTAAAGCGGTCACGGATCGGCGGTGATTAGATTCGAAGTTCAATCAGTTTCTCTTTGCATGGTTGTTTTGTTCTTCATTGTTTATGTTTCTCTTCTGGTTGGTCACCTAGATTAGGTTTATGCAAGCTTGGGTTAGTCGCCAGACAGCTTCCCTGATTTGACGCATAAACTTGTCTTCCTTGATCACTTAGTTTAGATTCTTGTTAAGTTGAGGATAGAAGCGAACGCTCACCTCTCTTTAAAACATAAATTCAACCAATTAACCTATTCATTGGAGTGTGCCTTTCGTAGGAACCAGTTATGGTTAATCCGCTTCAAGACTAACTCATTAATCACTAGTAATCGCACCAGTTAGTCTAGTCGTCGCAAGAAGTGACCATACTCGGGCGGCTAATTAATCTTGGTAGTTAGAACGGATAGAGCGAACGTTCGCCGGTCTTAAACCTAAGGGTAAGGAGTTATGGTGGTGTATAGAAATTGATTGAATTAGAATTGAAAACCACTGGTCTTGTGATTGCTGTTGCCTTGGTGATCTAAGGGGGATTCGAAATCTAAGCTTGTCTGTCGTCTGTCTAAACCAACCAATCTTTTTGTCTTTTAATTTCATTTTAGTTTTCCTGCATCTTAGTCTAGAAGTCGTGGAACTCACACCACGCACAACGTGTTAAACTTGAGTAAATTGTCAGCATATTTGAGTAGACGATTAGAAGAAACCCTGTGGAATACGATCTGCTTAGCTTTTAGCTTTGTAGTATTTGATCACTGTTTTGCAGCACATCAGTTTAGCTGAAATATTTTGTTAGATGGGGAAATGTCTTGTGGTATAAGCTGATTTGGTCACATGGATTAAGAAGGAGGGTTGATTGTGGTTGATGCTATTGCAATGTAGAGCTTGAAAATGTGGGTGGACAGTGATTTTGTTTGCTCATAATGAAGTGCTTGGAGTTTCTTTTTGTTTTAATTTGTAGTTTGAGTAGCTATATAGTGAAAAAAGCTCTTTTGTGTGCTTCATACTTTTTTAAAGTTTTTAGATATAGTTTGTACTTCATGACAAGTTTGATGATATGAAAACCTTTATTCATTAAAAAATATCAACATTAACATCGACTAGTATTTTCTTAGGTGACATAAGGTTTATCTTAATAATCTTAATCGTGGTATGGTAGATTTGGTTTTGAGACATATTATAGAACCCTCCTTACAAAATTCCACATCATCACACAATTTTTTAACTAAAATTTAAATATTTTCTCTTTCATGTAATTAAATATTCATATATTAAGTACTTCATCATTAAATATATTATGAATTAAATAATAAAAATTATATTTAAATATAATTAAACTAATACGAGCTGCTGATAATAAGAATAAATAAGTATCAAAATGCTTTATAATAAAATCATAAAAAAATATATTCTTAGAGGTGTTAATTTGGAAAATTTGATATATTTTGAATTTATTTTGAGTTATAGATTAGTGAAATTATATACCCAAACATGTAAAACATCCCTACTTCCATACTAGATCTCTCTCTCACCATCCCCACCTATATATATATATATATATATATAAACCCTAAAAGAGAAAAAGTGTGCAAAATACGGATTAGCAGTGGTGACAAAATTATGGATTATGTCTATAAGACATAATCCATAAGAGCCATTAGATCTCCATAGAATAGATCCAATGGTGGAGGGTTTTTAATAATAAAATAATACAATCCAATGATTTTCTACTCATATTAAATGTAATTTATTACACAGAATATTGCAGTTACCATTTTCACTTTCTTACCCTTTCAACCGTTGAAAAGAAGAACCACCCTCATTCTCTCCTGATTCTCTATTTTCTTGGTGCCCTGTCTCTTCCAATCGCCCTAACCACCGATTCCGACACCTTCCTTGGTGGTTGCTGTCGGCAAAATGAACTCAGGTCAACCGCTTCCTCAGTACTCGCCGGTCGAGTTCGCCGTCGTTTCATCGCCACTATTGCGTTTCGCTTGTGAGTTATTTGTTCTGATTTTGGGTTTTAGTGACTCTAGTTTTGGTGAAACACTTGGTTTTCATTCACTTTCTTTAGATTGAATCTGCTGAAAATAGGTTTTTGTGGTCGATTTTGTTGGGGATTAGTTATGTGCACCAGCATTCGTCTCTGTTGTAGGTGTTTCTGTTCTGATTTTGGGTTTGAATGAATACAGTTATTAGGAAAATACTATTATTTGTTCTGATCTGGGTTTTCGTGACTCTGGTTTTGGTGAATCACTTGGTTGTCATTCACTTTCTATAGATTGAATCTGCTGAAAATATGTTTTTGTGGTTGATTTTGTTCGGGATTAGTTATGTGCACCAACATTCATCTCTTTATAGGTGTTTCTACTCTGATTTGGGGTTTGAACGAATACTGTTATTAGGCTAATACTATTATTTGTTCTGACTTGTGTTTCGTGCATATGATTTTTGCTGGTAATAATAGTATATTAGCAGTTGATTCATTCAAAGTAAAGGGAAATTGCATATGTAGTTTTATTCTGGGGAGTAAACCCTAAACCCTAAAACCCCTAAACCCTAAACCCCTAGACCTTGAACCCTAAACCCTAAAACGTTTTTTATTTGTGTTTCTGGTGTGTGATTTGTTCCTGCTAATAGGATTCAATAGGAATGAATTTGAACATATACTTGTCATTGAACACAAAAAATAATAGTATTTTAGCAATACTAATATTGAGTTATGTAATTCGTTTATTGATTCTGTTGTTAGTTTATGTACAAATGCTCTTGCCTCATGTTAATTAGTTTGTTGATTCTATTGTTTGTTAACATGATTGAATTTGCTCAGGATGACTAATTCTCCCATTCCGAACCGTGGTAAAAGAATGAAGTTGGTTGGATCTTATTTTGATCACAAATCCGAGACTATGAGCATAGTCTCAGTAAAATTAGACCTGACAATATTGGACCCGACCCGTTGATCCAACCCGAACCCGCCCGAAAGTTTAGGGGTGGGTTTGCTATTTTGGGACCCGAACCGAGATGACCCTAACCCGAAAACCCGACAATTTTTTGGGTGGGTTAGGGTCGGGTTTAGGGTCGACCCATTAACCCGAAAAATCTTTATAGTACCTATAAATATTACTATTTTCAATGTCACTTATGTGCTAATTTAATATGTAGTCTTATTTATGATTTATGATTTTCAATTTTATAACTTTTGTCATTTTGATTCTTTTATCATGTAAGTCATAAATCATAAATAACACATACCACAAATATTATACTCAACATATGCCATGTCGAATGTCACTAAAAATCATTGATGTCATTACTAATAACATTAATGGTTGTAAAATTTTCACAAAACCATAATATGGTATATATTTGATATGAAATTATGTTCCAAAACTACTTTTTAACACTTTTAACATCCTCGTGCATTATCTTACATCATCGGTTCAAGTGCATTGTGTATAACGTACACCATTAGTATGTGTGTTCTATACATGTTGTATAAGCTATGAACTATAATTTTATGCATATTCTACCTCTCACATTCATAATTTATTAGTTTAATTTGAGTCTATTTGTTTTAAATAAATTTGTGATGATGATGTTTAAATTTTTTTATGACTCAAAGCGCTTGTAACCCGAAATGACCCGCAACCTGACCCGAAAGTTTAGGGTTAGGATCAATTTTCAAATATGGCGACCCATGACCCGAATGACCCAACCCGAAATAACCCGTAACCCGTAGTGACCCGCCCAAATCAACCCGACCCGCCCGATTTGCCAGGTCTAAGTAAAATGATTCGACATCCTTGACAGTTTTGAACTCCAACGCCTCCCAATCAAAATCTACCTCGGGCAAATCTAGAAAATTGAACAGGAATTAATGTTAAATAATAGTATTTTATGTAAAACACATATAAAACACACTAAAAATAGATAACTATCAGTACTGTACGAATACCGAAACAGCAGAATTCATAGAATGGTTAAAAAAATGCAGATAGTAAAATACTATTATTAGCTAGATAACAGTATCGATTATTTATAACTAAAAAAAAGAAAAGGTAACGAAATATCAACTAAAGATGATTACGTAAAAAAACATAAAAAGTAAATCCTTTATTCTAGGGAGTAAACCCTAAACCCTAAACCCCCAAAACCCATAAACCCTAAACCCTAAACCCCCAACCCTAAAACCCTCCCTAAAACCACAAAGCCCATAAACCCTAACCCATAACCCCTAACCCCCCCCCCCCCCCCCAAACCCATAAACCCTAAAATCCTAAAACCATAAACCCTAAACCTTAACCATAAAACCCTAAAACCATAAACCCCCAAAACCCATAAACCCTAAACTCCCAAAACCCATAAACCTTAAACCATAAACCCATAACCCTAAACCCTAACCTTGAAACCCCAAAACCCATAAACCCTAAACCCTAAACCCTAAACCCTATACCATAAACACTAAAACCCCTAAACCCTAAAACCTTTTTGATTTGTGTTTCTAGTGTGTGATTTGTTCCTGCAAATAGGATTGAATAGGATTGAATTTGAACATATACTTGTCATTTAACACAAAAAATGTGTAGATAATAGTATTTTGGCAATACTAATACTGAGTTATGTAATTCGTTTGTTGATCTTGTTGTTAGTTTATGTTCAAATGGTCTTACCTCATGTTAATTCGTTTGTTGATTTTGTTGTTTGTTAACAGGATTGAATTTGCTCAGGATGACTAATTCTCCCATAAATCAACAAACGAATTAGTCATCCTGAGCAAATTCAATCCTGTTAACAAACAACAGAAGCAACAAACGAATTAACATGAGGCAAGACCATTTGAACATAAACTAACAACAGAATCAACAAACGAATTACATAACTCAGTATTAGTATTGTCAAAATACTATTATCTGCACATTTTTTGTGTTAAATGACAAGTATATGTTCAAATTCAATCCTATTTGTAGGAACAAATCACACACTAGAAACACAAATCAAAAAGGTTTAGGGTTTTAGGGTTTAGGATTTAGGGTTTACTCCCCAAAATAAAGGATTTACTTTTTATGTTTTTTTCGTAATCATCTTTAGTTGAATAATCAACAAACGAATTAACATGAGGCAAAAGCATTTGTACATAAACTAACAACATAATCAACAAACGAATTACATAACTCAGTATTAGTATTGACAAAATACTATTATCTGCACATTTTAGGGGTTTAGGGTTCTGAATATATGAAAAAATATGAAGGCAGAGATATGTTTTATTTCGGATTTGATAAGTGTTTGAATATGATTTGAATCAGCAGAGAGAGGCATAATTGGGGTAAGTGTTATGAAGGATTGATTGCCTAGAATAAATATAATATCCTACCATAACTATTACCCTTAATAAATCAAATATAATCAATGCAATTAATTCACCATTCCATAATTAATCAGCCCAAAAGATACCCGAACCCCATCCTATGGCTGTGAATGAATATTGTTGAAATGACATAATTTCAATTATGTCACCATCCTTTGGCCCAAAGTTGTGCGGATTAGGAGTGGTGACAAAAGTTGGATTATGTCTATAAGACATAATCCATAAGAGCCATTAGATCTCCATATATTAGATCCAATGGTGGAGGGATTATATTAATAAAATAATGGAATCCCACTATTTATTGTGCCATATTAAATATTTTTATTACCCCAAATTGCATTATATTACTTACCTTTTCCATTTTCATTCCTCTTTTAACCGTTGCCACAAAAAAAAAACCGCACCCCATTCTCTCCCAAATCTTCTCTGCATTCAGTCGCCGAACCCGCCGATTCAATCTCTACATTCAGCGAACCACTACCGGACGTCATTCTACTGCCGATTCCTCAGTGCTCGTTTTGTGTTTCCGATTCGGTTTCTGGTGCGTGGTGTAGCCGCCGTCGTTTCCTTGAATCTCGTTCGACCTATAATCAGGTTTTGATTTCTTACTCTGCATGTTCGATCAGACCTAGTTTTATTTGTCGATTGTGTTGGGTTAGGTTTGTGAACCAACATTCATCTCAGATATATGTTTTCTGCTCTGATTTTGGAATGACAAATACTATTATTAGGTTAATACTATTATCAAACAAGATTAGTGTTTGAAGAGTCTGATTTGTGGTTTAAGAGTTTTGAATCTCGTGCGGACCTGTTTTGAATCTGTATTGTAAATGGTGACTGCAACTGTGATTTGTGTGTGTGATTTGTTCCTGCTAATAATAGTATGTTATGATTACTATTTGTTCCAGATAATTGTCGCTATTATGATTGATTTTGAACATTTACTTGTCTCCGAACACAATAGTATGCATATAATAGTATTGTAGTTTTACTATTATTGATTGAGTTATACTGTGTTGTTTGGGGTGTAGTTTGGTTGTTCCAATAATTGTATATTAGGAATACTATTATTCTTTGATCAGGATGCCTTTGCCTCATGCAGATACAATTAATCTTGGATCAGGATGACTAAAACTCCTATTCAGAAAAGTGGGAAAAGGATTAAGTTGGTTGTATCCAAAAAGCCGAAGCCGAGGAAACCTGTTGTACCAAAACGTCCGGTAGACAGGAATGAACCGGTGAATAGGCCGGATCAACCTACTGTTGGTGAATCTCAAATGAATACACAGCAAAGCAAAGCTCGGTACTAAAACTCCTATGAGCATAGTCTCTGTAAAATGATTCGGCATCCTTGACAGTTTTGAACTCCAACGCCTCCCAATCAAAAGCTACCTCAAGCACATCTAAGAAACTGAACAGAAACTAATGGTAAATAATAGTATTATATGTAACACACGTATAAACACACACTAAAATAGATAAATATCAGTACTGTGCGAATAACGAAACATCAGAATTCATATAATACTATTACTAGCTAGATAATAGTGTCGGTTATTTGGAAACTAAAAAAAATTGAAAAATGAACGAAATATACATTGAAGATCCGACTGAAGACGATTATAAAAAAAAACATACAAAATAAATCATTTATTATCTTATTGAAAATCGAGTTCATAATGAGTGAGTAAAAAATGAAGGTTTAGAAATAATAGTATTGGCTGGATAATAGTATTCTCTCCATACTGTGGCCTTGCAAAAATGGTGCAGTATTCTCAGTCGTCTCTGAATGATTTACTTCGATTGAAAAAAAAGGAAGTAAGATATTTTCGGATTTGAGCAAGAATAATATTAGTAATAATATGGTAACTAATATAAATGATTGATTGCAAAGAATAAGAATAATATCATAATATAAATGTCTCCCCAAATTGACTCAAATATAATCAATGCAATTAATTCACTCATTCCATAATTAATCAGTTGGTTTGATTATGGAATCCCATCCTATGACAATGAATGAATATTGTTGAGGTGACATAATTTAAATTATGTCACCATCCTTTGGCCGCACAACTTTAATCCAAATCCTTAGTATGTTATTGTTAGGATGCTAATATCAGTAAATGGATAACCCAAATTTAATCCAAATCCGACTTGAATAAATTTTAAAATCCATATCCGATCCGACCCGATCCAAATAGGATCCGATCCATATAGTGTTGATCCATATCCGATCCATTTAAATATGGATCGAGTTGGATATGGATAAAAAAACCCGCGGATGGGTAATCGCCACCCCTAGGCACTCTCGTCTAATTCCTTCCATTTTCTAACTTTGCCCTAAATTTCGCCCACCTTCTCTCGCTTCTTCCATAGACTATTTCCAAGCTTCAATTTTAATGGGGTGTAGCGACGGCGAGTCCAATTCGCCGGTACTCAAGCACCGCCTCATGTCCTCTTGCCTTCTCACCCCATTCCGCCGCAACCTCCCCCTCTCCACGCAGGACCGCCAAAACAACAACAACAAACACCACCGCCATGCCTCCTTCGCACGCTCTTCTTCCCGTGCGTGGGTTGGAATTGGAGGATCCAAGTCCCCCGTCCATCACCATGACAGCGATACGGCGACGATGGGGAAGGAGAAGTGTATGCAATTCATCTCTCGGATGGGTTGCGGTGGAGGAGACGGTGGAGGAGGAGGAGGAAGACACCGGCGACGACATTCAGTTGTAGGAGATTTCCACTACGACGCTCTTAGCTATTCCCTCAATTTCGATGACGACGTTGGCGGGGACTCCCCTTCTAGGGATTTCTCTTCACGATTGCCTCAGTCACCGCCGCCGGTAGGTCGTAGAAACAGGGACATGCAGATGCAGAGCAGTTTTTGATTTCTTTAATTTGTTTATGTCAATTGGTTTCCTCGTTTGTTTAAGTGAAATCATGGACCCAGATTGTATTCACTATTTGTTGGATGTTAAATCATTTTGGCGTGATCGAATTGATTGGAGTTGGTATATACAGATTTGAACATTGTGCGAGGAAGAAACAAGTATATGGATTCAATTAATTCCATATTCATTGGAAACTGAATGAACTGCATATAGTTCATACTCCATATATATAGCTGCTGCACCTTATGCACTGCAGACTGCACAACTTGATTGGTTTATACATACTCTATCAATCAGACTTTAATTTATACATATTTGGGTTATAACTAACAAGTGTTTGTAAAGGAAACCTGCATCTAATGATAATTCAATGACGAAAACTCCAAATCCAGGAATTACACAAGTAATATGAGCGGAGTATCTGTATCTGTCACATAAACATGGAAAAATTATTCAGTATTCACGCTAACAAACAAATTGACCTTGAAATTGACATTAATTTCATTCATTTTATAACCATTTGAGTTGCCATATAGTATTTGCGTTTCATTTCTTTCTACTGAAGACTCAAGAGTTTAAAGGGAATAATTTTTTCACAAGTTTATGTTGGTCGATAGAAACAAAGCATATACTCCAAAAGTTTGGATGTCCTAAAAGACAGATATAGAGATCCATAGTTGATTAATTGCTTATATTTCTAAGACTAGTTCGGTGTTTCCTATACCGTCGTCGTAATCAATGGACGATTTCCTCACTCGAATTCTTGAGCCAGCGGCTGAAATGGGCAGCTTCCGTGACACTGTAAATCTTGGCTAATGATCCATCGGTTTAAGTTAATTGAAGATATGATTAGGGCTGTATATGAGCCGAGCCGAGCTTTGGCCAAGCTCAGGCTCGGCTCAATAAGGAATATAGCTGGCTTAGACTCGACTCAAGCTCAATTTGAGCTCGAAGATGTGAGCTCGAGCTCGGCTCGTTAGAAAAAATTAGAGCTCGAGCTTAGCTCAGGCTCGGCTCGAGCTCAGAATGAGTGTTAACGAGCCAAAGCTCGATAAAAGCTTATCGAGCTTAGCTTGAGCTCAAATTGGGCCATAAGTTCTAGGCCCTTTCAAGCTCAAGTTAGGGTCAAAACCCATAATAATTTACTTTAATGATCCATAGACCACTCAAGTCTCTAAATTGAGACTTTCATCTAAATGTCTAGGCCTTGTTATTTATAAGTCTTGATGACTTCCTTGCTTCCCCTAAACCACCAATGTGGTATTGTTGAGGGATACAACAACAACACATTTTGATGATGATCCACTTCCAGTTGCTACAACAATAGTACCAAGTTCATCATCTCCAATACATAGCTATCATGCTTCCCACTCAAAGCCTTTGAGTTGGTTTTCTTTAGTCCTCCAAGGTGTTGAACTCGTTGATGCTAGCCGATCTTGAAAACCCACTTCTATGTTTTAATCTGGTGGAAAAATTTGAAGCTTTCTACAAGAATTTGAGGCTCTATTTATTTCTTAATTAGTACATAGACCAAAACTCATTTTTCTAATTCCTAATTAGCAACTCTAAACGTTAATCTCTAAAGTATAAATCAAAATCATTACTCTTAATTAATAAAGATTATAAATGTTGTAACGTGTATGGAGTGTAAACCTTAAACTGTTACTTTTACATCGTAAACCCTATGAACCTTAATTTATAGCCTATCTTTAAACCATAATTCTAAATCCCAAATGGTACTCTATAAATAATTTTTTATTACCCTAAATCTTAAACCATAATTCTATAAACTTAATTTTAAATCATAAATCACGAGCCTACCGAGCTGAGCCAGAGTGGGCTCGGGTTCGGCTCATTTACTATCAAGCCAGCTCACGAGCCGGCTCGTTTACAGACGAGCCGAGTTTCGAGCGAGCTTTTTAGCCATTTTTCCGAGTCGAGCTCCGAGTTGCTCGCGAGCAGCTTGGCTCGTCAACAGCCCTAGATATGATGGTCATTTCACATATAAATAATTTTATTTTTCATTTACCTATCATCTAGCAATGATGAAGCCATAGACTTTTCATTCTAGGGGTCGACTAAAAAATATATATAAATATTTAACTATATTATTATTTTAATCGTACATGATATTCTTTAACATTATTAAAATCATTCAAATCTACATCTAATATTTTATGATATTTATGAAACTCAACATATATGATTAAACTATCATCAAAATTACCGAATATTAGAACTTACACAAGATGGAGAACCAAAGACATTATTAAAAAATGAATATTGTTCTCTCGTTCCAAAATTGAGTTTCTCATATTCACGAATATCTTTTTTTCTCTCGTATGAGAGATCCTCCCTAGAATTAGGGTTTTGCGCCGCTAAACCTACTCCTTTACCACGTTTCCAACACCTCGTTCCCGTCATCTTGCTTTGATTTGTGAGCCTATCATCAGGAAGAGTTATGGAACGGGCGGCAGCTGACCTGACGCTCGAAGAAGACGATGAGGAACTCTTCTTCACGAAAACAGTTGCATCTGCCGATATTGAAGACTTCTCGCTCTGCCTCGTCGGTATCCTCCTCACCGACAGAAGCTAAAATTTCCCGGCTTTCCAAAGTCGTATGGCTAACCTTTGGAGACCTGGACGTGGAGTCTCCATCGAGGAACTAGGGAAAAAGCTGGTTCTGTTCTGGTTCTTCCATGCTATTGACCTGGAGAGAGTCATGGAGTTGGGGCCATGGCACTTTGATTCAAGCCTTCTCATCCCGCACGAGCTGCAAGTAGGCGAACACCCAATGGCGGTCGATCTTTATTTTGCGGATTTCTAGGTCCATGTTCACGCCTTACCTGTGGGTTTTTTCTCGGAGACGGTGGGTAATGCCCTAGGCAACTTCGTTGGAAGGTTTGTTGCATATGACGAAAACAACCGCTACTCTTATGATCAACCATTCATGAGGCTGGAAGTAGGGATGTTTTACATGTTTGGGTGGAATTGAGTTATAGATATATATATTTAGAGTAGGGGAACTAATATCGAGCAATTACCGGCATACATATATATATATATATATTAATAAGAGCATATTGGACGTAGATTTCGTCAAATGTCTCTCTAGTTGATGCCATCTTGTGGAGTTTTATTTGGTCACTATAATCTATGAAAAATACTACATACATAGGGTCTATACTATGATGGATGACCTGAAATCACAAATAGAGGACATTAATCTCACTCTCTGAATCGGTTCACAATAATTTACGATTCTCAACCACTTCGTTTGGATCCGATGCAGTCTTTTCCAACAAATTTCCTCTGCGTACCCATTTTTTCCGGTTACCCTAATGTGGGATCTACAGGTTGAATATGGTTTGATGGATTTACAAGCGGTTTCAATCCGCAGTAAGGGATCTTCTGCCCTGTTTGGCTGTATTTTTAGCCATAATGCTCTTTCTGGTTTGCTTCCTTTCATACATATTGCATTTCGCTTCTTCAGTTTCGTAAATACACTACAACATAACTTGGCTACGGAGGCAGATTCACGGTGACACATAAAATATTTGTGTCTAAACATACTTTAAAAAACAAATACTATATGTACCTCTATAGATAGAAATACTTGTCTCTGTAGATTTCAATGGGTCCCTTCACATCCCCTTCCACACCTTTGTCGAATTTTAGACAATTTGGTGTTGAAATCCCAGAGAGCATGGGTGATCTTATCTCGGACCACAAATGAGATATGTTCATATTACAAAATATTTTTTCTTATATAGTAAACCTTATCATAACTCTTCCAATTCCTATTCGTGAAATGAGAGATAAAATCATCTAACAACTCTCACCATCAGAAGAATACACAGCTCAATCCGGTTATGAAATTCCTCGTCAAATCCTCCTAGGTCCCAAAGAGTTTGAACAGACCTCGATTGTGGTAAAAAAATTATGGGAAGAAAGCTAGAATCTTCATATCCATCCAAAATTTCTTTTCTTCATATGGAAATTGCTTCGAGGAATTATACCAGTAAAAGTGGGACTTATTAAAAGAAATTTACAACTATCTCCGGAATGTCCTGTTTGCGGGATGGAAGAAGAAAGCATTGAACATATCTTCTTAAGGTGTATACTAATTTTTAAGATTGGACTATTATGCAATCTTCCTATAACTTCTTTCAATGCGCCATCCTTTGTTTACACATGGAGAGAAATTTTCAAAAAACACTCCCCTTCTTTCTAATTCATTTGTCATTTTTAGTGGAGAATCTTGAAATCGAGAAATACAGTGGTATTCCAATTTAAACAAGTATTAACAAAAATTATTCAAAGTCAATTTCAGTTTCAACTTAGCGAACAAAAAATATTTAAAAATATATCAAAAAGCTCTAACACTCTATCTCTCAACCACATTTCCAAAAGTAAAATTCCTTTTAAGGAGTTCTTAGCTCTAATACGATTTGTATTAAGGTTGATAGAGCTACACTTAAAGGAAAATGGCGAGCTATTGGATTCTTGATTTTGGAATTTTATAGTACTTTATTTGTTGCTATGTACCGTCAGTGGCAGAACGCATGAAGATGTAAAAAATAGACAAATGTGACCTGCAGCCAGCACATAGTCAGCCAGCCAGCACATAGCCAGCGCAGCGCAGCGCTAACCAGCAAGCTCATCGTTGTGTGCTTTGCTTTAGCATAACGCGTCAACCGCAAATGAATTGGAAATGTGGCCAAATTACAATTTGGTCTAAATGTAGTCAAATTACAATTTGATCACTTTTCTTTACTTATTTTGTAGATGGATTATTATTATTATTATTAATAATTTGATAATATAAGCCAACCTTGATAAAATGATAATATATATAAGTTAGGATTAATTAATGAAAATTGTATTATTTGTCCAAAACTTTTTTAAGTGGACTGTGACTAGATCTTTGTGGTTGATTGTTAATGTTGATACACAAAGTCCAGTAGTGTTTTAGCTAGTTTGGATTGGCTAATTAAGTGTTCCTTTTGATTATTGGTGTATTGGTGTGTGTTGTACATTCTTGAGTTTTAATACGTTTTTTGTTTATGTTTTTTATATGAACTCTTACTCTCAGGTTCGTGATCATCTATTGGAGGAGGCCTGAGTTCATAAAAAAAAAAATCTATTGGAGGAGGCCAAATTCTACTTGGGTGGCTGA
This sequence comes from Linum lewisii, assembly GCA_034768395.1. NCBI lineage: Eukaryota > Viridiplantae > Streptophyta > Magnoliopsida > Malpighiales > Linaceae > Linum > Linum lewisii. The sequence goes on from CM068302.1 coordinate 15,583,163, forward strand.
AGCAGATTTATTTTGTTAAAGAACACTTACGACCACATTTACTGCTTGGATGGTTGGCATAGTAGAAGGGGGTAAATTGATCATTTCATAGTATACGGGGCTGTTTGTTAACTTGGCAAAGTAGAGGGGGGCAAAGTACCATTTTCCTAGGCTTGGCAATGGGTACCTGGAAATCGGGTACCCACCCAAAATCCGGCCAAATTGGGTGGGGATTACCCGTTGACTGGGTAAAGTTGGCGGGTATGGGTAAACCCGATACCCAATTAGAGCGGGTAACGGGTGGGGACGGGTTTCAAGGTATCCGCCCCATACCCAACCCGGTGGGTACCCAATATGAAACAACGTTGTATTAGCCATAATATATCATCTATGTTTAACGGACTAAACCCAATTTCTCCTTCAGTCATTAAGTTCTTCACTTCAACTCATCGATCGAGCAGTCTGTCGTTCCCTCTCGAAACCATAATGATATAAAAAACGTAGCTACCTCTAAAAACTCTCTTTGCAATCTAGGTGCAGAGAGATTTGAGGTTCACCCAATGGGTACCCAGTAAACCCGATACCCATGTCGGGGCGGGGATGATATGGATTTTATACCCATTTAGTCTTGGCGGGCGGGTACGGGTAATACCCATTTAATAAACGGGTGGGTGGTGGATATATGATATCCGGACCCGTGGGTACCCATTGCCAAGCCTACATTTTCCCATAAATCAATATGTGTTAGTTATTTTGGATTGGGTTCCGTGTGATATTATGTGACGAATGAATATGTTCAAATTCTCTTCTGAATTGTTTTATATAAATATGACGTTATGTAATGACTCATTGGAGCTATTTATCTATTTGTGAATCTATGTTATTGTTGGAATTGGGTTTGTAACCGAGAAACTAGAAACAAAAGGGTGAGGAAGTCTGCAACTGAGAATTGGTTGCAAAAGGTTATTGAGTCAGTGACCACAAGTCCGTTGCAATAAGTTAGAAATACTGCGACAATATACTGGTCGCAATAAGTATGTGCTTCAACGACCAACAAACTTGTAGCAAATGAGGTAGATATACTGCGACTATCAACTAGTCATAAATGAGGAAACCTATCTGCGACTAGTAACAAGGTCGCAAAAGAAAGTAGTCTTTCTGCAACCAAAGTATTGGTCGCAATATATAGTTTTCTTCTATCAATTTACCCGTCGCAGATTATAGCCAATTTGCGACCAAACTTCATGTTTCGTCGCTAAGATACTTTTGCGACCGCGTTTTGCCGACGAAACCTTACGACAGAATAATCCGTCACAAATGACTTTTGCGAAGGATTTTTTGGCTTTTTGCGACCATATTTGTCGTCGTAAAAAGGGCGTTTTGCTATAGTGAGACAGGGAGGTCTATATTGTACTTCGAGTGGTTTGAGTTTCTATGATAAGATAGTAAAGTTACAAGGTTCCCATTTGGGACAGGGAGGTTTGGTTCAAATAATAAGATTTTAATTCCTTTTCAATAACATCACATACTCCCAGGTAGTAATAATGTTAATGGTGATTTCCTTTTAAGATCACAGTTGCAGTCCCCTCCACCTCCTCCAAGCCCCATGTCCTTCCTCTTCTCCTTTTTTTTATATTTTCTTTTTTATCATCTAGGTTAGTTCACGACCTATAGTTACTCCTGCCTAGGATTTGCTATAGCAAAAAAAAAAAAAATTACAATTGTCTTTATAGGTTGTATGATTAGCTTAGATGTATATAATTTTTCTATCTCTATATGTTGAATGATTGAAATTTGTAAAGGTAGATAACTTGTAAACTCTGTAGTTTTGTATGGATGAATATTAGATAATATATAATTAATTATATATATAATAAACACTAACGATTTTCTTTTCTAATAACGAGTAAGTTTTTTTTTATTTTGATTTTTTTTTCTTGGCATAGTTTCTCCATGTCATTGAGTTTTATAATCCATATTTTAAAATTGCTTAAAAATATCAATAAGTACTACTGAATAAAGTGGTAAGAACAAAGAATATAACACATTTCCTTCAAGACAGCAAAAGATTAGGAAATTATATAAATAGTGAAAGACCAATAGAGTAAATATCTTGGTAATTTTTATTATAAAGCATATATATGTGCCTCTAAAAAAAATTATAGCAACACAAATAAGTGTCTCTAAAAGGTGGCTAAGATGACAGAATAGTAGCTATTTAAAGTTGCAGTTACCAATAATTATATCTGTCACTAATTCTTCCATTACTCACAGATATCATGTGCCACCGTATTTGCCTCTAAAGACTTTTAGCCACAACACCATTAGTGGCACATAAGTTATCTGCCTCTATAACTCTATAGAGGCAAAAAAATGTCTTTTAGAGGCAAATATGGTGTGCTAATGTAGCTAGATAATGTTATAGTGGTACATATATATATTTTTAACCGGACGATCGACTGTAGAAAGTAAGTGGGAAAGAAATAGTTTCTTCGAGGTTCATTATCGAAAATGATTTCTCGCCCTCATGCGTTAATTATGACACAATTTTGTTTCCAGCTAAATCCATGGTTCTAAAGCTCGGGCTTTGTAACATCCCCGCCCAACCGAACGGTTTGGAACTCGAGTTTGGATGGTTGAGACGTTGGAAACAATGTTCTTGAGGCCCATCGAAGTCCGGGGCGTTCATACTTGAGTCGGGTTGAAGTTACAAGCGAGTACGCGAAAATTTGTCAAGGTGGACAGACTATGATACATGGCCGTGTATCATGATACACGCCATGTATCTGTAATACACGCCGTGTATCATGGCCTGACTATAAAAGGCTGATTTTTCGGGATTTCCATAACTTACCCTTCTTTCTCTTTCCCCGAAAATCTCTTTGACGAACCGAAAACCCCCAAACTTCAATCCTTGATTCCGGGAGTTGTAGAGTTCCGATTGGCGATCCGTTTCTTGCTACACGTTCGTGGTGACGAGAGGAAGAGATGCATATTGTGGTTCTGTGTATTTCGGATCGAGGAGCTGTCAGTGGCAGAAGGAAGAAGCTTCGTTTTTTGTGTATGAGAGTTTGGTTGTTTGAGTTCTAGAAGTTGTTTTAGAGCCTCGTCTTCATGTCAGGTGAGGGTTTAGCGTATGATAGGTAGTATTGGTCGGTGTGAGGAGTTGCAACCTTGACTTAGAAGAATGCAGGGCTTTGCATGAAATTGAAAGAGAGTAAAAAGTGAAACTGTACTGTAATTGATTGTTATGTGAATTATGATGATTGATGCTTGTTGCGTGGTTGTTAATTGATGAATTGATTGATGGTTGTGGGCTGTTGTGATGTGTTGAGATTGGGGAAATGATTAACATTGATGATTAATGGATCGGACTTAGTAATGAGTGTAGGAGGGCCGGGATGTGATTCTGTGAACTGTATCGATACCTTGTGCTGTCAGTTGTGATTGCAGGAGGGTGGTCCTGCCAATGTGGGGTCGCCCTAATCAATGATGAATAGGTGGATGGCCCTGCCAATGTGGAGTCATCCTATGAAGGATGAACAGGAGGGTAACCCTATGACTCACGACATGGCTATCCCTGTACTTGCAGGTGGGGGTGGCCGGTGAGCTAACCGTTTACCCTTAAATTGTTTGTGTAAAGTGGAATTATTGAATGAAGTGTGATGTGCTTATAAATGTGGGATTGGGGTTACATGTTGTTGGTTGAAAGTGGTGCTATGCGGGTTGGGGATTGATAATGTGTTGTTGATATAGAATTATGACATAGATTTGGGATAATGGAAATGGAATTGGGTAGTGTGATTGCATTAATGGTTGAATTGATGTTATGCGATAGCTTGGGTGGAATTGATGTTGTGTGTAAAGGTGGTTGTTAATGTGTTTAGGGTGGTAGACTTATGACTTAGAATTGGTAAGGGAATTTGTATGTGGAAGTGGACAATAGAATTGGTACGTGGAATTGGCGAATGGAATTAGTTAAGGGAATTGGACAATGGAATTGGTACATGGAATTGGCTAGAGGAATTGGGACTTGGTTTGATTGATTGAAATTGCATTGTTGATGTGTGTAGTTGATTGGATTGTGTTAAGTAGAATGTGATCTGGAATTGGTTTAATGATGGAATTAATGGTGGAATTGATGTGAGACTTGATGATTGAATTGATGTTAGAGTGGATGAGGGAAATGAGTAAGGGATTGATGTATGAACTTGGTGCTTGTTTTAATTGGTGTAATTAATTGAAGTGGTAGAACCGGATTGGAGCCTGCACTGCCCCCAAATTGCCACCTCTCCTGGAAGAGTGGCGTGATCTATTGTTGTTGTTGTTGATGTGTCGATGTAAGTTTGGGCCTTGGATCCTTCTGGAAGGAAGGATGCGTCTTGGACCCTCCTGGAAGAGTGGGTGTGTCTGGCCGGCAGGGGTGGTGTATGGGTAAACTCTAATGGCGCCTAATAACTCACATAGATAAATGAATGTGTGGTACGTGTACGTGATGAGGATCCTTGGTTAATTAGTGTGGTGGTGTATGTGTGGGGTTTGTGAGTGTGTGTATATGAGAGGTGTGTGTGACTTGTGTAAGTTGTGTGTATTGGATTGTGCCTCTGCGATGCTTCTGATGATCTGTGGACGGTGTTGGATTGTATGTGAATGGATTGTGTGGTTGAGCTGAGCTATAAGTTTGATGTTGAATGCTTCATATTTATGAGGATGTTATGAGATGTGAATGGCTAGTATGGAGAGTTGCACTTGAGTGATAACCTAGAATGTTTAAGGATGCCTTATAACTCACTTAGTAATTGAAAAGGGAAATGGGTGTATGTGAATGTGAGCAGGTGAATGAATTTGTGTAAAGGTGTGATTTATGTGTATGTGCTAGCATTGATGGATTATGAGACAACTTGTTGTGTGATTTTGGATGTCATGTAGTATGCATGATGATTTCTTTGCTATACAATGTCGAACCGGTGGTGGTAGGATGTTGAGCTTATGCATGTTGTACTATCGCTTATTATGTTATCATGGTTTGTGGTAGTTGAATTGAGATTTGAGCTTATGTGATCACCTAGATGATTCAGGGATTTAAAATATGAATGGTTGTGTCTGGTTCCATTGTTGGTTGTGTGCGGAGTTTGGAACCGCTCTTTAGGTTAGGTTTGGCGCATAGTTAAACCCAGTGGGTTCACTCAATTTCATTAGGAAATTGATCCCCCTCTTCCCCTTTCAGGTGCACTTGGTTAGCAAGAGTGTGTTGAGGTTCAAGTGCTTTCGGTTGAGTTCAGAGGAGTTGCAGGTCGGAGTTGTGAAGTGAAGATTAGTGGACTGCGTTGGAGTGACCATCATTTTTTTTATGTTTTAGTTGACACTTTTGGGTTCGGAGATTTTGTAATTTGGTTGTTGGATTTCAGAATTCAGTTTGTACTCGGTTTTATTTGTTGGAAGCGCTTCCGCCGTACTTTGGACTTAAGTTTAATTCGAATTTCAAGGTTGTTTCCCTTTTTATTTTAAATGCTGGATCTTCGAGTAGCACTCATACCGGTTTGACCACGAGTAAACTCGGGTCGGTTTGGGACGAGTGATACAGGCTTTGCTTTCCTAGTTCATAGACTCAATTTCATGATTATCCTCTTGATGGTTGATAGTAGTTTGGCCGATAGTTCTCTATGAGAATAGCAACTTACATGCTGCAAATATGCTTTATTAGTCGCGATGATGGATTTTCATTTCATTTTACAGTTCAATTCATTAGGATAATTACACAATTACAGAATGGGTATGCAAACTGAGAGAAAATGTCTCTAAGACGGTTACCAACTGCAGTTATTTCCTCGAAATCACCAGTCTTTGGAGGTATCGGCTGACGGTTTCCTTCACTCCTACTTCTGCCCGCTGATTGGTCGGAGTCTCTCTTGTCCTGGAGAGGTAATTGCCTCCATATGGATTTACTAGCTAGAGTCAGTTGTCTCCCAAGCCAAGGAGTGGTTGTAACACCCCACCTTAGACAACTCGGTTAAACCACAGGTTTTAACCCATGCAACACTAATGAGGTGCCACAAACTCGATTCTCAACAATGTACTAGCATCTCAATACAATAACATAAACCTGAATCAATCATCAATAATAGAATAAATGGCCAAACTGACTAAATTAACCATGAATCCAACATTCAAAGAATGGGGGAAAGAGAGAAACAGGAATCAATCATAAACATCCATAACCAAAGAAAGGAAATCCATGAAACCCGGTGAAAATAATAAATCCAAAAGTGGTTCTGAACATCTAGCAATACTTAGCATGAACCGACTCATCGGTATGCCCGACAGCGCCTCTCCTCTGAGCTCTCCTAAGAGGCATGGACCTGCTCACCATACCCCAAAATGAACCGGCAAAGAAACCAAAGAAAGAGGGGTCAGTGACATGCACTGAGTGAACTAGTAAATGAAATCCCACATGCTATAAAGCAGTAAAACAATAAATCATGTCACGAGAAAGATCACACCAGTTAGAGGTTGGTAGCCCGAGCGATCCCTGCCCCGATCCTTTGAAAGGATCAATAAAGCCTGTAAGGTCTACTAACCATACTAGTGCCTGATAGGCCTTGTTCCCGGTCATTAAGACCCCTTTTTATCCCTTTATAACCTTGGAGATTGCGCAATCCATAATTGGATTACTCGCGCTTACACCTAATTCCGACCTGTGAGATCAGTCTAATCATGCACGTAAATCCTACCGATATCAATCAAGGTAAAATAACAACCTAGCCCGAATTACATACATAGATGTAATTCAGTAACAATTAATGTACAATAATAGTAATTAAACCCGGGTATGGATCATAGCAAAAAATGATAGCATTTCAGTGAAAACCCCCTCACAGTTTTCTTGGCCTACTCTTGAAATCCAACCAGAAAAGATATAGCGTCCGACTCTGAGCACTACACCACAACATTCCTACACAAGATTCCAAACCACCTTGATAATAAGAAATGATTAAAGAGGAGAAGAAAGCCAAACCCCCAAACTACAGAACCCTAACTGCTAGAAACTTGTGTTCGTCTTGTGCGCACGAGTGATTGTGATCATTATTGAACTCAAATATTGCAAACCAGTTGTTAGCACATGTACATATTGTAAATAAAAACGGTGTTAGTCTGTACAGATTGTAAATAAAAATAAAATTTCATGTACAATCAGTACCATAAAGTATTTACCCCTGGTTGGTCTCAACTTTATGTTTGCCTTGCAACCAGTTATTGTTTCAAGGTTTTTTCTAACAACTTTCGTTGTGTTAGTTTTACCTTTGTTTTAGGGGTCTAATTCGTAATCTTTCTTGTACCTCTCCTTGTTGCAAGTGAAGTACACGTATCGATATTCATTACCACCTTCTTTTGCACTTTTTTGTGAAAGCCTGTTTTTCACTTTAAACCCGTTGTAGTGTGCATATCTCTTGTAAAAACCTTGAACATCAATTTTTGTTAGAAATCTCAAATCCTCCAATGTTGATAAATCTTTTGGATTTATTTTATCTGCACCATATAACCAATGGATTGTAGTATATAAGGTTTGACAGAATAAATGCACACTGTAAATATTTGTATACAGCTGTACAGACTTCATACAAAAAGAATATAAGTTGTACGGAGTTTGTAAAAAGTATGTACAAATTTGAACACATTGTGTTTATACTACCTAATAACTTTTACAGATCCTACTTTACACATAGTACCAACTAATTTGTTTTTATAGTTTATGGTAACTTGTTTTTATAGTCTGTATTTGATGTTCTTAGAAGATGTATGTTTTTTTGAAAACGATATCATATATGCAGACTGTAATAATTATAGACAATATATTTTTATCTAGTCTGTACAGGAATGCTCTAAAAGAATATACAGACTGTATGACATTGAGTCTGTACATGAGTGTATTGAATTGAATACAAGTTTTACATAGATTATTTTACACATAGTACTAGACTCGAGACAAATTATAAGAGCATGCAAGAAAATAGAATTTGTACGTACATATTACTAAGTTTTGCACAATTGAAAACTAATCAGATTAAAAACTTACCTAATTCAATTTCAGCACTGGTAACTGATGGTGGTGATCCAAATCCAAAAAGAGGTTCTTCAGCAACATTGATATTTATAATCTAACAATCAAAATTGAAAAACTGAGAATCCAATCATTCAAATAGATATGAATGAAACACTTAGATTCAGTATGTATCTAAAGTATAAACTGTAGTGAATTTGTTTACTTAATCTAAACCTAGACTTGAATCTCAGAAAATAGAGAAAGTAGTATGAAACTTGGAAAACATAGGAAGTAGATGCAGAGCAGAGTATTGAAACTTACGTTTTCTGTTGAATCAGCTATGGTATCATAGGTGTTTGAGGTCGGAATCGTTTCTTGTTGATGAAAATCAGCTGCATATTGATTGGAATCGATCATCGCCGGCGTTGCCGTCGCTGCGTTTCATTTCGTTGCCGTTGATTTTGGGAGAGGAATCAAGGAAGATATAGAATATGTATTTAAAATTTGTAAAAAGTGCGGCCAACGAGTTTTACGCGGTATGAAATTCCTTTTATAAAATCTGTACAGGATGTCAAATGACGTTTCTAACCCCGCATTTTATGGACCATCAGATGAGGAGATTGAAATCGTGCGGTCAAAAAGCATTGCATCGGATGCATTTGTAATTTCGCTGTCGGCGACTTCAATTATATGGAATGGATTGATGTCTCGATGGCATTCACCAATGAGCTGTCGACCATTTAGCAATTAGTAGAAGTACGTTGGTTTTATAAATCAGTCGACCAACCAATGATCGAGCAAGAGTTCATCGTTTGTAGGTATAATTCCGATCACCGTTTCTGATCATTCCTTCATGCTATTCACTTCCAGTTATTTGTTTGATTTTGGATTATACAAATTGGTCAAACAAAGCATTGCCAGACCCCCTTCCCAATTGGCTAACTACCTAATGCGGTGATTCTTAACATAACTATGTTACAAGCGATGCCAATAATTATAACCCCCTCCCCAATTGGCCTATTTTGGTGATTTCGGTATTTGTCTTCCAAATAAGTTTTCCCTACTTTGCATTTAATGTTTTTGTGATGAACGTAAAATATAAATGTCAATTTTCATCCTTCTCACGGGAATATATTAGTATGACCAATAGTCTACGACTATATATCTCTTTCAATGTTTTAGTGCTTCGCACTTGACCTATTAAAATGTTTGTATTTATTAAAAGCACATATTCAATATCTGACTATATATGTATGTTGTGTTATCCAAAATTACAGTAGTGGTCAGTGGAGGAGGTCTCCGTTTTGCAGCAGTATGTAGGCGTGTTGGCGAGTTAATAACAACAAGTGAGATAAATTCCATTGTGAAGGAGGTGTGGTAAAAGAAAAAGGGGTACTAATATGGTAACTAATGTATTAATTAGGGGTAGTGAGTGATTTGGGGTAAATATATTAACTAATCTATTAATTAGGGTAGTAATTAGAGGTAAATATATTATTCTAATAATATAGCTCTAAAGGGTTATGTCATAAGGACATAATCCCTCTTTATGTTAAGCTAGGCGCTCCCCCTTTTGGTGGCTAATTAACTATTACCATTAATGATAACTAAAAGGCAAGAATGAACTTATTTAACTAGTTGTGTTGCTAAAGTTGCGAAGAAAATGAATAAATAGGTGTTAATTAAAAATATTTATATATATATTAGTAGAAACAATTAAAGTTTTCATATAAAAGATATTAAATAGTCAAGCTTAAGTAACTACACACAAATCTAGCCAACACAGAAGCCATGTACCACGAGCACGATTCTGGAGACAGCAATAATAATGCTGTCTCCAAGACAACATTAATCTCAGTCTTTCATTTAATCTAACGGTCGATATTTTTTACTTGTTCTTTTTAAGCTTTTCATCTCATGTGAACGGGATCTCTTTTCGGCAAACTATTTTCTTGGTCGAATAACGAGTTGGCCGGAGAGATATCCTAATTTTTGGGACATCATTTATGTGAGCGTCAATGATGACACACTAAATTTTTTCGTCTCTACAGTCTGTACGAATTTCATACAGAGTGTATGTCATATACAGATTGTACAATGACATACAAAGTGTACAAATTTCATATAGAATGTATACAATTTGTATGAACTATTTACAATCCTAATGTACAAAAAAAATCTACAAAGATAAATACAGAGTGTACCACTCTGGTACAAACTATATACAGTTGGTATACAAATTGTACAAAAATAAATACATAGTGTATAATTCATGAACAAAGTGTATACAGTTCCCCTACAGAGTGTACAACAATAAACAGAGAGTGTATAAGTCTCGCAAAGTGTATAAAGTTTGTATACAATGTGTATAGACCGCATACAAACTGTACAGACATGCCAACAAGAAATTTGTCAAGAAAAATATTTTTTTTTCCAGAAAAATAAATTTTTTCCAGAATCATAAATCTAATGACGATGGTCACGTGGGTGAAATTTTTTTTGTCAACGGAGGCTCGGGTGATCAAAAAATTCGTCGTGAAACTTTTTAGTGATAGAAAATGTGAGAAAACTTCAACAAACTAAAATAACTTGAAATTATAACAATGAATTAAGACCACAAGATGAAATAATTAAGATATAAGGGAGGGGATTGATTGTTGCATTGGATGCAACAAAAGTGACACATTGTCACCGGAATTGGAGTCCATGTACCAGACAATATCGATACCACTAGCTTTTTTTTTGGTTTAAAGATTACAGTTTATTATTATATAAATGGGTGGTTGGGGGATCAATCTATTGTGTCTCTATGTTCTTTAAATATTGATGCATACACAATCATTTATTGGATGGTATTAATTTTGTTTTGGCCTCCCTTTGTTTACACAGGATGTTCGTGTGGAGATGATTAAATAAGTAGCGAGTTGAAAGAAGAAATGTCTTCATGTTCAAAAAAATTAACATAATTTAAGAAAGAGACGTCTGATTCAATCTCAATAATTATGACAACGTTGAGTGCCATACAATGCTAGTTGCAACCAGAAGCTCCAAACAATAGCCCAAAAAAGGATTTTGATGACTCATGAATAGAAATATGTCATATTTATCCCCCATATTTGATGCTTAATCATGTGGTATTTGAGTGTTAATGTTGTTCTTTGAATGATTTTGATCAACTTTATGATTATTCATCTCAATTAGCCTCTCAGGATCCTTGTGATCCATTTTCACGTTTTCCAAGGTGTTTTTGATCAGTTTTCAGGTCATGCCGTTATTTAGATAATGTCGAGACTAAGCCACATGTTCAAACAGGGGTCAAATCGGAGTTTTTTTTGATGAATAATTAGGGTTGTATTTCATAAAAAAAATCGTAAAGCTCAAGTACAAGGCTAATCACAAGCCACCCACTACAAAAGACATAGAACCCGACCCGACTATCTAGTGATACCAATACATCGGAGCATTTCTTTTCCAAATTTATGCCTCGTTACACAAGCTGACAAATCTTCTGTAATTTTTTCACAAATGCTGCTTTCATCAAGACGCTTCATGGCATAAATCCGCTTGCACCTTTCCCACCATATTTTGCTTGTAACTGCACACCACCCAAGGCTTCTAATCTGTGCAACATGACTCTTCTCAGTCCAGTTTGAAGATATGAAGTGAATGAGCTCATCCCAACTCCCAAAACTTGGCCAGCCTCTAAGGAAATGTTAGTAGCATCTCCTTGAAAAATCACAGTCCAAAAAAAGATGCTGCCTAGTTTCATCAAGGTTACTACATAGGGGACAGACTTGGCTTACACCTGCATTCCACATAGCCACCTTATCAAGCGTGGTGATACGATTCTTCAGAACAAGCCAGGCTATCATACTGTTCTTTGGTATCTCTCAAAGCACCCTCCCAAAGGACCACATGAGTACTCCAGTTGTATTCAAGTAGCCAAACCAGGGATCTAATTACAGGAGTCCCAGCACATTTGTAGGTCTCAAACTTCTCTCATATATGCTACCATTACCACAAAGCCATCACCATCCATCACATCCCATAGTAACAAATTTCGTGCAATACTGGTCAAACTTCTCATATATGCACCATTCAAAACATCACACATCATCCCAATAACATTCTGCAATCTGCCTAGCTCAAAACGCACCAACCTGTGGCAGTATTAACAGTCCACACATCCTACCTTTCAATCTATAAGCCTCAATCCATGCTACCCACAAGGAGCCACTTCTAATCAATAGATTCCACAGATGCCTCATTATGTTAGCTGAATTCCAGCAGCTCAAATCCTTAAAGCCTAACCCCTCAGCAAGGGATAAGCCATGTTATGCCAGGCAACCTTACCCTTTGGCCCTCATTTTTCCCCCACAAGAACCTAGCACAGATCAACTCAATCTCGATCAAAACAGCTGCAGGAATCATGAACATAGAGAGCTAGTACTGAAGAATTCCATGGACAACTGACCTAATCAGCTGCATTTTCCCAGCATAGTTCAGTAACTTTGCTTTCCAACTCTTCACCCTAGCTGTGATTTTATCCACTAATATACGACAGTCAGATTTTGAGAGCTTCCCTGCAGAGATAGGTATACCTAGATACTTCAAAGGTAGCTTACCTTCTCTAAACCCAGCAGCTGCCACCATTAAATCCTTCTCAAATCTATTTACTCCAGCAGTATAAATGTCACTCTTCTCAGGATTTAATTGCAGCCCTGAGAGAGACTGAAATTTATCAAGGACTGCTCTGACCTGTATTATAGCATCAGTATTCCCTTTTGTGAAGACCAGCAGGTCATCAGCAAAGCAAAGGTGTGTAATTCTCACCTTCCTACATTGTGGATGATACTGGAATAAAGACTTTGAAGCTGCTTCCTCAAACAAGTAATCCAATATCTGCATAGCAAGAACAAAGAGATATGGAGATATTGGATCTCCTTGTCTCAACCCTTTACCCCCGGGGAAGTAGCCAACCAGAGAGTCATTGAAATTAACAGAAAACCTAGAAGATTTGAAGCAGACCATTATCCAATGAACGAATCTTGGAGGAAAGTCCATGGCTCGAAGAAAATGCTCCACAAAGGACCATTCTATGGAATCAAATGCCTTCATCAAGTCTATTTTTAAGGCACACCTTGGGGAGGCTTTTTTCTGATTGTACTTGGCTAGAAGCTCATGAGCTAAGATCACATTGTCTGAAATTACTCTCCCTTTGATGAAAGCAGTTTGCGAGGAACTAACAAGACCAGGAAGGACCTTACACAATCTATTGGCAAGCACTTTTGAAAGAGCTTTATAGATGGTATTACAGCACGAAATAGGCCTATAGTCCTTCATACTCTCAACATTTAGTTTCTTAGGAATCAGTGTGATAATAGTAGAACTCACAGAGGGATGGAGAGTACCAGTCCTGAAGAAATCATCCATTGCATCAAGTACATCCTCACTAACTGTCCCCCAACAGGCTTTATAGAATGATGCACTAAATCCATCCGGGCTAGGGGCCTTGTCCGATGCCATACTAAAGAGTGCATCTCTCATTTCCTTTCTTGTAACATCAGCATCCAGCATATCTGCCTGAGCAGCAGTCACCTTCTTAGAGACCAGATTCTTGAAAGTGTCAGGCATTGGAGTAGATACACCAAGCAGCTTTTCATAGTACTCTACAACAATTTTCCCCATTTCTTTCAAATCATCAGTCAGGACTCCCTTAGTATCTAGGAGTTTCCAAATGGTATTCCTCGTCTGCCTCTCAGAAACATACCTTGCAAAGAATTTGCTGTTACAGTCCCCTTGCTGAATCCATAAAACCCTAGATTTCAATCTTAAAACACATTCCTCATTACTAACAAGATCTGCCAATCTCCTTTCAGAATCCTTCATAGCCTTCATATTCAGCTGAGAGGGACAATTAAAGACTGCTAGCTTCACTTTCTCCAAAATTTCCCTTTGTTTTATAACTCTAGCTTGAATATCTGAAAACTCCTTATCATTCAGCCTTTTCAGATGCCTTTTCAACCTTCTAAGTTTTGCATAAATGATGGAAAATGGGGAACCATAGAAACGTTTGCTCCAAGCTTCCTTGAGCGAATCAGAGAAACTAGGATGCTTCATCCAGTAACTATAAAACTTGAAAGGCTTTGGAAGTGAACTTACTGCGTTACCATTCTGAACCATGAGACCACAATGGTTAGAGTCTACAGCAAGAATTACCGTCACCCTACTTCTTCATACAACATCCTGCCACTCTTGGTTTATAAGTGCTCTGTCCAACTTCCTAGCAATAGGAGTTTCCTGATTATTCGTCCAAGTGAATGTTGGGCCTTGAGCAGGATGTTCAACCAGTCTACCCTTTTGCACAAAATCAACAAAATCATCCATACTCGCAAAAGAGGAGGGAGTATTCGAGGTTCAGAGAGATTCAGAATTGCATTATAGTCCCCTAAAGTCATCGAAGGGGTTTGAGTAGTTGAGAGGGCCAAAAGATCATCAAACAGAATTCTTCTCTTCTTAACATCAGTAGAAGCATAGACTACAGTCATACGGAAAGCAGTAGGCAGATCAATAGAAAAGTGGATAAGCTGTGAAGTTTTCTGATTGATCTTAAGAGGAACATCCTTTTTCCATAATAGCCAGATCTTCCCTAGATCATCCTCATAGCAGAAATCAGCCTCACAACCAGGAAATCTCTTATTGTAAAGACTAATAGTATTTACACGCCTAATTCTAGGCTCTAGCAAAGCTATAACATCTATGTTATTGTGAGTTATGTACTTGTTTACAGTATCTACCTTAGCTTTCTTATTGAATCCTCTAATGTTCCAAACCCAAAAACTTATCATCTTTTTGATTGTTTCCTTGTCTTTACTCCACTAAAACCTTTACCAGTACCTCTTAAGGATGGTAGTTCTTTACTCTTACCTCCTTTAGGAGAGACATGTACCACCATTTCTTAAATATCAGTACTGCCACCATCTGAATCTTCTGAATGCAGAGCTTCAAAACCAGTGTGATGAACTTCAATCCCAGGAATAGGGCTATGAACACCAGACCCCTCCACCTCAGAAGAGGCTTTAGGAATGCTCACTTGAGATGGAGAACCCTTCGTTCCCTTAGGAACCTCAGGCTCTTTACCAGCTCCCCCTCCAGCCTCCAAATCAGCAGGACGTTCATTTGGGATCTCCTCCCCTTCCTTAGAAGGCTCAGCAGATACCATCTCAACCACCTTACTGACTGGCACTGATTTAGGCTGGGAAACCTGAGACCACTTCTTACCAGTAGGCTGCCTATACGCTCTCATATGTGGAAACTGAACTCTAATCAATCTTGGTTCATCCTCTCCAACATTTACCTGCAACTCCATTCTATTATTCACCAAAGAACCCCTCAAGACACACACTCTAACCGTGGATCCTTCTCGAACACTCTTATTAACTTGCTTCCCGTACTGACTGGCCAACCAGCTTATCCCCTTGTTCGTGAGTAAAACAGGGGAACGTTACAAAAAGACAACCAAATTGGCTTTTCTTTCGGAGAAAGATCAATCGGACCTATACCTGGACTCCACCGTCGGAGGATCATCGGCTGATGATGAACATGCCAGGATCTCGCCATAACCCATTCTTGAGTCTCCACTGAAGAGAGCTCAATCAAGAAGAAACCTGGAGAGATCTGAGAAACTACAATCACCTCTCCCAAGCTCCAAAGTCGATTAACCAGAGCGGCAATCACTTTGACCGACGGAGGCGTACCAATAAACTACGCAACGATCGCCGGTTCAAGTCTCTTCTTTCCTAAGTCAATCATCGCATCAAGGATCTGCAAAACTCCATCAACCACCGCAGCAGCAGATTCCACCACAAACTCAAGGTCCGACTTTGAATCAGCAACAATCTGCGCCCAAGAAGGAGGAGAAGGAGGCGAAGAAGAAGAAGAAGAAGGATCGGTAGCCATGGCGAACTCAGCCCGAAGGCCTAACTAACTTTCCCAATGAAACAGTCTCAGCTGAATTTCAGAGCATTTTCTCTCTCCTCAACTCTCGTTATCCATCTACTTTTTCTCAAATCAGAGTTCAGTCGCTTAAGATATCAACTTCTGAAGTTTTAACGCTACGCTTCCCAGCTCATTGCCAGACTTCGTTCCCAGCTCATTTTTTATGAACACTCTTGACCTCCAGCACCTGGAAACCCCTCTCATAGTCCAGAAACCATCTCCCCATCATCATCCTTCATTAACCACATCACAGAAATAGTAGTCGAAGATCAAGATTCATCTGGACACGAAGAAATTGGTGGAGCTTTTCATCTCTTTCTTTCTAGGTCGTATTTCTCAGATCTTCATGTATTGCTGTAACTAAACCCCCTAGGGTCCCGTGAGTGGAACTTTAGGGGGATTGATTATTGATTACACTCTTATACTTTGGATTTATTTCGGTTTAATTGAAGTTCAGATGTGATTCTGACCTATGTGTTCTTCATCTCCTTTTTCTTGTTTCTCTAACAAAGATGCATGATGAGGGTTGGTGTTTGACTTGGTAATTCCTTGATTCTTCTTGATTCCTGAAGTGTTTGCTTTCATTGCTATGCATAGGAATGATCATTGTTGCATCATAACTCAAAAGAGAGCATGCTAGCTATGACTTTTTTGGTTTAAAGACCCAAAATCATTTCACTGAATAGCTTGTGCGCATTCTACTTTCAATGTAAATGGTGACCAATGCCCGTTTGATAGTGGTTAATGTTAAGTCTTAATTGTCTTGACCCATGAGCTTAGGATTCGTGTCGATGTTAAGTTGAAAGATCTTATCTGGCTTGTTAGAACTGTTTTATCCAAAGTTGTGTGATTATGATTCATGAACTCTAAAGGGGAAACTTGCTCTCCCATTTCATCCAACCTGTGTTTTGTCTTCGTGTGTGCTTTGAAAAACTTGTTGTCAACCCCTACTTCCATGCTCTTTGAGCCCGTGCTTGAGTTAGTTTGTTATAGTTTAAGCCTATCTTGTCTTGAGATTGTGATTGACAAGTGTGTGTTTTTGTTTTACCAGTTTGAACACCTCTCTCATAACAGAGTAAGCTAGACCAAGAGAACCGCATGAAAAAACCTTGGCCAAAAGCCATGTATATTTGGTCACCCTAAAAAGGCCAATCAAATTTTTGTGCTGTTGCATGGGATTTCTTTGTTTGATCTGAAACGTTTTGAGTTTCTATGTTCCACCCTTTACTTTTTTTGTTGTTCTTGTTTGATTTCTTTCGTGTATCTTTGATAAGGATTGCATACTTGTAACATCTTGTTCTTCTTTTTGTTGTTTAAGGCAGCATCCTCAAGACCTTGACAATGCTTTCCACGGAGATATGGTGGATGCAAGGAGATCATTGACGGATTTCACCAATCCTACGGTTGGAGAAGCCGAAAGAAGCATTGTTTTAGCCCAGATAGCCGCAGCAAATTTCGAGCTGAAGCCGCATCTGATAAACATGGTCACCAATAGACCATATGATGGGAGTCATGAAGAGTGCCCAGCCGCGCACATTGAGAACTTCCTTGAGCTCTGCAACACCTACAAGTAGCAGAGAGTTTCAGCGAATGTTATTCGCATCATGTTGTTTCCCTTCTCACTTATGGAGCAGCAAAGAGGTGGCTCAATATTCAACCCGGTTGAACTTTCAGCAATTGGAGGCAGCCGGCCCAAGCATTCTTGGAGGAATTTTTCCACCCTCTAAGACTTCAGAGTTTCAGAGGAGAATTACGTGATTCATGCAGTTGGATGATGAATCGTTGTACGACTGTAGGTACATATTCGAAGAGCTCCTGAGAGCTTGCCCACATTATGCATTTGGAGATGTACAATTTGCCAATTTCTATGGCACCTGTGTATGATGCGACAACGAATGATGGTGAATCAATCGGTGCAAGGTGATGTTTCTTCTCTGTCTCTAGAAGAGGCTCTTGATCATTATGCCTCAGTTGCAAAGTAGAGTAGATCATGGATCAGGAGAGCTGCTCTTCTTGATTCTAGTAAGGGAGACATCACTCTTTTACAATCCCTGGGTGATTCTGAAGATGCCGAGTTGAAGAAGTTGCAACAATAAGCTAATAGGATGTCATCTGGACATTCTAAGTCTGGAAGTTCCTCATCTGGAGGTTCTTTCAAAGAAGTGAAGAGTTGCGACAGTTGTGGTGATCCTCCTCATCCAGAGCGCGCTTGTCTCACATACCCTTGACCCAAAACTTTCCAGGATCCTTGTGCGTGGTGCGGGACTTGCAACCATAATGGTGGCACATGCCACAGCTTTAGGAGCAATCTTCCTATGAATAGCGTGGAACTAAACTTCATTTCTCAAAGCTATCTTCAGAATCAGTCCGGGTATGGAAAATTCAGAAAACAAGCGCGATTCAACCGCGACTAAGACCAGGATCAGAAGAGAAAATCTGGTAACCAAGGACCAGGAAGTGGTTCTTGACCTCTATACCACCCTCCAGGATCATTTGGTAGCGCGGAGCCGACTACTAGAGAGATTATGCAGTGTTGGATAGGATGGAGATCAAAAATGAGCAGAGGATTGACCGCATGTCGAGCAAGTATGACATGACGTTTGAAACTGCAGAGATGAAATCAAGGGTCAGATTGCTCAATCTCAGAGGACAGAGCAACAAATTACTGAGTTGGTGAAACTTATGGGATCGAATATGCGACCACAAAGAGCTTTACCTAGCACCACCAAGCCTAATCCATGCCAAGAGCATCTGAAGTCGATGGTGGCGCAAGAAGAAGAAGGCGAAGGAGAATAAATTAAGGAGGTCGTAGAGGAGAAGACCCCTCAAGCTAAGGCAGTAGTTTCTCCTTATGTCCCACCTATTCCATTCCCTAACCGAGTAAGGGATGAGTCGCAAGAAGAACCTTTCAAAGTTTATCTCAAGGTTATTGGGAGACAATAAATAACGACTCATTTAGTGCATGCTTTAGTGAATATTCCTTCTTACGGTAAGTTCTTGCAAGATACTCTACTCGGGAAGGAAGAAGTTGAGTTGGAAGCTGTGAAAGTTATTGAGGAGGTGCTACCTTCTCTGGTGATTAAGGGGACAAATCAAGTGTAGCGATGCTAGAAAAGGTTCGCGTCAACAGAGAGTTCTTGGATACCATCTTCAAGAAGCCAACAAGCACCGACCACTTGAAGAAGGAGTTTATGAAATGGCGCTTGGGATGAACTGTCCACAACTCCTCCAGAAGCAGGTTTCCAGGAAGCGCCAAGGATCCGAGAAGTTTCTCTTTTATTTGCTATATTGGCTCCCATTGCACAAATAGGGCTCTTGCTAATTTAGGATCTAGTATTAATTTGATGCACTATCCATTATGCCAACCCTTAGGATTGACGGAGTTAGTTCCTACTAGTATGGACGTTCATTTAGCTGATTAGAGCATTAAGCAACCCTTAGGGATTGTAAAATATGCTCTTATTAAAATCAATAATTGCTATTTCCCGGTTGATTTTGTTGTGCTAGATATGAAGGAAGATTTCAATACTCCCATTATACTCGGTAGACCATTCCTCGCTACTGCTAGAGCCATCATAGATGTGCTTAGCGGGAGAATGACCTTCCGGTTATGGGAGGAAGAAATCATGTTTGAAATGGCTATCCCGGTGGTCGTTTCTCCTCTTTCATCTCCCATGAAAGATTCATTTTTTATTTTGATGCTTTGCTCGATTATTTAGGTAAGTTTACCTCACTCCCACAAAGTTCTTTGTTGGTATAGGAGGTTGGCATGATTGAGGGAGAAGCGCAAGTCGCGGGAAGCTCATTGAAGGAAAGAGGAGCTAATGATGTGAAGAAGTTGTTGTCCGAGAACTCGGAAGTGAAGAAAGAAGGAAAAGGAAAGAAGAAAACATCATCGGTAGGCAAAGGAAAGAAGATGAAGAGGAACTTGAGATTTAATCACCCGAAGCCCTCTAATCATGTACCTTGAGCGAAAGTCCAGGTATCATCGAGCTAACGATGAGAAATTTAGCGCTTTTCGGGAGGCACCCTAATATTTTCGTACATTAAAAAAACAAGTTTTAATTTTTCTACTTTTGAAGATTTTTGCTCGAGTTTTGCATCAGTTTTAGGTGTCAATATTTGATGTTCTGTTTGATGCTTGCTCGAGTCTTTATTTGTTGTTTTTGGTTGAAGGAAGAAGTTCGAGATCGAAAATTGCTAGCCAAACTAATTTTAACGTTTTAAAAAAGGGGCTGAGAATTTTTGCCCGGTAGGTCGACTTGCAAACGGCTTGCACGCCGCCTACTGGCAGAAACCCCCCTTAATTTTGAAAACTTTTAGGCGATTTCTTTCCCTCTTCTCCTCTCCAATTTTTCTTCTTCTTCTTCTCTTCCTCTTCTCTCCCAAAATCTAAATACATTAACCAAATCCCCTCCACTCCTCCATACACCTCCCCTAACCCAAATCCTTCACTCCCATCTCTTTAAATCCTCCACATCCCCTCTTCCACATAACCCCAACCCACATTCTCTCTCCTTCCTCCATTGAAGAAGCTCTCAAAAGCTTGAGCTCTTCTTCTTCTTTACCATCCCCACTCACTCTCCCACCATGAAAACACCATCAATCCTCCCCAAACTCGTTTTCCTTCATCAATCAACCATCACCCTCAAGTTTACCCTTCTTTTTCCACATTGCCACTCTTGGAAGAATAAGAAAATTTCAAACCTCCTTTGACCATGAATTTGCTCTTGCTTTTTAAGATTGGTTTGCTTGTTCTTAGTTTTTCTTAGCTTCAATTTTTGTTAATGAATTGTATGATGCTAATTATGCTATCGTTGATGATTGATTGTTGGCTAGGATCATGCTAGGGTTGTCATTCTTGAATTTTGGGATATTTGCGATTTGAAGAGCTAGGATTGTTTTACATGAACTTGATTCTTTTACTTTCTGATCAACTGTCTTGATGAGTTGAATTGTTTGCATGATTCCAGTGTTTCGTATTGACTGAGTTTTGATTGTTGCATGATGAATGATTTTTTTCTCCTAGAATTTTTGGCATAAAATGTCGGTTTTGTGCCTACTTTATGTGTTGAGATTTTAGGTTCCACGTTCTATTGTGCATCCAAGGTACACACTCCCTTTCCCATGATTTAAGATGATGATTTGAACTTTGTGATGACTTGTTTGTTGTTCAATTGATGATTTTTGAATTTTTGCCTCACTTAGTCGATTTTTTCCATGTTCTTTGATTGAAGATGACTTGAAATTTTATGTTCTTGTCTTCTAGTTGATTTGACATGATGAATTCTTTGGCTAGGATTGCATGATATCAAGTAGATGATGCTTATACTCTTTGTTCTTACTTGCCTAATGCCATTGAATTTTTTTATTTGCGCCATTCCACACACTTTTGCATATGAGTTTTAGTGCTTAAGATCATGTCATGTGCTAGGATTGGGATGTGATTTTTCATGCTAAGTGTGGGGAGATATGATGTTGAGGTTGATTATGAACTTTTCTTGTTGTTTTATTGCACTTAAAACTTTCATCTTAGAGAATCTATGTCGACTTGGAAAATGTAGGATAATTCTTGTGCATGATCCAATTTTTATCCAACCATGTTCATTTGATGAGGATTTTTGCGCTTTAAGTTGTGGAAACTTGTTTGAATGAATCACGTTTGGTGTTTGTTGTTCTGTAGTATGGCACCAAGAAGAAGAATCTCTTATGCACCGGGGTCCAACATGGTAGAATCTCTTTCTACTGAGCATGCCCAAACTTCGTGACGTGATCCTAGGTGAGACATCAACAGACATCAAGTGCCAGATTAAAAGGTGGATCTAAGCCTCCTTAAGTTACTTGGGCCCAAAGAAACTAGCTCTCCTTGTTGATGAAGGAAAAAGTCAATCTGCCACGTTTTACTAAAACGGACATAACTATAGCTACAGAAGCCCAAACGGTGCAATGCCAAGTGCATTAGAAAGCTAACGAGACGTTGTTTTCATGGATACCTTATTATCTTATAGATTCATCTGGAAGAGGGAGTTATGACATTTTGAAGTGACAATAAGATTTCTACACGAATTTCGATTCCTCTTTAGTTTAGAACTCTTAGTTTGTTTATTTCTTGTTAGTTTAGCTACGAATTATTCATTGTATTAGTAATAGTTTCATATAAGGACATGGAGAAGCCTTAGTCTGAACCTTATATTATATATATATATGATTCATTGTACTCATTATTTCAGAACCCCCTTGATTAAAGATTATTATTTCAGAACTTTCGTTCCTTGTTCCTTCTAACTTTAGCATGTAGTTGCTTAGCTCTTAGGCCTAGGTTTATCGTCGTTCAAGGTCATCACCCTTGTCTTCATGGTACCATTTGAATCTAGAAACTTAGGGTTCCTGGTTATATACAACCAGCGGGTCCAAGTACTCTCCGCCGAATCTAAGGTCGACTCGTTGTTCCTGATCACTCAACTTACGGTATTAGGGTCATCTTCCCACGACTGCAGTGGTTCATATCGGTTGGTATCAGATCATGGTTCAACTCTCGGACCACGTATCTAGTTTTCAGGTTTATCTTGGATTCATATCCCTTTCAATTATGCTTTCGTTTTGATCTTTGAAAACAGAAAACCATAGAAAAGTTGTGTTTGCCGAAAAAAAAGTGTCTACAAAACCATAGTTTCTTAGTTGTTTCCTAGTTGGATTAGGCTTCAATTCTATATTCCTCTTCCTAGTTGGTTTATGAGTCTAGTTTGCTATACCTTTTCCTAGTAGATATAGGATTTGTTTTAGTTGTTTCCTAGTTGGATTAGGAATTGATTCTTTTATCCTTTTCCTAGTTGGTTTAGGATTCTAGTCTACATATCCTTTTCCTAGTAGATCTAGGACTGTCTTGTTTTCCTAGTGAGTCTGAAAAATTCTCGGGTGTGTGGGCATAGTTTGAGCTTGAATATTTATTTCATAAACACGTGAGTGACCAAACACGAGAGGAAAGAAAAAGAGTGAAAGTGAGTGACTGTAGATTATTGATAGAACAGATTCGTGATGCCATCTTGTTAGTAATGTTTGTTTTTATTGCTACGATTCGGGATGAATCTTCTTAAAGAAGGACGGAATGACGTGATCCTAGGTGCGACATCAACAGACAGCAAGTGATGGATTAAAAGGTGGATCTAAGCCTCCTTAAGTTACTTGGGCCCAAAGAAACTAGCTCTCCTTGTTGAAAAAGGAAAAACTCAATCTGCCCTAGTTTAGTAAAACAGGCATAACTAAAGCTACAGAAGCTCAAACGGTGCAAAGCCAAGTGCATTAGAAAGAGAACGAGACTTTTTTTCCAGGGATACCTTATTCGCTTCTAGATTAATCAAGAAGAGGGAGTTATGACGTTTTGAAGTGACAACAACATTTCTACACGGATTCGATTCATCTTTAGTTTAGAACTCTTAGTTTGTTCATTTCTTTTTAGTTTAGTTACGAATTTTTCATTGTATTAGTAGTAGTTTCATATAAGGACATGGAGAAGCCCTAGGCTGAACCTAATCTTATATATATGATCCATTGTACTTAGGACTGTTGACGAGCCAAGCCCCTCATGAGCGGCTCGGAGCTCGGCTCAGAAAAATGGCTAAAAAGCTCGCTCAAAACTCGGCTCATTTGTAAATGAGCTGGCTCGCGAGCCGGCTCGATAGTAAATAAGCCGAGCCCGAGCCTACCCTGGCTCAGCTCGGTAGGCTCGTGAGCTGGCTCGGCTCGTCGACTCGTTGAGCCTGGCTCGCGAGTTAGCTCGAATAATATAGCTCGCGAGCTGGCCCATTAAATGCTTGATTAAGAGCTCGTGAATCAGCTCAATTATGGGCTCAATCATTTTTAGATTTACTAGTTAGGATTTGGAATAACGATTTAAGGTTTAGGTTATAGAAATTAAGGTTAATAAGATTTTGTGGTGTAAGAGTAACGATTCAAGATTTCAACTCGATACATTAATATGGTTTAGGGATTGATTGTAATGATTTTGGTTATACTTTATAGATTAAAGTTTAGAGTTACCAATTAGAACTTGGAATAATGATTTAAGATTTAGGCTATGGAAATTATGGTTTATGGTGTAAGAGTAACATTTCAAAGTTTGAACTCGATTCATTAATAAGGTTTAGAGATTGATTGTAATGATTTTGGTTTATACTTTATAGATTAAAGTTTAGAGTTACTAGTTAGAGTTTGGAATAATGATTAAAGGTTTAGACTACATAAATTAAGATTAATACGATTTTTCGGTGTAAGAGTAACGTTTCAAGGTTTAAACTCGATACATTAATATAGAGCAGGACTTTTACAACCTCTCCATCTTCAACCAATTTAATAGCATCCTCCAACCATAACTTACCCATTTACCAGTTCAAATTTCTAAGAAACAAAGAGTAACTACTATTGATATTTTCTCCATTCAACCACAATGAATCTTGCGGAAAAATTTGAAGGATTGCTAGAGAAGTTGTGAAGGAAGTTCAACTTGGTAAGTCGATTGTCCCTAAAATGTCACACATAATCATAGATACTACATCGCTTCATAAAGACCCTAAAATTTGGAGAGAAGATGCACATCTTTTCAATCCATAAAGGTTATTTGAAGGAGTTGTGAAAGCCATGAAAAACAATCCATCAGTGTTTCTACCGTTTGGGATAACTTTCCAACCAATAAGGTATTGTTGTTGTAGCCCCTCAGCAATACCACATTAGTGGTTTAGGTAAAGGAATACCACATTGGTGGTTTAAGGGAAGGAAGGAATCCATCAAGGCTTATAAATAACAAGGCCTTGACATTTAAATGAATAGTCTCACATAATGTAGAGACTTGTTTGGTCCATGGATCATCTAGTCTTAATGAGTTTGTATTGGGTTGAACTAATTTTAAGTAAATTATTATGGGCTTTGAGCCCGACTTGAGCTTGTTAAGGTTTTTTAATGAGCTAACTTGAGTTGGTTAAGAGTTTATATCAAGTTTGAGGTGAGCTTGATCTTAAATTTTTTAGGTCAAGTTGAGCTTGAGCTAGAATTTATGGCTCGATTCGTGCTCAAGCCGAGCACGACAAGCTTCAAGTTTGGGCCGAGCTCGAGCTCAAATTGAGCCTGAGTCGAGCTTGAACCGAGCTTAGGCTCGTCAAAGCTCATTTCGAGCCGAGCCCGAGCTTTAAATTTTTGTAACGAGCCGAGCTCGAGCTCAAGCCGAGCTTGAGCCAGCCATAAACCTTATCAAGTCGAGCCCGAGCCTGGGAAAAGCTTAGCTCGACTCGGCTCATATACAACCCTAATTGTACTCATTGTTTCAGAACCCCCCTTTATTAAAGATTATTATTTCAAAACTTTGTTCTTTGTTCCTTCTAGCTTTAGCATGTAGTTGCTTAGCTCTTAGACCTAGGTTTATCATCATTCAAGGTCATCACCCTTGTCTTTGTGGTACCATTCAAGTCTGAACACTTAGTGTTCCTGGTTATATACAACCAGCAGGTCTAAATACTCTTTTTCAGATCTAAGGTCCACTCGTTGTTCCTGATCACTCAACTTACGATATTAGGGTCATCTGCCCACGGCTGCAGTGGTTCATATCACTTTGGATGAACAAAGAAAAAAGCCCATCTTACCTTTCCATTTCCCTATGGACATGCACTTTGAGAAGTACCTTATTCTGAAGGATCTTAACCCTCTGGAGCATGGTGCAATAGATGCATTCGCCATAAAGGATGAAGTGGAACTTATTAAGAGTGTGATGGAACCAGTTGGCTTGTGGGGTATCTTTAACCTCATGGACCCATGCCGAGAAGATGCCTTCAAAGAATTTCTCTCAATCTTTGAGCTTGACAACACGAACGTGTTCTTCACACTTGCAGGGAAAGAGTATGGCTGGTCTTTTGACGAGTTAGCAATCAAAATGAAGATGGCCACATTAGAGTAGTTGAGAGGTGTGGTAATCAATTGGCCT
The DNA here is from genome assembly GCA_034768395.1 of Linum lewisii. Lineage (NCBI taxonomy): Eukaryota > Viridiplantae > Streptophyta > Magnoliopsida > Malpighiales > Linaceae > Linum > Linum lewisii. The sequence goes on from CM068302.1 coordinate 15,609,148, forward strand.
GACCATGATCAGTTTAACGGTCATGAAGAGTTAAAGAAGGATCGTGATATAATGTGGAGTTACCTCACAAAGGGTGATGACAAAACCTTTCCTACAGCCGATGCTCCTTCTACTAAGGTGAGGTACCACATGAATAAGTTCATCCACCTCATGTGTCGGTTTACTGGCACGCAGCGGAAGGACATCCTCTGCTACAACACCTTTGACTTGGACATCGCATGGGCCGTCTTCCACAAAGTGAAGCTTCATCCTATCGCGCTTATGGCAGACTTTTTCAAGCTTGCTAGACCACTTTACTTGGGATATCTGGTAGGCACAAGTTTCATTAGGAAAATTGTTTCGGTTCTTGGTCTTTACTCTAGTTTTGGAGGGAGATCAAAGAAACACATCCCCATAATTGAGTTGTGTACAAAAAGATGTGCGATGAAAGGTTTCAAGTTCCCTCTTAACCATTAAGATCCTGCACCGGAAGAAGAAGAAGCTGTGGCTGAAGTTGATTTTTCCCAATTTTGAGATAATGCAAGGAGAAACTCTAAGACTACCAGATAGCACATGTACAGACTTGATCGTATGCAGGAGGAGTTTACAACCCATTTTGACCACATTGATAGCCAACTTGCTGAGATACTTGGCCACCTCCAAGATCTGAAGAAGTCAAGGCCCTCTCTGATCACTTACCAGAGGAAGAGTTGCTTCACCTATGGCGCATTGGGGAGCACCGCAGATGATGTCTGATCCTCTTGAGCTTGGGCTCACTCTGAGGAAGGGCTCACACCCTCTTCCACCTATCTTTTAGTTTTCTGCATTTTTATTTTTCTACGACTTTACTTTTCTTTTCTTTTTCTTCAGAAAACTTTTGGGGTTACTGTATTATGATTATGATGATATTATGGTACTCGAGTTTTTTTATGTGGATGGTCAAGGTACAAAAGAAAGGGAACACCAATAGCGAAAAGAAATTGAGCGGGATTCTGGTCCTTCCAGATTTCATCGTGAGTGTGCTTCTTTTTCCTGGTATCATCTTCTCTTTTCTCCCACTTCGCCTTAGATTTATGCTTGTCCAATGAGGACGTTGTCTTGTTTAAGTGTGGGGTAGGATATGCATGATCGGGATAGATATATACTGTGAACTTGACAGCAATATGTGGTGATTGTGGCCAATTTCCGGTGAAGTTTTTTCATTCTATCACTGCTTTTCCATTTCTCCTTGTAACTTTGACTCTCTACATTGCATAGTTCCTCGTGAAAGTGTTCATATCCTTGATTTTTTTGATGAAATCGGTGTGGTGTCTTTGCTTAGTGAATTGTGTGAGAAATTCGGATTGTCCATCACCTACACTTTCATTCTGTTAGTAATCTAGGAATTTGCTTTAATCGGATTAATGAATGTTGACTTGGATTTGTGAAATGATTGTTCTATTCTTCTGTCAAAATCGCTAGTTTGATGCAATGTCCGGTTTAGATAAGAGATTCCCAAAAATAAATTTTTTTGGCCAAAGTGTGCGTTAAAATTTAAAAAGGATCCCACCAAAAAAATGTAAAAAGGTGTCGGTTGTGGGTCAATGTATGAGCTGGCATACGTGCCCACCCATTGCTGTAGTCCCAAAGTGAAGTCTCAATGTGGCATTTTTCTTCTAACCTACTCCCGATCGTCATTGGGATTTTGGATAACGCGGAATTCCAAAGGTTTTCGGCAGCTCCATACATGTTAGTATCCACAACCGATCACTAAAAGTTAATGTAAAGGCAAGAAAGAAAGTGCTTAATTGAAAAATTCTTAGTTTTTATCCCTTATCTAGTGAGTGTCGGGTGCATCCTAGAGTAAATGTACAAAAGGTAGTATGGTATTGCCAATTCTAAGTCGGTTGGTCATTAGCTCAATTAAATATGGTTCCTCTGTTACTTTCAGGATGTTTTCTGGTTTAAAGTGCATGGTCGAGCTTAATATCCTAGTACATTGAGGTTTAAGATACCGTTTACATTGGTTGACGATTCATGATGTTCTTGATGTGTACATGCTTGCATAGGTGCATTTGTTGTTTTAAGTTTTGCTTGAGGACAAGCAACGTTCAAGTGTGGGGTAATTTGATTTATCCCCCATATTTTGTGGTATTCAAGCGTTAATGTTGTTCTTTGAATGGTTTTGATCAACTTTATGATTATTCGTCTCAATTAGCCTCTCAGGATCCTTGTGGTCCATTTTCACATTTTCTAATGCATTTTTGATGATTTTTCAAGTCATACCGTTATTTAGATAATGTCGATATGAAGACAGGTTCAAATGGTGGTCAAATCGAAGTCCTGACGCTCAAGATATCAAGTTATGAAGGTTTAACGCTACGCTAGTTAATTACCACGCTACGTAAGGAAGGAAAAGAAGCTAACAGAGCGTCACCGAGAAACGACATGCAGTTGGCGTGTAAATGGTATGCATGCCAGTAACACGTCATTTATACGTCGCGGCCTAGAGCAAAATTTTATAAATTCGAATTTTGGAAACCCAATTGTCAAACTTCGTTCCCAGCTCATTTTTTATGAACACTCCCGACATCCAGCATTTAGAAAACCCTCTCGTACTCCAGAAATTATATCCCTATCATCATCCTTCATTTCCCATATAAAAAAAATAGTAGACGAAGATAAAGATTCATCCAGACACGAACAAATCAGTGAAGCTTTTCATCTCTTTCTTCTAGGTCGTATTTATCAGATCTTCATTATGTACTGTTGTAACTAAAACCCCTAGGGTTCAGTGAGTGGAACCTTAGGGGAATTGATGATTGATTACACTCTTATACTTTGTATTTATTTCGGTTTAATTCAAGTTCAGATATGATTCAGACCTATGTGTTCTTCATCTCTTGTTTCTCGTTTCTCTGACAAAGATGCATGATTAGGGTTGTTGTTTGACTTGGTAATGCCTTGATTCTTCTTGATTCCTAAAGTGTTACCTTTCATTGTTATGCATAGGAATGATCATAGTTGCATCATAACTTGAAAGAGAGGATGTTAGCTATGACTTTTTAGGTTTAAAGACCCAAAATCATTTCATCGAACACCTTGTGCGCATTCTACTTTCAATGTAATTGGTGACCAATGCCCGTCTGATAGTGGTTAATGTTAAGTACTAATTGTCTTGACCCATGAGCTTAGGATTCATGTCGATGTTAAGTTGAAAGATCTTATCTGGCTTGTTAGAACTGTTTTATCCAAAGTTGTGTGATTATGATTCATGAACCTGAAAGGGGAAACTTGCTTGAACCTTATCTATCTCCCATTTCATCCAACATGTGTTTTGTCTTTGTACGCGCTTTGAACAACTTGTTGTCAGCCCCTACTTCCATGCTCTTTGAGCCCGTGCTTGAGTTAGTTCATTATAGTTTAAGCCTGCCTTGTCTTGAGATTGTGATTACAAAGTGTGTGTTTTCGTCTTACCAATTTGGACACCTCTCTCAGAATCGAGTAAGCTAGACCAAGAGACTAACAAGAATATGACCATGGCCAAAAGGAGGTATCTTTTGTCACCCTAAAAAGGCCGATCAATGGCGTGCACGTTTCTTTCAGCAACCATGAAGTAGACAAAGATGACATTTCAGAAGTGAGTTTGAAAAAGGTTGGATCGACCTTCTCTTGATGGTAAGGATGTCCGTGAAGGGTTTTCAAATGGAAATTCTCCAAATGAATTTCCTAATGACAAGGCAATTGATGATTGGGATATAAAATCTCAGAAGAGTGATGGATGAAAGATACTTAATGACAATTACAACAATTATGAAGATTCAACTAATCTGTATGATAAGTTCGCTGACATAGTTCGTAATTATAATGAACAATTTTCTTCGAAAAAGAAGAACATTGTAGAATTCTCTGATGATGTAGGTTCACCTCAGAAACTATCAAAATCAAACGAGGCAAAGGTAACTAATTATTATCTATTGTGTAATTTATACCTTTTTAGTACTCATTTACTAATATTGGCATTGATTTTATGTACAAGGATACGCAGTACCAACAAAGCGTAAGTACTCATTCCAGCGCAACTTCATCAAAATAAGAAAATATACGAAAGATGGATCAACATGTAAGCTACTTAACATTCCTTGTAGTAAAATGTAATTTTTTTATACAACGTAACTATATATTTTGTTGTCATTTTTAGGATATAGATGACTCGGAGTCACTACTGTTCAGAGATATGATTATCGATCTCAAGAATGTGTTCCTATAGGACTTCGAAAGAAGAGTTCCCTAAAAGTAGGCCCAACGCATAAATCTCCTTATAGATGCATCAACAGTTGGTAGAGGTAGAGGTCGAGGTCGAGGAGGAAGAAATAATAATGAAAGAGGCCGTGGAAGCAGAAATAGTAAAGCTATTACCAGGGATGAAGAGGTAAAGTGCACTTATTTACATTAATTTCATGTGTTCTCCACTGTGTGCATTATTATTGAGAAACTACTATGCTTCTTTTTTTTTACAGTCTTTTTGTTTTTCTTTTGGAATAATTTACAGCCTTTTGATGAACTTGAAGATAACGATCAAGTGGGTTATTTACCCGATAGTATTGAGGACTTATGGTTATTGACCACGAAAGAGACATTTATCAAACCAAGGTGGGACACACTATCTCAACTTCACTTCATTTTAAAGCTATGTATAGTTGATTGTGTATGTTGTTGTGATGTGTTGATAGACTTTGATGACAACAAATTAACACAAGAAGAAATGACAAGCTTGCATACAACGTGTATCCTCCCAATTATGGATAGAATGTGTTGGTTTTATATATGTGTAACATCCCACACTAGAAGACCCAAACCAAGCAATACTTGAATCAAGCAAATAGACATACACATAAAAGACCAAACATTCATAAATGCATAAAGAATAACCAATGAAATCTCATTACACAAACCAATACTTGAATCCAGTGTCCTTTAAACCATATAAGTAAAAGGATCAACCCACAAGTTGGGCGACCCGCAATACACAGAAACAAAGGGGAAAATCTCGTACAATAGTTCACAAATACAATTACAAGGTTTAAATCAAAACGGACATGTGTCGTCTTGAACTCGTGCTACAACACCCGCCAAATAAATTCCTTTTCATTCTAACATGAACCCTAGAAAGCTCGTAAAATAGTTTAACCCCAAAAACTTGAGAATGATGCGCAATGACCTCGTGTTCCACTAATCACTACCGAACCCGATCATGAACCTGACTTCCGACCCATCCTTTACTTGATTAGGCCTTGACACAATGTCCAACCACTTTCCTCCATTTCCCATTGAATTCTCATTTAAGGCTTTCTATACTAGTGACTAGCTTGCTTCCACCGTGTGACTTACTTGAGTTCATCCTAAAATTTGATTGTGAATTTAATTCACCCTTTCCCGTTGCCATCTCGATCGTGACCTCACAATCCACTTACTTTACTTACTACTTCATGCTTCAGCTGAGACGAGCTTCTAGTTCTACCCAAAACCTTTCCCCAGTTGCATCCAAACATTGATAGGCTGCAAGCCTTAGAACCCTGATTTTATTCCTGCCAAACCTTACAGTCGTTACCTCGTCCATAACGCCCGTTATTGAAGCCGCAACGCCTGTAGCCAACCAACATATAACGGCCGTTGTGTACTTCACAATGCCCATTACCAACCCACTTGCAATGGTTGTTGTGAACTTCGCAACGCTTGTTACCAATCAACCTTCAACGATCATTATGAAATTCATAATGCCCGTTACCCTTGATCCACCCTCAAAATCTCTAGTAGTCAAAACTCAGAACTTTCTTTTGTAAAACCTTGATCCCAACAACCTGAGGTCGTACTTTACTGAACCGGTTGCGTTTCCTTCCACTAATGGAACCACAATCCCTTCCCTTACTATACACTGCTTTCCGTTCTCTTGCTAATGACTCTGTCTACCACTGCTTTTGATCCCATTTGGAGGCCTCCTTATTCCAGGAGTACTGTCAAGCTTGCCACCAAGAATTTAGAAGAATCCTTCCACTAATCCAATACCTTGACTCATTTAATTTGTTTTTACTTCAACAATACTTTGAAAACCTTTTTCCCTCAAAATCCCTTTTTTCACATCAATAGTAAAAGAGGAAACCAACCCCTTGGAATGTCTAGTGCTAACACGAAAGTGGAATACTAACTCTCCCTTTGAGGTTCATGACGCCTCAAGAAAGTAAGTAGCACAAATATGTAGCAGAAGACTAACTAGGTTCTGATACCTGTTGTAACACCCCACCATAGAAGACCCGGTTAAACCATAGGTTTAACCAATGCAATACTAATGAGGCGCCACAGACTCGAACCAATCAAATAGACATACACATGAAAGAACAAACATTCATAAATGCATAAAGAGTAACCAATGAAATTTAATTACATAAACCAATACTTGAATCCAGTATCCTTTAAACCATATAAGTAAAAGGATCAACCCACAAGCCCGACACCCCGCAATACACAGAAACAAAGGGGGAAATCATGTACAATAGTTCCCAAATACAATTACAAGGTTTAAATCAAAACGGACCAGTGTCGTCTTGAACTCGTGCTACAGCACCCGCCAGTGCTCGACAAATTGTCCAGCTCTTCATACTCGTAGTCTTATCATCGGAAAGACAGACTGCTCACCATACCTAGAACAAGACAAGAAAGAATAACAGAAGGAGGGTCAGTGCTACCAATAGAGTGTAAGAACCAGTAAGAAACTATAAGAGAAGAGCCTTGGTTTAAAGCCAAGGGTAAGAACCCATAAACGATATTAGAACCTAATAGTTCTATCCCTTAATTCTTGGTACCAACGATTGGAACACCCGAAGGCAAGAGCTAGTAACCACTACCAACACCATCAGTAAGTTAGGTTGGAAGTACAAGCAACCCATATTTTCAGCCACTAAGGCCCATCCCGTCCTCTAAGGACCATCCCTGGTATAGTCGCTAAGGACCACCCGAACCTTTACCCTTACCATTACCTAGGGACTGCACAATCCATAGGTGGGTCACTAGTATTTTCACCTAGTTCCAACCACTAGGTTATTCTACCGCCACTTAGCTTGTTAGCCTTTACAATGGAGTTCATAATGAACATCCTCACTACCATACAATAAAAAGAAGGACTGTCTCTAATAGTTCCGACAAACCAAGACTGTAAGCCAGTATAGTAATATAAAATAAGAAACCAAGCAAGAAATCAAGAGCAGTATACAATGCCATTAACCCAAAATCAACAACTAATACCCATATCCATGCCAACCGCAGAACTAGAAACCTGTCATGAATCAATCCCAAACCTGTTCCTGACAATCAGTAGCCTAGCCTCGAAATCATCAACCCTCCACTCATATAGGCATGCAGTAATCAATTACACCCTAGGGTATGGATCATAGCAGAACTAAGTTAAACTCCTCACTTTATGCCTTGCTGAAACCAGAATTGAAACCGACCGTGAGAGCTTCCTGAACTTGCACACACCTCACTACAATCCTCCCTCATGGGATTCCATGAATTAAAACCACAAGAACGGATCTGATTAGCGAAGCACACGACGAACTACAATCACAAAATCCCTAACTGACAGAACCTTTCACACTTGAATCAGAACAGCAGAAGAATGAAGAATTTACCCGAAATCGAGATAGGGGAAACGATCCTGATGATCCCTTAAACCTTCCTTCTAATTTTCATGACGATTTGACGTCTCTAGCTCCTGATCTGAGAACTTCTCTCTCAAAACCCGTTTGTTCATCAAAACTCTCTTGAGAGAATTAGGATTTATGAAAATAGGGTTCTGATTTACTTCCCGACAATTCATTTAAATACTGACAAATACAACGCCCATTATAGAACACATAATGACCGATATCACATGTGTGCAACGCCCATTGCAGAAAATTGCAATGCCCGTTGTCCACAATTGGCAATGACCGTTATCAACTTGAGAACGCCCGTTGTATCATATTTGCAACGTCCGTTACACCACTCCCAACGGTCATTGTAGAGATTTCTCTTATGAGACTATAGGTTCTGACGGTGCATCGTTTGGACGTCAAACGAGTGAGTTATGCCCAAATTACTGAATTGTGACGTCTTGAAACTTCCAAAGACAACACTGATGAACCTCACTGTTCTACTCCTTGACCCAGTCAACCCAATTCCAATCCTTTTCCAGTGACTTAACCGATAAAGAGACGTTACAATATGCTTCAATAATATTATTTGTGTTCACTAATTACAAGTATTTTCTTTAGGTTATTGATATCGTCGTGCATGGGTTGTCCTTGTCATGTCATGATTTTGGAGATAACTCCATATGTCATATGGTTTTGGAGATAACTCCATTTGGTATATTCCATAGGCATTTACGGCGAGTTTCATTGCAAACTTGCAAGGAATAACCGTACATCAACTACCAACTACTAAAAGAGGAGAAAAAACTAAACTATACTAACTATTCTACTCTCATGAGTATGCCCTCTAGAAAAATCTATCAAGTCCCTCTATATATGCGCTATCTTTTCATTTACATCAATACGCCTTCTATTACCAAAAATTATGTCACATCTCTCTATCTAGACACCACAAAACATGATCCTCCATAGAAGTTTCTTAGCTTAACTTTCAAGATAATATCATCCATATGCTTGCCAATATACTCTGGGAAGAACCGTCTAAGAATTGGAGTCGTATAAGCAAAGTCAACAAACAAGTGTTGTCTGGTTTCCTCCTCCTCATCCTAGAGCACACAAGTCATCTCCACCAAAGCATCCCATATCCAAACTTTCTCTTTAGTTATAATGCGGTTAGAAACAACGAGCCAAGTAATAATCTCTCTTATTGGGATATTAAAACAATCCCAAACACACCTGTACCAATTAACTATTGCACCACGGGATCTAATTGAGTTCCTGATTGAAATCGACTTAAAGGAGTAGTTGTTATCCTAGAGTAAGTCCCCATCATCATCAACTATAATGTGTGGACATATATACTCGCTCAGTTTCAGGACTCGGCGCCAGTGCCATGAGCCAACCTTTGAAGACAGCAGCCACAAGTCACTGTGCTTGATCCTGTAATAGCCTAGCCACGCAACCCATATGGAAGTTGCCTTCATCAGGATCTGCCATATGTGTTTGACCACATTTGCAATGTTCAAGCTCTTTAAATCTCTCATCCCTAAGCCACATTCTTCCTTAGGTTTAGCAACATTCTGCCAAGCTACCTTAGAATGGCCACCTTCCAATTTTCCCCACAAAAAATGATTACATATGTCTTCCACATCTTTAATAAAAGCAGATGGGGGGATGAAGGCCGACATCCAGTACTGCAGTGTCCCTTACACAACTGAGTCAATAAGTTGTATTTTCCCAACATACGACAGTTTCTTCGCCTTTTAATCTGACACGCGTTTTGTTATTGTATCTAGTAGAACTTTACAGTCACTTATTGTAACATCCCCGCCCAACCAAACGGTTTGGAACTCAAGTTCGGTTGACTAGGGTGCTGGAATCAGTGCTCCTAAGGTCCCCTTGAGGTCTGGGCTGTTCGTGTATGAGCCGGGTCGAGGTTGCAAAGGGGGAACGGTGCAGCGTACAGTACACGGCCATGTAGTGTGATACACACCGTGTATCACAATACACGCCGTGTATGCTTGATACATGGCCGTAAACCTTAGCGTCAGAAACTCATCGAAAGTTGCCAGAAATTAATACACGACCGTGTGTTGAGGATACACCCCGTGTATCATGATACACCCCGTGTATCATGATACACGCCGTGTATCGTGGACCTGACATAAAAGGACAAATTCTGCACGGAAATTCATAACTTCTTCATCATTTCTCTCTTCCCGAAAAAGCCATTGACGAACGAAGTTCAAGCAATCTTCGAACGGTGATTCCGGGAGCTGTAGAGGTCGGAATTGAGTTCCGTTTGTTGCTATGGATTCGTAGAGACAAGGAGAAGAGATCGCTAACCTCCATTTTGGGTTTTTGGGTGTAGGTCGTGAGCAGTGAGGAAGGGTAGAGCTACGAGTTTGGAGGTTGGGAAATCTAGTTTCTGGGGGAACTAGAAGACGATTAGAGCCTCGTCTTCTATTCTAGGTGAGGGCTTAGCGTTGTGTAGGTAGTTTGGACAGAGTGAGAAGTTCCAATTTTGACTTAGAATAAACCTAGGTGATGCATGAAAATGGTGAGTGTAAAAGGGGATAAACTGTACTGTGAATGTGCTTGATTGCTATTGTTGATTGTCGTGGTTGATTGTTGTTGTTGATTGCTATGAATGGGTTGGGTGTGGACTGAAATGAACCGATTAATGGATTGACATAGAAATGAGAGTTAGGATGATTGGGAAATGAGTGCAAGTGCTATGATGTTATGAATTGCTAGTTGTGGATGCATGAGAGTGGCCCTGCCAATGTGGGGTCGCTCTGAATAAGAAGAACAGGTGGGTGACCCTAGACTCACGACATGGCTTCCCCTGTACTTGCAGGTGGGGGTGGCCGGTGAGCTAGCCGGTTACCTTGTTTGATTGTGATGTGTGTGCTGTGATCATGACAGGAGCATGGAAGACGTGATGTGTTGTGAACTATGAACTGTGAATGAAATGTGGTCGATGTGAAATGTGTGTTAGTAGTGGATGTGATGTGTTGAACTGGGAATGTGATGTTGAGAATTGTATGTGGAAATAGAACCTGAAGGAGCCCACACTACCCCACCCGAGATACTGGTTGTTGAGTCTGATCCATTGGGGCGGATCTCCTTGACATGGGTGTCAAGGGAGTTGATGAGAATGATGATGAGATTGATGATGATGATGGTTATTGAGAACGCGTTCCCCATGCGGTAGGGGAGCGCGAGGACTTCCCATGCGGTAGGGAAGTGCGTCGGCCGGCCGGTGGTGGTGTGGATAACTCCTTGGCGCCTAATAACTCACCTAGATAATATGGATGTGAATGATCGTGTGCTTGCAAATGTGGTTGTACCTGATTGATGAATGTATTGTGATTGTATTGTATTTTCATGGAGCGTTGCTTGGTTTGTTATCATGCTGTTATGGTTATGCTTGAGAATGAGAACTGACCAACGTGATCACCTAGACTGCTTTAGGATATTAAAAACTGGAAGGGGTTGAGTCTTGGTTCCACTATTGGTTGTCTTGTGGGGAGTCTGGAACCGCTCCATAGAATAGGACAACGTATAGGTAGGCCCAGTGGGTTCACTCAATTTCAATAGTAAATTGATCCCTTTCCCCCTTTCAAGATCTCGTGGCTAGTAGAGGTGGCTGAGGAGTTAGAGCACGAGGTTGATTTCGTGAAGTTCTGGATGGAAGCCATGAGGTGAAGACTGGAATCATGCGGAGTTGACTCTTTCTGTTCATTTCAGTTGACTATGGGATTTTGGGGGTTTTCATGTATTTTTTTCTGGTTATGTTGGATTTGGAGGATTTATGATGGTTTGGTTGTACTCGGATTTCAGTTTCACGTGTTATGGAGGCCTCCCATGTTTTTTATTGTCATTTCATTACTGTCGATTTCACCGTTTACCTTTGTTTTTACTTAGTAGGGCTGGGAAACCCGGCCCGACCCGACCGGGCTTAGCCTGACCCGGCCCGGTCAAACCGGGCTTCGGGCTACCTGAAAGCCCGGATTAAAATATTAGGGTCGGGCTCGGGTTTGGTTATTGTTAAGTTTCGAGCTTTCGGGTTTTTCGGGTAAATCCCGGAAAAGCCCGACCCAGCCCGATTGGCCCGAATGATAAATTATTGTAGTTTATCATTACTAACACCCTAATAATCATATTTGACATAAAAGTAGCAAAAATAACATTAAGAACATGCATTAAAATAGCATGAAAAGTTGAGAACAGTAAACACAACCTTACAAAACATTATCCTTCACCAAATTGAAATATTACAATTCACCAACAAATTCAAACATCATCATTCACCAAATCATTCAGAAAAGCGGGCATAAAACTGAAAAACATTAGCTATTGTTCCTTCCTTGCTACTTTGTCTTCCTTTCCTGCATAACAAACAGTTTCATCATCATCATCATAATCTGCAGCAAAAAATGCAGAAAAAAATGCAGCAGAAATCTCAAACTCAAACTGGTGTAATTATTTGCAGAACAAAATGCAGAAAAAAATGCAGAAAAAAATGCAGCAGAAATAACAAACAGTTTCATCATCATCATCATAATTATTTGCAACATCTCAAACTGGTGTAACAATAGCCAAAAGGATACAAGTAAATACCTTCAATATTCTTCCTCACTGCCAGAGCAGTTAATAACATTATCCCAATCGTCATTCATATTATCTGAACTGTATTCTTCACCATCATCAAGGTCGACTTCGATTCCTGCTCCAGTTGTTGTTTGATTAACTTCTCCATCATCAATAGCCACCGCACAAGCAAGAGCCACTATATGCAAAATGAGCAAATATTAGATGTAGTACTTTAAAACAATAAGACGATTTAACTACATAAATAAACTATGAAACGAAATGAACAGTTACCATTCTCTAATTCAGCAAGCTCCTCCAAATCCTCTTCTTGTGACATAACTGTTGCATTGTTTGATCTTAACCAATCTCCAGAGCAAATAAGAGCTTCTACGATTCCAGGAGTCAAAGAACTCCTAAATGCGTCCAATACTCGACCACCGGTACTAAAAGCTGACTCAGAAGGTACAGTTGATATGGGAACTCCAAATATATCTCTTACCATCTCACACAGTACCGGATACCTGTGACCATTACTCTTCCACCACCCTAAAACATCATACTGACAATCTAAATCATGAAGAGTGTGTGTATCATCAGGTGGCAAAGACAACTAGAGATCTAAGTCGGTCTTATGTTCAGTATTCACATTGACTCCAACCAAGTAACCACTAAGAACCTTTGCTCTGTTCGATCTACTAGTCGATGTCGTCCCAACTGAAGTAGATGTATGTATAGGAGTAGGAGGAGTGACTGTAGAAGGTGTACTTCCAACAGAACCAGATATAGTCATAGCCAAATCATGCTTTTCTTGATAATATGCGAACATCTCATAAACATCCTCCTTCAACTCCTCAAGCAAAACCGCAGCTCGTTCTGCTCCATAAAGGGTTGTGAAAGCATATTTTGCAAACTTGAACTTGTGCCTAGGGTCAAACACATTAGCTATATAACACAACCTATTGAGCTTCAAATTTCTGTCCTCTTGCTCATCCCAATACTTTGCCACCTTTTCCAACATTTTATCAGCCATACTACTTATAGAATCATCACCACATGTTTGCATGTTCCTAATATGGCTAAAGATCTTCAGAATTTCTTCGAAGAACAAATGAGCAGTCACATACCTGGATCCTGAAGCGACTAGAGTCAAATCATGAAAGGCTCCAAGAAACGGAAGCAACTTTCGCACATTCACCCAATCTTCGTGTTGTGGAGGTCCAATGTCACTAACAAATGTAGGATCCGCTTCCATAGACTTGAACGCAGCCTCAAACGGTTCTGCTGATTCTAACATGAGAAAGGTGGAGTTCCACCTAGTAGCAACATCCAAAGACACAAACCTCTTCGAAGATATGTGGTTCCACTCTATGGATTCTCTAAACCTTGCCGTTCGAGCTGGGGAGCTACGAACATATCTGACAGACTCACGAACACGCCTTACTGAGAGTCCCACCTCAGTTAATCCTTCACAGACAATTAAATTTGTCACATGTGCAATACATCGCATATGCATGTATTTTCCTTGCAGCATATTAGTTCCCCACTCATAAGTCTTATCCTTCAAATGTTGAATGGCAGTGTCATTTGCAGAAGCGTTGTCAACCGTTACTGTGAAGATGTTAGTCAACTTCCACTCTTCTAGACAACGGGCAACTGCATCGGCAATGTCAACACCCTTGTGACTGTAAATGCGCCGAAAGTTGATTATCTTCTTGTGTAACTTCCAATCTATCCCCACAAAGTGAGCTGTAATACAAATGTAATTGAAGTTTTGGATAGATGTCCAACAATCTGTCGTGATAGATACCTTCCCACCACACTTTGCCGTCAAGAATGATTTTATCTCTTCCTTCCCCTCAATAAAAAGCTTCAAACAATCTGCCCGAATAGATTTCCTGCACGGCATCTTGAACGAAGGAGATGCCTCTTGCATCATCTCAACAAAGCCCTCCTTCTCGACAAATATGAATGGTAACTCATCCTTAATGATCATCCTCGCGATTTTCAGCCTCAACCTTTTGGGACAATATGTCCAATCAGCTGTTCCTAAACTAGATCCCTGCTGAAAATTCAACCTTAACTGACCTGCTAAAACCTCATTCCTCTTCTTACAATTCTTCACATGCCTTATCAAAGAAGAATTACCAATTTTGCTCGAATCAGCTTTCAAGATGGCACCACAAAACACACATTTCGCCTTTATAACTCCTTCATGATCTGTGAACTGAATCCAATTAGCCCAAAGTTTTGATCTCTTGTTAGTTGTGTCTATCCTAACACCAAGTCTATCATCCCACTCATGTTGAGGAGGGGGTGCAACCAATGTAGCTTCACTAGGAGGTGGTTCCGCCATTGGTTGTTGGCTAGGAGGGGTTGGTGCCCTTGGTTGTTGGCTAGAAGGGGTTGGTGCCCTTGGTTGTTGGCTAGAAGGGGTTGCTGCCCTTGGTGGTTGGCTAGAAGGGGTGCTGCCCTTGTTGGTTGGCTAGGAGGGGGTGCTGCCCTTGTTGGTGGCTAGGAGGGGGTGCTGCCCTTGTTGGTTGGCTAGGAGGGGGTGCTGCCCTTGTTGGTTGGCTAGGAGGGGGTGCTAACCTTGTTGACCTACTACTCTCACTATTATGGCAACGTTTCCTCTTTGAAGAATTTCCCCGCGTTCCACCTCGACCTCTCCGATTCGTATCACCTTCCATGAAAGTGAACTAACAAAACACAAAGTATAGAAAGGTAAACAGTACATACAAAATAATTAAAAACTAAGAATAACGTTTTATACTTGATATATAGAGAATTTTCTATTAATCCAATCAACTCAATTAGTATTCATCATAAGAAATGGAATCTCAAGTTTAGCTAGCTGCTTATAATATGCATTCAATTGATGGCATGGACAATACTTCTAATTATTAGGGAAACCAAATAATAATCTCTACAACTAATTATATTAAACTCATTACTCATTAATACTAAGCAATACGTAATTCTGCCAAGTGACCAAACAAAACAAAACTTAAAGGCAAACCGAGACAATAGAGGCAAATCGACAGAGGAAAAGCCACTTCAAAATGAGCATCAAGAATAAGAATACACTAGAGAGAAATTATTACTAATTCTACCACCCAAACCAAATGGAGATGAAGAATGGAGATGAACGCCATTTTACCTTTTACTCTTAGGAGTCGGAGAAGAATGGAGATGAACGAACGGAAAAGCGGTGTGTCGGTGACGGAGGGAATCACAGCTTCGGGATTCGGCCAGGTCGGCGTCGGACCTTTGAACTGCGCCGGGAGTTGGGAGCGGACTGGAGTGGACGGGGAGGGGAGGATGCCGCGCTGGTCAGTGGTGCGGTTGAATGGAAACCGAAAATGAATTAGGGATTGCAATTGGCAATTCCCATTTGCTATTGCTCTGCTCTCGATGGTGAATGAAAATGTGACTTAATAATTAAATTTGGGCTGGGCTGTGTCTGTTTTAAATAATTTGGGTGAATGTGATTTTATTGGGCTGGGCTTCTGATTTAAATAATTAAATCTGGGCTGACTTAACAATTCGGGTAATTTTCCGGGTAGCCCGGACCCGACCAATCGGGCTTCGGGCTACCCGGATATAAATATCGGGTCGGGCTCGGGTTCAGTTATGGGCACTTCGGGTAGCCCGAAGCCCGGTTTGACCGGGCAGGGCTTAGCTCGACCCGGCCCGATTCCCAGCCCTATTACTTAGTAACACCCGTGATTGGTTCAACCATGGGTTTTACTGGGTTGATTCGGGACGGTTGTTACAAATGGTACCAGAGCTTGGTTAGTCGCTGTTGTACTAGTTGATCGTTTTCTTTCTTGAGGAGTAATTAACCTCGTATAGAGAGGGAATGAGACATCGGTATGGGACCGACATTCCAAGGGATTTTGTCAAACTATTTTAAACAGGTGGGAAGTTTTGAAACAAGCGATGAGTGAACTCTTTGAGTTTTCTTGAAGGTCAACTGAATTGTTTAAATGTCCTCCTGTAGTGAATCCAGTCAAGCAAGGGGAAGTAGGTCCACTGGGAACTCAGGTTTTGGAGGAGGAGCTCCTAGGTTTCAACCGAGTTTGTTAAAGGGGTGGAATTTTGGAGAGTTCAGTGGGGAAGCAGCTGATCCTGAGGTGGCAGAGCAATGGCCTCAGGAATGTGAGTACAAGTTCCTGCAGATGGAACTTGAGGAGGGGTTGAAGGTGCAAGCAATGACCTTTCTGCTTAAGGGTCACGGTCTGAATTGGTGGAGGTCGATGCCGCAGAGTCGGGTGGTTCCGCCAGAGATGGAGTTGGATGAGTTTGTGGAGGTGTTTCGCGATCAGTTCTTTCCGGATCTTTGGCGTGAGGAGAAAGCCTAGGAGTTCATGAGTTTGGAGCAGGGGAAGTCCGTTCTGGCATACTACATAGAGTTCACTTCTCTCTCTAAGTGGTATGATGAGCGGGCCAACCGGGAGAGGAAGCTCATTACCAAGTTCAAGAATGGGCTGAGAGTGGAGATCCAGGAGGGAGTCACCACCGCTGATATGGGGAGCCTTGTGTCAGTTAAGGCGGCAACATTGGAGAGGGAGAGGCTTGAGAACAAGAAGAAGGAAGAGAAGAAGAGGAAGGCATCTGCCCCGCCTACTGATGCTTGCAGTTTTAGCAGTATCAAATAACTACCCAGCTCAAAGAGCTAAGCAGATCGTATTCCACAGGTCTCTTCCAATTGACTACTCAAAGAAGCTGACAATTTATTCAGGTTTGAACACTTTGTGCGTGGTGTGAGTTCCACGACTTCTAATCTAATAAGCAGGAAAATAAAGGACAGAAAGATTAAAGGTTGATTAACAAGAAGACAGACAAGCTTAGATTTCGAATCCCCCTTAGATCACCAAGGCAACAGCAATTAACAGATCAGCGGTTCCAATTCTTATTCAATCAACCTCTAAACACCACATAACTCCTTACCCTTAGGTTTAAGACCGGCGAACGTTCGCTCTATCCGTTCTAACTACCAAGATTAATTAGCCGCCCGGGTACGGTCGCCTCTCGCAACGACTTAACTAACTGGTGCAATTACTAATGACTAATGAGTTACTCTAGCAGTGGATTAACCCTAACCGGTTCCTACGAAAGGCACGCTCCAATTATAAGGTTAACTGGTTGAATTGATGTTTTAAAGAGAGGCGAGCGTTCGCTTCTATCCTCAACTTAACAAGATTCTAAACTAGGTGATCAAGGAAGACAAGTTTAAGCGCCAAAGCAAGGAAATGTCTAGCGACTAACCCTAGCTTGCAAAAACCTAATCTAGGCGATCAATCAAAAGAGAAACATAAACAATCAAGAACAAAACAACCATGCAAAAGAGAGACTGATTGAACTTCGAATCTAATTACCACCGATCCGTGACCGCTTAAAAGCCCTGGGTCACTTAGGGTTCATCTAGTCTAAGCTCTACGAGTTTAGCTACTCATGTTCATAACAAAAGAAACAAAGATAAAGACAGAGTTCATCTTGAACAGGGAAGAACAGAAAAGGATCTGAAAAACCTAATTCTGACGACTCTGGCAGAACTTCGTTCTCCGGTAATCTGCAATCCTAGCTCCGAGTCTTCGAGATGGAAGGGATGGCATCACGATCTCTTCCTGGCTCTTCAAACTCTAAACTCTCTGCTCTAGAACTCGGGAGAATTCTGAAGTATTTGGTATTAGTTGGAATTATTATCTCCTCCTCTGATTTTGGGCCGCCGGTTAAGTATTTATACTTAACCCTAATACTGCCGGATTTTAACTAGGATTTTCGGCAAAAATATTAAGGAATTTTCGCCAAAAATTCCTTTGTAAATGGGGATGACCGCCGGCTGTTTCTCCTGTAATTTTCGGTCCAATAGTTCTCGGTCGAAAACTTAGAGTTTTCGCCAAAAACTTCCTTCAGTTGGCATCAGTGGATTTGTTCATGCATTTTTGCCGAAAATGTGAAGGTATTTTCGGCAAAAACTTCAGTGTAAATCGGGCAGGGATTTGTTTGACTTGATTGGCTCCTTGGATCGATTCCGGTGCAATTCCTCGAGGTTCCAACGCCTTAGACACGTCCTTGGCTACTTTATTTGACGGCAAAAACCTATGCTAACATAAAAACACTAGAAAACCATCAAATAGGCCCGAAAAGGGCCAAGGTAACACAAATGGCACGAGATAGGGCAATTGATTGAATATTCGCTACTCTACCCTAAAAACCATGTCTTAAGCAAGGAAATGTCGCTTAAATGAGGCTGATAATCACGTCAAATCGAGTGTCATCACCTACTCATTCGGCCATCCACGGTTACCCGCAAAGAGAACTCAGACTTCCTTTTCTGGGTTCAGGGCAGCCAGTCGGCTCCATCGAGGAGTGTGGTGACTTGTTTCACTTGTGGCTGACCCGATCATAAGAGTGTGGCTTGCCCTGCTCGTGTTGGTGGCACAGTTCGTTCGGGAGGAGCGTCGTCGGGACTTCCTATGTGTGGCACTTGTGGGAAGCCCCACTTTGGGGTGTGTCACATGCTTAGGCTGGCTCTGGTGACTTGTTACACCTGTGGACAGCGTGGGCACATGAGTCTGAACTTTCCGACCAAGAGGGCTACTCCGACTCAGTCTGTGGGGTCGGTGCAGGGACCTAGAGCTCCATCTGGGAGCTATGGAGGTAGAGGAGGAGGCAGCTTTGGTAGGGGTGCTGGACGAGGAACGGGAGCTAATGCCACACCTGTTGGAGCTGGAGGGGGAGCAAGGGAGGCTTTACGCTCTCACCAAGGGTGCGGCGGAGAATGCGAACGACTGAGGACTCCTTTGGGGACGTCAGTGCGGGTAGATAGTGTGTGGAGGGGTTGTAGGGTGATAGTGTGAGGTGTAGAGTTTCTGGCCGACTTGGTGGTGCTTTCTTTCAATGAATTTGATGTCATCCTGGGCATGGACTGGCTGGCTAGGCATGGGGCTTTGCTTGATTGTCGGAAGAAGGAGGTGTTGTTTCAAGTAGGGGGCATTGGTCAAGTGGTGTTTAAGGGGGTGCGATAGAGGGATTCAGCACCTATGGAATTAGTTTCGGCGATGCAAGCTTTCTCCTTGATTCAAGAAGGGTGTGAGGCCTTGTTGGTGCAAGTGTCGGTGGAGCAGAATGAAGAGTTGGAGAAGGTGCCTGTAGCTCGAGAGTATGCAGATATGCTTGAGGAACTACCTGGTGCACCGATTGAGCGGGAAGTGGAGTTCAGCATAGAGCTGGTTCCTGGAACTGCTCCAATCTCCATTCCACCCTATCGTATGGCACCGGCTGAGTTGAAGGAGTTGAAGGAGCAATTGCAAGAGCTCTTGGATAAGGGGTTCATCCGTCCAAGTGTATCCCCGTGGGCAGCACCAGTGAGGATGTGAAGAAGGACGGGTCGATGAGGATGTGTATTGACTACAGGCGGTTGAACAAGGCAACGATCAAGAACTGTTATCCACTCCCTAGGATAGACGACCTCTTTGATCAATTACAAGGGGCTGAGGTGTTCTCGAAGATAGACTTGAGGTCGGGTTACCACCAGTTGAAGGTGGAGGACGGGTCGGTGCCGATGACAACCCTTAGGACTCGCTATGGGCACTATGAGTTCCTCGTGATGCCCTTCTATCTCACTAATGCTCCGGCCGCGTTCATGGCTCTCATGAACAAGGTTTTTTACGAGTATTTGGATAAGTTCGTGATAGTGTTCATCGATGATATTCTCATCTATTCTAAGAATGAGAAGGAGCATGAGGAGCACTTGAGGATTGTTTTTCATAAGTTGAGGGAGCAGCAGCTTTTTGCCAAGTTCTCGAAGTGTGCTTTTTGGTTGGAAGAGGTGCTGTTTCTTGGGCATGTGGTCTCTAAGAGAGGCGTGGAGGTGGATCCGAAGAAGATTGAAGCGGTGGTTAATTGGTCTCCACCTAAGGACGTGTCGCAACTAAGGAGCTTCTTGGGTTTGGCTAGTTATTATCGAAGGTTTGTTGAGGGGTTCTCTACCATAGCGTCTCCTCTACATAAGTTGTTGAGGAAGGAGTCTAGGTTTGAGTGGAGCGAGGCGTGCCAGAAAAGCTTCGAAGAGTTGAAGAAGCGGTTGACCTCGGCTCCGGTGTTGACTTTGCCGGTAGAAGGTGGTGAGTACGTGTGTTTAGTGATGCTTCTTTGCAAGGTTTGGGCTGTGTGCTTATGCAGGATGGGAAAGTGGTGGCGTACGCCTCACGTCAACTGAGGGTGCATGAAGTGAATTACCCAACCCATGATTTGGAGCTAGCGGCGGTGGTGTTCGCTTTGAAGTTGTGGAGGCATTATCTGTACGGGGAGACGTTCAAGATTATGACCGATCACAAGAGTCTTAAGCATCTTATGGATCAGAAAGAGCTGAATAGTAGGTAGAGGCGTTGGATGGAGCTCTTGAAGGATTATGATTGCACCATTGACTACCATCCTGGTAAGGCTAATGTGGTTGCGGATGCTTTAAGTCGAAAGGAGTTGGTAGATCTTAGAGTTTTAAGGGTGGAGATGCAGTTGGATGATGTGGGAAGTTTTCTTGCTAAGCTCAGCATTAGGCCTATGTTGAATGATAGGATTGGTGAGGAGCAGCTCAAGGATGCTACTCTAGTGGCTATTCGAGGGGAAGTTGAGAAGGGCTTGGATAACGGATTTGAGGTAGTTGGCGGGTTGTTGAAGTGCAAGGGTCGAGTGTGTGTGCCGGAGGTAGAGGGGTTGAAGAAGGGGATATTAGAAGAGGCTCATTCTTCGATGTATGTTATGCACCCCGGAACGACTAAGATGTACAATGACATGAAGTTGAGTTTTTGGTGGCCGAGGATGAAGAAAGACGTGGCTCGTTATGTGGCGACTTGTTTGGTTTGTCAGAAGGCAAAGGCGGAGCATAGAGCTCCGGGTGGATTACTTCAGTCCCTACCAATTCCGGAGTGGAAGTTTGCAGACATCACCATGGACTTCGTGTTGGGTTTTCCGCCGACTAGAGAGGGGAAAGATGCCATGTGGGTAATAGTTGATCGCTTGACGAAAGTTGCTCATTTCATACCCATTCGGTTTAAGCCAAGTGTGGAGGAATTAGCCAAGTTGTATATAGAGGAAGTGGTAAGGTTGCATGGGGTTCCCCAATCCATCGTCTCTGATCGTGATCCGAGTTTCACGTCTCACTTTTGGGAGGGGCTGCATACGGCGTTGGGAACTAAGCTCAAATTCTCGACGGCGTACCACCCTCAGACCGATGGACAATCGGAGAGGACGATCCTTACCTTAGAGGAGTTGTTGAGGAGTTGTACCATGGAGTTTCAAACTCCTTGGACTGAATTGCTACCTTTGGTTGAGTTCGCCTACAATAACTCGTATCATAGTAGTTTGAAGTCCGCTCCTTTTGAGGCTTTGTATGGGAGGAAGTGTAGGGCGCCTTTGTGTTGGATGAGGAAGGTGCAAGAGTGTTGTCGGGCCCTCAAGTTGTGCAAAAAATGGCTGATCGGGTTAAGGTTATCAAGGATAGGTTGAGAGCGGCTCAAGATAGGCAAAAGGGTTATGCAGATGGTCGTGCCAGAGAGCTGAGTTTTGATGTTGGAGAGAAGGTATTTTTGAAGGTGTCGCCGTGGAAGGGGCTGATGCGTTTCGGTAGGAAGGGGAAGTTGGCGCCTCAGTACATCGGTACTTATGAGATTCTAGCTAAGTCGGGTCTGGTGGCTTACGTGCTGGCATTGCCGAGTTGGAAAGGATACACAACGTGTTCCATGTGAGTATGCTTAGGCGGTATCATGGAGATCCTTCTCATGTAATTCAGCCGGAGGAGGTGGAGATTGAGCAAGACTTGACTTATGAGGAGAAGCCGGTTGCGATAGTGGATAGGCAAGTCTGGGTCTTGAGGAATAAGCAGATTCCACAGCTCAAGGTGGTATGGAGGAACCACGAGAGTGAGTCGGCTACTTGGGAGACCGAGGAGGGTATGAGGCGGCGGTATCCGGAGTTAGTGGAAGCTTATGCTTCAGGTATTTACTTCCCTTAATGTGTGCTCTTGTGTTTGCTCGTTGTGGTGTTGGTTCCAAGAGGGTCTAGGGTGTGCTTGGTGATGGCATAGTGTGGGGAGTTGGTGTAGGATTGATGAGTAGTTTGAAGGAGGGCTATTGGGTTGTCGTTAGGAATTTTGGGAGTCAATAGGATACTTGGATTGCTGCAATTTTTGCTGAGTTAGGGATGATTTCGGGATGAAATCCTTGAAGTTGTGGAGACTTGTAACATCACCGCCCAACCAAACGGTTTGGAACTCAAGTTCGGTTGACTAGGGTGCTGGAATCAATGCTCCTAAGGTCCCCTTGAGGTCTGGGACGTTCGTGTATGAGCCGGGTCGAAGTTACAAAGGGGGAATGGTGCAGTGTAAAGTACACGGCCGTGTAGTGTGATACACGCCGTGTATCACAATACACGCCGTGTATGCTTGATACACGGCCGTGTACCTTAGCGTCAGAATCTCGTCGAAAGTTGCCAGAAATTAATACACGGCCGTGTGTTGAGGATACACGCCGTGTATCATAATACATGCCGTGTATCGTAGACCTAACATAAAAGGAAGAATTCTGCACGGAAATTCATAACTTCTTCATCCTTTCTCTCTCCCCCGAAAAAGCCATTGACGAACCAAGTTCAAGCAATCTTCGAAGGGTGATTCCGGGAGCTGTAGAGGTCGGAATTGAGTTCCGTTTGTTGCTATGGATTCATAGAGACAAGGAGAAGAGATCGCTTACCTCGAATTTGGATTTCTGTGTATAGGTCGTGAGCAGTGAGGAAGGGTAGAGCTACGAGTTTGGAGGTTGGGAAATCGAGTTTCTGGGGAACTAGAAGACGATTAGAGCCTCGTCTTCTATTCCAGGTGAGGGCTTAGCATTGTGTAGGTAGTTTGGACAGAGTGAGAAGTTCCAATTTCGACTTAGAATAAACCTAGGTGATGCATGAAAATGGTGAGTGTAAAAGGGGATAAACTGTACTGTGAATGTGCTTGATTGCTATTGTTGATTGCCGTGGTTGATTGTTGTTGTTGATTGCTTTGATATGGGTTGGGTGTGGACTGAAATGAACTGATTAATGGATTGCCATAGAAATGAGAGTTAGGATTATTGGGAAATGAGTGCGTGCTATGATGTTATGAATTGCTAGTTGTGGATGCAGGAGAGTGGCCCTGCCAATGTGGGGTCGCTCTGAATAAGAAGAACAGGTGGGTGACCCTAGACTCACGACATGGCTTCCCCTGTACTTGCAGATGGGGTGGCCGGTGAGCTAGCCGGTTACCTTATTTGATTGTGATGTGTGTGCTGTGATCATGACAGGAGCATGGAAGACGTGATGTGTTGCGAACTATGAACTGTGAATGAAATGTGGTCAATGTGAATTGTGTGTTGGTAGTGGATGTGATGTGTTGAATTGGTTATGTGATGTTGAGAATTGTATGTGGAAATAGAACCCGAATGAGCCCACACTACCCCACCCGAGATACTGGTTGTTGAGTCTGATCCATTGGGGTGGATCCCCTTGACATGGGTGTCAAGGGAGTTGATGAGAATGATGATGAGATTGATGATGATGATGGATATTGAGAACGCGTTCCCCATGCGGTAGGGGAGCACGAGGACTTCCCATGCGGTAGGGAAGTGCGTCGGCCGGCCGGTGGTGGTGTGGATAACTCATTGGTGCCTAATAACTCACCTAGATAATATGGATGTGAATGATCGTGTGCTTGCGAATGTGGTTGTACCTGATTGATGAATGTGTTGTGATTGTACTGTATTTTCATGGAGCGTTGCTTGGTTTGTTATCATGCTGTTATGGTTATGCTTGAGAATGAGAACTGACCAACGTGATCACCTAGACTGCTTTAGGATATTAAAAACTGGAAGGGGTTGAGTCTTGGTTCCACTGTTGGTTGTCTTGTGGGGAGTCTGGAACCGCTCCATAGAATAGGACAACGTATAGGTAGGCCCAGTGGGTTCACTCAATTTCAATAGGAAATTGATCCCTTTCCCCCTTTCAGAATCTCGTGGCTAGTAGAGGTGGCTGAGGAGTTAGAGCACAAGGTTGATTTCGTGAAGTTCTGGATGGAAGCCATGAGGTGAAGACTGGAATCATGCGGAGTTGACTCTTTCTGTTCATTTCAGTTGACTATGGGATTTTGGGGGTTTTCATGTATTTTTTTCTGGTTATGTTGGATTTGGAGGATTTATGATGGTTTGGTTGTACTCGGATTTCAGTTTCACGTGTTATGGAGGCCTCCTATGTTTTTTATTGTCCTTTCATTACTGTCGATTTCACCGTTTTACCTTTGTTTTTACTTAGCAACACCGGTGACCGGTTCAACCACGAGTTTTACTGGGTTGATTCGGGACGGTTGTTACATTATACGGAGCTTCCCTGAAGTGAGTGGCACTTCTAGATACCGGAATTGAAGAGATCCTCTAATAAATTCAGAATTCTGCATAATATCTTCAGCTACAGCTTTAGAAACACCTACAAGATAAACCTAGCTTTTTCTAGGTTAAATTGAAGCCCTAAAACCATTCTGAAATCTTCCAGGATATCCGTTACAACCTTAACTACTTCCCTTTTAGCTTTTGTGAACACAAGCAAGTCGTCTGCAAAGCTAAGATGGGTCGAGTTCATCCCTTTTCATTGAGGATGCAGATGATATATACCTTCCTCATCCTTTTGCTAAAAAACAACTTAGAAATTCCATCGATAGAACAAACAGGATTGGGGAGATTGGATCCCCTTGACGGAGACCTCGCTTTGTTGGAAAATATCCACTCTGAGTGCCATTAACACCAACAGAAAGCATGGAGGAGTTAAAACAAGCAGCAATCCATTTCACAAATCTCTCAGGTATTCCCATGGAAATCATTCTCCTTAAAATGAACGACCGCTCAATTGAATCTAAGGCCTTGATAATATCAATTTGAATAGCACATCTTGGTGATACGTCCTTTGTTTTATAAGTACTCAAAAGCTCATGTTCCATTCTAATTCCATCCCCTATGTATCTTCCTTTGACAAAGGTCGTTTGATTAGTACTGATCAAGGAAGGCAAAACATCAGCTAGCCTATTTTCCATAACTTTTGAAGCTATTTTATAAAATACATTACAACATGATATAGGCGTAAATGTCATATATCATCTGCATTTTGAATATTTGGAATCAAAGCTAGAGCAAGTGAATTGACCGCAGGGGCATAAACAACTAATCAAAGAAACTCATAGTTCCAACAACGACATCAGACCCTACCACACTCCAACTATCCTTAAAGAACAAAGCATAAAAACCATCGGAACCTGGACTTTTTTCATTCAAGATACTAAAAAGAGAATTTTTAATCTCTTCAGGTCTTACCGATTTAATTACCCCATCCGTTTTCTCAACAGACAACTTATGCCTAAGAACTGAGTCAATTGGCATGTTACTTACCTTTGATTGCTCTCCAAGAATGCCTTTATAGAAATCCACAACAACATTAGCTATAGCAGAAAGACCATCAACCATATCACCTTCACTGTTCTTAAGCTGTCTTATAGTGTTAATTGCTTGCCTTGCCTTAACATAATTGAAGAAAAAAAAGAGTTTCTATCTCCCAACTTGATCCAACTGATATTAGCTTTTTGCCTCAAGAAGCTTTCCTCATCTTCACAAAGCTTTCTATACTCCAAGTCACAGATCTTTAGTTGCTCTATTCCCACCATAGAAGGATTAGACTAGACACTTTCCTTCAAATCCATTTAACTCTTGCTTCTTCAATTTAACACTCCCACTTAAATCAGGAAAGCTTTTTTTTCTTAACTAAACTTTAACCTTCTCAACTTGTCATAAAGGATAAAAGAGATGCAACCTTCAACCATTTCCCTCCAGACTGAACTAACCAAACCCCTATAGTCAGGGTGATTAATCCAATACGAAAAGAACTTAAAGGTTTTGGGAAATGTGACGGAGGAATAATAATTATTCATAAACAGTGCACAGTGATTCGACTCAGAGGAAGGCACCACTTCAAACTTACTATCCATAAACATTGTTTGCCAAGCAGTATTCACCAAAACTCTCTCCAGCTTCCTAGAAACAAGACCATCACTTCGATTATTTATCCAAGTGAAGAAGAGCCCTGAAGAAGCATGATTCATCAACTCACAATCTGCAACACAGTTCTTGAAATCTTCCATCCTATCGAAATAAAAGGGAGTAGGGGAAGCTTCAGAGATATCCAGGAACGCATTAAAGTCTCCTGCTACAAACATGTTTCTAGAAATTACACGTGTCAATTTCTCAACATTATGTTTGTCATTTTCATAGAATTATCTTCCAATATGAGACCAAGTGTACGAACACTTGTATTTGGCATTGTTAACATGGTAGGGGAAGAAGAATTGTGGCTCGATAGTTTTCCTGAGAATGATGATTCAACTAGGAAAATTTATATACGACAACTCGTAAGTCGTCATTCCTCCTGCATGCAATGTTCATGGTACTCCATATATTGTTCATACGTTGCAGCTCTTAAGCATCATTGATATATGTTTTGTTTAGTTTTTAATGTTGGATAAGATCATACGACGTGAAACATTTGGAACTGGACAAGATGTTAGCATACCTCTAATGAAGGAATTTTAAGTAAAGACATTCCCCATGGTCGGACAAAACAATGGGTACGCGATTTCGTTCTTGTCTATCATTGTAAAATTATTTCATCATTTTGTGGTGAAAAATTTATTGTTTCTTCTGTTGGGATTACAAATTACTGAGTGTGGAGTATATCTCATGCAATACATGAGATATGGCCTGACCAACATCAAAGATACTGTGAGTTGTCTAACTTACTAATTATATAAACTTCAAATTTTGTTGTACTATGTTTTCCAGACAATAAAGATGCACGGTTTGGATGCATGAAAGGAAATACTACATTGGTTTTTACTGGATCCAAGTAATAAAACATGACATGAAAATATCATGGGCCCTGCTGCAGTACTGCATAGATCTCCTGAATATCAAGAGCAACAGAGGAGATACATATGTGCAATGAAAGCTATGAATAAACAGGCGAAAGCTTCACTACACCGAATTCAAATTCCAAGACTGACTCTCTAGAATATGAAAGTTCCGTAATCTGTCCTACAATAGGGTATTATCATATGTTCTAGACGAATGCTAGTTGAGGAGCTTTTCATAAAATTAGTGCATTGATTCAGTTGATACTAGATTGGATTTGGAAATGGATTTTGTAACACTCGTCCCGAATCGACTCGGGTAAACTCATGGTCGAACCGGTTAAGAGTATTACAAATGGTATCAGAGCCTCTCCCCGTCCATGTTGAACGATGGTGGGGCAAAACTCAATGAGGACGTTGAGTCCCTGAAGGGGGGTGTATGTGACATCCTTGGAAAATCCCACATCGACAAAGCACCGGGGAGATCCATGGGCTATGTGGAATAGTTCAACCTTAACTGACATGATGCGTTTTGTGGTGTAGTGGTAGGGAATTGACCTTGAGAGGAGGATGTCATGGGTTCGAATATGTGACATCCTAGGCAAATCCCACATCGGACAAAGCACGGGGGAGATCCATGGGCTATGTGGAATAGTTCAACATTAACTGACATGACACATTTTGGGGTGGAGTGGTGGGGATTTGATCTTGAGAGGAGGAGGTCAGGGGTTCGAATCTCACAAACACCCAAAAACAAATTCGTGAGGGCGGGGCCCAAACCGGACAATATCTTGTCAGAAAAGGTTGGGATGTTACAAGTGGTATCAGAGTCATCTCCCTGTCCCTCTTGAACGATGGTGGGGCAAACCTCAACGAGGACGTTGAGTCCCTGAGGGGGTGTATGTGACATCCTAGGCAAATCCCACATCGGACAAAGCACGGGGTAGATCCATGGGCTATATGGAATAGTTCAACCTTGACTAACATGACGCGTTTTGGGGTGTAGTGGTGGGGGTTTGATCTTGAGAGGAGGAGGTCATGGGTTCGAATCCCACCAACACCCAAAAACAAATCCGTGAGGGCTGGGCCCAAAGCGGACAATATCTTGTCAGAAAAGGTTGGGATGTTACAGGTTTGCTTCAGAAAGAGTATGTCATGGTATGATCCACGTTTGGAAGCTCCAACCTGCTTGTATTTTTTACCGAAAGTAGAAGAAAGCACTATGCAAGCCCGAGCACTAGTGAACAAACGTGGGTAGGCCCTATTATTTTGAACTGTATTAGCAGGTTATCCTGCACTTAATAAGTCTATGATGACACTAGAATTAACGTGATTATCAGCCCCGTTTAAGCAACACTGCATTGCTTGTAACACGGTTTTAGGGGTAGTTTAGGGTGTTTTCACTCTTTAGCACTATTTCCTACCGATTTGGTTACTTTGGCCCATTAAGGGTCTATTTTATGTGTTTTCTAGTGTCTCGTTGAGTACATAGGTTTCTGCCGTCAAATATGTAGCCTTGGACGTGTTCGGGAAGCAATGGAACCTCAAGGAATGACCCGAAATCGAACCTAGGGATCAAACCAAGTGAATTCTGTCCAACACCCACATTCTCGGTGAGAACATTTATATTCTCGCCAAGAATTCATTCAGAAAGTCAGAGCAAATTCTCGTCGAGATCCGTCAGGAAGTTTACAAAGAAGTTCTCGGTGAGAACTTCCAAGTTCTCGCCGAGACCATATGAAGGAATTAATTCTCGTCGTCAGCAGATAACCAATTTACAAAGAAGTTATCAGCGAGAACTTCAATATTCTCACCAAGAACTTGCCCCTTTTCCAACGATGATGAGGAAAGCAAGTTTATAAGGCGCCGCTACTCAATCAATCAAGATACACATTTCAGAATACAAAATTCGAGACTTCAGAGCTGACAGAGAGAGTTTAGAGAGCATCTTCGAGTTCCCGGAGAGATCCTGACACAATCTTTCCACCTCGGAGTGCTCGGAGCTAGGAGTGAAGATTTCAAGAGATCGAAGCTTCGCCGGAGTCGTCAAAATTAGGTTTTACAGTTCTTCTCTATTCTTCATTTGTATGATGAACTCCCTAGTTGTCTTTAATTCTTTTGTTATCAGCATGAGTAGCTAAACTTGTTTAGCTTAGATTAGGTGAACCCTAAGTGACCCGGGGCTTTAAAACGGTCACGGATCGGCGGTAATTAGATTCAAATTCAGACAGTTTCTCTTGCACAATTGGTTTGTTCTTCATGTTCTATATTTCTTTTCTAACTTGATCACCTAGATTAGATTCATGTTAAAATAAGGATAGTGGTGAACGTCTGCCTTGTTTTAGAACATCAAACCAATTAATTAACCTATTCAATGGAGTGTGCCTTTCACTTCTAAAGTAACTCATTAAACTTAATTAATTGCACCAGTTACACTACAAGAAAAAAGCCAAAATCTCGCGGATATAATATTGGCGGTTGTGGAACCGCCAATATATAAATTCAATAGTGGCGGTTGTATTATGGCGGTTTTAACCTCCACTGTTGAAAAATAACAACAGTGGCTGTTTTAACCGCCATAATGCAACCGGCCATATGATTTAATAGATATTTCTCTCGTCTGTTCTATCCCAACCATATGCCTTCCTCTTCCACCATTCTCCACACACCATCTGACACTGAACAAGGAAGCAAAGTAATGTGAACCGCTGCAACCGTGGGCAGACGACCCTTAAACACCGCAAGTTGAGATCATGCAACGAGGTAGAAAACCATCGGGAACCGGGGCGGAGGAGGACTTTGACCCGCTAGCTATATAACAGCTAGGAACCAGAAGTATCAAGTCGATGACGCCACGCCAAGAGATGGATGCTCTTGATGATAAGTCGATCCTTCAGTATCGCAACATGCAGATACAATAAGGGTTTCAAGAACAAAGTTCTATCAAAGGGGTTGTTTATTTCATCAAAGTTGTGTCTTACAAGGGTGGCCGGCGGCCTCCTTATATAGGTGAGGGAACAAGCTCTCCTCCCTAAACACTACTTCCTAAACAAGAATAAAATAAAGAGTCCTACTCCTAAAAAGAATCTTAAAACCCCTAAATAATTCGACAAAAAGGAATTAAACATAAAAATAGTAGTTGAAGTCTTTAAAGCAGAATAAAAGACCTAAATTAGGTCAAAAACCATAATCTGGCCGAATGTGGCTGCTTGCGCCGGTCGGGTTTGGCGGCGGCCCGGTGGGCTTGTCCGGGCGGGCGTCGAGCCTGATACGGGTGGCGGTTGCGGGGCTTGGTGAGCCGGGCTGGTCCAGGGCCAAGGGTCTTGCCCAAAAGGCCCGATCTTCTTGGCCGGCTTCATGGGATCCCTCGGGTCGATCTGGCTGCTGGTCTAGGGCTTGGAACTGGCCTTTCCTCGGTCCCTTTCTATCTCTGCTTGGGCCTTCTTCTCTGAGCTTCAAGTAGGCCTCCATGTAGCTCCGGACGTAGCTCTCTAGGGGTTGGGTCGGTCTAAGCGCCTTGCCTCGGGGCCAAGGACTCCAATTCTTCTCATGGCTCGGCTCAGGGTCAATCCTTGGATGCTCTCCTCTCAGGGCCAAGTGAGTTTGGGCTCTCTTCCTTCTGTACTCCAGAAATGCTTCCAGCAGGTCACTCGAGGGACCATCTTCTTCCTCAGGGCTCCTGGAGGTCAGGCTAGGAGCAGGCTGAGGCTTTTCTTCGGCGCTAGGGCTTACATCCTTGGCCAGCAGCATGGCCTCGAATATCATCCCATTTCTTGGAGTCTCTAGACCTGCAAAGGAAGGCTTTAGTCAATTTTTCTTGTCATACCTTGGCTTTAGGGCTTGGGGATGGCCTGCCCTTGGATCTTTACGCTTCTTGTGAGGCCCTAGGGTCCTGCCTCGGCCAGGTGATCCTGGTGAGGTATAGGAGTACCGGTTGGCATCAGGGCAGCATTGTTGGATCATATCAAAAAGAAGCTAAATCTGGAGAAGAAAGCTTCAAATCTCAACAATGGAACCGTTCGAGAACATCGGGGAAGAACTCGACAACGAAGAGCTCGACAGGTTCGTTCAATTTCACAATTTCCCCCTTTCTCTCTTTTTCGATTCCAGTTCCGATCTACTTTCTGAATGAACAAAATTAACTCAGCTGGGCGATGGACGAGGCGTTCTCCGGCTACTACGACTCCAGCTCCCCCGACAGAACATCATCTTCGAGAGGAACAAAACGAATTGGAGAAGAACGAAACCACCGCAAAAAGCTTCACGAGCAGGAGTGACAGATTCAGGCAGAGATAGCGGAGCTGGAATCCGACGGAGGGAAGCCGTCGTCATTCAAGAGCGGTGCTGGTGAGCTTGACTTGTGGACGCCGGAATCTAGGTTTGGGATGGCGTCGATGAGTTTTTTTTGAAAAAATTATAATCAATAGTGGCGGTTTTAACCGCCACTATATATCGTTTGTATCGGACGATTTTGTGGTGGTTCCGTCATCCAACAATGGCGGTTTTACAACCGCCACTATCTATCCAACTGTGGCGGTTATAACCTCCACTGTTGGAGAAAAAACTGCCACAAATAACGTGGTTTCTTGTAGTGTTAGATCTTCGTTGCAGAAGTGAACGCACAGATGGTTAATAAATCGTGGTAGTTAGATCCGATAGAGCGAACGTTCGCGGAACTTAGACCTAAGGGTAAGGAGTTATGGTGGTGTCTGAGAACTGAATGAATTTGGATCGAAAGTCGCCGGTTTTGTGATCGCCAATGTCCTTGTAATCTTAGGGGGATTCGAGTCTAAGCTTTGTCTGTCAAATCGTTAGCCAACCCCAATCAATCAATCTGTCTTTTAATTCCATTCCATTTCATTTCATTTCATTCGCATTATAGTTTAGAAATCGTGGAACTCACACCACGCACAACATGTTTAAACCTGAGTAATTTGCCAACTTCTTTGAGTAAATGATAGCTGCAGTTTTAGCGGTATCAAATACTACCAAGCTGTGAAGCTAGGGTAGATCGTATTCCACAGGGTTTCTTCTAATTGACTACTCAAAGAAGCTGACAATTTATTCAGGTTTAAGCACTTAGTGCGTGGTGTGAGTTCCATGACTTCTAATCTAATGAACAAAGGAAAAATAAAAGACAGAAAAGTAAAAGGTTGACTAACGAGAAGATAGACGAACTTAGATTTCGAATCCCCCTTAGATCACCAGAGCAACGGCAATCACAAGATCAGCGGTTTTCAATTCTAATTCAATCGGTTTCTATACACCACCATAACTCCTTACCCTTAGGTTTAAGACCGGCGAACGTTCGCTCTATCCGTTTTAACTACCAAGATTAACTAGCCCCCGGGTACGGTCGCCTCTCGCAACGACTTAATTAACTGGTGCAATTACTAATGATTAATGAGTTACTCTTGCAGTGGATTAACCCTAACCGGTTCCTACGAAAGGCACGCTCCAATTATAAGGTTAATTGTTCAATTCGATGTTCTAAAGTAAGGAGAGCGTTCGCTTCTATCCTTAGCCTAACAAGAATCTAATCTAGGTGATCAATCCAGACAAGAAACATAAACAATGAAGAACAAATCAAACATGAAAGAGAAACAGATTGAACTTCGAATCTAATCACCGCCGATCCGTGACCGCTTTAAAGCCCTGGGTCACTTAGGGTTCATCTAATCTAAGCTCTACAAGTTCAGTTACTCATATCGGAAACAAGAGAATCAAAGGCAACAATGAAGATCATCATACAGAGGAAGAACAGATAAGAACTGAAAAACCTAATTCTGACGACTCCCGCGAAGCTTCTGTCTCCTAGATCTTCAACTTTAAGCTCCGAGTTCTCCGATGTGGAAGGATGGCGTCACGATCTCTCCACGGATCTTCGAACTCTCTAAACTCTATCTATCGACCCTAGAGTCGGCTGACTCTCAAAAGTCTGATTCGTGAAAATATGAATAATGATTGATCCCCCCTTTGGGCCGCCGGTTTAAATATTTATACTTAAACCCTAAGTCGCCGGATTTGTTCTAATATTTTCGCCGAAAATAAATGGTTATTTTCGCCGAAAATATGCATGTAAATGGAAGACACCGCCGGCTGATTTCTCTGTACTCTATTTTCGGATCGAAGAGTTAATCAATTTCGCCAAAAATACCTTTGACTCGGCATCAGTTGGTTTGTACTATTATTTTCGCCGAAATCAATAGGGTATTTTCGGCGAAAATATCTTTGTAGTCGGGTAGGGATTTGCTTTGACTTTGATTGGCTCCTTTGATCGATTCCGGTTTGGTTCCTCGAGGTTCCAATGCCTTAGACACGTCCATGGCTACTTTATTTGACGGCAAAAACCTGTGCTAACACAAAAACACTAGAAAACCATCAAATAGACCCGAAACGGGCCAAGGTAACACAATTGGCACGAGATAGGGCAATCGATTGAATATTCGTTATTCTACCCTAAAAACAATGTCTTAAGCAAAGAAATGTCGCTTAAATGAGGCTGATAATCACGTCAAATCGAGTGTCATCAGTAAACGATTTGACAAAAACTCGAGAGATTCGATCTACCTTACTCTTGTTTGGTAGTATTTGATACACCATTTACAACGTGTTATCAAATTAGCGCCATTGTCGGGGACTCTTCTCTATTGTTTGAAAGAAGAGTTGGCAATTTATTCTTCTACCTTCCATCTTTTTGCCTTCCATCACACTTTGATTTTACATCGGTTGTTCTTTTTTGACTTGCAGGTTGTTTACAAGTATATGAACTGCCCATTCACTCGTTCTCAGCTCAATCCTAATAAGACTATGAGCTCAGACAAGCCAAGTAGTTCTGGATCGACCTAGCAACAACAAGCGAAGAAATAAGTGATAATCGATCCACCCCCATTAAGATTGAGGAGTTGAAGGAGAACTCCTCTTCTTCATCCGCATCATCCACTTCATCAGACTCTCCGCCACCCTCTCCTAGAATGGGTGATCGACACCTACCACCACCACCACCGCCTCCTGCTCCGCGTACTTTGGCGGACTACAATAAGCCGAGCGTGACTAGCGTCTGGTCTAAAATTGGTGTGCCTCACAACAATGCCGATCCTGACTATGAGATCAAGATGCTCTTCCTGGGAATGATCTCTAGGGATGTTCAGTTTGAAGGGAAGCCGCATGAAAACCCATGCACACATTTGGCGGACTTCCTAGCCATGTGCGAGACTTTCAAGAGTGGGAACCTCGATAAGAACACCTTATGCTTACGAGCCTTCCCATTCTCTCTCAGAGGCGCCGCCAAGAGATGGCTCAATAGCAAGCCACCCAGTCACTACACCAACTGGGATGAGCTTGCTCAAGATTTTGTAGAGGAATACTTTCCTCCTTCAAGAACTACAACTTACAAGGACAACATTTCCAGATTCGTCCAGAAGGAAGGAGTAAGCTTATATGATGTCCTCTACAACTTCCCTCATCACGGCTTCGAGCAAAGGCAATTAGCTTAGATCTTTGCTCGAGGGATGAATGAAGAATCTGCTAAGTGGGTCAATTCCTTGGTTGAAGGGGCTTGCACCGCTCTCACACCAGATGCTGCTCTTATCCACTTTGCTAGCTCTGCATTCAAGTCCAAAAATTGGGAGAGTCAATCTGAAGGAACCAAGAGTAAGCTAAATATCGAAGAGCATATCAAGGCAGAAGTGCAAAAAAATTTGAAGAAAGATAACGCGCCTATTAATCATCCATCAGCCTCCGTCTTTGTAGCTGATTTCCAGTGGTGTGGAGCTTGTGCTCATAACGAAGGATGTTGCCAGAACTTTAGCAAAGCTGATGTCTGGTCTGTGGATGAAGTGAACTTCATCAATCAAGGCTTCACCAATAACCAACAGGGTTATATCAGCTACTGTAATTATCGGCAACCTCAACAACAAGGAAGCTTCCAAGAGCGACCTCCTTATAACTTTGGAGTTAACCAGAATTAGAATAACCGACCATCTGGGTCGTTTCAAGAATAGAAGTTGAGCAATCAATCCGGAGGAGTGTATCAACCGCCTCATAGTAATCAAGGCAACTATGGTACAACACCTGGCAATCGCCAGAATCAGTACTTGAATAACACTTATCAAGGCCCTCCTGGATTCATCGGAGGACAGCAACCTCAGCAATCGATGCCGCGAGATAACAAGGATAGCGAGTTGGATAAGAAGCTCAATCATATCATCTCTAGGTTTGATGATCATGATAATCAATTCAAAGCTCAAGCTGCTCTTAACCAAGGACAGATCGCACAAGGACAACGAGTGGAAAGCCAGGTAAACAACATTGCCAACATGTTGGCTAATAGCCGCCTCTTTGGTCAACTACCTATGCAAACTGACCCAACTCCAAAGAATGAGCATGCCAAAGCCATCACAACCAGGAGTGGTAAACAGACAGCTGATCCTGAAAATCCACAACAAGACATGACACCTAATTTATTGCTATCGACATGCGAGAGATTGAAGATATCACCGCAAAAGAAGAGAACAAAGAAAAAGAGGAAGAGGTGGTGACTGTTCCACCCCCTCTTCCCTCTGCTCCTTTACCGACATACCATCCTAGGATCCCGTTCCCTAAGGCTATGAAGCTGAAGACCCTTGACACTCAATACAAGAGGTGGTACTCAATCTTGAAGAATACGGAGATTAAAATACCAGTCATCGAAGCCGTACAGATAATGCCACCACTTAGGAAGTTCTTTAAGGATCTGACAAAGAATGTAAAGAATGGTGATGTGTCTTCCATCACTCTCACCGATGAATGCTCTGCCATTCTCTATAGCATGCCACCTCTACCACCTCCAGCTAAGTGTCGTGATCCTGGTCCTTTCACTCTACCTTGCATAATAAATGGTAGGAAAATTGAACGTAGTTTAGCTGATCTTGGCGCTTCCATTAACGTAATTCCTACACATCTCTATGAGGAGTTACACTTATGGGAGTTAAGATCTATTAGTCTACATCTTGTGCTGAAGATGTAGTTGTTCGTTGTGGTCCGTTTACCATTGTTGCAGATTTTGTTGTCTTAGACACCCGAGAGGTAGATGTGACACTTATCTTAGGCCGACCCTTTCTTACAACGGCAGGTGCAATCATTAATTGCAAACAAGGCTCGTTGACTTTGAAGGTCGGAGATGATAGTGTAACATTTTGCCTTAAGGACGGTATGAGGTTTTCTGCTACGCAAGATGATAAATATTTTTCTGTTGATGCTTTGGAGTTGGCTTCGGTCGACTTTGTTACTAATGTCCTATCTAGCGACCCGCTAGAGTTGTGTTTGATTTCAGGTGTAGAAGATGCATTGGATGATCCATAGAAACTCCTATGGCAAGAGGAACTAGCCAACCAAAAACCAGCTATTAAACCCACTACTGCACCCTCGCACACACTCCGGGTCAAATCACTACTTCATATGAGCATCCACCTGAGCTCACCTTAAAGGAGCTTCCCAACCACCTTGAGTATGCATTCTTGGAAAGGACTCTCAATTACCGGTTATCGTTAGCTCTGCTCTGTCATCTAGACAGAAGAAGCAATTAGTCAAGCTCTTGAAGAAACACATCCGAGCTATAGCCTGGCAGTTAGCTGACATTAGAGGAATCTTTGAAGCCTTCTGCAAGCATCGGATAGTGGTGGATGAGGAGTTCAAACCAGTTAGAAAGCCACAACGCCGGTTGAACCCTTTGATGCAAGAGGTTGTAAAAATGAGGTTCTTAAACTCCTTGATGCTGGAATAATCTATCCTATTGCTGACAGCCCTTGGGTGAGTTCCACTCAAGTTGTTCCGAAGAAGGGAGGGATCACGGTTGTTCCTAATCAGAAGGGGGAGCTCATCCCTACCCGTACTGTTACTGGATGGAGAGTTTGCATCGACTATAAGCGACTTAATGATGCCACCATGAAGGATCACTTTCCCTTGCCATTCATTGATCTGATGCTTGAGAGGTTATCCGATCATGAGTTCTATTGTTTCTTGGATGGGATGTTAGGATATTTCCAAATCCCGATTGAGCTTGATGACCAAGAGAAGACGACATTCACTTGCCCGGTTGGTACTTTTGCTTATCGTCATATTCCCTTTGGGTTATGCAATGCTCCAGCCCCTTCTCATAGATGTATGTTGGCTATCTTTGGAGATTTGGTGGAGAACGTTGTGGAGGTGTTCATGGATGACTTCTCTATCTATGGTGATTCATTCTCCCAATGCCTAACCAACTTGGACAAGATGCTAGCTCGTTGTTAAGAGATAAATCTAGCTCTAAGCTGGGAAAAGTGTCACTTCATGGTTACCAAAGGTATTGTTCTTGGCCATAAGGTTTCTAAACTCGGGATCAAAGTTGATCGCGCCAAGCTTGAAACGATTACTAGCCTTCCGCCACCTTCCTTTGTCAAGACGGTTCGTAGCTTTCTTGGCCATGCGGGATTCTACCGGAGATTCATCAAAGACTTCTCCAAGATAACTCTTCTGATGAATAAGCTCTTGGAGAAGGATGTACCGTTCGTGTTTGACAAGGCGTGGCCTTTGAAGTTTTGAAGACCAAACTCACTACCGCGCCTATTCTCACGGCGGCGGATTGGAGTCTTCCTTTCGAGATCATGTGTGATGCTAGCGACTTCGCTGTTGGGGCTATTTTGGGGCAGAGAAAGGAGAAGAGGTTCCACCCCATCTACTTCGATAGCAAGACACTTAATGATGCTCAACGTTAACTACAATACGATGGAGAAAGAACTTCTCATCATTATATTCTCGTTCAACAAATTCAGACAATATTTGGTGCTCTCTCATACCATCGTTTACACCGATCATGCCGCTTTGGGCCACCTCCTCGCAAAGCAAGATTCAAAGCCTAGGCTGATCCGTTGGGTTCTTCTGCTTCAAGAATTCGACATCGAAATTAAGGACAAGAAGGGAGCTGAGAATGTAGCAGCTGACCACCTATCACGCCTTGAAGAGTCAACCAGACACATCCCCTATCTCTCCCATTGATGATTCTTTCCCTGATGAGCTATTGCACCTTGATTCCTAAGAATAGGTGAATAGTCTAGCTACCGATCCATGGCAATCCATCATGCTCAAACTCTGAGCACGACATTCACTTCTGAAGAACCATGGTATGCCGCTATCGCCAATTACCTTGCCTCTGATTACATCCCCAAGGATTTTGACTACAATAAAAGGAAGAAGCTAACAAAGATGGCCAAGTCCTATTTCTGAGACGACCCGTTCCTGTACCGAATCGGAGTCGATGGGATGATCCAAAGATGTGTGTCCTTCATCAAGGCAGTCGACATCATACGCCAATGCCATCAAGACCATTTCGGAAGACTCTTTGGTGGGAACCGAACCGCGAGGAAGGTACTAGAGGCTGGATTATTCTGGCCAACCATATTTTGTGACTACGACGAACTTACCCGCCATTGCGATGCTTGCCAAAGGTCAGGTAACTTCTCGAACCATAACGAGATGCCTCAAAACATATCTATAATTGTTGAAATATTTGATGTTTGGGGAACTTATTCTATGGGACCTTTCACACCCTCCAACGGAAACAAGTACATTCTTGTAGCCGTTGATTATGTTTCTAAGTGGGCGGAGGCGGAAGCCTTATCCATGAATGATCAAGAGTGGTGGGAAAGTTTCTCCAACGTATTTTCACACATTTTGGTGCACCATGCTCATTATAAGCTATAGGGGCACCCACTTCCATGGACACTTCGATCGGGTGTGCAAACGCTTTCGCCTAACCCATAGAATGTCCACTGCTTATCACCTCAAGCTAATGGTCAAGCAGAAGTGACAAACCGTGAGCTCAAGCGGATTCTTGATAGAACAGTTGGCCGGTCTCGCAAGGACTAGTCATCTAAGCTCGATGAGGCCTATGGGCGTACCGAACTGCCTACAAGACTCCTATTGGCACTACGCCGTATCGACTTGTCTATGGAAAGGCATGCCATCTACCGGTCGAGCTTGATTACAAGGTGTTTTTGGGTTGTTAAAGATCTGAACATGCGTCCTCGGAGTGTAGGAGAGGAACATTAATGCAGATAAACGAGCTCGAGG
Organism: Linum lewisii; assembly: GCA_034768395.1. NCBI lineage: Eukaryota > Viridiplantae > Streptophyta > Magnoliopsida > Malpighiales > Linaceae > Linum > Linum lewisii. The sequence continues at coordinate 15,648,448 of CM068302.1, forward strand.
AGCACCACCTCCATGCCTACGAAAGCATGAAGCTATATAAAGAGCGGACCAAGAGGATCCATGACTCCCATTTGAAGGAGCACAAGACATTTTACCCCGGTGACGAAGTCCTTTTGTACAACTCCCGGTTGAAACTCTTTCCGGGTAAGCTGAAGTCCCGGTGGTCCAGCCCCTTCATAGTCATTAGGCAAACACCAATTGGAGCTGTTGAGATTAAAGGTCCTGACCAAGAACCATTCGTGGTAAATGGCCATGGGCTCAAGAAGTACCTCCAAGGCCTTGTTGTTGCCCATGTTGACGTACATTTCTTCACCTCGACTCTTTGATCATCATACAGGTATCGTCCAGCTCAAGGACGTTAAACAAGAGCGCTTCGTGGGAGGCAACCCACGGCTGGAGTCAGTTTTTGAATTTTTTAGTCAGTCCTTGTGTTTGAGTCAGTTTCGGGGGGAGCCAAAAGTGTCAAGTTGTTGTTTTTTATTTTTCTTGTGCGTGTCGTGTGTTATCGGTTCAGTTCCAATTTATTTGGGATTTCCTGATCTCTGTTGATTTTGTTTTGAATTTTTGAAGTTGAGGTCATCAGTGTTTTCAAAAATAATTTATTGCGTTAGGTGGTAATGTTCTCGCCGAAAACTTAATAATTCTCGGCGAGAACTTAGTTGTTTCAACTGTGCCAATTTCTCGTGAGTTTTTCCAAGTGTCTTTTCAAACAAGTTTTCGGCGAGAACCTCAAAGTTCTCGCCGAGAACTTTGGTCATCGGAGTCAAAATTTTCACGTCATTTTTTGTCAATTAGTGTTCAAACAAGTTCTCAGCGAGAACCTCAAAATTCTCGCCGAGAACTTTAGTTTTTACACGTCATTTTTTGTGTCGAATTTTCCAACCCCTTTTTCAAGTAATGTTTCGGCGAGAACATCCTCAATTCTCACCGAGAACTTCGACGTATTTTAAAACCCTCCCCCCTTTCTCAAAACTTAGAAACTTTCCCCCCAGTTCTCTCGTCAATTAACCCGAAATCCCTCACTGTCACCATTTTCTCACCGGGCCTTTCCGATTTCTTCGCCACCGCCGCCACACTCTTCCCCTCTTCGTTCAAGTCTGTTGATATGTAGATCACCCAAATCGGAGCTCTATAGCTTCGGTTTCACCCAAAACAAGCTTTTTGTATTTTTGGCCCATTCTGTCGCCTTCCGTCCTTTTTCTTGAGTCATGTCTTCAAGGTTAGTTGTTGGGTTTTCAATTTTGAATCTTTTGATTTGCTGATTGTTGAATTTCAATGACTTTGATTTTGGTTGATTTTTTGGTCTGCCTCGATTTGTGTGCTTGCTGTTTCGGTGTGAATTTGGCTGATCTAATTGAACTTAGATGACCTAGACTATTCTTGGACTGTTGTGCCATGCATTTTTTATGATTGATTCTCATTTTATTTGCCAATTTACCAATTTTGTCATGATGTTGACTTTGTTTGCCTGATTGGTTGACCTTGCAATCAAGCCCGTATGTTGCTGTTCCGTCAGTTCCTATGTGTTCCTTGTGATTGATGGGTGTTGTTGATTGTTGTATTAGCTTACCCCTACTCGGTTTCTCTCGCTTCCTGGCAAGCTTGAGGATTTCGACCAAGTGTGGGGTAAGTTTTCGAGTATCTAATTATGAGTTATTTTGAGCCCCATCTTTCAGGAACCCAGGTGTTTTTAAGACCACGACGGCCAATCGAGAGAGAAGGACGAAGGCCAGATTGGAGAGATGTCAGGGCTCCTCTTCATCCGCCTGACAGACCGCGTCCCCCGACTTCATTTCCCTCACCACAGTCACCCTATAGATCTCCACCCAGGATACAGCTCATGTCGCCACCATCACTACTTCGACCATTCCGCACCGCTGCACCATCAAATGCCTCCATCCATACATTGCCTCCCTCCTTCCGGCATACCTCGAGAATTACTAGTAGATCAGGGACATCCCTCCGGCCCCACTAGCAACCCTCTCCCTGGACTCCCTCAAAGAGCACAATCCAGCATGGTATGAAATTGTCCACTACAGCCTTCGCCAAGCCGGGCTACTCTCTCTGACCACTAAGGGGTTCACCTACTCCCTAGTCGCCCTCCAAGAATTGGAGCTCCTTCAAGTGGGACGACCAAAAGTCCCGGCAACACAAGAAGTGTGTATACATCCGCCTTGGCGGCATTCCACACGAGAAGACCACCTTCAACGAGTCGCCTCCATGCCGCCCACGCGAACATCGTACCTGGCTATCTCCCCTACTCAGAAGCTATACATGGTTGGGCGTATATCAACTCCATCGCTCATCCCCCATATCCTGAGATATGGCGCCACATCACATGCCGACCATTACCGCGTGATGAGCCCCCTGTTCCTTGGACCCGCCCCGAACTACCCTTGACCCGTAGCCAATCCAAGGCTTTCAAGGAACGGCTCACCCTCTACATGAAGACCTGGAGCCAGGAGAGGCATGACGAGGATGCTGACCGGATCACCCGATCCAGATATACCCTGCTGACAAACCTGGCGATCCCATGACAGGCCGACCGGGCGCCGGACACGACGCTCGGGGACCCCGACCAGCACTCGGCATCAGGCCAACACCGGGCCCGAGCCCTAGGAGGTTTAACACCGGCCCTCAACCCCATACAAGGCCTGGAGCCAAGCCTAGGAGTTGCCACCCTAGGAGCCAAGGAGAAATGGGAGGAAATGAAGAAATGGGAGGAAGACCGAACGAGCCGGTCGAGCAGGAACCCCTGATGCCGAGCAGCATCAGCATCAGACCCGCCAGACCCCAGCATCTGGAGCCCCGTGCATGTCCAAGCCCGAGCAACCGACACTGCCGCCAATTCTAAGCCCGACAGCAAAGGCGGCGCCGGCTTTCCTAATCTGGCCCGCGCGTGAACGACAAGCCCGACCGGATCCGCCGGTTTAGGGTTTTTGCATGTTTTTATTTGTTTAAGTCTTTTTAAGTGTTGGACTCAGATTTTCCCTTTTGGTTTTCGTTTCTTTATGATCAAGTAAGTCCTTTTTATTCTAATTAGGACTCTAGGTTATTATTTTAATCATTTTCCGAGTTATACCCTAAGTAGGAAGCCGCGGGTATGTCCCGGCTCCTCTAGTATAAATAAGAGGCTTCGGCCTCATTGTAAACTCAACCCTTTTTCGAATCAAATTATAAAACAGAACTTCGAATCAAGTTTTTGCTGCGTGCATAGCTTAGGATCGGTGTTATCAACAGAAGCATTCATCTTCTGTCGTGGAGCCATTCCCGGACACTTAGGGTTCTCGGTTAATCGCGACCGACGGGTCCAAGTACTTTCCCGCCCCCGGTGTCGACCGTTCGATCGAGCGAAGGACCAAGACTAGCGGTGGTTAGGGTCGTCTGCCCAAGGTTGCAGCGGTTCACACCAGCTTGGTATCAGAGCTTGATGACACTCGATTTGACGTGATTATCAGCCTCATTTAAGTGACATTTCCTTGCTTAAGACGTGGTTTTAGGGGTAGAATAGCGAATATTCACTCAACTACTCTATTTCCTACCGATTTGGTTACTTTGGCCCTTTTTGGTTCTATTTGATGGTTTTCTAGTGTTTTCATGATAGCACAGGTTTTTGCCGTCAAATAAAGTAACCAAGGACGTGTCTGAGGCATTGGAACCTCGAGGAACTGCACCGGAATCGATCCGAGAAGTCAATCAAGTCAACAGAAATCCTGCCCCGTTTTACACTATAGTTTTTGGCGAAGACTGTCCAGGTTTTCGGCGAAAACTCAAGAAGAATCGGCTGAGTTCAACAAAGAGAAGTTTTCGGCGAAAACTCCAAGTTTTTGCCGAGAACCTTAAGGTCCGAAACTCACAGGAGAAACAGCCGGGAGATAAGTCGATTTACAAAGGAGTTTTTGGCGAAAACTTCTTAAGTTTTCGGCAAAAACTCCAGGCAAAATTCGGCAGTTTTAGGGTTAAGTACAAATACTTAACCGGCGGTCCAAAAGGAGGAATCAATCATTATTCATATTTTCTCACATTAGACTTTTGAGAGTCAACCGACTCTAGGGTCGATAGATAGAGTTTAGAGAGTTCGAAGATCAGTGGAGAGATCGTGACGCCATCCTTCCACCTCGGAGAGCTCGGAGCTTAAAGTTGAAGATCCAGGAGATCGAAGCTTCGCCGGAGTCATCGGAATTAGGTTTTTCAGTTCTTATCTGTTCTTCCTTTGTATGATGATCTTCTTTGTTGTCTTTGATTCTTCTGTTATCGTTATGAGTAGCTAACCTCGTAGAGCTTAGATTAGATGAACCCTAAGTGACCCAGGGCTTTAAAGCGGTCATGGATCGGCGGTAATTAGATTCGAAGTTCAATTAGTTTCTCTTTGCATGGTTGATTTGTTCTTCGTTGTTTATGTTTCTTTTCTGGTTGATCGCCTAGATTAGGTTATGCAAGCTAGGGTTAGTCGCCAGACAGCTTCCCTGCTTTGGCACATAAACTTGGCTTCCTTGATCACCTAGTTTAGATTTTTGTTAAGCTGAGGATAGAAGCGAACGCTCGCCTCTCTTTAAAACATCAATTCAACCATTTAACCTATTCATTGGAGTGTGCCTTTCGTAGGAACCAGTTAGGGTTAATCCGCTTCAAGAGTAACTCATAAATCATTAGTAATCGTACCAGTTAGTTAATTCGTTGTGAGAGGCGACCGTACCCGGGGGCTAATTAATCTTGGTAGTTTGAACGGATAGAGCGAACATTCGCCGGTCTTAAACCTAAGGGTAAGGAGTTGTGGTGGTGTTTAGAAATCGATTGAATGAGAATTGAAAACTGCTGGTCTTGTGATTGCTGTTGCCTTGGTGATCTTAGGGGGATTTGAAATCTAGCTCGTCTATCTTCCTGTTAGTCAACCTTTTTAATCTTTCTGTCTTTTATTTTCCTTTGTTTATTAGATTAGAAGTCGTGGAACTCACACCACGCACAACGTGTTTAAACTTTTGTAATTTGCCAACATATTTGAGTAGACAAGAAGAAGAGACCTCGAGTAGAATACGATCTAGTCTACCTTGGTAGATTAGTTATTTGATACCGCTAAAACTGCAGCATCAAATTGGCGCCGTTGTCGGGGATTCTTCTAATTGTTTGAAAGAAGAGTTGGCAAATTATTCTTCTACCTTTCCGCCTTACCATTTATTTTTTCCTCCATATTTCCATGATATACCTGGGTAGTGCTTTTGAGTTTTGAGATGCAGGGTTACAGGTGGGATGACCAGTACCAGGAATGGTACGTCAATGCAGCACTGTATATTGAGGATAACCAAGAGATGTATATACTAGCTCATCAGCATTGACAACAGACGACAAGAATAGAATCCTTCTTGGAGAATATCTCTTCGAAGCTACAAGCTCGTAACGCAGTGGATGTCGAGCTCGAGCAACCAAATCTACTAATGGCAGAAGATGCTCAAGAGCCGTACGAAGATTAACATGACAATCTAATCCATGACTATTGTGAGCTAGATGCATCCGATGAAGTTGAAGCCGGAGACGAGCACGTGAGAATCAAAGACGTCAAGGATTTACAAGTATACATACTTAATCCTGAGTGACCTCTGGATGATCATCAGGTGGAGAAGATGGAGCTCATTGACCATGCCACGCCGTACTACCTCTTTCCTCCTCCAGTAGGAGAATTCAAGAAGAACTGGTCATCCAACCAGAATCGAGATCTACTAGAGCACTACCGGCTGCATCACCCTTCTGAAGTGCTACATGGCACTCAACCGCTGGCCTTGAAGAAGACGATTGATTTCAAGGAACTTCTAAGTTGGGGTCCCTAACAAGTACCGTCCGGCTCGAGGACGTTAAAAGAGAGCGCTTCGTGGGAGGCAATCCACGGCTGGAGTCCGTTTTGAATTTTTGAGTCAGTCAATTCGCCGTTCGAATCAGGTTCGGGGGAGCCAAAGTGTCAGTTTAATTTCCTTTCGTTTTGATTTGTTTTCGGTTGGGTTTTAAAAAAAAGGGGGTTTTTAAATAAATTTTCGGCGAGAACTAAAAGTTCTCGCCAAAAACTTTTGGTAATTTACAAACAGGAATGTCTTTTTTATTTTTGCCTATTTTCGAAGAAGTTTTCGGCGAAAACTTCTTGAGTTTTCGCCAAAAACTTGTGTCTGTTTTTAAAATCAGTTTCATTTTTTTTGGTCCGATTCCAACGCATACTTGATCATCCAAATCAGAGCTCTGTAGCTCCGGTTATCCCCGAAACAAGCTTTTCACGTTTTTGGCCAACTTCGTTGCTTTCCGTCCATTTTCTTGAGTCATGTCTTAAAGGTTAGTTGTTGGGTTTTCAATTTCGAATCTTTTGACATGTCGATTTTTGAATTTCAACGAGTTTAATTCCGGTCTACCTCATTTTCCGTGTCTGCTGTTTCGGTGTGATTTTTTCTGAACTGATTAAGCTTGGACGATCTAAATTGCTCTAGGAGTGTCGTGCCGTGAATTTGAAAAAAGAAAAAAAAAGAGTGAGAGTCAGAAAAATTTTAAAAAATTCCCCTAAACCTTCTTTGTTCGACTTTTATTCTGTGTGGATCCGTTGTCCCAGTATCCTTTTGTTGTTTTTGTTTTGTAGGATCTTGAGTAGCTACTCCGCTCTACTCCGGACGCTCCGTGTTCATCCACTACGCCGACCATCACCTTTCAGGTTCTTCGTATCTCTCTACTCTAGTTTAATCCTGTGAGGACACAGAACCGTTTAAGTGTGGGGTAGGAGTCTAGGATTATGCATGATCTTGCTTGATTTTCTGTGATTCTGTGGTTCAATTTTGAATTTCTCTAGCATAGAATTGCTCAATTCTTGACTTGTGATGTTAAATTGACTTCAATTTTGAACAATGACGTCTAGACTGTTCCACTTAGAACATGTAACCAACGTGTCGGAACTGATATTAAATGAGTCTAGGTCAGAACAGATCATAAATCACTCTTATAGTTGAAACTTGAATCAATTAAACTAATTGACTTGTTAATTTCAAAGCTCGATAACACCGTTCTAAGATGATAAATGCTAGTTTCTCCCATGTTTTTCACTCCGTATTTGTTCACCTGTGATTGTGGCTTGAGATTAGACAGAAATCCAATTCGAAATCTAATGTATAAAGTTATAACTAGCTAGGATCAAATGGCTAAATTGTTAAATCAAGGAATTGAGTTGTGCAAATCAATGTTAAGTTCTTTAAAGTGCTGAAAATAAAGCTCGGCAAGCCCGACACCTAAGTGAAGTGTTCGGATTGAGCACTAGCATAGGCACAAATACTGTGAGCTAGGCAGGTCCAACACCTAAGTGAAGTGTTTGGTATCGAGCACTAGTATGTAGTAAATAAATTAAAGGAAAAAGTTCAAACTTGAAATAAATTATTGTTTAAATCGGTCCTAGCTAGAACATGTAACGTACAGATCTAGAAACGGATGAAGTCGAGTCGATAGCCACGTCACTTTTCCTACCTCCACATCCACATCATGGCTAGAGTTTAAAGTCTTTTTTATTAGAATTGGTGTTATCGTAGTAGGTTAATTATAACTAATTGTTTTGCCAAGAAACGAACTTTGTTAAAACTAGGCCAAAAACAAATTTGTAGCCAAACCTTTTCGGATAATGTCAAACATAGCCAAAACTATTCGAGTAACATTTTTTTTTGCCACATCTTTATTTTTTAGGACAAATTTATCCAACGTCCGTTAGTTTTTTAACACCATTAGTGACGATGCAAACAAAGCTGACATGGCTTTTATTTGACCAGTCAACTACGTGCCACATCATTGCCATGTCATTATTTAAATTCAAAGTAATAATAAAATATGTTAACCAAAATAAAAATAATTAAAATGAAAAATAAAATCTTGGTCATCCCAAGCTTTTCTCTCTCTTCCCAATCACCCACAAACTTCCGGCGAACCCTTCACCGTACGAGTCACGACGACCCCCTCCCTCACCCACGACCACTAAATTAAACATTTTCTCACTGATGCCGCTGCTTTGACCAGAAGCCCCCTCTTTGACCGCCAAATTCATCTTCTTCTTCCGCCATTCCAATTCCTCTTTACGCTTCCTCCTCTACCTCGTGTGGAGAGGCCATTGGCTCGTAAGGAAGAATTCGAAAGGTTTCTTACAGTGGCTGCATATGGCATCATCCTCCCGAGCAAGGAGCAGCTCACCGTTCTCGTACCGCTGGTCAGCCAGTCCTTACTCTTCGACTTCCTCCACTTCGTCGTACAAGAGCGGCGGAAACTGTCTCATTCCTCGGTCGAGCTCTTCAACTGCTTCTTCTTACTTGAACAATTCCGGCGTAGGCGGAGGAGGAGGTTACGATGCTCGATCCGTGATTCCTAGCTGGTCGCAGTCGGATTCAATGTACTTAGGCAGAGCATCGGGGCAAATCGGAAGAGGAGGACGACGACGGTGGGACTGGAGCATCGGGATGAATCGGAAGAGGTGGAAGACGACGGTGGGACTTGAATCGGAAGAGGAGGAGCATCGGGCGAAACGGACGAGGAGGAGGACAACGGTGAGACTGGAGCATCGGGACGAATCGAGGACGGTGGTACTCGAGCATCGGGACGAATCGGGGACGGTGGTACTCGAGCATCGGGACGGTGGGACTGATGAAGAAGAGGAAGAGTACCTCAGATCTGGTATTGATGTGGCTAACATCGACGAGAACATCGGGGTATTGGAGAAATCGTAGAGGGCTGATGGCGGTGGTGCAAAACTGAGGAAGAGGAGATGAGGCAGAGGCGGCAGACATTAGGGTTTTTAATTTTAATTTTAATAATTTTTTTTGTTTTTTTTAAATAATTTTTAATTAAAAATAATTACACATCAGCTGACAACATCACTTTGAGGGTTAAATTTCCGTTAACTTTGACGGAAAAGTTAACGGAAAACAAAACATTGCCAATTTTGGGATTACGAATAGTTTTGGCTATGTTTGACATTTCCCGAAAAGGTTTGGCTACAAATTTGTTTTTGGCCTTAAAACTACTACTTGAAGTGTGCAGAAATCAGTGAGATCGAAATTTGTTTGGTTGATGTTCTTGCATGTGTAGGTCACTTTTTCTATGTGGAACAGTCTAAACCAAATCGTTAGAATTGAATCTCAGTCTAATCTCGTGTCATTTGTGAATTTGAGTGTGTTCTAGTTTAGTTTGCTTGAGGACAAGCAAAAGCTTAAGTGTGGGGTATTTTGATGACACTCGATTTGACGTGATTATCAGCCTCATTTAAGCGACATTTCCTTGCTTAAGACGTGGTTTTAGGGGTAGAATAGCGAATATTAACTCAACTACTCTATTTCCTACCGATTTGGTTACTTTGGCCCTTTTTGGGTCTATTTGATGGTTTTCTAGTGTTTTCATGATAGCACAGGTTTTTGCCGTCAAATAAAGTAACCAAAGACGTGTCTGAGGCATTGGAACCTCGAGGAACCGCACCGGAATAGATCCGAGAAGTCAATCAAGTCAACAGAAATCCTGCCCCATTTTACACTACAGTTTTCGGTGAAAACTCCTTCAAGTTTTCGGCGAAAACTCAAGAAGAAATTGGCAGAGCTTACAAAGAGAAGTTTTCGGCGAAAAGTCAAGTTCTCGCCGAAAACTCTAAGTCCGAAAATCACAGGAGAATCAGACGACGGAAGCCACCATTTACAAAGAAGTTTTCGGCAAAAACTATGGAAGTTTTCGCCGAAAAATCCTTCACAAATCCGGCGACTTAGGGTTTAAGTATAAATACTTAAACCGGCGGCCCAGAAGGAGAATCAATCATTATTCATATTTTCTCACATTATACTTTTGAGAGTCAGCCGACTCTAGGGTTGATAGATAGAGTTTAGAGAGGTCGAAGATCAGTGGAGAGATCGTGACGCCATCCTTCCACCTCAGGAGAGCTCGGAGCTTAAAGTTGAAGATCCAGGAGATCGAAGCTTCGCCGGAGTCATCGGAATTAGGTTTTTTAGTTCTTATCTGTTCTTCCATTGTATGATGATCTTCTTTGTTGTCTTTGATTCTTCTGTTATCGTTATGAGTAGCTAAACTCGTAGAGCTTAGATTAGATGAACCCTAAGTGACCCAGGGCTTTAAAGCGGTCACGGATCGGCGGTAATTAGATTCGAAGTTCAATCAGTTTCTCTTTGCATGGTTGTTTTGTTCTTCATTGTTTATGTTTCTCTTCTAGTTAATCACCTAGATTAGGTTTTTGCAAGCTAGGGTTAGTCGCCAAACAGCTTCCCTGCTTTGGCGCATAAACTTATCTTCCTTGATCACCTAGTTTAGATTCTTGTTAACCTGAGGATAGAAGCGAACGCTCGCCTCTCTTTAAAACATCAATTCAACCAGTTAACCTATTCATTAGAGTGTGCCTTTTGTAGGAACCAGTTAGGGTTAATTCGCTTCAAGAGTAACTCATAAATCATTAGTAATCGCACCAGTTAGTTAAGTCGTTGCGAGAGGTGACCGTACCCGGGCGGTTAATTAATCTTGGTAGTTAGAACGGATAGAGCGAACGTTCACCGGTCTTAAACCTAAGGGTAAGGAGTTATGGTGGTGTTTAGAAATCGATTGAATGAGAATTGAAAACCGTTGGTCTTGTGATTGCTGTTGCCTTGGTGATCTTAGGGGGATTCGAAATCTAGCTCATCTATCTTCCTGTTAGTCAACCTTTTTAATCTTTCTGTCTTTTATTTTCCTTTGTTTATTAGATTAGAAGTCGTGGAACTCACACCACGCACAACGTGTTTAAACTTGAGTAATTTTCCAACATATTTGAGTAGACAGGAAGAATAGACCTCGAGTAGAATACGATCTAGTCTACCTTGGTAGATTAGTTATTTGATACCGCTAAAACTGCATCATCAGAGCTTCGGTTCAACACGAGGACCAAATCTATCCCAGTCTTCAGGTTTGAAACCCTGGATTCATATCCTTTACTTTCAGTCTTAGAAAATCTGAAATCCTACCTATCTTTGTTTTCGTGTATTAGAAAATCAGTCTAGAAAACTCCATCTATTTTTCATTCTTGTTCGAAGCTTTGTAAGAAAAAGAAAAGAAAACAAAAAGAAAGGCAATCTGCCCTAGGGATTCTGTTCATTATAGGTTGATCTTAAGAAGAGGGGTAGATAGATATATTTGCTTCCCTGTACTTTCAAGCTAACATGACAGAAGAAGAACTCGCGCTGCTCGAAGCTACCCTACCTACGATAGCACAGATCCTAGCCCAGATGAAAGCATCCATAGACAGGATCGAGAGGGTAGTCGAAGGAAACCAAGCGCCGGCCCCGGCGCCCGGCTCGAGCACTGCACCGACCCCGATACCGGCCAAGCACTCCACCGAGCCAGCCCCGACTCCCCCGACCCACCATGTCGGATCAACACCCGAAGAACCGCCGGCGCCACCCTCCGCTCACCCGCCGGGTAACCCAAGCAGTTTTGCCGAGACTGCCCCTGACCGATCGCCAAGCAACCCCCCATCCAGTGGAGGATCAACCCCCAGTCCACCCCCGAGCACCGTCACCACCAGGGTCACCCGAGCTATGACCCGAGCCTTGGCATAGGCCGGCCATCCTGGGCCTTCTATGAATCCAACTGAGCCCATCCTTGACTCTTTATCCAGCCCCGGCGCACTGGCCGGCCCCGACGGCCCTCCTAACACTCTCACAGCACGGATGCCAATTGCCACCGGGGTACCCGATCAAGAAAGACCCATCGATACTCCGTCGTATCTCGACGGCTCCTTAGCGCCCAAACCTTAAGCGATGGAAAGGAGCAACAATCAATTCCACACCCGATGCGTCATTCAAAATAAGGTATGTGGCATGGTCATTGATGGTGGCAGCTGTACCAATGCTGTCAGTCAGGAGCTCGTAACAGGGCTCAACCTACGCACCCAAAGGCATCCCCAACCCAACAAGCTCCACTGGCTTAGCAACTGAGGAGAGTTGAGGATCACCCGCTAGTCCTCGGTGTCGGTACTTAACTGTGCTGTTGTTGATGGCCCTACAGTCGACACACATCCTCCAAGTTCCCTCCTTCTTTGGAACTAGGATGACCGGAATGGCACAAGGGCCCATGCTCTCCCGGATGTAGCCTTTGCCCATTAATTCTTCCACTTGGGACTGGATCTCTTTGGTTTCTTCTGGGTTGGTGCGGTACGCGGCCTTGTTTGGTAGGGCTTCCCAGGGTACCAAGTCAATTTGGTGCTCAATCCCTCGGAGTGGGGGTAGCCTGCTAGGGACTTCATCGGGGAAGACGTCCTTGTAGTTCTGCAAGAGAGATGAAACAACACTAGGTATTGTCGGGCTAGGGTTAGAGTTAAGGCATTCCTCGTATCGGATCACCACCATAGGTCTTCGGGCTACTAGAGCTTGCTTGATATCCCCGGGGGTGGCGATCAGACCTTCTTTCTTCTTGTTTTCCTGAGCGATGGCCCCAATAGAGGTTGGGTCTTCTGTTTTTGTGCTTAGAGCTGGATTTGACTGCTCTCTTTTCTCATTTTTCCAAAGTTCTCTTTCTTTTTTTTCTCGAATAACTCATCTCTCGATATGGTCTTGTAGGATTTCCGAAGGGGAAGAGGTAGGTGCCACGTTCATTGTTGCTGATCTAACACCATACTATGATGAGGTCTATGCAGAGCCGGATTCGAGGCCGAATCTTTCTCAAGAAAAGGGGAATGATGAGCCCCCTGTTCCTTGGACCCGCCCCGAACTACCCTTGACCCGTAGCCAATCCAAGGCTTTCAAGGAACGGCTCACCCTCTACATGAAGACCTGGAGCCAGGAGAGGCACGACGAGGATGCTGACCGGATCACCCGATCCGGATATACCCTACTGACCAACCTGGCGATCCCAAGACAGACCGACCGGGCACCGGACACGACGCTCGAGGACCCCGACCAGCACTCGGCATCAGGCCAACACCGGGCCCGAGCCCTAGGAGGTTTAACACCGGCCCTCAACCCCATACGAGGCCTGGAGCCAAGCCTAGGAGCTGCCACCCTAGGAGCCAAGGAGAAATGGGAGGAAATGAAGAAATGGGAGGAAGACCGAACGGGCCGGTCGAGCAGGAACCCCGGATGCCGAGCAGCATCAGCATCAGACCCGCCGGACCCCAGCATCTGGAGCCCCGTGCATGTCCAAGCCCGAGCAACCGACGCCGCCGCCAATTCTAAGCCCGACAGCAAAGGCGGCGCCGGCTTTCCTAATCCGGCCCGCGCGTGAACGACAAGCTTGACCGGATCCCCAGTTTAGGGTTTTTGCATATTTTTTATTTTTTAAGTCTTTTTAAGTGTTGGACTCGGATTTTCCCTTTTAGTTTTCGTTTCTTTAGGATCAAGTAAGTCTTTTTATTCTAATTAGGACTCTAGGTTATTATTTTAATCATTTTCCGAGTTATACCCTAAGTAGGAAGCCACGGGTATGTCCCGGCTCCTCTAGTATAAATAAGAGGCTTCGGCCTCATTGTAAACTCAACCCTTTTTCGAATCAAATTATAAAACAGAACTTTGTTCTTTAAATCCTTTAAGTTTTTGCTGCGTGCATAGCTTAGGATCAGTGTTATCAACATAAGCATTCATCTTCTGTCGTGGAGCCATTCCCGGACACTTAGGGTTCTTGGTTAATCACGACCGACGGGTCCAAGTACTTTCCCGCCCCCGGTGCCGACGGTTCGATCAAGCGAAGGACAAAGACTAGTGGTGGTTAGGGTCGTCTGCCCACGGTTGCAGCGGTTCACATCACCGCGTCACCGTAGGTGACATCTCTCACCCACTCTTTCGATTCTTTCATTATTTCTGGATGAGATCGTTGTGCTTTGTGAATGAGGCAGGGCGCGGCCGCCATCACATCGCCATGGAAGAACTCATCCTCTTTCGTGCTTTCTTTGAGACCACCCGACTCCACCCCGGGTGGTGGTTAACCCGATTCTTCCACAAGCCCACCAGGCCCAAGAAGCTTCCCCTCGCACTCCTTGGCGGCTCCTTCATAGCTTGCCTGATCTCCGGTCTACACCTCTGTGATATGTGGGGCCCTGAAGTCCCTCACATCCCTGTTGAGCGCATTGGAGCGGGTTTCACTGTCGAGCACGACCTCGACCTCTCGGTCAGCCCCACCACTTATATCCCGGCCCTTGGACCACCCCGGGAGGAGTCTCAACGCGACAAGCCACACGGCCTCGACCTCTCGGTCATCCCCACCACTTATATCCCAGCCATTGGACCACCTCATAAGAAGCCTCAATGCGACGAGCCAGAGCAGCCAACGGAGCCGCCTGTACAGGTCACCCAGCTACCTCAGTTTACTGTCCAGCATGGTCCGATGTTGCAGTAGATGCAACAATGGCAGACAGATTTCTCCATGGGCTCCCATCAATGGTAGAAGGACAGGGTAGAGTTCGAGAGAGGCAGGTTGAATTATGAGAGCGACCTTACCGCTTGGAGAGCGGAGCACGACGTCCGATGGGTTATCACACAGAGCCACCAAAAGCATCAGCAAGCTTAGCATGATGAGGAGGTAGCTTGGCGTCGGGCAATGATGGCCCACTTCCACATTCCACCCCCACCCCCGCCTGAGGATCAGGTTGTATACTTTCCTTTCTTTTTTATTTCTTCTTTTCGAATTTTGATCCAACTTTATTATGTGTGGATCCGGGACACTTGTCAAGGTTTCCTTTTGATCTTTTTGTTGTTTTTGTAGGACCCATTTGTAGCTGCTTCACTCCGCTCCAGGCATTCCATTCCATTCCATCCTCGACATCGACCATTCCTTTCCAGGTTCTTTGTATCTCTCTACTCTAGTTTAGTCCTGTGAGAACACAGAACAGTCTCAGTGTGGGGTAGGATGCTAGAGAATTATGCATGATCTTGTTTGCTTTTTTGTGATTTTGTGGTGCATTCCAATTCCTCTAGCATAGAATTACTCGGTTCTTGACTTTTGATGTTAAGTTAACTTCAATCTTTCACAATGAATGCTTAGATTGCTTAGCTTAAAACCTGTAACCAACTTGCCTGCATTGATGCTAAATAACTTGGTCAAAACAGAAATTTAAATCATGCTTGTAGTGTCACCTTGAAATGCATGAAAATGATCGAATCCGACTAGCAGCCAATTGTGAGCTTTTGATCCATTGCACATAACTTGCAATTTTAGTTCTTTTTTAGTGGCTTTCTCGTACCTTGAATGAGTTAGAATTTTCATAAGACCTATTCGAGACCACACAATAACACGAGTACTAGGAGGATAGAGGCACCTAGAATCGCTACTTAAGCCAGAAGCCATCTCAACGATAAATCCTCTAGGAGTAAACCCTTGTGATTGGCCTTGCTTTCGGTTGGTTTATACATTACAGCAAATTCCCATGTTTTTCATCACCCTGTTGATCCCATGTGGTAGTAGCTTGAGATTAGCTGACCGGAAGTCGGTCCGTGGTGACTTGCCTATAACCAGCAAAATCGGTGGTCTTAGCTATTATGTCCAGACGTGTAAACCCCTCTAGCAACTAAAAAAAAAAAATCAGGCATAAAAATAAAAAATTAGAAAAACATAAAAAGTCAAAGAAAAAGTTCCAAGTGTAGCTCCTTGTTTGTGTGCAAAGAATTAGTGAGACCAGGTTGTTTGGCTGATATATATGCATGTTAGGTTAATTGTTCTAAGTGTAGCTGTTTAATATTCATTGTGAAGGCTTGAATCTCAATTTGATCGATCTTGTCATTTGTGAACCTGAGTGTGTTCTAATTCATTTTGCTTGAGGACAAGCAAAAGCTTAAGTGTGGGGTATTTTGATGACACTAGAATTAGCGTGATTATCAGTCCCGTTTAAGCGACATTTCATTGCTTGTAACATGATTTTAGGAGTAGTTTAGGGTGTTTTCACTCTTTAGCACTATTTCCTACCGATTTGGTTACTTTGGCCCGTTTAGGGTCTATTTGATGTGTTTTCTAGTGTCTTGTTGAGTACACAAGTTTATGCCGTCAAATATGTAGCCTTGGACGTGTTCGGGAAGCAATGGAACCTCAAGGAATGGCCGAAATCGAACCCAGAGATCACACCAAGTGAATTCTACCCAGCACCCACATTCTTGGCGAGAACATTTATATTCTCGCCGAGAATTTATTCAGAAATTCAGAGCAAATTCTTGTCGAGATCTGTCAGGAAGTTTACAAAGAAGTTCTCGGCGAGAACTTCCAAGTTCTCGGTGAGAACTTCCAAGTTCTCGGTGAGAACTTCCAAGTTCTCGGTGAGAACTTCCAAGTTCTCGCCGAGAACATATGAAGGAATTAATGGAGTTTTCTCGTCGTCAGCAGACAACCAATTTACAAAGAAGTTCTCGGCGAGAACTTCAATATTATCGCCGAGAACTTGCCCCTTTTCGGTGATGAGGAAAGCAAGTTTATAAGGCACCACTACTCAAACAATCAAGATACTCTTTTCGGAATACAAAATTCAAGACTTCAGAGCTGACAAAGATAGTTTAGAGAGCATCTTGGAGTTCCCGGAGAGATTTTGACACCATCTTTCCACCTCATAGTGCTCGGAGCTAGGAGTGAAGATTGCCAGAGATCGAAGCTTAGCCAGAGTCGTCAGAATTAGGTTTTACAGTTCTTCTCTGTTCTTCCTTTGTATGATGAACTCCTTAGTTGTCTTTGATTCTTTTGTTATCAACATGAGTAGCTAAACTTGTTTAAGCTTAGATTAGATGAACCCTAAGTGACCCGAAGCTTTAAAGCGATCACGGATTGGTGGTAATTAGATTCAAATTCAGACAGTTTCTCTTGCATAATTGGTTTGTTCTTCGTGTTCTGTGTTTCTTTTGTAGCTTGATCACCTTGAGTAGATTCGTGTTAAAATAAGGATAGTGGCGAACATCCACCTTGTTTTAGAACATCAAATCAATCAATTAACATATTCAATGGAGTGTGCCATTCGTAGGAACCATTTAGGGTTAATGCACTTCTAGAGTAACTCATTAAAATTAATTAATTGCACCAGTTAGATCTCCGTTGCAGAAGTGAACGCACGGACGGTTAATTAATTGTGGTAATTAGATCTGATAGAGTGAACATTCACAGAACTTAGACCTAAGGGTAAGGAGTTATGGTGGTGTCTGAGAACTGAATGAATTAGGATTGTAAGTCGTCGATTTTGTGATCGCCAATGTCCTGGTAATCTTAGGGGGATTCGAGTCTAAGCTTTGTCTATCAAATCGTTAGCCAACCCCAATCAATCAATCTGTCTTTTAATTCCATTCCATTTCATTTCATTCGCATTATAGTTTAGAAGTCGAGGAACTCACACCACGCACAACCTGTTTAAACCTGAGTAATTTGCCAGCTTCTTTGAGTAAACGATTTGAAGAAACCTCGAGAGATTCGATCTACCTTACTCTTGTTAGGTAGTATTTAATACACCATTTACAACGTGTTATTAGTCTGCAATTTCAGAAATTTCTGATTTGGTTTGATTTCGCTCAGTTTTGTTTAGCTTATTCATCTTTCTGCAATTTTCTGTAATAATAATAAGGTGCATTATTTAACTTTGGTTATGAATTGAGTATGCTTTCTGGAGAAAGCAAGAGCTGTTGAACAAAGCTTTACACCAATTCATTTGGATGGAAGAGAGACAAATTGTGTGGTGAAAATGTGCATCTTACGTTAGGAACTTGCACGAAGCAAGGGGAACATGCCTTGAAATTGAAGCCAATACTTCTGTTCGTTAGGGAATATACGTGTTGTTGTGGTGATGTTTAATTCTAGATCGTTCAATTTTAATACTTTCTCAAACGTTAGCGAAAGCCAATGTGTTCGATTTATTTTACATTACTTAATCGAGAAACACTCAGTAGTGTTACTGGGCATCGAATTGGTTAACACTTTTGATGCAGATACTTGTTTGTTGTCCACTTGTGCCCTTTGTTAAAAGAAGATTGCCCCCTATTCACATTAACTGGCTCTTGCATATGTATTCTGTATAAAAGTATGATAAAAACTAAAGGATAGTGAGCCACTAATATAAATATTAGCAAACTCTCCTAAGTGGAGGGAAGTCTAACTCCTCTCGAAGTTTTCCTAAGGAGGAACATAAACATCGAGACTCTGGGCGAACTCTCCTAAGCGGATGGAAGTCTATCTCCTCGCAAAGTTTTCTTAAGGCCTAACATTAACGCTAAGGGGATCTGGGCGAACTCTACTAATTGGAGGGAAGTCTAGCTCTTCTTGAAGTTTTTCTAAGGCATAAACTGAAATTCGAGGCTCAACGAAAACTCTCATAAGATGAGGGAAGGGCACCCACCATGCCACACAAGCATCAGAATTGCAAAGACAAAGCATAAATCAAAGCACCCCGTGGTAAAAGCATCCACGGGATCGTACCATCAAGCAAGAAAGGCGCACGAAGGCGCATTGTCTAAAAAGTAAAAATAAAGTTGCACAAGGGCGCCATTGTTAAAAACTAGTTTAGGGGAAGATAATAGAAAAAACAGGTAAGGAGAAAGACAACTCCTTACCTCCCTCAAGTTACCATAATCGTCACATTTGGGGTCCAAGTCAACGTCCGTGATTTTGTAATGAGTCGCGAATTGAACGCTCCAACACTGACCTAAGAACCCCAGCCTGGTCCCAAGCAAAGTATGGGTACTCCCTTCGCATATAGTGACATATGGCAGTGATCATTGTCCTCATAGAATTTCCCAACACGGACGCTTGCCTGACTTTGTGACTCATCCCTCGCTGCATTTAGCCTCTCCTCGCGTTCCTTGGCAGCCACGAGCTTACGCTCTAGATGAGAAAGATCGGTGGTCATGTCTGATATGTTCTGCTTGTACGTCAAGATAGCGCTCTTCTGCTCAACAATCTAAAGGTCCTTCGCTGCCAAACGAGCACTCACCTCAACCTATAAGCAATGAAAATTGGTTAGGGAGTACAGAAACACAAACAAGAGAAAGAAAAGCATACAAAAGAGGACATAAGAAGTACCTTGGCCGCCTCCGCTACCTTCAGGTTCGCCCGGGCCTTCGACATCTCCTCTTCCATGTCAACAAGAAAATCACGAGACCACAGAAAATGAATCTGCTAATGAAGGTTACAGATTCGGTCAAGAGGAGGAAACTTATAATATTGTAGTTGCTCATGGTTATTTTGGCCGATTGATCTTTCAATATGCTAGTTTCAACAACTCTCGTTCTTTACATTTCTTCTTAGCAGCTTGGCCTGTAATAGGTATTTGGTTCACGGCTTTAGGTATTAGCACTATGGCTTTCAACCTAAATGGTTTCAACTTGGCGAAACACTAAAAGAAAAGAATGGATGTCACGAGACAAGAAATAAGGACACTTAGCAAAAAAAGTAGTGGGAAAATGGGAGTACCCGGGTATAGTGAACAGCGTACGTAGCTGCCTCAGCACCTTCATCAATGTCCGATGGATGATCAAGCAACCATTAGGTGGCCATTCGCTCAGCCAAACCCAAGATGTGAAATGAACCTCCTTTGTTAGGGTCGGGCTGAGGAAAGTTGACCTGACCCAGCAGAGGAGGACAGACAAGCAGGTCCTCGTCATCTAAAGTGGAATACAGCAAGAGGCTCGAAGGACTTGTCCCGGTCGGCGTAATTCTTCGAGGTCACCTTCATCCTCTTCTCTGGTGGTCCGGTAGGAGGGCTTGGAGGAACTTTGGAGGTGGCCATGCGCAGGGCAAAGTCCTGAGCACTTTCCCCTACCCAAACACGGAGAGCGGAATCTTGGCCTTTGGGGAGGACGCTTTGGGCGGCTTCCCGAGGGTGACTTTGGATTTCTCCGGAGACTTCCGGACGAGGGGTAATCAGGCCACTGGTCAAGATATCAGCTACAAAAACAAACCAAGCATTTAGCATATAAGACATCACAAAACACCAAAGGCAACAAACATACAATTACTCGCCCTCCCTATGCATATATCACCTCAAAGACTGGTAGCAAAGGGTGGAGAGGTGGAAGTCATAAGTGTTACCAAGCTCCGCAATAATCTGCGCGGATACGGTGTGGTCCCCACTGAAGTTCGAGACATCTCCGAGAGACCAAATACGAGGAATGTCGGCGTACAATAGAACATCCTCACCGTTTGCGCAGAAGAAGAAGTGAGGAAGATTAGTAAAAGAGACAAACAAGATGACAGAGCTTAGACGTGACTCCCCAATATAGTCAAAACGACATAACCATTGAGAGACACAACCTCTTGACGGTCGAAGAAAGGAGAGTTGGGAGATGCCAAAGCGAAAAAAGGAACACCCTTTCGTCCACAAACAAGGGCGCGCCCAGATCTACAAGGTGCAGCTCAAACGACATGAAGAAAAACATAAAATGAAACAAAGATAGATGCATAAAATGAACTATCAGACATATGGCGAAAGAGGGGACACTGACATATATTCCAAGGACCAGAAAGAAAAAGATGAAAGCGTAAGCTCTAGTGAAAAATATAGAGAAAGTAGAAGTGAAAGTGAAAGGGGAGCAGTGAAATAGTAAGTATTTAAGAGGTAGGCTGGCTAAAAAAAACATTGCTTCTTAAACGCCCTATACCAACGCGACGGTAATCATGGGGGGAGATCACGCCCTGGGAGGGCACGTGGTAGTCATGCAATAGGAAGAAACCTACTAGTGAAAGTCCCATCTTTTTTCAAGCAAACGTGTGTCAGACACACAACAGTGAAAGTCCAGCCAAAAATGAAGCCTCAAATCCTAAAATGACACGTGGCGGCCAAGGGAAATAACTGCTGCCACAAAATAAGAGCTTGCCCGCTGGCAACCAGAAAGGCTGGAATAGGGAAAGACTCTTACCAAAGCGTCTACGGAAGCCAACAACACCAAAACAACCAGGAGGGTGACGTCATCAAGCGAACACAGGCCCCAAAATGTTTGGGGGTATAAGCGTACACAAAGGAGAATAGGACACTACTGCCCCTCCTAGCCTCGGACGCTCATAGGGGGATGCCTACACTTGTTGAGCACGATTCAGAAGCCTTGTGCCACTATAGTATGCCCACCCTACGAAAAAAACCCTAAGAGCCGAAAGTCGCCTAGGGTTTCCTTTGAAAGTGACTTGGGCCTCACAAAGCACGAGGTCCATTAAAAGTCCCGTAGAAACCATAGCCACCTACGGTTTCCCCCGCAAACTCGGAGAGCCATCCAATCGCACAAGGATACTCTACCACATTGGACTCAGACTCCGGAGCACTATAGGGGTCTACCCTCAACACCAAAGAACAACTGAATAATACTAAGGATATGCCTTAAGCTGTAGACTCTGGTTCGTACGCTTGAGGCTATCCCCCACAAAACCCTAAGGGGTACCCCAGTACTTCTATGTCTCTCTCATATGACCTTACCCCCCCCCCCACTTACACTCGTAACTGTTCGTCCTTTTGCTACGATCTCTTGTACATCTTGCAAGGTGTGGCCTCAACCCCTACCGGCAATTAGGGACGGGACGAGCAACACACACATCCATCAACTCTCCATGTTGAACCTCATTGTTCACCACGAGTCTCGTGGGCGAAACAGGAGGTTCTTTGTAATCTTTCAAATGAGCATGCTACATTGGCTCGTATTATTTAGATTATTTTCGATATATTTGTCTTTTGAATTCTTCTACGTTTTGTGATTTGTTGCTTGGTTAGAGTGTTTGTTTATTGAGTTTAGGGTATTCACCCCTAGTTTCGTGGCACCATTCACTTTGATATCTAAGATTCATGGCTCTCTATTAGCTATTAGGTCTAGATTAGATTTTCATCCATTAGTTTATGATTTGATTTCAACTGTTTTGAATACTAACCATAATTATCGGGTCACGTCACACTAATTGGCATTGGTTCACATCACTGTATTTTTTATTTTCATATTTATGATCTAATTGGCCTATTAGTCATGTTATGATGTACTTTATATTTATAAAGTCATTTAATTATAAGGTAAACACTCTGGTACACTCCAGTTTCTTTCTCAATAAGGTAAACACTCTCGTCATTTGATTTTGTAAGTAGAAAAAATGAAACCATTGAGACTGAGTCATATCGAGGATAAGTTGGTGCGGGATTAGATACATTTAGCGTAAAGTGTTGAGTGTATTAAACATTTCAGTTTGAGTGTTAAATCAAATTGAACCCGCTTTAATGGGCCGACCGAAGAAAGGTTTTTCCTTATTTTCCAGGTGCAGATATAGAAAGCTTATTCATGCAAATGAATCAGTCGAGGAGGAAGAGCTCCGTCAGAGGAGATTCGTGAAGTTGTAGATTAAGCAACGGTCAAGTGAAAATTGGTGAATAAATTGGAAGGGACGCAAGTAAAGTAGACCACTGAAAGGGAGTGGAGTGCTAAGGATTCAGATTGTCACTCACTAGGGCGTGTGAGGTTGTGTCAATCTGTGTATTTCAGATTGGAGTGTGTGTTGTACTATAACCAGGGTTCCTCTGTGAATCTTGGGGTTGCTGATTGTGTTAATCTATTGACTCTCTGGAGCTTTGTCGGGATGTGGATGTAGACAATTTTTACTTGTCAAACCACGTTAAAATCGCGCGTCGTGTCTTCTCCATCCATTTCTCTTTAGTCACTATGAATCCTGCAAATTCATACATCAATCTCGTTGATTGATAGTCAACCATTCTCGATTCAATTACTTAAGTCTGAAATCTGGCTAAGTGAAGTTGTTTGGGTTATCGTATCTAACTCAAACGCTGTTTCATTCAACAGTTCTTTTCTAGTCTGTAAATCGATTTAGATTGGATCTCTTAACTGAATCAGTTTGCTTTTTCAATTGGTATCAGAGCAGGCTTTCCAAACCAAGCTCATCACTACTGGAAAGGATCAGGTGCAATGGCGACTTGGACTATACATGGAATCGAAGGGATGTCTCACTCAAGGCCTCCATGGTTCAATGGGTGTACTACCAATTCTGGAAAAATCGTATGAAGGTATTCTTCCAAGGTATGGACTTTGCTATGTGGAATATTGTTGAAAAAGGAGGAGTGGATCTTACTGTAGAGTATGAAACCTGGGATGAAGCTAAGAAAACCAAGGCTCGATTAAATGCTAAAGCTCTTAATGTGTTTTATTGTGCCTTATGCAATGATGAATACAATCGTATTAGCTCATGTGAATCTGCAAGTCAGGTCTGGGTTACACTTGAAACTACTCATGAAGGTACTTCTTAGGTTAAAGAAACAAAAATCAACGTTTTGATGCATGATTATGAGTTATTTAAGATGAATGAGTCTGAATCAATATCTGCTATGTATGATAGGTTTAATCTGATTGTTTCAAAACTTAGACATTTAGGTAGAAAAATTGATAGGGCGGACCTTGTAAGGAAAATCCTAAGATTTCTACCAAGAGAATGGATGCCAAAGATTATAGCTATTGAGGAGGCTAAAGACTTATCTACTCTATCTCTTGAGAACTTGATTGGGTCACTTATTAGTCATGAAATTATCCTAAGACAGAATGAACCTATTAGAGAGGATATCCAGTCAAGAACTCTGGCTCTTAAAGCAGTTAAGAAAGAAGTGTCTAGTGATGATGAAGTAGAACCTAATGAGGATGAAATTGCCTTTATGAGTAAAATATTCAAACAGTTTCTAAGAAACAAAAGAGAAGCTACTAGGAGCAAAGGTCAGGGTTCGTCAAGGACTAGAACACAAACTAAATTTAGAAAAGATGAAGACAGATATGGTGAAGATAAGGATGTTATCACGTGTTTTAAGTGTGGTAGACCAGGTCATATTAGGTCTGAGTGCCCAAATAAAGGATACTCAAAGGAGAAGGCGTTCAAGGTTACCTGGAGTGACTCAGATTCTAACGATGAAGAAGCATTTATGGCAATCACTAACGATGAAGCTGATGATTCAGACACCACATCGAATAACGTCAGTCTTGATTTCTTCTCTGAGTTTACTAAAGAAAATGTTATGAGTGCTTACATCAAACTTTCTGAATGCTTTAAAAGGTTAAAAATTGAAAATACTCGTTTAACTGAACTGGATCATGAAAGGAACTACGACAGTTGCATAATATTAAAACAACAGGAATAGAAAATTAACCAGTTAGAGTCTGAGAGAAATATTCTTAAAATACAGAATTATTATTGGGAAAGAGTTAAGACTGAAGGGAATACAACATTATTGTTTTGGAAACCTAGACAAGAATTTTTTCGTTCCTTTCGTACTGACAAATCACATACCAAAAGGATCTCTTCGACGGCTAGATGTGGTTTTTGTTTTCTATATGATCATGATAGTTTTCAATGCACATTCTCTCAAACCAAACGGGTACCCAAAAGAGTATGGGTACATAAGAAAACTAATCCTGTTACGTGGGCATGAAATACTACAGCATAATTTTGTTTAGTACTTAGACATTGGATGTTCAAACCATATGACGGGAGATAAGCAGAATTTTAGCAGCATTACTAAGAAAAAAGGGGGAAAAGTCATCTTTGGTGACAACAACAAAAGCCGGATAATGGGCCAAGGTACTATTGGCAAATCTAATGATCCTATTTTTCATAACGTGTTTTTCGTACCTAATTTGAAACATAATTTATTATCTATCAGTCAACT
The DNA here is from genome assembly GCA_034768395.1 of Linum lewisii. NCBI lineage: Eukaryota > Viridiplantae > Streptophyta > Magnoliopsida > Malpighiales > Linaceae > Linum > Linum lewisii. The sequence goes on from CM068302.1 coordinate 15,673,049, forward strand.
CTGTGGTAAAATGAATAGGGTTATATTTTAGTCGGATTCTTGTAAGGTTGACGAATTTCTGATGGTAAAATCCTGTTCACAGGATGTAGAAGTGGTAATATTTATTCTATTAATATGAAGAATCAGCAAGCTTTTATTGAAAAAATGTTTTTTAGTTGTAAAAGCTTCGTCTGAATTTGTCTGGCATAGACGGCTTGGACACATCAGTTCAACCAGAATCGCAAAAATTTCTTCGCTTGGTCTTGTCAGAGGTCTACCTAAACTTAAGGCTAATCAATAATTTTTTTGTCAAACTTGTGTTCAAGGAAAACAAACAAAGATTTTGTTTAAAAGTATTACTGACATTTCTTCAAAACATCCACTTGAACTACTTCATTTCGATTTGTTTGGATCTTCAAACGTCAAAAGTTTAGGTGGAAAGAGCTATGCTCTTATTATCATGTGGATGATTTTTCAAGGTTCTCTTGGGTCTTCTTTCTGGCTAAAAAGGATGAAAGTGTCTTTTTTCTTAAAGATTTTGTGCGCCAGATTTGCTTAACCTCAGGCTTTCAAGTTAAAACCTTACGTAAAGATCATGGTGGAGAGTTTGTCTATGCAGCATTCACTACGTTATGTAAATCAATTGGTATTGTGCATACTTTTTCAGCTCCACGTACACCTCAAGAAAATGGTGTGGTGGAACGAAAGAATCATGCACTTCTTGATTTATCTCGAACTATGCTCCTTGATCATAATACTCCAAAACGTTTCTTAGCTGAAGCAATCTCTACGGCTTGCTACATCCTGAATATAAATATTATTAGAAAATCCTTGAACAAAACTCCTTATGAGTTGTTTAAAAATAAAACTCAAAATCTTAGTTACTTTCATCCTTTTGGATGTCGATGTTTTGTTCTTAATACTAGAGATTATAGAGGAAAATTTGATGCCAAGTCCAATGAGGCCATTTTTCTTGGATACTCTTTAAGTAGTAAGGCCTTTAGAGTGTTCAATCGTTCTACTTGTAAAGTGGAAGAGTCAGTACATGTTGTTTTCGATGACCAATTCGTTTCTTCTCAACCTTTTGATCAGGAGGATGATGAACCTCTATCACTACCTTGTAGCTCTTCTCATCCATCTATTATCACAACTGAGTCCTCTCTTGTCGATGCACAAGAAGACCAATCAACTTGTCATGTAAAGGAACCTCAACCTTCAGTCGAACCAATTGGTTCATCTAACTCTCCTTCGTTATCCTCTTCAAATCCTTCCAACTCTATCACTCGAACACCTCAACCTGACTCATCCTCCTCTGATCAACCTCCGCCTCACATTCAGAAGAGACATCCGTTGAGTCTGCTTATCGGAGATCCTTAAGATCGACTTATTACAAGGTCAAAAAAGCTTCTAAACTTCATGGCCACAGAAAATACAGCAATGATTTCTCTCATTGAACCTTCAACAATCAAAGAAGCTATTAAAAATAAACACTGGATACAAGCAATCCAAGATGAACTTCATCAGTTCGAGCGTGCAAATGTTTGGGAGCTTGTTCCACATCTTCGTGACAAAACCATCATTGGCACCAAATGGATCTTTAGAAATAAGACCAATGATAAAGGAGAGGTCATTCGGAATAAAGCTCGTCTGGTGCTCAAGGTTACTGTCAAGAGGAGGGAATTGATTTTGGTGAGACGTTTGCACCCGTTGCAAGTCTATAAGCAATACGACTTCTGTCCGCTTTCTCTTTCCACATGGGGTTCAAACTGTTTCAAATGGACGTAAAGAGTGTGTTTCTCAATGGATTTATCAAAGAGGACGTGTTTGTTCGTCAACCTCCTGGCTTTAAGGATTCAACCTTTCCCACTTGTGTGTTCAAACTCAAGAAGGCATTGTATGGTCTTAGACAGGCTCCTAGGGCCTGGTATGATAGTCTATCTTCCTTTCTTCTCTCCAAGGATTTCAAACATGGAAAAGTTGATAACACTATGTTTTTATCAAGATTGAGTCTTCTGACATTCTTCTTGTCCAAATTTATGTTAATGATATCATTTTTGGCTCCACAAACCCTACTCTCCGAAAATCCTTTGCAAGTCTTATGGCTGCCACTTTTGATATGAGCATGATGGGAGAGATGAAGTAATTTCAGGGCCTTCAAGTTAATCAACTTCCCATAGGAACTTTTATAGATCAAACCATCTATACTCAGTCTCTTTTAAAACGATTTAAGTTTGACAGAACAAAACCTGCTTCAACTCCTATGGCGACTACAACCAAGCTTTCAAGAGATGATTCAGAGGAGTCAACTGACAGTACACAATTTTGTGCACTCGTTGGGTCTTTGTTGTACTTTACGGCCAGCACACCTGACATTCTGTTTGTAGTCTGTCTTTGTGCCAGGTTTCAGGAAAATCCTCAGCAAAGCCATTTCAAGGCACTCAAAAGAGTTCTCTAATACCTGATTGCTACCCAAGACTTTGGCCTTTGGTATCCGACGTTAGATACATTTGACCTTGTTGGGTACAGTGATTTAGATTTCGCTGGATCAACAGCGGATCCAAAGAGCACTACATGTATCTGTCAGTTTCTGGGTCCCTCCTTAATCTCTTGGTCAAGAAAAAAGCATGGATCTCTCTCAACTGTTGAAGCAAAGTATGTTGCATATGGGAGCTGCTCAACTCAAATTCGTTGGATTAGATCACAATTAGCTGACTATGGGCTCAAGCTCCAGTCTACACCTTTATTCTGTGACAATATGAGTGCAATTAATATTGCTAAAAATTCCGTCCTTCACTCTCGAACAAAGCACATTGACATCAAATTTCAATTTCTTTGAGAACTTGTCAATCAAGGCACAATTGATATTCAGTTCACCCCAACCAGTTTCCAACTAGCGGATATTTTCACAAAACCTCTTAAGGAGGATCAATCTATTCTGATTCGTCAGAATCTTGGCTTAATTTCTGGCACTGATTTACCAAATTCTGACTAGGTTATTGGGATTTGGTCTGCGTGCCTTTCCTTTTTCCTCTATGTGTTTTACCATTTAAACCCTTCATCTTTCTTTCTTTCTTCTCATTCCTCTTCAACCCTACACCAGCTCTCTATTCTCTTTCACTTCCTCATGGCAACCCGCTCTGTCTCCTAAATCAATGGCTTAATGCATCATTCTAACGAGGATCACCAAAGGTATATAAACAATTTCAGAACCAGGCCTCTACTTCCAAACCTTCGACACTTTCCAGGATCCTTCTCCAAATATGGTATTAACGTCTATGAACCCCTCTTTCATCATGGGTGGTCAAACTTCATTCCATCCATGCCTGATGTTGGTTATCCAGATCCAATTAGGATATTTTATGCCAATATTCGTCTTTCCTCCACCTCACCTATTGAACTTGAAACTCAAGTTCTTGGCCATTTTATTCGAATCACACCATTGTTGCTCTCTAGGGTTCTAAGAGGCCCCATCAATGGCCACACAATTCAAAATGGCTTTCAGCTTGCATTGTCTGGCTTTAGCATTCCAGCGGCACTGTCTAGGATGAACATCTTCGCCCCACCAAACACCACCCCGATTCCAGTTTGGTATCTTAATGCTCACCATCACATCCTCTTTTTCTACATCACTCGTCACTTTCTTCCTCATGCTCATGACCTTAACGTCCTCCTTCCTCTTGAAATCTGGATATTGTACAATGCCACGATATCTAAACATCATTTGTGTCTTCATCACATGTGTATGCAAATTCTTATGAATGCTGCTGAGGATTCCTACGAGGGTCCTCTACCTCTCGCCTCCTTCATCACCAAGCTGTTAACCTTCATTGGGGTAGACTTTCAAATTGCTACCCTAGATCCGAAGGTTTACTACATCAGACCACAACATGTCATGCGCAAGATTTCACTTCTCCCTGCACTTGAAAAACCAAAGTCGGATATCTCCAAAGGGGGAGAAAAAAGGTGTTTCGTTTTGTTGTCCTAAGGGACAGATTATATCAAAACTCAACCTTCTTGCTTCTTCGGTAAAGAAAAGCAATGACTAGAACATCCTCAAAAGGATCTGCTGAACTTCACTCTTGGGAACAGCATTTCAAACTTTGTTAGAGCACTCAAGGATAGAGAAGATTGGGACTACGGGGGCTTCCAAAATCTTGATTTGGGAAATAATGAAGCAGCTGAAGATGTTAAGAAACTTATCATGGAGACCTATGAAAAGGAGTCGGATAGACAGTATGCATCTGATTATTAGAGTGATCCAGAAGTTGATATTTAGAGGATTGAGAGAGTTTTTGAACTTTGGTTCTTTTGTTGGACTTTGACAGGCAAACAGTTGCTCTACTGGTTTGTTTTAGTTATTTTTTTGTGTTGTTGTTTTGTTTTTGCTTTCGTTGTTTACTGCTGTCAGACATGGTTGCTTAGATGATTTGGTTGTGGATTCATCTTTGAATTTTGTTCTGTTCGTTCAGTATAATAAAAAGGTGAACTAGGCAACACACCTAGGGTCATCATATTTTGTCCTCGGCCTTGGAATTTGAGATATCCAACTTAGGGGAAGATTGTTGAGTGTATTAAATATTTCGGTTTGAGTGTTTAATCAAATCAAACCAACTTTAATGGGCCGATCGAAGAAAGGTTTTTCCTTATTTTACAGGTGTAGATATAGAAAGCTCATTCATGCAAATGAATCAGTCAATGAGGAAGAGCTCTGTCAGTGGAGATTCGTGAAGGCGTAGATCAAGCCACGGCCAAGTGAAAATTAATGAATAAATGGGAAGGGACGCAAGCAAAGCAGACCACGAAAAGGGAGTGGAGTGCTCATGATTCTGATTGTCACTCACTAGGGCGTGTGAGGTTGTGTCAATCTGTGTATTTTAGATTGGAGTGTGTGTTGTACTGTAACCAGGGTTCCTTCGTGAATCTTGGGGTTGCTGATTGTGTTAATCTATTAACTCTCTGGAGCTTTGCTCGGGACGTGGATGTAGACAAGTTTTACTTGTCAAACCACATTAAAATCGCTCGTCGTATCTTCTCCATCCATTTCTCTTTAGTCACTAAGAATCCTACAAATTCATACATCAATCCCGTTGATTGATAGTCAACCATTCTCGATTCAATTACTTAAGTCTGAAATCTTACTTAGTAAAGTTGTTTGGGTTATCGTATCTAACTCAAACGTTGTTTCATTCAACAGTTCTTTTCCTATCTGCAAATCAATTTAGCTCGACTGAATCACTTTGCTTTTTTCATAAAGTTGGCTTACCTTCTCTCTAACCCTTCACTGACGAGTACAACCTTACTCATGTTTTGAAAGCTATTTAGAACTGGGAAGGCATGTAGTTGGTTCCTTTGGTTGGTGGTCGTTTCTAGACTTCTGACCAACTCGAAGAGATACTAACAAAATCTAGATAATTGTAGACTCTGTCCTAGCTTAGATGAAAAAACCTTGCTTATTTTATGGAATTGTCTATTTACAATTTTCACCTAGGTGTGATTAACATTTATTTTTGAAGTTCAAATATTCTTTGAAGCATCATTCATGCCATGGATCATATACCACTTGAAGTCTATGAACACTGGACTCTTTTTTTGGATTTCCTACTAGTTCTTATGGCTAACAAGAAATAAACTGATATTTTAGAATCTTAACACCACTCTCAGGCTATTTTCACGATGGATCCACATGGATATGTGGATAGATGTCCATAGTGTAAGCCATATCCATGAGCAGGCTTCTTTGCATGTTTGGTCAACCCAAAAGGAAGGGGTGAAAATCTCTTAGAAATTGACAGTAACGGAGTTTGTGTTCCTTAATTCATATGGTTTTGTTACTTAGAGTATGGGTCAACCAACTATAAGGAGCTTCATCCAAGATTGTGACAGAAGTAATCTTGTAGGTTGTAGCGTTAACTTATGTATGTGTTCACTAATTGTGGTGGAATTAAGGGCAGATAGAGTTGGACACATAATGTCGATAGATGTGTGTGATATTTTTATTTTTATATATTATTCACATACTAGCCTCACTATGATGTATTTTGGATTTTTACAATTTGCAAATCAAAGTATTTATAAAAAATTACAGTAGCGCAACCGCCTACACCACAAACTAGTTAGTAGATAACCACACATCGATTTTATTCAAAAGTTGGAATGCTATGCAACACATATTAAAATGGTGCAGTTGGAAAGAAATTTCTAGATTTCCTATAATTTAAACGCTTCGGGTTGAAGCTTGACTCGCAGTGTGTGGTTGCACTTCTTCAGACAGGTACCTATGAGGATCATGGCCACGCAACCACCTTAATACCTGATACCACACCTTCAAGCTCCTTCGTCCTTATGGGAATGAATGATAATGTTCTCATTAGGTAGGAGTCTCAATATAAGTACAAGAGTCAGCTAATTTTCCTAACAATCAGGAGATTAAATCCACTATGTGTAACTGAAATTAGGATGTGTAACTGAAGCTAAAATCAAGTAGTAGTTGTTATCTTGTTATCACCCCCAGCAAGCTGATGGGTAAGAAGGACCTGATGCTTGGATCGCAGGGCTTGTAGACGATCCTTCGAGAGTGCCTTTCTGAATATATCCACAACTTGTTCCTTTGTTGAGACATAACAGACCTCTAACTCCTTCTAATCGACTTGATCTCGGATGAAGTGAAATTCGAGAACTACATGTTTCGAGCGAGTACGTATGACAGGGTTCTTGCACATGAAAATATCTCTTGCATTGTCGCACAGTAAAATTGTTGGTTGAGCTAGAGGAAACTTGAGCTCGTGAAGTAATTGTTCTATCCATAAGAATTCGGCCCTAGTGTAGGTGAGAGACCTATACTCTGCTTTAGTGCTCGACCTGGCCATGACTCATTATTTCTTTGAAGTCCAGTTAATAAGATTATGACCATAATAGATCGCATAGCCGTACTGAGTTATGATGTCATCGGTGTCGAATACCCAACCAGCATCTGAATATGCAAGAAGTTGTTTTTCGGAAGTGCAAGCAATGTGTGTGAGTGTCGTTTAAGTATCGTAATATTCTTATCACTTCTTGCCAATTTTGAGTAGTAGGAGCATGCATGTACTGGCACACCCTACTAACGACATATGTGATTTCAGGTCTCGTGATTGTCTCATACTGAAGTGACCCCACCGTTTGACGACATAGTCGTAGGTCGTCGAATGGTTCACCGTCTTTTATAAGTCTTCTATGAGAATATGTCGGAGTAGAGATTGGTGACGCAACATCCATATGCACTTTTTGCAGTATCTCGTTTATGTAATGTTGTTGGGAGAGTTGCAGCAAGTCACTTGTACGTCTGATGTCTAAACCAAGAAAGTGATGAAGATTCCCAAGATCTTTCAATGCAAAAGCCTGATCCAACCCGCGTATGAATTGAGTGATAAAATTTGTATTTCTACCCATGATGATTAAATCATCCACATATACCAATATATAAAATGTGACAATCGGTGATGAATAGACAAAGAGAGATGTGTTGGACCTACAAGTTGTGAAGTCATGTCTGATGAGGTATCCCTTGAGTTTATTGAACCAAGCTCTTGGATATTATTTTAATCCATAAATAGCATTCTTCAATCCACAAACAAGAGTCAGACAAGTTGGGTGCTCAAATCCCTTCGGTTGTGCCATGTAAAGCTCCTCTTCAAGGTCTTCGTTGAGGGATGCATTGTTGATATTCAGCTAACGAAGAATCCAACCCTTCGAGAGAGCACAATAGATAGGACAAGACATATGGTTGTAGGTTTCACTACTATAATGAAAGTTTCGTAGAAATTCACCCCTTCTTCTTGACCAAAAATCCTTATCCCACAAGCCTCGCTTTGTGTCGTTATTCATCCGAGTGTCTCTTGATCTTGTATATCCATTTACAACCCACAATGTTGATGTTAATTGGACAGCGAACCAAAAGCCATGTATCATTTCTCATGAGGGCATCATGCTCGTGCTTCATTGCGTATTGCCAATGTTTGTGTTTTATTGCCTGGGCGTACGATTTTGGTTTCTGTATAGACATGGTTTTTAATGAAGTGGTGAAGGTCTTAGGTTTTAAATATTTTTTGTATGTCCTCGTTGACATATGATGGGTTTTATGAGTCACTGGCAGATAATGATTTTTGGGAGGTTGGATGAACTTAACCTGCGAGCTTTGCGTGTGGAGTTGGTAAGAAGGAGTGGGAGGTGGATCTGGTGGGCCTTGAGGTGTGATGGGCCTAGATGGAATATGTTTGTGGGTTGGCGTGTGGGATGAAGATTCAGGTAGTGAAGTGGGCATTGATGATTGAGGTTGGGTAACACTAGGTGTAGATGTGGGATGAAGGTGTGTGGCAGCAAGCTATAAAAGGCTAGTTGGGGTTGGCATACTAGTGGCAGATAGATTGGGTTGTGGGACTGACTTCAGCGTGAATAGGGAAATACGGGCTCGTTGAAAATGACATGACCATAAATATATAAATGGATGTTGGTTGATGATAGCACATGTAGCCTTTGTAAGAGGTATTATATCCTAGAAAAATAAAAGCATTCATCAGAAATCAATCTTGTGAGAAATATATGGTCGAACGTAAGGATAGCAAAGATAGCCAAATGTTTTTAAGAAAAAGAGTATGTAACATCCCCGCCCAACCGAACAGTTTGGAACTCGAGTTTGGATGGTTTAGACATAGGAAACAATGTTCTTGAAGCCCCATCAAAGTCCGGGACGTTCATAGTTCAGTCAGGTTGAAGATACAAGCGAGTACGTGAGAATTGGCCAAAGGTGACAGATTACAACACACGGCCGTGTGTTATAGAAACACACGTGTTGTTTGAAACAACACGCCGTGTGTTATAGAAACACGTCGTGTTTCTTGTGACTGCCATAAATAGCTAATTTTCACGGATTTCCATAACTTTCCCTTCTTTCTCTTTCCCCGAAAATGTTTTTGACGAACCAAAAACCCCCTTAGCTTCAATCCTTGATTCCGGGAGTTGTAGAGCTCCGATTGATGATTCGTTTGTTGCCACGAGTTTGTAGCAACGAGAGGAAGAGATTCCACTCTGAATTTTTGGGAGATTTGCTGTTCGGGTTCCTAGAAGAGTTTTAGAGCCTCGTCTTCTTATCAGGTGAGGGTTTAGCATACGATAGGTAGTATGGTCAGTGTGAGGAGTTGCAATTCAGACTTAGAAAAATGTAGGGCTTTGCATGAAATTAAAAGAGAGTAAAAGGGGGAAAATGTATTGCATTTGATTGTTCTGTGAATTGTGATGATTGATGCATGTTGTATGATTGTTAATTGATGATTTGAATGATGATTGCTGGCTGGTGCGTTATGAAGCGTGATTGGGGAGATGTTTAACACGGATGCTTAATGGATGTGACCTAGTAATGAGAGTAGGACGGTTTGGGATATGATTCTGTTGAACTGGATCTATATTTGTGCCATCAGTTGTGGTTGCAGGAGGGTGGTCCTGCCAATGTGGGGTCGCCCTTAAATGACGAACAGGTGGATGGTCCCACCAATGTGGGGTCATCCAATGAAGGATGCACAGGAGGGTAACCCTGAGACTCACGACATGGCTACCCCTGTACTTGCAGGTGGGGGTGGCCGCTGAGCTAGCCGTTTACCCTTAAATGTTTGTGTAATGTGGAATTGTTGAAAGAAGTGTATCGTGATTGTGAATGTGTGATGGATGATCTGATTTTATGTGTTGTTAGGTGAAAGTAGGGTTGTGTGATATGTGGGTGATTAATATTACAAGAGGTGTGGGATTGTGATTTGGATATGTATCTTGGGAATTGATTGATAGAATTGTTAAGGGAATGTGTGTACGGAATTGGACAATAGAATCGGTACGTGGAATTGACTTATGGAATTGGTTAAGGGAATTGGTGCATGGAATTGGGTGGTGTGATTGCATGAACAAGTTGAACTGGTGCTGTATGATTGATTTGAATGAATTTAATGTTGTGTGTGATGGTGATTGATAGCGTGTCTTTTGGTTATTGTAATAAGGTTGGAGTCTTGAATGTGGATTGGTAAATGGTTGAGAAGAATGAGGACGTCGGAATTGGACGAATTGTGGCTAGGAATCGTGTTAGATGAAACTTGTGAACTAGGGAGATTATGTGGTTTAATCTAGGCATGCTCGAATTGGAGAGTCGAATGGTAAATTGGTGTTGTTTTGATTGTTGATGCTATGTAGTGTTGAGTTGACTTGTTTGAGTGGATGACCGACTTGTCTATACGTGTGGTTGACTTGTGTGACAGTATGGTTAACTAGGTGGCTAGAAATGGGAGTGAGGACTTGAACTAGACTTAGAATGGAATTAGGTTTAGCATGAACCCTTGAGAGTAAAACTGATTAACCGTCTTGTGATTGTTGTGTGGTGATTGTGCTATTTGTTGTGTGAAGTGGGGATTGGGATTAAAGATGATGGCTAAGGTGTTTGAAGTAGGAATGTGAGATAGGATGGGATGGGATGAGTTGAATTTCTGTCTTTGTACCTATTGTTGTCGGTTGTGGTTTACTATGAAATTGGTACATGAAATTGGGAAATGGATTTGTGGTGTGGTATTATGTTGTGGAATTGTGTTGTGGACTTGAATTGTGGCATGCTACGTAATTGCATAGTGGAATTGTGTTGTGGAATTTGGAAGTGGATTTGGTAAGTGGATTTGGGTAGTGGAATTGTTTGAATGGAATTGGTTAATTGGATTTGCGTGGTTGATGTGGATAACCGTTCTGTTTGTGTTAATGGAATCAAAGTGATAGAACTGGAAGGAGCCAACGTTACCCCATGGATTTGAGTTTCACCCACCGACGGAGCTATCTTACTATCTTGATTTTCCTCACGAAGCTATCTAAGTAAAAAAAAAAACCATCCAAACTCAAGTTCCAAACCGTTCGGTTGGGCGAGGATGTTACATATACCCTTATGAATTTGTGCATCCCATATTTTAGTTTGCACACTTCGTTTTACTTCGCGTAGTCCGCTTTTACTTCACGCAGTTCAAGTTTCAGTTCGCGCAGTCCATTTTTCCTTCGCACAATACACATTTACTCTCTCTTGTAGAGCATTTTCTCTCTCTCTATGAAGCGCGGTTACTGTGGTTCTAAACTGCTTGTTTCGGTATCGTTTGATTGGGTGGTGTGTTTCTGCTCACTTGTCCTCCTCTTTTCTCCACTTCTATCCCCTTCTTTTCTTGTGTCCTTCCTGTTTTCTTTTTCCTCCTACCCCTCTTTCTTTTCCTTTGAATCTCTTCATTTCCTTTCTATTTAGGAACCCCCTGGAGCTATGGAAAATTCGGGTGAGTTGGATAATCTTATCCACAACACTTATTTGCTTAGTTGTCAAGATTCAGTGCTTGAGCTCAGTAGAGAACGGTCTGTAACGGATGGTATTGCTGGGAAATCTTTGGTGGGGAGGTTCATTAGTCAGAATCAATGCTCAGTGAAAGCCATAAAAAATAATGCGTTGTGAGTGTGGAGGCTAAAAGATGACCTCAAGGTCAAGCCACAACAAGGAGAAAATATGTTCCTCTTCTCCTTCTTTGAAGAAGAGGATAAGAAGTGTGTCATGCAGGATAATCCTTGGTCCCTGATGCAGTCACATTTTATATTAAAATGTTGGGATGGTTTGGAATCGCCAGATGGTGTAGAGATCCTGACCACTAGTGTGTGGGTTAGAGTGATGAACTTAATGTCAGATCTGCAGAGCAGCGATAACATAAATATAATCTCAGGGATGTTTGCAGGGCCGTTGGAGGTGGATGAAGATAGTCGAACTTCTTTAGAGTGGAACAACATCCTACGACTTCGATTGGAGATATGTATTGACAAAGCGTTACCAACGGGCTTTCGATGTTCGGCGGCCAATGGAACAGTGCAGCAAATTGACTATGTTTGCAAAAATATCTCGGATTTCCATTATTTTTGTGGTATCATGGGGCACACGGTATCATACTGTAGTATTTGGATACGAAATTCGGGTTTCTTTGAAGACAATCCGACAAAATTTGGAAGTGGTGAGCGTGTCGTTGTGATGCGTTCAACCAAATAAACTACTAATGCTAATAAAAGGCTATAGCAGATCGTATTCCAGGGGTTTCCTCTACTTCCTTACTCCAAGGAGTTGATAGTTTTAATTCAAGTTCAAACACAAGTTGTGCGTGGTGTGAGTTCCACGACTTCTATACTAAGAATGCAAAAATACGAAGAAATGAATATTAAACCGAAGAAAGATTGAAGATTGATTAATTGACTAGAAAGATGACAGACAAGCTTAGATTTCGAATTCCCCTTAGATCACCAAGGCAGCAACAGTCACAGACCAGCGATTTCCGATTCTAGTTCATTCAGTTCACAGACACCATCATAACTCCTGACCCTTAGGTTTAAGACTGGCGAACGTTCGCTCTATCCGATCTAGCTACCACGATTAATTAGCCGCCCGGGTACGGTCGCCTCTCGCAACGACTTAACTTAACTGGTGCAAATTCTAGTGATTAATGAGTTACTCTAGCAATGGATCAACCCTAACCGGTTCCTACGAAAGGCACACTCCAATTATAAGGTTGACTGTTTGATTTGGTGTTTTAAAGTAAGCGAGCGTTCGCTTCTATCCTTAGCTTAACAAGAATCTAATCTAGGTGGCCAAACCAGACAAGAAACACAAAAAACGGAGAACAAATCAAACATGCAAGATGAAACTGAATGAACTTCGAATCTAATCACCGCCGATCCGTGACCGCTTTAAGCCCTGGGTCACTTAGGGTTCATCTAATCTAAGCTACACAAGTTCAGCTACTCATATCCAATCCAGAAGAGTCGAAGGCAGACAAAGAATACATCTCAGGTAGGAAGACAGAGAAGAACTGTAAAACCTAATTTCGATGCTTCCTGACAACTTCAATCTGCTGAATCTTCAACTCCTAACCCTGGCTCTCCGAGATGGATGGATGGCGTCACGATCCGTTCCTGCTCCTCGAACTCTAGTTACTCGTCCTGTCTCTCTCTCTCTCGTCATTTTTGTGTGTGTGTTGTAAAAAGTGATGTGTGTTAAGTGATGGTTCATCCTCCCCGATAATAGCCCTGAGTTCTCTATTTATACCAACCCGATATTCTCCTGAATTCAACTGGGATTTTTGCCGAAAATAGTGAAGGGATTTCGGCGAAAATTTCTTCATACTCGGGACAGTGAATTCTTCCCTTTGTTTTCGGCGAAATCTCCATGGTATCTTTGCCGAAATCTTCCTCTCAATCGGCCAGTGGTTTCTTCTTCCATTTTTGGCGAAAACCAAAGGGTAGTTTCGCCGAAAATATGTGTATAAACTGGGCAAAATTTGTTCGAACTTGAATGGCTTCTTTGACCGATTCCGGTTCAATTCCTCGAGGTTCCAATGCTTCAGACACATCCATGGTTACTTTATTTGACGGCAAAAACCTGTGCTTACGTAAAAACACTAGAAAACCATCAAATAGACCCGAAACGGGCCAAGGTAACACAAGTGGCATGAGATAGGGCAATCGATTGAATATTCGTCATTCTACCCTAAAAACAATGTCTTAAGCAAAGAAATGTCGCTTAAATGAGGCTGATAATCACGTCAATTCGAGTGTCATCAGGAAGCCATATGAGAGTCGAGGTACCGAGAAGAAGTGAAGCGAGCTATATAAGGTTAAATGCTAAGACTCTGGCGTCGGTGACAGGTGGTTGCACGATAGGATGTTCTTCTAATGAGAAAAGATTTGCCTCCCATAAAGTGGGGTATTCCCGATATCTCAGTCCCACGGTGAGTTATCACTATCCTATGCATCCCCTTTCCACCCACATTCCCCATTGACCCATATCCCTTTCTCTTTGACCAACCAAACCATGCTTAACCTAGTGACATCCCCCTCTTCCCCCATCTACATCCAACCCTCCTCATTTGATAAATCCTCTACCACACAAATTTTTCAACCCAACCCTACCAATTCCCACTCACCAAACCCACATAACCCAGCCCCCTGAAACTCCTTCTCTTATCCGCTTTAAGCCCATGTCCGAGCCAACACCAACATATGATCCTACTAGTACATCATCCCACATGATCCAAACCTCATTTACACCTGATTAACAACAGCCAAACAACATACGTATTATCCAAAGTATTGCTGCTTTCCACACCAACCTTGCGGAGCAAGTGTACTCCATCCATATCCCTTACCTTTCCCAATACCTACTTAATCTCAAACTACAACAAGTCATTGATGCAATTCTAAGCCTTAATCCCCTTCATCCCAATTTCATACAGAGTGACGATAATTCCCTGAATTCTAAACTCACGGTCCTTAAACTTGGGGAGATGAGTGGGTCTAGTAATAATAGAGAAGCTGTCAGGGAGTCTGAGTATGCCGCAGGAAGAGGGAAAGAGTTACGGAGTCATTGGTAGAAGACAATGGAAGTTTTGAATGGGGGATGTCATCAGCCGGAGGTTACAGAAAATTTAAATCGAGAAGGTCCTTGAAGAGTGTTAAAGAGGACGTCGCTGAGGGGATGTTGATGGATTCTGATGCGGAAATGGATAAGGTGGCAAGGCCATTTCCACCGAATGATCAATAATGCTTAGCTGGAACTGTAGGGGCTTGGGGAAGTCCTCTATAGTTCAATACTTACAGGATTTAATCCATAAGAAATCCCCCCTCCCCATAGTCTTTCTCATGGAAACTAAACAAAAGGAAGAGACAATGGAGGTGATTCTTAGGAGATTGAAAATTACGAATGCTCGGTACGTGGAGACGGAAGGGAGGTTGGGAGGTTTGGCACTTTGGTGGCTTGAAGATGTGAATATTACGGTGTTAGATGCTACTAAGAACTATATAGATGTTAAGTGGGAGGAGCAGACTACGATGTTTGTGACCTTTGTCTATGAGGCGCCATGAAGGGAGAATCGACAGGAAGTGTGGGAAAGGATTTTACAGTTAAGTGAGAACAGAATGAGACCTTGGTGTCTCATTGGCGATTTCAACTTGATGAGAAGAAGGGAAGAGAAAGAAGGGACCAATTCGCCAAATCAAGCTACAGTGAGGGTGTTTAATGAGTTCATAGAACTTGGCCATCTTATGGAAATTAAAAGCGAAGGAGTTAACTTCACTTGGTCAAACAACAGTAGGAAAGAGGGACTGATTAGGCAGAAACTTGATAGAGTCCTTTGCAATGATGAATGGAGAAATTTGTATCCAAAATCTTCGGTTTTGAACCTTCCCATGGGCGCTTCTGATCATAGTCCTTTGGGTTTTTTCGTCCAACCAAATACGACAAGAAGAAGTATAAGGTTCATTTTCAAAGTAGGTTGGATGGTCCAAGATTCGTACAGAGATCAAGTCGAGGAGGGGTGTCGTGTAGGGACTAATACGAATGAGAAGCTTCAGGAGTGTTCTAAATTTTTAACTAAATGGAAGAGAAAAACAATTGGAAATAATGTAGTGATTATTGAGGCTCTGTTGGGGGAGTTACGGAATTACAGTAATCTAATGCAGACTGCCGAGATGGTTGAAAGGCATAATAAGATACAAGAGGAACTTGCGAGACATTGGTGTATACAAGAGAATTATTGGGCGTCGAGGGCTAAGGATCATTGGCTACGTTTAGGTGACCGGAAGACAAGCTATTTCCACAAAACCAAAATCCAAAAGAGAAGGAGAAACAATATTACTTGTCTAAAAAATGAGAGAGGAACTTGTTTATATGATGTGGAGGACATCTCAGACCATGTGAAGAATTTTTATCACTCCTTGTTCTCCGGAACAAAGGAGGTAACCGGTTTTTCTTTTCTACAAGAGTTCCGGCAGTGGTGAATGATCGTATGAATGCGAGCCTGACAAGACGTGTTTTCTGATGCAGAGATAAAAGCCATAATGTTCCAGCTGGGTCCAATGAAGTCGCCAGGACCGAACAGCTTCTCGAGGCATTTAAGAACACTAGGGTCTTATGGGAGGTGATCTTTGCGTGGAGATTATGGCATTCTTTGAAGAGAGGAGGGTGTCGGAGAAGTGGAATGACACATACATTACTTTGATTCTGAAGGTTATTCATCCAAAAGAGATTAGTCAGTTTCGACCTATTAGTCTCACAAATTTTAGGATGAAGGTGATCTAGAAAATTATGTCAAATCGGCTTAAATCTTTCATCCCGTTTCTTGTTTTGAAACTTCAAGCATCTTTCACGGGAAATCACCAAATCCAAGATAATGTTATAGTTGTTATTGAGGTAATCCACAAACTTAGAACCCGAAAGAAAGAAAAATATTTGACTTTATGCTTAAGGTCACATGCTTAAGGCGTATGATCGGGTGTCGTGGGACTTTGTGTTTGCTACTAAGAAGACGATGGGGTTTAATGATGATTGGATTGGTTGGATTGAGCTAATTATAAACACAGTCAGATTTTCTATTTTATTGAATGGTCAGCCATCAGGTGGGTTTACCCCCACGAGAGGGCTCCGGCAGGGTGATCCACTGTCACTGTTCCTTTTTATCTTGGTCTCAAATGTGCTCTCTTTTTGTTGCAGCAAGCCTGTGATAGGATAGATATACGAGGTATTAAGCTCAAACGCCAATTTCCTGGTGATTCACCATGTCTTATTCGCCGATGATATTTTTCGGGAGGGCTTCAGTGGGAGAGGTTGCAAACTTGAATATGGTAATGGAGAGATATTGTATTGTTTCTGGCCAAGCTGTTAATAAACAAAAATCTATTATTCTTTTCTCTACCAACACATCTGTTGACCTGAAAGTTGAGGTGTTGGCTGCTCTTAATGTGCCACAAGATGCAAGACTCGGTAAGTACCTTGGTATTCCGAGCAAGTGGTCGTCGAAGATTGAAACGTTCAGATATATGTTAGAACGGCTAGAAATGAGAGCTCAGTCCTGGAGAAGTTCGATGTTGTCTTTCACGGGAAGGGAAACTATGATCAAAGTGGTGTTGCAGGCTCTTCCTTCGTATCTTTTCTCGTGCTTTGTTCTGCCAAAAGCATTGATGAAGAAGATGAATGCAATCATTGTGAAGTTTTGGTGGAATGGAGATGCGAAGTCGAGACCAATTCACTGGGTTAGAGCTGATGTTCTGAGGTGTGAGAACTAGGTTGGGGGACTCGGCTTTCGTAATTTCGAAGATGTCAACCTAGCGTTTACGACAAATCTTACATGGAGGATTATTACTTAACCGTATTTGTTGTGGTTGAAGCTTCTTAAGGGATTGTATTTCCCAGCTTCAGATTTTTCTCGATGGTAAAAAACATTATCGCCCCTCGTGGTTATGGAGTAGTGTGCTAAAAGGGTGAGAGGCTCTGCTTATGGGGATCCGAAGGAATATTGGGAATGGACATTCTACTCTCATGGACGAGGTGTGGCTCCCGGAGATGGAAGGGTTTCGTTGCCGAATCGACCCACACGCCAACTATAAAATCTCTGCTTGTATTCTTATGCCCCACAGATTGTGGAATGTTCCTAAACTGAGAAGTATCTTCAACGAAGAGGTTGCGCGGCATATTTTATGTATCCCATTTAGACCCGAAGAGTTTGAGGATAGATGTGTGTGGCATTTTGAACCCAACGGTAAGTTCTCGGTGAAGTCGTGTCATCGTCAACTAAGCTCTAAGCGGAAGCTGTCGCAAAATGGGTGTGGGGTTGGCTCTTCAGAGTTTTGGAAGTGGTTTTGGGAAAATCTGGTTCGGAGGCATTGTGATGTTAGTACTAGGCTGTGTAGTCAAAATTCTGATTTTAATCTTAAAATCTTACGGTTTTATGATTGCACTAGTCCCTAGCGATCTTGATTTCACGCAAAATCCATGGTCGTAAAAACTATTAAAATCTCGATCAAAATCTTAGAATCTTATAAAATCAATGATTGTTCTTGTATTTTACGATTTTTTTTGTATTTTACGATTTCACTTTCTAGGTAAAATTATCAATTTATAGAACTACATATAAGTCAGAACAAAGACAATTAAATTCAATTATTTTTTTAGATTTTGATTAATTAACTTAGAATTTATTACTAAAAAGTGTCTAAAATATAATTATTACTTCCTCGAATGACCGCTTAAGAGTCGACATTCTCTCTTTTTTCTTATCTAGACCTTTCAAAGTTTGGCACTGGTCTTTTTATTCTTAATATGTTTTTTACTTAAATGTTTCGATAGTAGTTCATAAAATCTTACGATTTTACGATTAAAATCTACGATTCTGATTTCACCCATGTTTTCGATTCCACGTGGAATCCCGATTATGACTACATTGGTCCCAGCTGCCCGTGCAGCAATAGTGAGGCAGAGTCCTCGGAGCATATATTTTTCAACTGTCAGGCCTTTACAGATCTGTGGGAGAAGATTGTTCCAAGGATTCGGCTGCCAAGGGAGGGGACGACATGTGTGGAATGGCTGAGTTACGTTACAGATTCCAGCCAGGCTCCGTTGATTATTAACATCTGTTTTTTCCTCTAGGTGATCTGGAAACATAGAAATAGAAATTATTTTAGCAATGAGGATCTAGTGATGAATGGGATGGAAGGTCACATTCGTAGCGAGATGAAGAATTGGTTGAATAGTAACAGGTTCAGTCTGTCTGTTACTCGTAGCTCGAAGAACGCCAGTCCTCGGTCTACCCTTTCCCCGACGAACTTCTAGTTGAAAATCGTATGCGATGGTGCTTACAATAGGTCCATCCATCCTGGGGGCTACGGAGTTATCATGTATGATAACAAAGGGAGAGTCATGGATGGAATAGCAAGGAGTTTTGTTTGTAGAGCATCGATTTGTGCAGAGGCAACAACAATTTTGGCAGTAGTGGAACTGGCAGTAGGATATGAGGCTGAAATTGTTATCTGCTCTGCTTGTTTGCTTCTCACAAAGGCGTTGGAAGACCAGCCGGATTAGTGGCCCTGGGAAGCGGCAGCGATCACTACAGCAAACTGATTATTTAACAGCAGCCTCGGCCGTTGTTAAATTGGCCAATGTAAAAACCAATTAAGAGCGACAGAAAGTGGCTGCGGTTAAACTGTATATTTTAACAGCGGCTATGACCTCTGTTAAATTAATTCGACGATTATATGAATAGCCGGAGCTCCGACAATAATAGTCGGCGCTCCAGAAATAATAGTCGGTGCTCCGGTGACTGATTCTTCGGTGACGATAATGACAACGAATCATCAGTTTTCTGGAATCGTCACATGAGCCAACTTGAGCCATCTTGAATCGTCAGTTGTTTCAAATCTCTATAATGAACATGAACACGAATCTCGAATCTCGAATCCACTTCTTAAATCTTCAAATCTCGAATTCATTTCTCGAATCCAGTTTTCTCTGCTGAAAATTTACCAACGAAAACGAAATCAGCATGGGGGCTAAGAACCCTAGCTAACAACTCGATCCATAGTCTAATCTACATAGATCTAATCGAAAAAACAAAATGAAACCGAGAGAGAAGAAAGGATTCAAGTACCTACCAAGATTGAGGGAGTAATCGAGACTTGGAGGATTGACGGCAGGCAGAAAGGGAGCTCGAGCTGGAAGAACAAGAAGAAGAAGCAGCAGTGGCGGATCGACGACAGAGTGGGGTTTTGGGATCGGCGATGGCGGCGAGTTGAGGATCAGGAAGAGACGAGGGAGAGACTGATTAGGGGTTTTGGGAAAAAGAAATAAGAACCGTTGAGATTAAATCAACGGTTCAAAAAATATTGGGAGTTATCCGCGTCCATCTGTTTCAGCCAATCAGGGCTTAGTATTTTAACAACGACATGTGGCCGCTGTTAAATTTCCCAATTTTTTTAATTTGCCGTTGTTAAACTTCTGCTGTTAAATTGTGTTTTTCTTGTACTGGATCCTGGCATCCATCTCTCAGATTTTGAAGAACCATAGGGAGATTTCTATTGTCTATGTTGAAAGGAGTGAGGTTGCGGAAACAGACAGTTTGGCTAAAAGCGCTAGAGACGACACTCTTGTGAAGTATCGATTTGTTTGTTAGCCTTTGTACTACTTTTGTTGGTTTTTGTTGTTTTTTCTATATCCTTTGCTACCTTTGTCTTTTGTGGTCTCGCTCTTTGATTAATGATTAATCAGTCTCTTAACCAAAAAATCAAGTTTTATTAACGCAGTTTGTTTTTATTTCGTGCTGTCTAAATTTTTACTAACGTAGTCCATATTTGAATTAATTAATTATTTTCTTTATTTTGGAAATAAAGATAAAATTATTATGGACCTGTAAGAGTAGGCCTTATCACTCAGGGTTTTGGATAGCTATTATGGGTGTCATTCTGGTCCTTTGTCCACGGCGACACCAATAACTTTTACGAAGCGTTGGAGTTGAAATTTGAGGATATTGTCGTTGCATGCGATGTTCTCACCGCTGATTCCCATCCCAGACCTTTGATATTCGTGCGAGTGGCAGATTCAGGCTCAAGTGATCCAGTAACGAACTTTCCCACGATCTTGTTATTTTTCTTTCAGATCCCTGTAAAGATGGAGACGACAATGAAGTCAGGTCACGCAATGGAGGGATGATGATTCTCCGGCGGTGGTGGCGGTTATCGGTGGTTGTTGCGACAAGGTTATTATATCTTTTGTTCAGTTTTTTTTTTATGAAAAGTAGGTTTCATTTCATCCAATTTTGGAAGTAATAAACTGTACAATCAAAGAAACTTAAAGAAAGCTATACAATCTAGAGATGAGCTAAAATAACTTGCTCATCTAATCTTCCTAACGCAAATGTCTTTTCTCAACCTCTCACCAAGCACATCAGCATCTATATGCCTATGGCCATACATCCTTGCACATTTCTCTCGCCAAAAAGCACTTGTTACCATCACCCAAATGAGCCCTTTAACCTTACTAGCAACACTCGTTTTCCCAAAATGAGTCTGAGCATACTGCATAATTGTGTTCCAGCAAAACACCTTAACCTCTGGAAGCAAAATCTGGAGGAGCTTCTGAGAATATACAGTCCCAAAATAGATGTGATCGACTGTCAACTCCCCCATTGCATAGTACACAACTTATATTAGTTGATGATGACACTCGATTTTACGTGATTATCAGCCTCATTTAAGCTACATTTCCTTGCTTGAATCTCGGGTTTTAGGGTAGTTTAGGTTGTTTTCACCTAATTGCTCTAATTCTTGCCGTTGTGGTTACTTTGGCCCGTTATGGGTCTATTTGATGGTTTTCTAGTGTTTTGAGATTACACAGGTTTTTACCGTCAAATACGTAGCCACAGACGAGCTCGGGAAGCAAAGGAAACCTCAAGGAATGGCCCGAGATCAATCTAGAAGTCAACCAAGTCAGAAGAAAGCACTGCCCCGGTGGTAACTAGAGTTTTCGGCGAGAAGTCCAAAGTCTTCGCCGAAAACTAAATGAAGAAGTGCACAGTCAAAGACAGGAGATCCAGCTGAGGTTCCCACTGAAGTCTTTGTCGAAAACTCTCAAGTTTTCACCGAAAACTACTTCCTTTTATGGCTGAGATTCTGAAACCCTATAAATACTAAACCAGCGGCCACAATCAGACATACCTATCCCTTGGATTAATTTCTAGACTTAAGAGTTCGAGAGATAGAGTTTAGAGAGTTCGAGGAGCCGGGAAGAGATCGTGACGCCATCCTTCCATCTCAGAGAGCTTGGTGCTAGGAGTTGAAAATCCAGGAGATTGAAGCTTCACAGATTCATCTGAAATTAGGTTTTACAGTTCTTCTATGTTCTCCCTGCTTGAAGATGTATTCTTTGTTTGTCTTCGATTCTTTTGTATTGGATATGAGTAGCTGAACTCATAGAGCTTAGACTAGATGAACCCTAAGTAACCCGGGGCTTTAAAGCGGTCACGGATCGGCAGTAATTAAATCCAGTTTCAATCAGTTTCTCTTGCATGTTTGGTTTGTTCTTAATTGCTTTTGTGTTTCTTTTATAGCTTTATCACCTAGTTAAGATTCTAGTTAAGCTGAGGATAGTAGCGAACGTTCGCCTCACTTCAAAACACCAAATCAACAGTTAACCTATTCATTGGAACAATTTCTCTTTGTAGGAACCAGTTAGGGTTAATCCACTGCTAGAGTAACTCATTAATCACTAGTAATCGCACCAATTAGTGTTCCGTTGTAGAAGCGAATGCACGTGTGGTCATTTAATCTTGGTAGTTAGATCGCGAACGTTCACCAGTCTTAAACATAAGGGTCAGGAGTTATGGTGGTGTCTGAGAACTGAAAGAATCAGGATTGAAAACCGTTGGTCTTGTGATCGCCAATGTTCTGGTAATCTTAGGGGGGTTCGAAATCTAAGCTTGCATGTCGTCTTGTTAAGTCAAACAACCTTTCAAATTGTCCTTTGTCTTATTTTCGTTTTTAATTTCTATGCTCCATAAATTAGAAGTCATGGAACTCACACCACGCGCAACTTGTTTAAACTCGAGTAAAGTTCTGATTCATTTGAGTAGACGATTAGAAGAAACCCGTGGAATACGATCTATCTTGCTTTATGCTTTATAGTTATTTGACTACACGCACGCCAAAAGCGTGTCATCAAATTGGCGTCGTTGTCGGGGACTCTTCTAATTGTTTGAAAGAAGAGTTGGTATTTTATTTTTCTACCTTTCCATCTTTCATTTTTCCATCACACTTCGATTTTACACCGATTGTGTTTGTATTTGTTCTTTGCAGGTTGTTTTCAGGTTTATGAACCGCCCGAATACTCATTCTCAGTCTAAGCCTATCAAGTCTTTTACTTCAGACAAGCCGGGTAGTTCTGCTCCGCCTAGGCAACCGCGAGTTCCGAAGCAATCCACTACCGTTCCACCTTCATCTTTCACTCCAATCAAGATCGAGAAGCCAAAGGAGAGCTACTCATCTTCATCTTCATTCGCTTCATCCACCGCATCACTTTCACCACATCTTCTCCTAGAATGGACGACCATCTACCACCTCCTCCACCGGCTCAAAGAAGTCTTGCCGATTATAACAAACCGAGCGCGATGAGCGTTCGATCCTCTATCTCTGTGCCGCACAATGACGATGATCCCGACTATGAGATTAATATCCCCTTCCTGGGAATGATCTCTAGGGACGTGCAGTTTGAAGGACGACCGCACAATAATCCTTGCACTCACTTGGCGGACTTCATTGCTCTTTCTGAGACATTCAAGAATAGGAATCTCGACAAGAACACCTTGTGCTTGCAGGCCTTTCCATTCTCTCTTCGAGGACCCGCCAAGAGATGGTTAAATAGCAAGCCTTCTGGTTACTACACCGACTGGGACAAGCTGGCTCAAGATTTCGTTGAAGAATACTTTCCTCCTTCCAGAACAACTGCCTACAAAGATAGTATCTCCAGGTTCAAACAGAAGGAAGGAGTAAGCTCATTTCCATTATCTATGTGGGTACATTAGGCGTCATAAGGAGTTACCCCGTACCACCCATGTCGGGTTACAATAGACGCACCCCTGACCGCAGAAGGGGGTTCCCAAAACGCATCCAGGACCGCAGCACAAGGATTCATGGCCAACTCACAATCACAACACATCTCATCACGCCACTCTTCCAGGTGATGTGACCGCACCACCAACCGCATAAGGGGTGACAATTTAGGGGGCAGTACAGGCTCATTTCGATTCTATCTTTTCATTCAATCACAGTAATTAATCCCACCAACAAATTCATCTGTCAATCCATTCCTCAATTTCCTCATCAATACCATCCAATTCCAATCATCAAGTCCATCAACAATTCCATCATTAACACCATCCATAATCCAACTCAAGTCCACGTTCGTATAACACAATCCAATCAACTACACACATCAACAAAGCAAGTCCAATCAATCAAACCAAGTCCCAAACCCTCTATCCAATTCCATGTACCAATTCAATTAGCCAATTCCATGTACCAATTCTATTAGCCAATTCCAAGTCACAATTTTACCATATAAATCACACTAGCAACCACCATCACACAAAACATCGATTCTACCCAAGCCATCACTTTACATCAATGCAACCAATTCATGTAATCACACTACCCAATTCCGTTATCCCAAATCTATGTCATAATTCTAAATCACTAACACATTATCATCCCCCATTTCGCATAGCACCACTCTCACCCAACAACACGTAACATCAATCTATCCAAACAACACGTGACATCATCTCAATCCAATATCACATAACATCATTTCATACAATGTCGCACTTACGATCACATTTCACATCATTCAACATTCCACATAACACAAACAGTTTAAGGGTAAACGGCTAGCTCACCGGCCACCCCCACCTGCAAGTACATGGATAGCCATGTCATGAATCTTAGGGTTACCCTCCTGTTCATCCTTAATAGGACGACCCCACATTGGCAGGGCCATCCACCTGTTCAACACTTATAGGGCGACCCCACATTGGCAGGACCACCCTCCTGCAACCACAACTAACAATAGCAATATATACACAATTCTAATGTTCACAGACCCGTCCCTCCTATCACTCTTTACTAGTTTCGATCAGTTTATCATCAATTTTAATGAATTTCCCCAATCCCAACACATCAAAAACAACCATCAATCAACAGCCAATTCATCAATTAACAATCACTCATTAATCGACAGACTTCAATAATCAAACAGCAATCAATCGCAGAACAATTATCATCTTTTACTCTCTTCAAATTTCATGCATTTCCTATATTCATCTAAGTCAGAATTTCAACTCCACACATCAACCATCACTACTTATCGTACGCTAAACCCTCAACTGACAAGAAGACGAGGCTCTAAGCACTTCCAGACAACCGAACAATCAAGCTCTCGGACACCAAAAAACGTAGCTCTTCCTTCTGCCACCAACAGCACCTGACTCCGAAATACCCAGCACCGAGATAGGCGATCTCTTCCTCTCGTCGCCAGGAGTGTGTATCAAGAAACGGATCACCAATCGGAGCTCTACAACTCTCGAAATCAAGGATTGAAGCTTGGGGGTTTTTGGTTCGTCAAAGGGATTTTCGGGAGGAAAGAGAGAGAGGGAAGTTATGGAAATCTGTGAAAAATCAGCCTTTTATAGTCAGGTCATGATACACGGCCATGTATCACAGTCTGTCCACCTTGACAAATTTTCGCGTACTCGCTTGTAACTTCAACCCGACTCAATTATGAACGTCTCGGACTTCGATGGGTCCTCAAGAACATTGTTTCCATCGTCTCAACATCCAAACTCGAATTCCAAACCGTTCGGTTGGGTGGGGATGTTACAAAACCCCTCTCTGATGAACTTGTTAATCGGAGTTCCAATTTGACTTGCCAACCAGCTTACCCCCTTAGGAGTAATAAGCGCCGGCGGCACTTCCTTGAACGTTACCCAGACTGGGATCTCCTTCGGGGAAGTATCAATAGGCTTTATCCCCGAGAACCACTTCCTTACAATCATAGAAGAATGATGGATGTGCCAATAACGAGCAAGCACCCATTCACTCAACTTCACTAACGGCAGCTCAACAAGATACAAATCATTAGGCAAAACCGATAACAGGACCTCACCTTCAAATCCCCAAAGCCTATTAAGAACGCTTCGGATTACCTTCAAAGAGGGGGCAGCACCAAGAAACTACATAACCACAGCCGAACGGAGCTTCTGGATCCCTAGATCTACCACCTCCTTCGGAATATGCAAAACTCCATCAACCAAAGCCTCCTTCGATTCCACCACAAATTGTAAATCTAACTTCGTCCCCACCACTAAAGAAGCCCAAGAGGGACCTCCTGGAGATCCTGAGGTAGAGGAAGTAGCCATGACGGCTGCCCTACGGCAGCGCTCCGCGAACTTCGAGCAATGGAACAATAATTTTTTTCAGAGAAAATCACGCGCTACACGCGCTAGCAGCAATTATTATAAAGATTATCCTTTCTTTTTTACTTCATTTAATTGATTTATTTTACTTTTATTTTATTTTATTTCATTATTTCTTCATGTTTCTATAAGGCGGGTTGTAGATGATTTATTCGGAGTTCAAGAGGCCTAATAGCTTGGTAATGAGTAATTAGCTCTTTTGGCTACCGTTGCTTCTCATCAACAGTTGAATGTTAATTTATATGTGCTTACCTTTTTATTTAAATGGGTTGAAATGTAAGAGCTAGTAGGATAGAACTACTCATCCAGGTATACTCGATCATTTTGTGATAGAGCTAGCTTCTTGCTTTTTGAGACACATATATTATTGGTGTTGTTTGTCTGGTGTTTTGTAGGTGGACATAGAATGAGATGCTGAGTTGTTGCTTTTCAAGAGCAGCTGAACAACTCGCTTGCATTCTAGAAGGAGCTAGCTATCTTTGAA
Organism: Linum lewisii; assembly: GCA_034768395.1. Lineage (NCBI taxonomy): Eukaryota > Viridiplantae > Streptophyta > Magnoliopsida > Malpighiales > Linaceae > Linum > Linum lewisii. The sequence goes on from CM068302.1 coordinate 15,699,371, forward strand.
GAAATCATTCACATGCAGATTCCTGCTCTTTCATGATGCTTTAAAATGGTTCGCCATTTAATCCATTACGTGACACAAATGACCTTGATTAACCTCCCAAAGATCGGGAATTCCTACCGTTAGGACACCCCTTAGTGTCCTCATATGAGGACACTAATAATCACCGTCCAATTTTTTATAGCAGATCTTATGATCCATGTTAAATGGATATAACTGTAATTTTAGATCTTTAATTTTACATTTTTTTATTAACTGATTTTTGTTTCCTTAATGATAATCATTAACTTTAATAATTAATTTTCATTTATTTTCAAGATCTTTAATTGTAATTAAATTAAATTATTTTCAGTTTTCATCTCCCCCTTGGTTCTATTTTTCCGCCGACTTCACGGTCATCTCCACGTCGGCTGCAGATTCATCCCTACCGACAGCACATTCATATCCATGACATCCTCCTATTTTTCAATCGCTAAAACCATATTTTAAACTCATCTTCTCCGTCTAGCCGTTAATTTTTTCAACCATTCATTCTTTTTTTTTTCTTCTCCTACCATCCTTTATAGTCGTTCATTGTTCCTTTTTCATATTTAGAAACAATCATATATGCAGTCATTTTATAATTATTTTGTTCATTATTCCCTTTTCATTTTTAGGAACATTCATACTTAGAATTAGTTTATGATTTTGTTCCGTTTTCATATTTAGGAACAATCTTCTTGTGAAAAAAAACCTTATAATTAGTTTAAAACATTAGTTGAACCTTGTTCCTAATTAGGAATTCGGAACATGTTCCTAAATCATAAATTGGAACAACAAGTTCCTAAATCGTTAAAATGGAACAACATGTTCCTAAATATTCAAAATGGAACAACATGTTCCTAAATCGTCACAATGGAACAATTGGTTGATACCAAGGACATGCAGTTACAAAGTATTTCTAGAAATACGATAACTCTACCCAAACCCCCAAATTCCATCTCTACCTATCATATTGGCGATTGCAATTTCATAAAAGAAAATGGCGATTGCAATCCACCAACTTTGTGGTTGATTAATATTACGAAGCAGTCTAAATTAAATTACGATAAAAATAATAATATTATGAAGCATTGGTAGACGATTGAGGAAATTAATAGAAGGAGATACAAACAAAGAAAATAGAAAGAATCCCTAAATTAGCCGCCGAATCCATACAGCTCTGCTTCCCTCCTCGACTTCTCTAAGAAGTAGAGTATGTTCAGCCGTCCCCGCCGTGGTCGAGAAGTCTCTTACCTGGACGACGGTAATGACAAACGTCTTCTACCTGGACGACGGTAGTACTGGTTTCGTCGGACCAACGATTGTAGCCGTCGATCAGGCCTACGACGCGGCCGATGAAGGCGTGCGGAGATTGGCCGGCAAGAGCATTTGGTGGCAGTTGACGATGGCGTGTGGAAAGCAGCTGAGGAGGGCGTACGAAGAGCGACAGATGAGAGCGTTTTGTGGCGGCTGACGAGGGCGTGTATCGTGCTTCTTCCGCGAGGTGGGAGGAGCGCGGAGGTTTTTTTTTTGGCTGATTTTTTAGGGTTTGTGCTAAAACCCTAATACTATCTACTATATATACTAGTTCCAAATGACTCTTTTGTCCATTTTAATTTAGTTCATTAGATCTATTCTCTAATCCTACGGTTCTAAGAGGTGTACTCATATGAGGACACTAAAAGGTGTCCTAATTTCTTCCTATTTAGGCCAAAAAAAAAATTTGACATATATGGCGTTAGCACCCGAGTTTTACAAAAAAAAAACCGCTCCAGGTTGTCGTTTGGGCAAGTGTTTACAACAGGGAAACAGAGTGTATAAAAGTTTCTTTCCAACCGAAGAAAGAGAGAGAGAGAGTAAAAAAAATTAGTTAGGCAGCTGAGCTTTACAACCGAGACGTCCAACTCTTAATCTCATTACCACGTCTCTCGCACCTTCCTAGCCTGGAAGGAAGGAACCATGTGCTAGACCCTTCTTTTTTCTTCTAATAATTAATTCCCTCAGTCTTCCCCCTACTCTCTACCTCTGCGCTGATCCAATCTCCTATTTAATCACTAATTTAATTTGAAACGACAATATAAAATACAATGGAATGGATCATGGATCCATCTTACAAAATATATACTTGTAATTATAAACCAAGTTTGAATACTCTGCAACACCGCAATATGGAGAAAAGCCCCTCTCTCTCTCCGGCCGCCACTGATTTGCAATTGCTGGTTGCAAAATACAGGGACGAGCTTTTGAATCCCGAAATCATGATAATTAATTAACTATGAACAACCTCATATCAACTAAATTCACTTCCAAGGATTGTCTCTAAACAGGTACATCCATCTAAACCAACCGATTCACAACAACACTCACAAACTAATTCAATTTTTTATGTTTTCCCAAATACCCAGTTAGGCAGAGAGTTTAGGACAAAGAACAGAAACAGAAGAAAAGCTCAGCTAATCTCCACATCCTTTTCATCTTCATCCGCTTCCGGCCGATGATAGCTCCTCCCGGCTAATACTCCGTGCGAGAACCGCCGCCGGCTTGGGGGAAGAGTTAGTCGAACACGATGGAGATGATCCTACTCCTGATCCAGATCCGTTGGCCGCTGACAACACCAGGGAGCCTTCGCTCCACGATCGCCTCATCTTGTACGACACGGTGTTGTTCCTGCAGTTTCCGCCGCAAGATCGGCCCAAGTTATTTCCGTCGCGCCGGGACTTATCGTGAAGAGCACATTTGCAGTTGCGATGGTAAGGGCGCCGCTCAATCCCGTAGTCGATCCCGGATAGTGAGCTATCGAACGCCCAGTTGCGGAAGATTCCGTCTATGGCGGCGGATCCACCAGGCATAGCTCAAGAGTTTGTTCTCAGATTTTGGGAGTTTTTAATTTGATTTTTCAGGGTGGACATGGGAGGAAGAAAAGGATTGTTTTCAGCCGGCATTTGGAGGAGGGGAAGCGTGTGGAGCTGATATATATATAGTCTTAAAAAAGAAGGCCATTCTAGTTTATTTTCTTCATTTCTTTCTCAATGAGCTTTATTAAAATTTCCTCCTTTTTCCAAGTGTTTGCATTTTCACGAGCCCTAATTTTTGTCAAATATGTCTATTTTAGTCATTTTTTTTATAACACAATTTAGAGTTTAGTTAACCAGGTTGATTGTTAATTCTATATCTATTATTTTTTTGTGTTGGCCCCTATAATTATCCGTTACGGCGGACCCTCCTTTTCATCCGTCTAATTTGATTAACGGCTGAGGGGACTGCGTCAACCAATGGTCCCCCTGTCAACCTTGACGGATAAAATGCGGCTCATGCCCTCATAGTGTTACCAAAATGCACGATATGCCATAATAGTTAAGATTCTGCATCGCGTGCCATTATAGTAACTTTTAGGTGCATCGCGTGTCATTATAGTAACTTTTATGTGCAATTACCGAATTTTACAGGTTTTTCAAATTCTAGCAGGTTACAAGTTGATGACGTGGCTGTAAAAAATGTAATATGATATTTATTGTAACATTTTAATTTTTTCAGGTGACAATTATTATTGTAAAATACTGTAATATGTTAAATAAGAATTTGAATGTAAATAATATTATTTATTTTAACATTTATTTTTTCCACGTGACAATTACTTTTGTAAAATACTTTAATATGTTAAATTTCGCACAAAATCTTCCTGTGCCGATCAAGACACTTAGTTGAATCCTGTGAAATCATTTGATAGAAGTTTCTTGATATCTGCTTTTTCATCCCATAGAAAGAAAGACATCATGATTTCTAGAGGCATCAGTTCTTTCTCCTTTTCTTAAATTGATCGAAATGGGATGATAAATCGTGTTCGGCCAATTCTAAATATCGGTGCTATTTTATGGATTGGGATTTCTTATTTTTGAAGTGTTTCTGTTGTTGATTGAATTTAAATAGGTTGGGATTAACATTTAACATCGCATATGCGAGATCTGCACGAAATTTTGCAAATATAAGAATACGGTTGTTCTCGTAACTCCGGATAAAATGCGGTCCATGCTCTTATAGTGTTACAAAAATGCACCATATGCCATCATAGTTAAGATTCTGCATCCCGTGCCATTATAGTAACTCTTAGGTGCATCGCGTGTCATTATAGTAACTTTTAGGTGCACTTACCGAATTTTACCGGTTTCACAAATTCTAGCAGGTTACAAGTTGATGACGTGGCTGTAAAAACATGTAATAATGAGATTTATTTTAACATTTTAATTTTTCTAGGTGACAATTACTATTTTAAAATACTTTGATATGTTAAATAAGAGTTTAGATGTAATAATTATATTTATTTTAACATTTTAATTTTTCAGGTTATAATTGTTTTTGTAAGCTACATTAATATAATATGTTAAATAAGAATTTAAATGTAATAATAATATTTATTTTAATATTTTCATTTTTTCGAGATGACAATTATTTTTGTAAATGTTAAATTATATTTTTAGGATATAATTCAAGTCGAGAGTGGAGTTACGAGAACAACTTATTCTTATATTTGCGAAAATTCGTTCAGATATCGCATATGAGATGTTAAATGTTAATCCCAACCTATTTAAATTCAATAAACAATTGAAATACTTACAAAATAAGAAATCGCAATCCGTACAAAAACACTGATATTTAGAATAGGCCGAACAAATCAATTTATCATCCCATTTCGATCGTTTCAAGAAGAGGAGAAAGATCTGATGCCTCTAGAAATTATGATTTCTTTCTACGGGATGGAAAAGAAGATATCAAGGAACTTCTATCAAATGGTTTCACGGGATTCAACTAAGGGGATGTTTGGTATTTGTGATTTAAAATACATGGATTCTTCAAAATTAGTGTATTTGAAATGTAGGTTTTCAAATTGGTGGTTTTCATAAATAAGTATGAGGTCGTTTGGTTGCATGATATCTACATATCATGATATGTGAGATATATTGATATGTTAGTATATTGATATTGGTAAAAGTGATTCTTTGATATCACTGTTTGGGGTAGTGATATTTAAATAAGTGGTGAATTGTGATTGCATGGATGAATGTACCAAAATACCCTCATTTGCTTGAACAAAGTATAAAAGTAGTGCTAACATCTAATAAAAAAGCATGTGTGTTTAGAAATTAAAATTTGTAATCTCTCCTTTTTAATTCTTGAATGTATTTACAAATTAATTACTCAATTTAATTATACTTTTAGAATAATAAACGCTCATTCATTAAGAAAATAATTAGTATTATATTTACCACTAACAAATCTCCCTCTTCTGGCCAAAATAAAATAAAAAGTTAAAATAATTTTCATAGTGTAATTCTAATTCTAACTAAAAAATTCTAATTAAGTAATTAAAAACTAAATCATAAATATTTATCTTAATTAATAAATAAATATAAAAATACATAAACCCGAGCAAATAATAAAATGAGAAAAAAAATTGGGGTAATGGGGTCGATGACATTATAATTGGGAAGGTTGGGTGAGGATAAAATTGTCCAAAAACTGTGATATCAATATCACTCTGAAGATATTCACCTCTCCCATGAATATCTGTTGAGTGATATTGATATCACTTTTGGCCCCAGATATCATGATATTCAAGACAGAAAAAACAATGATATCCTGAATATCATGATATCTGCAGTTAGGGCTGGCATTACGGTTAAGGTTATTAGGCAAAACCGATTAACCGACCGAATTCGGTTAACCATCGGTCAACCAATTTGATTTTCGGTCGGTCAGTGGTTAGGATAATTCAATCGGTCAAACTGCGGTTAACAGTTGGTTGACCGTTTTTAACCGACCTGACCGATTTCATTAATTCCCTCCCACCCAGCCACCCTACTCTCACGAACACGGGATTCATTTCATTCAATCTAATCTAACCTAATTTCTCTCCGTTCTCTTCCTTCTCCTTCTCTCTTCGTTCTCTTCCTTCTCTTCTCTTCTCTTCGTTCTCTTCTCTTCCAGCTCCAGTCCAAGTCCAATGGTTCCGCCTCCGCCGCAGCGTCCAGCTATGGGGAGTTCTTCTACCTCCCATATTTATCCTTTCAGACCACTCCCTGTTTCTCCCTCTTATCTCAGGTTTTACCGCCCTTGCCCCTGCCTCTCTGCCGCTTCCTCCTCCTCTCCTCCTCCTGCTATTCGCGTTGCTGTTGCTGCTGCTTATACAATCCGTTTCTCCCGCCACAGGTTTCCTTTTTCTTTATACATTCTTCATTACTGACTCATTCTTAAAGGTAGCATCTTTTTACCTGTTTGTCTGTGATTACTTTCCACCTTTCCAGGGGGCTTAGGGTTGGCCGAAGTTTGAATTAACTGTTAGGGTCAGTCGTTGTCTGGTTTTGGGATTTGTGTGCGTTTTAGGGTGTGATTCAGTCCCTTGTTGTTTCTTCCACATGTTAGTTAAATGAAGTCAGGGGATATTGACTGGGCTTGTGCATCTTACTCTGATTGCAAACATGGTTACTGGATTCCATTGTCTTATTTGTGTTGTTGCTTTCATGTTTACTAACCAGAAGAAATTTATTCCTGATTTGTATTGATCCTATAGATTCTGGGGACAACTTCCTTCCGGTGTAGTTGTCAATTTTCGAAGAAGAGATGAGAAGCGGTATTTGGGCTCTGGAAATTATACTACTTCGACATATCTGGACACCACAACCACCTACAATGAGTCGAGAATGCAGTGGACCAAAGAGAGTATCTGTGTACGTGAAAGTAGAAGTCGAGTTACTCAGGATAACAGTGCCCATTTGCAAGATGGTGGCTCTTGCTCGTTGAATCATGCAGAATTTCTCAAAATGAGAGTTGAGGCTAAAGTGGAAAGTAGAAAAAGTGAGAATGGAGCCATAAATCGTTCAGGAATAACTAATGGAAGATCAAAGGATTTTTCTTTACTGACTCCAGAGGAGAGAGTAAGAACTAGTTCATCCTTCAGTGGTCAACCAAAGTCAAGTTTCGGAAATGTTGGAGTTGGTTTTGCTTGCGGTAGGGAATATGATCTACCAATGATGCTTGAAACTGAAGTAAAATGTAATGGAAGTACAAATGGAGTGACAGTGGCTGCTGATGGTTCAGCAGTAACAAACAGAATACCGAATGGTTTTTCTTCACTGGTTCTTGAAGAGAGAGCAAGAATGAATGACTCTTTGAAGATGAGCATGAATGGTTCAGCAATTGCTTCCAAAAAAACAAATGGTCTCTCTTCTGTGGCTGTCAGCAAGAGTTTCAAACCACTGGCAGACGATGTGAATGGTTCTGCAACCCGAAGGCTGGATAGTTCCACCTCAAACACTGTACAAGAGATTGCAAAAACTAATGGATTGGCGACTGACGTGGTACGACATTCAGAGGGTTCAAATTTTGTTGAAATAAAGAGCAAAGGTTCTAGTTACACCCCCAATGGAAAAGTTGCTGCTGTTGCTGACACTGCAGATCCTGCAAATGCTAAGGAATTCCAGACTGATATTCGCAACAGACTTATTAGTATCTCCAATAATGTTCTTGTTGTAGATAATGTATCCACTGCAAAAGCAGTTGTCAGTAAGCTTACTCATCAGTACAAGCACCTTGTCCATGCATGTGATACTGAGGTATATTTGCTCTTACCAAACGAAAAGTTATCATTCTTATTTCCTAAGTAGACATATGCTTTATGTCACTTTATTCTAATTCTAATGTTGTAAAAGACCATCATTCTTTAGCCAGCTGAAGTGATTCGATGGGCACCATTTTATTGGAGAAAGTACTGTGAATGGTTGATATTTCATGGATTACCTCTCCAGCTAAGATTGTGTTTAAAGTTAAAAGTGGGAAGATCTTCTTATACATGCATATTTTTGCTCAAGGTTTGGAAAGAGAGAACTTATTGTTACATACTAAAACTACTAATCTTGGGTCTTTTCAAAATCACATGGAGAGCTAAAGATTGCTGAATTTTCTTCAACTCTTTAAGTAGGTATCTTGAGAAGAATAGTAAGTTGTTTTGAACAGTGAACTTGGTTGTGACAGTCTCTGTTGGTGCCCTTGGTGGCAGACTACTAGTCTTCATTGGTGTAGGCATATGGTGGAAGCTAAAGCGCAACTATGATTGCGTGCTATTCCTTCTATGTTTTGTTGCTCATTTCAGTTGCAAGGTTGTTCTGTTCTGTTATTCTATGTTCAGTAGGCGAAAACATTTGCCTTGAGCCCCTACTTTGCTCTTCTGTGATCTTCCAGGTTTCCAATATTGATTTGAAGGTACAAACACCAATTGATCATGGAGAGCTAATATGTTTCAGTATATATTCTGGACCTGAGGCTGATTATGGAAATGGGAAATCATGTATCTGGGTGGATGTACTTGACGGCGGTGGACAAGATATTTTGGCTGAATTCAAGATTTTTTTTGAAAATGAGTCCATTAAGAAGGTTAGTTTCTTTCTACGTTCCTCTATTGTCATTTATGTTTGAAATGGTCATGTTCATTCAAATCTACATGGCCAATATACTTTGATTGGTGTAGAATCCTTTTCTAGGTTATGATTTTGCTGAAAATTCTGAATTTTTATGATCTATATGTTTGTGTAGTATGTACATTACTTGTCTATTTACATTCTCAACTAACATTTGGTAATTGGGCTTGTTTTTTCCATCAACTACATTTTTTGGGTAATGAATGGTTTTGGAACATCATACACTAACACTAGCAAGAAGGTTTATCCTAACTGCAACCAATAAAGAGGAGGGGCATTGTTAACTGCACCAGAAGGTGGTTTCATAGAGGAAATAGAACGCTAACTTTAGATTAAAATGTTTATTATAAGCTGTCTTTGAATAGATATGCTACCCCAGACACTGATATCAAACAATCACTTTTACTAATATCAATATACTAACATATCAATATTAGTTTCATCGTTGATGATGTTAATGAGTTTTATATTATATGCCTTGCAGGTTTGGCACAACTATAGTTTCGACAATCATATAATTGAGAACCATAGAATCTCTGTTCGCGGGTTTCATGCTGACACGATGCACATGGCTCGGTTGTTTAACTCAGCAAGACGTGCAGAAGGTGGATATTCTCTTGAATCTCTGACAGGGGATGAAAGGGTGATGTCTGGTGCTAAGACATGCTATAAAGAGTTGATTGGTAAAGTGTCGATGAAAACTATTTTTGGCAAGAAAAAGTTGAAAAAAGATGGATCCGAAGGAAAAGATACCATAATTGCTTCTGTTGAAGAGCTTCAAAGAGAAGACCGGGAGTGCTGGATTTGTTATTCTGCCTTAGATGCAATAAGCACCTTGCAGCTTTACGAGAGTTTGAAAAAGCAACTCATGCAAAGGGAGTGGAAATGCTATGGTAGACCATTTACTAGCAGGAAGTCAATGTTTGACTTCTATCAGGAATATTGGCGTCCATTTGGTGAGCTTCTAGTTAAAATGGAAGATGAAGGTATGTTGGTTGATCGGGCATATCTTTCGGAAATAGAGAAAGTTGCAAAAGCAGAGCAAGAGATTGCTGGTAAGAGATTCCGACATTGGGCATCAAAGTATTGTACAGATGCCCAATATATGAATATCGGAAGTGACAAACAATTGCGCCAACTATTTCATGGTGGTACTGCGAACAGGTAACAACTGTTATGTCTCTGTCAAGGAACATTCATTGTGTTGTCGTGTAAACTGCGACAGGCTTATTTATCTCATTCATATTATTAATTTGCTAGACTCTAGTGAATTCTAAGCTAATGAAGAAATGCCAATTCTTTGGGAAAATTGCTCAAGCAAACGAGGATTGGCAAACAGTTGAGAATGCTGCTGTTCTTTTATTTTTTACATATCCTTGATCTTCTTTATGTTTTTAGTTTGGTTGAGATCTTATGTTGATAGCTTTGATATGCTCAATGACCGATACTATAGCATTTTTCACCAAATTTTGAATAGTCATTATTTTGGGGTTATTGGGAATCTTGTCTGAATGGGTTTATTAGATGTCTTCTTCTAATCTTATTACTATTTAATGATCAGTGTTACTTATTCCATTTATTTAGTTACTGTGAGTTCATTTAAAAAATAATTATTATTAAGTGTACCCTTCATTTGTCATTAATTTATTGTGGATGGGTAGAATCAACCATTTGTTTTAATACTGATTCGGACTAAACAGCAGCATGAAATGCAACCTGTATTTATTTTATGTTCTGTTGCAGGAAAGACTCCTGTTCTGATACTCTCCCAGAATCAAAACTATTTGAAATTCTAAATGTCGATAAGGTGATTGCAAAAGGGAAAAAGAAGGCTACCAAAAAGCGTGAAATCAAGCTGCATAAAATTGTAGCCAATGATCTCCCTACCGAGTTGTTCACACCCAGTGGTTGGCCATCTATGAGTGGCGATGCATTGAAGGCCATGGCTGGGAAGGTTTCTGCAGACAGCTATTTCATGGATGATTTTGTTGACCCGCAATTGGATGAAGATGCTAACAGTAATTCAGACTTGACAGAAGATTCCCAGATAGTGTCGACTCCGCTCACAGATGTGGACACATCTGCTTACGGGACAGCCTTAAAAGCATTTTCAACAAAGGAAGAAGGAATTGATGCTTGCCATGCCATTGCTTCCTTATATGAAGCTCGTTCCATTGATTCTTTGATATCCAACTGCATTCTCTGTTTGCAGGTGAGGCTTGTCATTTTTTGGCATCTTCCCAGTTCTTACCTTCCTTCTTTTATCCCTTTCTCTTTTCTTTCTTTGGAGGTCAGCGTATTATGTTTCCTAGATGTCTCTCTTTGTAAAGAAAAAAAGCAACCGGATTCACTTTGTTCAACTCTTTATGTAAACTTTACAGTTTTTCCTTTCTGTGTCAACTAAGCATTTTAACTCGCATTACTCTTCCTCGCTTCAAGATATTAGTTTAATTCGGCCTTTTTTCATGCCTAGCTTCCTTTTCGTCCAATTCAAGTCTCTTGTTTCCTACTGCAGAAGAGCAATATATCAGGCAAGAATGGGCGTGTGCATTGTTCTCTGAATATCAATACCGAAACTGGGAGGCTGTCTGCAAGAAGGCCAAATTTACAAGTACTCTCTCTCATGCCTCTATCTATCGACATTATCATACTTTTTGTACTTCATATTCCCTGTGTAGAGTCGTACATGTACCATTCAGTTAAAATTTCCTTGCTTTCTGAAAAGAAATAATACACAATTTATTTTTACTCAGATTTCAATTAATCAATGCAGCCTTAATTGTAAATTAGAATTGCAAGAAGAGCAACATAGATCAACGTAATCTCAATAAAAAAGTAGGGGTAGTTTATCGGTCTTTGGCATCTAGTGTTCATTCCTTCATCTAAGTGGCAGTTCAAATTTCTGCAAATGTAGTGGTTGCCAAACTTTTCCATATGATTTTCACTAGTTGTAGCTTTCATACACCATCATCATGTTCAAAGTTGACAGATTGATTCTCTCTTGCTCTCTTTGGGAAAGTAATGGAAATACCAAGGAAGTTTTGACATTTTATTTTTCCCGTCAACCAGAATCAGCCAGCTTTGGAGAAGGACCGCTACAAGATCCGTCAAGCATTTATAGCTACCCCTGGAAACTCCCTTATCGTTGCTGATTATGGACAGGTAAGTGGCTTCAGTTACTTACTAAATTTGATTTGAGTGCTGGTGTGATTAAACAAACTTCGATTTACAGTTGGAACTTAGGATTCTTGCGCACCTTGCTGGCTGCGAGAGCATGTTAAGAGCTTTTGAAGCTGGTGGCGATTTCCATTCAAGAACGGCAATGAATATGTATCCTCATATTCTCGAGGCCATCGAGAGGAAGGAAGTGCTTCTGGAGTGGTATTCCCAACCTGGTGAAGAGAAACCACCAGTTCCACTGTTGAAGGTTTGGTTGTGTTTTCCTTTTGCTCAATCTAAAGTTGATTCTAGTGGGAGTGTTAGTATGTCTGCCGTCCAGCAGTGCATTTATATCAATCAGCAGTTTTTACTCCTCATCACTTCTTTTCATGATGTATGTTATTTGTATTTGAAACCCTAGTAATTTCACTCGTGTCTGTGAAGCTGTCTATGAATTTTGTGCATTCCTGTCCAAGAGAGTATTCATGTGCTATATACATCTTCGCCGAACATTTAGTTTAATTGTGCAGATAGCTGTTTTGATTCAATAACGAGGCAAACAGCTCAGTGCTGGAGTTGTGAATACTTGCCCATGTACATTCTTGTAGCTTACAAATGGCATGGACCTGGCATTATTTTCATCATTAATTTTTCCATTGGTCTTGGCTGATGGCCTGGTACCTGATAATGATAAAGCTATAGCTCAGTCATACAAATTTTTGTATAGTTATCATGCTAATGCATTGTAAAATGACCATTAAATGCAAACTACAATATCTTACATTGATGTGCTTGGTTTCGTACTGAGTTTTCTTTCCCTTCAGAGCTCATGCAAGCTGGATGTTTGGTAAGAAATCCTTTATGCATAAAATTATTTTGCAGGATCGTTTCGCTTCAGAAAGAAGGAAAGCAAAGATGCTCAACTTTTCTATAGCTTATGGAAAAACTCCAGCGGGGCTTGCACAGGATTGGAAGGTAAGTTGCAACTTGCAAGGAGTTAATTCCAGAAGTAGTTACTCTGTTGGGGTATGGAAATGTTTTATTGTTATGATGGTGGTTGTCCATAGGTTTCTGTGGAGGAAGCGAAAGAAACTGTTAATCTTTGGTACAAAGAGAGGCAAGAAGTGCTGAAATGGCAAGAAGCTCGTAAGCAGGAAGCTAATCGAACAGGATGTGTACACACACTGCTAGGACGGGCTCGCCACTTCCCATCAATGAAACATATGAGCCGTGCTCAAAGAAATCATATTGAAAGGGCTGCTATAAACACACCTGTTCAGGTTCAGTTTCACAATCTCGTACCCCTAGAATGTTTGTGTGTTTGTATGTCTATCTAGGACTATTCCTGAATTAAAGTTGTGGTTGCAGGGTAGTGCAGCTGATGTTGCTATGTGTGCAATGTTAGAGATATCAAGAAATGAAGGTTTAAAAGAACTAGGATGGAGACTGCTTTTGCAGGTTTTGTAAATTTGCACTTTTGGTAGTAATTGCATTGTTTTGGTTTTGGTTTGGCAACTGAACTGGAAAAAAAAAAAGATGACCAACCAATTGGTGGGAAATGAACAAAATGCAGGTTCATGATGAAGTGATATTAGAAGGGCCTAAGGAGTCTGCTGAAGAAGCAAAAGTATTAGTTGTTGAGTGCATGTCAAAACCATTTGGTGGGAAGAACGTTCTAAAGGTTGATCTCTCAGTGGATGCCAAGTGTGCTCAAAACTGGTACGCAGCCAAGTAACAGACACTCAGATGTCAATACTCTCTTAAAAGGAAGAGTGAAGCAAGCAAGGAAGCAAGTTCGCTCTTAAAAGGAAAGACTCGCGTCGTTTGGTTAAGGGGGATTCTTTATGGAACTCTTGTATTCTGATGTAACCTGTTTGTTTAGCTAATAAATGGTTTGGTTAAGGGGGATTCAGGAAGTGTTTTATGAAACTCTTGTATTCTGATGTAACCTGTTTGTTTTCTAACAAACCCAGCGGGCCCAATTTCCTCTGCATTGTGTATTTGGACAATATCTCCTCAGACTAGTTATTTAGGTTTCCTCTTTGTATAAGTGGGCCCAACCAGCACTTATCCCACAACTACCTTTCACCTACCTTCTTTACCCCATTACTCCCAACGGATCTATCCCCCTCCTCTTCTCTCTTTTTGCACCATTGCCGCTTCATTCTCTCTCCCATTACTCCTCGTCGCCGCTTCATTCACCAGCCATAACAATCGCGAAAGCAAGCACGAAAGGCTGTCATCGATCAGTTCGATTTTGGCTGAAGGTGGTTTCAGGTACTTCCTTTTCTTGCTCTGTCGTCGTTTGCTCTGTCGTATGCGTATTTCTCACATCTTCCACCATCGATTTCATGGTGACGAGCAGCCAAATCCATAGCCCTGCAAAACAGCTCGTCTTTGTCCTTGGGGACTGCTGCTCCTCATTCCGTCGGAAGAAGAAGCTAGGATTCCAGTTTATTGCAGACACTCATATTGCTACCAATAACAGGTTCACTTTCTTCTCTGTTCTGTTCTCAACTATATTTCTCATATGGCAAGCGTGTAAATCTATAGATTGGAATAGGTATGCGTCGATTCAGTTATTTATGGAGAAAGAGTTCTTCAGTTGTCAATTACCCTCAATTATTTAGTATGCTGGCACAAACTGGTAAAACAAACCCTATGCAGATGGTTGTTGACATCATATATGTATTGCAGCTTACTTCCAAGCTACCAAGGCAATGCCTAGAAGGCCTCGTACAAACAGGAGACGAACTATTGTGTTTGTTGTCTGTATGTGGTTCAGGATTTTGCTACAATACCTGCAATTTATTACAGTGTATGGTCAACCTAGGAACTTAGCTTCGTCAAATGATGAAATCGTAAATAGATCATTGCGTTACGGTCAGGAAGTTTATCGTAGTGGTTTCTTGTTGAACTGTACGAGAACCGTAGATGTGAATTGCCTTAACATGCAACGAATGAACAAAAAAAATTTCTGGAATCTGGTTGACCTACTGAACTCCCCAAGGAGGGTTGAATAGAACTAGGAACATGGAGGTGGACGAAATGGTTGCCATTTTCCTTGTGACAATAGGTCACAACATTAAAAACAGAACATGTCAGCTCCTCTTCCATCGATCCGGTGAAACCGTATGTCGTACAATTAGGCGAGTGTTGGTAGCTGTTTTGAAATTGTACCCCATTCTTATTGCTCATCCAGTACCCGTTCCAACCAATTGCAACGATGAGAGGTGGAAAGTCTTCCCGGTACGTATGACACCTTCTTTGTTACATGTATACATTGTACATCATATACATTATTCTCTTACCTAACAAACAGCTCCCTTTTGTGATAGAACTGCCTGGGCGCCCTTGACGGCACGTTGGTGAGTGTTCGGACCACTACGGCCAGCCAAGCTCGATTTTGAACTCGAAAGGGAACAATAGCGATAAACGTGTTGGCAGTCTGTAATCAGAATCTTCAATTTATGTACTGCCTTGCAGGGTGGGAAGGTTCTGCTCATGACAGCAGAGTACTACGAGACGCCCTATCTCGTCCTGGTGGTTTTAGAGTACCTGAAGGTATCATCGTGTTTGGTCGTGTCTTTTCAATACTGTCATATTGTACTTCTCGTTGACCCGAGATGGTACTTCGCCGCAGGCAAATATTACTCGTGTGATGCAGGCTATACGAACGCGAAGGGCTTCCTCGCGCCATATCGAGGGCAATGCTACCATCTAACAGAGTGGGGCAGAAATTGTTCGACAACGGTAGAGGAGTACTACAACATGAAGCAAAGGCTAGGAACGTAATCGAAAAAGCATTCGACGTTCTGAAGATGAGGTGGGCGTTTCTTCGTGACACATCTTGGTATTCCTCGCGTATGGTTGGATTTTTCTTCAATGCTTGCTGCCTACTGCATAACTTTATCCGAGTTCAAGGAGGGCCAGATGTGTTCGAGATGGCATACGTGCCTCCGATGTTGGATGAACCAACGATGGTGGAGACAATCGATGAAGCGGCTGCATTCGTCGAGCCAAGTGAAGAGTGGACGCAATTCAGGCATTCTCTGGCACACTATATGTGGGCTAATAGGGGACATTAACAATTTATTTTCCACTGTAGAGATGATCAACGCAACCGTTAGGGTATCATATATGTTCGTATGTTAGATTCTGTTAGTTTATCGCTTCTGATGTTAGTGTTGTAGGGAGTCATGACCGAAGTTAATTACTGATGTACTGAAATGTTCATATATTGCATTCAGTTTGCAGGTTATGCTTACATGTTACTTTCACAATCATAAACTGAATTATGAAGCAGGCCTTGTACTTTGTCAAGTTTCTCCAATTCCATTTGCAAAAATTGCAGTACTGTAGTAGCAAAGTGTATATTGTTTGACGTCTTTTTGCTTGATAAGGTTAATGTCCATAAATCCTATTAGTGATCAGCATTAGTCTTTAAGTTGATGTCCATCAATCCATAAATCCTATTTGCTTAATATAACTTATCAGCATTGGTCATTTAGAAGTGGTGATTATGATGTGTGTACGTAGAAAGTAAAACAAATGGGTTCATGTATAGCAGATATACACACACTTTTGATGGAGTTGAGGCCAAGTGTTTATTAAGTAAGTTGCTTGGTTTGATGTTTCAAAACCAGAAATTAATAGTTGTACTCAGTTGTAAATAACTAATGCTGATATGTTATATCATTTCATCCACCATGCTTGAACTGATTGATGTTCAGGGATCATTTATATTTTTTTACACAAATATCTTCAACTAGGTAGAAGAAGTCTAGTTGGTTGAGGGTCATTAATTTATCACTTTCTCCTCTCCTACTTAAAGTGGAGGTAAGTACATATGTGCTAAATTTTACTCCTCATCTGTACCAATCCTTCAAGCTCTGCATCTAAACCGAAAAGGTACTGAGTAGCATCTGGTTGTTCCTTTGATTGCATCTTTTTCTTTCTGTTCGCAGTGGGTACTTAGTAATGTAACTAACTTTTGATTCATATTTGTGTAGTTGTGGCGATGTCGAAGGGTGCTGCAAGCGATGCGTCGGTCGAAAGTGTAAGGGAGTACAAGGTGTGGTCCAAGCTTGAAGAGCGAACCCTCGTGAACTGTATGCTCGAACTGTCCGAGAAGAGGGTAGTGGGGAAAGGCAACTTCAAGTTGACTGGCTTGAAGGAGTTGGAGCCCATGATGCATACTCGGCTGGAGAATTGCACACTACTAGCGGTACCCCGTATTAAGTCAAAAGTTCGTTACTTCAAGGATAAGTTCACTGCCACTCTAGAACTGAAAGAAGCAAGTGGATTTGGTTGGGACGATGCAAACGAACGTGTCATTGCCGATGACGATGTGTTCTCTGGATGGGTGAAGGTATGATTATACCTTCTCTGAGTCTCGTTATGTGTTTCGTTACATATCGTTCATTCATATTGTCATTTGATAATAACATGTTATGTGCATTCTATATGATTTACAATCATTATTTTTTTGTCTGAGGATAATGTCAGCATACTATGTAGGCCTTGTGCGAATAATATACCGTGTCTGTCTTCTTGTGCAGAGTATTCGGTGTCGATCATGCTCATGGATTGGATGCAGTTCAAGCAGCAGATGCAACAACCGTTCTTGAGCCGATCGTGCATGCCACAGAATTTGTGGGCGACTACACTCCACCAACTGTTGAATCTTACACTTTCCCTCCAAACTTGGATCAAGAGCAGGTGATGGAGGAGCTGATTAATCAAGGTTTAGACCTCCAAGCAACTGGTCTGAAGCATGTGGAGGCTGGAATTGCTGCTGCAACTGCGAAAGGGAAGGTGAATGGGCATGCCACGTCGTCTGGCACGAAACGGTCGCGCAGCCAAGTTGCTGAAGATGAGCATAGTAAGATGGCTGAGATGATTGGTGATGCTACTGATCATCTTGCTCGCATTGCTACAAACTACTACATTGAAGGTGACGTGTCGGTGAGGAGGCAGTGCCTGTATAATGAGCTTGGGAAGCTGACTTCTCTCTTAGTTGTGGAGCGTACCAGGGCTCTGAGGCACCTCAACCGTGATGATGGAGATGCTATAACTTACTTCATGCTGCCGACGGAGGAAGAGAAGTTGGCCTTCATTAGAGCGATCTTGGAGTAGGTTTGGGGTTGACGGAAGGTGATAAGCTGATCGCATCTAGTGTAGTAGTTGTTTACATTCCCTAAATCATGTGTGCGAACTCGTTCGATGTCCCAGCTTCTGTTTTGTAATCAGATTGAACTCGGTAGTAATTTATATTCCCTAAACCATGGTAGTTTGAACTCGGTAGAGCCATTAGGCATTTTGTGCAGTGCAAACCACTATCTATGTATGAGTGAAGATTGTAATGCTTGGGAGAACATTAGCTGGAAGTTATCCCATCTTTTAAGTTTGTATGTTGTGTTTTAAGAAGTTCATAAAAAAGTAAGTTATTCATAACCCTCTGAATGTAGAACACAGAAGCATGATACGTAGAAGTCAGTTCATAGTCTGCCGAAAACAAATAAAAAATGGTACATAGGAAGTCTAAATGTTGAGGGCTGAGACCATTATCTTTTCCACCCTAGCAACTCGCAAACGTATGTCTGCTGAATCGTCAGAATCACCATGTTCGACTTCGAGGGAGTTCTTGTTCGTCTCCAATCGTGCGAGCTTCTCTTCTAGGGCCACTACTGTCAGTTGCAGGACTGCGATTTTCTCCTTCAAGTTGGTGTTCTCCATAAGCAGTCGATCCATTGTCGAACTCTCTGCTTTGACACAATTCACACTTTCACACCACTTGAAGAAGCCGCATCCGTCTTGTCCCTACAAGCAAAGCATATCAATGTTAGTATTAGCAATGTGCCGGACAATGAATTCGAAGCAGCTTACCTTTCTCGACCAATTGCGGCAGCCGTAAAATGGGCGGTTTGGGTTCGATGAAGTCCTCGACTGCCTAACAACAACCCCCACTCCACAATAACACTGACCAGGCGTTGTGTCATCGACATGGCTGATCAGTTCCCTGATGTTTAGGTGAGTTGCTCATTGTTTTTACTTTCTTCGGAAAATGAAATGCTCTAGAGCTCTTACGAAAATGCAGTGAATGAAGAAGAAGAAGATGAAGATGATGAGTGAAAGGATAAGGGTTATTTTGGTGAATGTACACAAATTCATTTCCACTAATTATTGCAGAATATCTATGCTACTTTTCACCCAAACGTGGGGATGTTGAAGACTCTGCAATTTTAACTTTAACCCACTTCCACTGTTCCCCTGCATTTACTTCTCCTACTTCAAATACCCCGAACCAAACGAGGCCTCTGTCTATTTTGTTCCATGTTTCTTCCAGACGATTTGTCAGCAGCTGTAGAGCGATGCGATGATGTGCCCTGGCTATATCTATAAGGAGAACGTTCCAGTAATCATAGGTACCGGTACCCTAACATTGAAATTTTGTTATATTTGTGTTTGATATTTAGACTTTGAGGGTTTTAGTTTAGTGTTAAGATGTTAGGATATAGTATTAGGGGTTTTAAGTTTATTTTTTAGGTTTATAATTTTTTAATTTGGACTTATGGTCAAAAGTTAGAGTTTGATGTACAATTTAGAATTTGAGTTTATGATGTAGTATTTGAAGGTTAGAAATTAGTGATTAGGGGTGTTAGTATTATTCGTTAGTATTCATTATTTATTGCAATGCAGGAAATCTTGTATGTAATGGGTTTATGACTCATTATTTCAATTTTAAGTTATTAGAAAAGTGAATTTTTAGTGTTAGGGTATTGGTACGCTGTGGGTACCGGAGCGCTTGTCATATCTATAATATACTTATGATGTCATTCTCCAAAAGATATACTTATAAATATACTTATAATTTATTTATTTGTTATGTATTATGGCCTGAAGTCCAAAAGATGATTGATTTGTTGAGACAAGGGTAGAAGAAGGATCCTAGCAAAGCTGATGTATTAGCACGAGTTTTTAAACTAAAGCTCAACCAATTGATGTTTGAGATCAAGACTACCGAAATCTTTGGCAAATTCATAGCATTAAGTTCTAAATTTGAAAAAAAAAATCATAATTTTATTTGTTTGTTATGTCTAACATAATATTTGTCATAATATGATCATGAATCATTAAAATTATTCAAAAATTGATTTATTATACACATACTCAATGGCCAAACTGATTTGGACAACCCAACTTTAAAAGTGACTCAAAACGTACAAAATCACGCCTACATCAACACATATACAACTAACAAAACCAATTTTGTTGGAGGGAAAGGAGGAGGCCACACAATTTACTCTAGAGCAAATCACAAGCATAGACCACATCGGCACCACAAGCACGATCCAACTACCATCAAAGAAAGGAAGAAAATTGCAAAGCTACAAAACAACAAATACGATGATGGACCTCCAATATATCTCAAAGACGACATGACAATCGCGACATTAAAAAAAAACATAAAAAAGGAAGACAATAATCTATGACACAGAGGAAGAGGACTAAACCACAACACCCAACCATGTTAGCACCCAGCTTTAGTTTTCTGATAAATAAGAGACTGTATGTCAAACTCAGATCTCATTTACTCATTAGAGTAAAATTGGACTTAAATACATCGGATACCACTAAACTTTTTAAAATCAGTCATGTTGACCATTAAGCTTTTTTTCGTTCATCGGGTGCCACTCAACTCACATTAACGTTCACGAAATATCATTTTATCCTTAAGATGGATGGAGAAATGACGTGGCTTTAATGGCGTTATCCTAATCATCATCTATTGATGATGTGGTTTGCCAGCTGGATCAATATTTCATTTTAATGAATAAGACATATTAATTCTCTTCCTCAAATAGAAAACCAAGTAGATTGAGAACTAACAGAAAGAAAAATTGATACTAAACTCATTGTCGCACGAAGTCTAGAGTTATCCATCTGTAACAAAATTAGGGGTGGAAATTGGGAGGGAACATGAGCCACATCATCAATAAATGATGATTAGGATAACGTCGTTAAAGCCACGTCATTTTTCCATCCATTTTTTGGATAAAATGGCATTTCGTGAACGTTAATGTGAGTTGAGTGGCACCCGATGAACGAAAAAAAGTTTAGTGATCAGCATGACTGATTTTAAAAAGTTTAGTGGTATCCAATGTATTTAAGTCAAAATGTACTGTATGTTGTGGTTTGTATAGTGTATTATTTCCATCCTCTCATCATATGTTTGTTAAATGTTAATCAACCAACCAGAGTCCTGAAGCTGATAATGACGGAGCCGAGAATAAGGTCTCTAAGAAAGTTAAGGTATGTAAATGTGCTCAGATTCTTCTTCTTCTCCTAAGTCTTACAGATTAACTTCGTTAGTTTACTGAATTTTGTGTATTAAATTTTGGTTAGCTGACGGATAAGGCAGAAACCAAGATTGAGATAGTGTTCTCGACCTCTGATGTAAAGGAAACATATAAGGTATGATTTGCAGCTGAAGTGCACTTATGATATAACAATGTGGCCAATGCCGCTTCCTGGTAATAGGAAACCTTACTTCATGATGGTATTGAGTTCTTCATTATTTTGGCACAGGGTGCTACTCTACTTCCCAAGTGGAAGTCTTTCCAGACAGTCATTTTTCTCGAGACGGTAAGATTGTGCCCTCAAATTGAATGCCGCAACTTGAGACCACATGAAAGACTCTTAAAACACTGAAAAACCTTTGATGAAATGTGATGTGCAAAAGCTTAAAGACTAGACCCCTCACATTGAGAGGCTGATATTATTAGAAATGATTGTTACTTACCATCACTACAAAGCTGAAAGTTAAGTTTTCTCCTGACATGATACGGATAAAAAAATGACTTCTGCTATTACTATATAAAGAAATACTTATTACGGTCCTAAAGCAATAATGTAGGTGACTAGTCCTCTTCTACCAACCTTGTTGGAAAAGGATGGTTGCAGGAGTTTAAGCTTCCGATTCTGAAAATATAAATTTTCTTTGAAGCTAAGCTCTTCCTTCAGTTGGAAATGATCCATTTTTATGGGTTTAACCCTGATCATTCAGGATATATTGGTTGATGCAGGATGGTGGACTTCGTGACTCAGATAAGATCGCTGCTTTTGATTTTGACGGATGTCTTGCAAAAACCTCTGTGAAGAGGTATCTTTTCTTGCAATGCATGATTAATACGATTCAAGGGTTGGTTTATTTTTTAGTTACCAGGAACTGGTTCTTTCAATGGAGCAGATAGCCTAATTTGGCTTATGTGATATCAGAATAGGTGCAGATGCCTGGTCCCTAATGTATCCTTCTATTCCTGATAAGCTCAGGAGCTTGTACAGTGATGGTTATAAACTGGTATGTTTGTTCTAAATCGCCAAGTTAAGCCTTCAGTTATGGCAAGATCCAGTACTTACCAAGTGTCTAGTTGTTTTACTGTTTTATGATTTATTTTGTTTGACAACTAGGTTATCTTTACAAATGAATCTAACATAGATCGCTGGAAGAACAAGAGACAAGTAGCTGTGGACTCCAAAATTGGTCGCCTGAACAATTTCATTCAGCATGTGCAGCTTCCAATTCAGGTTGATCTGCTGATTTCTTTTGTAATGCTAGTGAATTGGCAAATGCTAAAATAACTATTGCTCTGTTTGGATTCATAAAAAGAAAACTATCATATTTGTTGAGTTTGTCCTCACGAGAATCTCATGATGATGGATATCTACATCACCGTGACTAATCATACTTTATTCAGTAATATATTTTTAACAAGTAATATAAGTTGCTTTGATTATTTTTGTAAGAAGATAAAAGAGGGAATGTTAAAATGGTGTTATGCGTGCAGGTATTTATAGCATGTGGTTATTCTACTGGTCTAGTGGAGGATTCCTACCGCAAACCCAATCCTGGAATGTGGCGTCTCATGGAGAATCATCTCAACTCTGGAATTCCAATTGATATGGAACAGTTGTTACCACTACCCAATCTCTTAGATTTGTTCAAATGGATGTTCCAACTCCAATTCGTTGAGCTCACAATCTATCTGTCCATTTTTGCTTGTAGATCCTTCTACGTTGGTGATGCAGCGGGTAGGAATGATGACCATAGTGACGCTGATATAAAATTTGCACAGGTATGGCCTAACTAATCTTTTCGCTTTCAACATCCATTACTTGATGAGAGAAACCAATTTGAAGGCAGCTTATTGTTGGTTTTGTCTCTAATTTTTGTTAAATGCCATCAACTTGGTAGGAGTTTTGGTTTGTTATATTCTGTTATACGCTGACCTGTGGGAAAACTGTCTCTATCAATCATAGTACTAATCATATCCTGAAGCCTTATTGACACAGGAGCATGTATCATGCTCGAAACTATGGATGTTCTAAAGTGCCTCAGCAATTACTGAGACCTCATTCGTTATGATCGCAGGCAGTGGGATTGAAGTTTCATGTGCCCGAGGACTTCTTCGATGCCTGAGTCTAACTGACAATTAAGTAATTTTGCTGATGGTGATCTGAGTTTCCTATCCTAAGGCTGGCGGTGGTAGATTGTTCATATTTGTTAGTAGTAAAGACATTTGTAGGAAGAGAGATTTTGTGTAAATTAAGTTTTTTATGTCACAATCCATCTTAATCTTATGCGCATCAAAAAGACTACTAGTCTCTGGAATTTTGCAGGATTCATTATAGTACATGTTTTTTTTTCATGAGTGGAGATCAGAAGATAGTTATATATTTATCTTAAATATCCCCACTCAAGTCGAGAGATTTACCAGTCTCCAGTTTGGAAGACATTTAAGAGCTTGATATGCCACACATTGGGCAGTTCTGTCTACCGTGTGAGGGATAGTACTCAGCTGTATGGAAGGAAAGGCTTGCATTTGCATGAAGGAGAGAATATTTGACGCGATTATACCACCACGAGCAGATAAAACATTGCCCTTGGAAACCATAGTTGTACCCAATGTCGCGTCACCTTCAACATCCACATTGCTCCATCCTCGCACAATGCAATAATCTAAAATACTAGGGTAAGAAATATCTATGGCGAATAGTCAACGAATGAAAAATCTTGGACAACCAAATCGGTTGTGCCACCTCGGGAAAAAGATGTGGCACCATTGAGATTAATCTTGAGATGATATCTGGCAGGAGGGAGCCAGGAAGGATGATGGCCTTTTTTTTTTTTTTTGTCGTGGAAGCTCCAAAAATTGAGGATCATAGATCGTGCACCATCCTAACTAAAAAGAAAAAAAAAGGGTGGGAGTGACTTAAAGGATGAACCTAAACCCTTAAGGCCAAAAATAAATTTGTAGCCAAACCTTTACGGGATATGTCAAACGTAGCCAAAACTATTCATAACCCCAAAAATGACAATGTTTTTTATTTTCGTTAACTTTTCCGTCCAAGTTAACAGAAATTCGAATCCTAATCTGACTTGTCGAGTGATGTGGTTATCATTGCCACGTAAGCATTTATTTACCACATATTAAATACAAATTACAAATAAACATTAAAAATTAATTTACTCCTATTTTCCATCACCTTCGGCTTCCACCACCAATCATTTCATCCGCCGCTGCCGCCGCTCCAACTTGCCCACTGTACAGCTCTGAACCTACTCACCACCACCACCTTTGTACTCACCACCTCATCCCTATCATTGCTCCAAAGTTCCAGATCTTGACCATCAAGTCCATCTTACAATCGGCGATTCAGTTGGAAGATGAAGAGGTCATCGATTCAGTCCGAAGGAAGGGCGGTGGGCGGCAGATCTAAAGAACGGAGAAGGAAAGGGTGTCGACCTGAGAGGAGAGGGTTCCAGATCTGCTTCGAAAGACTCAATCAACGTCCATCTCTGCTTCTGGAAAGCGACGGATCCCTCTTTGTTGATCAGATCGATGGTGAGTGAGTGGAGAGAGGGAAGAGAATTTTAGAAGGGAAGAGATACGAAGATCAAAAGTGAGAGTTAGAGTTGAATAACCTACTGTGCCGCCCAAAATTAGGGCTCAACAGCAGTAGCCAAAATCACAGGTAAGTAAGAAAGGGAGGCGAAAGAGAGAGAGATGGAGAAATGAATACATTTGGGTAGCTTGGAATTGCGCCTGGGAGCAGTAGCATCGGCAGATCCATTGGTAGAGGCGGAACTGGAGGAAGGGGCGGCGTTGTTGTTGCTCATCGGAGCAGAGATGGCGGCGGAGAAGAGGGGCGAAGTAATCTAGAAGCCGGCGGAATCGGAGATCAGTGCAAGGATTCCATTTCTTCAGATTCGGGATGCCTGTCCTGCAAAGACGATGAAGAAAGAAAGAAGGAAGGTTAAGAAAGGAAGAAGACGGGAGGAGTTGGGTTCGTTTAACTATCTTTGTGTGGGTGGGTGGAGAGGCTGCGTCGGTGGATGGGCAGAGAGGTGGCAGCGGTGGCTAGAGCGACGACTGTCGTTGGTGGAGCGACGGCGTCAGTGGATGGAGCGAGGAAGAAGAAGAATTTGTAAATTAAATTTTATTTTTGTTTTAGTTTATTTATTTATTTTTAAATAATGACATGGCATGACGTGGCATCTGGTTGACCGGTCATGTGGATGCCACGTCAGCTCCGTTTGCACGGTCACTAACGGTGTTAAAATTCTAATGGATGTTTGCTACATTTGTCGTAAAAAATTAAAAATTTGGTCTAAACAGTGTGACACAAATAGCTTTGGCTATGTTTGACATTCCCGGAAAAAGTTTGACTACAAATTTGTTTTTGGCCAACCCTTAAATTTGACTTTGGACTAGAAAGCGAGTTAAGAATGACATAATACATAAAAAGTCATACTACATAAGGTGGGTGGTTGGTTGACGTTAAAGGTTGAATCTATAAACATTTGCTAAACCTTTAATTTTCAATTTGGACAACAAAATCAATTCACAATTAAACAAGAGACGTACAAAACAATCTCATTTAGGTTACAATCCAAAGTGAAATTAATGCGATGAAAAAATGTCTGCTAATTAAAACAAAAATGATTTAGTATGATTTAGCAATCAGCTTAAATGAGAAGATTAATAATGAGGAAATTACGCCCCACCAATTAAGGTGAGGAGATTAATTAAGGCTGCCAAAATTAAGAAGGAGACGTACAAATCAAATTAGAACTTTAAAATTACTAAAATCAAGTTTTTTTTTTGGTGAGAAAGTGACGCTTAAAGCGCCTTAAATAACAGAGATAAGTCTAGGCTAAAAATGTCAATACAATCGCGACGAAGAAAGTAATTCAGATTACAATCGTGAGAAGGAATCGGGTGAACTCCCAGGGGAAATCGGTGACCCAATTCAGCCAGGTAGTCTGCAGCAGAATTCCCTTCTCTGTAGGTATGAGTAATAGTGACTTCCCAGTCACGTTCTAGGAGCTCACGAAGAGCAGCAACCTCCACACCATGTTGATGCTCATCAAGATTATCAGCCCGAATGAGGGATAAAAAGGCTTGGGAGTCCACACAAGCATCCACCTTCCTAAAACCACTCCCCCACGCTCTCTGAAGTCCCTCTATGACTCCCCTGAGTTCTGCTCTCATGATTGAGCACCTGCCCAGGTTAATGCAGAAGGCAAAAAGACATCGGCCATCAGCACTCCTAATTAATCCTCCAGCAGCTGCCTTGCTGCAATCGGCCAAGACGGACCCATCCGTATTGAGCACAACCCACCCTTCCTCACCAGGTTCCCAAGCGATGTCAGCTCTAACTCTTTCCGGTTTTTTCATGGCGATCAGCTCCTGATGTTTGACAATTGAATTCACAATCGAATGCCAGCTTTGGATGCGGATAACCGTAACACTTGCCGAGGTGTTTGTACCTGCAAAAACCCATTTGTTCCTCGCCTTCCATAAATACCAACATGCTATGACCAGCTCACTAACCTTCTCATGTTTCATCATCAGCTTGAGCCATTCAATGGGGCAAGTTTCAGCTGGGATTGGGGCAGTAGCAGACAGTCCAAGTTGATCCCATACCTGCTTTGCAAAGGCACAGTCTCTGAGAACATGAAGAATCGATTCTTCGGTAGCCTCACACCGTGGACACTTCCCCTCACCCGTCAAATGCCTTCGTTTCCTTTCAAGGTTAGTTAAGAGCTTCCCCTGAGCGACCAACCAGAGGAAATATTGAATTCTGCATGGTTCATTCCACTGCCAAACCAATTTCCAATCAACTTCCGGTCTTAGATTCGGCGACTCATGGACGAGATCGTACGCCGACCGAATTGTAAATTTACCATTGTTTTCCATTCCCCAGGTGCACACATCCTCCCCAAGGTCAGAATTCGGCAGAGACATACCAGCAATCTCTTCGACAAATTCTTCAGGCAGATAACGATGAATGAAGTTTAGATTCCAGCTTCCATCCGCTGCAACCATATCACTAGTCGTAGCAAGGATGTCAAAGTCGTCATCTGAGTTCTGTAAATGCTCAATAAGCTTAACACCTGAATCCAACCACCGGCTCGTCCAGAAGGCTGTCTCAGTTCCATCTCGAATCCCCGATCGAGCGCCTAAAAGCATAGTATTCCATGAGCGAGAGATACCTTTCCAAATTGCCGATTGGGACGAAGTATTTCTAGGCTTAAGATCTCCATTAACCTCTTTGAAGTATTTGGTGTGCAGAACTTGAACCCATAGCAGCTCTGGTTTCTGAAAAAATAGAAAAGCCAATTTAACCATATATGCAGTATTCAGATGTCGTGCCAGCCTTAAACCCAAACCACCTCTACTCTTAGGCATACAAATGTGTTCCCAGCTAACCAGATGAATCTTCCGTTCCTCTGAACTTGAACCCCAAATGAAGTTACAGATTCTTCTGTCAATCTCCTCACAAGTACTGATTGGTAGAACTGAGGTTTGCATGAAGTAAGCTGGAATCGCTTCCAGGGCCGCGCGGGCCAGTGTCACCCGACCAGCCAGGGAAAGAGCCTTAGCTTTCCACCCTGAAAGTTTTTTATCAATTTTTTCGAGGATACATTGATACGTGCTCATAGTTGTTCGTTCATGAAGAACCGAGACTCCAAGGTATCTTCCCAGGTTTTGAGTGAGCGGGATTCCGAGAAGGGACGCAATGTTCGAGCTCATCCTCCTCTCCGTATTCTTTGAACAAAAGATAGAAGATTTCCCTTTATTAATTGAGAGACCTGATGCAGTGCAAAACTGGGCAAGACACTGGCTCATCACCTCAGCTTGCTCAATAGAAGTCCTTCCACAAAGAATCAAGTCATCCGCATAGAATAAATGCGAAATAGGGGCCATTAGTCACCGGCCGAATCGGTTCCCAATCGCCAGCCTCAACTGAATCGTTTATCAAATGGCTGAGCCACTCCATACAAAGCGTAAAGAGGAAGGGGGAAAGGGGAAACCTTGTCTGATACCTCGATTCGGTATGAACGACTCCGTCAGTTCCCCATTCCACAACATGAAATTTGGCTGTCGAGACGCAGCTCATAATCAGATTAACAAGATTCGAAGGCATACCCGTTGCCATTAGAGTATCTTGAAGAAAAGTCCATCTGATTCTATCATATGCTTTCCTAAGATCAATTTTCACACCATTCTCTTATTCCTTCCCTTATCATGTTCCATAGAATGTATCACCTCCTGAAGAACAATGATGTTTTCCGAGATTTGACGTCCCGGCACAAAGCTGGCTTGATTAGATTTAATCCAACCACTCATAAGAGGCCTTAGGCGGGTAGTGAGGCACTTTGTGATAGCTTTATAAAGGACGTTGCATAGACTAATTGGCCGGAAGTGTCCCATTGATTCCGGGTTAGTAACTTTCGGAATCAACACAATCACTGTATCATTCACCTTCTCAACGTTATTGGGATTAGAGAAACAGTCAAGAACAAATCGATAAACTGTATCACCAATAATATCCCAATTGTGTTGGAAGAAAACCGGTTGGTAGCCATCTAATCCTGGAGCCTTGAGCTTCCCCATACTCATGACGGCAAGCTTGACTTCACTAGCTAAGGGAAGTCTGCCAATTCTAGACGCAGCCACAATGTCCAGCCTGTCAAACCTGTTATGCATAGGATCGGCAGGAGCCTCATTATCTGAAAATAAATCAGCAAAGTAAGAAACTGCTAGAGATTTCAGACTGCAGGGGTCCTCCACCCAATTCCCCGCCTCATCTCGAAGGGTAAGCACTTTATTAACAGCTCATTTCTTAATGGTAGAGACATGAAAATAGTGTGTATTTCGATCTCCGAGTAGGATGGCGTTCGTTCTAGCCTTCTGAACCCAGAGGAGGTGCTCATCCCAAAGTGTATTTTCGAGTTCCCGTCTAAAATCAGGATACGGGCCTCTAACCCAGGAGGGGTTGAACCGGAGGAAAAGAGCTCAAGCTCCGTAAGATGCTGTTGCAGAGCCATTTTCCGCTGGTGGATACATCCGAAGGTGTGCTTGTTCCACACACGCAATTTACCTGTCAGTTTCCTGAGGTTAAGATTAGCCTCAGTAGCATTCGACCAAGAGGAGGATAAAACTCTCCGAAAATCAGGATGAGTCAGCCATGGGGCCAGGAATCTAAATGGCCTTAAATATTTCCTTGGTTATGGCGTCGTCTTTGAGTAAACCACAATAGGACGATGGTCTGATCGAATGCGAAAAAGGTGTTTCACACCAAACTCAGGGAAGGTATTGATCCAATTTGTGCTCGCAAGGGCACGATCCAAGCGTTCCTTAACCCTGCCTCGGAACCAGGTGACGGGGGTCCTGAAAATCCCAGATCAACAAGCCCAGGGTCACTAATACAGTCCCGGAAGAGACAGCTCTATAAGGGTTGAAGGCAGCTCCACCCGTTTTCTCTGCTGCTGAAACAATACAGTTAAAATCCCCTATAATGCACCAAGGAATGAGACACGAGGAAGCTTTCTGTCTAATATCATCCCAGAGAAGTGCCTTACTAGCTGCATTAGGTCTAGCATAAACAGCTGAAAGAAGGCTCACTGGAAAGCCTGGTTCTGCAACTTCAACATGAATCGATTGTGGAGTACGGCCAACCTCAACAATACCAAAGAGTCTGAATTCCAAAGGATCCAAACACCACCTGAAAATCCCTGAGCATCCTCCATGAGGTAACTATCAAACCCGAGTGATCGAATAACATCCAAAGCGGTTGGCCCACTGACTCGAGGCTCTAAAATAACAGCAATTGACGGCTTCACAATCAACATATAATTCTTGAAAGCTGGAACAAAATCTTTGTGCCCAGCTCCTCTGCAATTCCATGAAAACACGATCATTAAAAAAGGAGAGGAAAACAACGCGAGCTCAATTACTAGAGCTGTCGGGTGGTCTTCCACCATTAGGCCCTTCAATCGGGGAAACAACTCCTGTTTTAATCGGTTGTTTATGCACACCACGCGGGACATAGCTCTTGCTCTTAGGCTTGTCCTTTGTGATTTTCACTTCCTGCTTAGGCTTAACCAAGCGAGTGGTCTTACTTTTCCCTTTAATCACTCGGCTGGCCGAGCCAGCAGGCTGGGTCGGCGTGTTGGACTCAAAAATTGGGTTGACGAAGGATATAGGAACTGAAACCAACCCCTCCAAATCATCTTCCTTACCCTTTGCTTTCCCAATCTTGACAGCATCCTTCCCATTACCTTGATTCGTAATATCGCCCAGAGGTTTAGGCTTAGGGCACTAAAATCAAGTTTTAACAATTAAGAGAATTATTAGGGGGAATTAGAACATTAAACTCCTAATTTCATGGTTTACGTTAAATGCAGTTTCAAATCATCTCCTAATTTCATGTATTCATGTTGGCCCAAGGAAATGGAAATAATTAGACAATTGACAACTTGAATATGGAAACAGTTTAATGAAGGAAAAAATTCAACGAGGTAATTGAGCCTAAGTTAATTAACACATTAAAAGTAAATCCAAAATTTCATTCATAGATGAGGTAATTACGCCCGATAATTAAAACAAATCAATTGGAGAAAAAGTCCAATTAAAATCAAATATGTAATAGACAGACAAAATTTAGCTAACTTGAAATTGAAAATATTAATTGTCCTTAATTTATGTTGAAATATTCAAAATTCAAAAAAAAGCCCCGAAATTGATTTGTCCATCGAACCTTACCTTGTCGGAGCTCATATTCAAATCGACGAAAATCAATTTCACAAGCAAGAGAAAGAATTTAAACCACCGGGGAGCCTTCTCCTTGCCGTGACATTTACTTTTTTGACAAATGCACATGAACTTGAAAAAAACCATAAAAAAAGATATTTCGAGGACCCAAGTAAATTACTAAATTCGTAGAAAAAGAAGACCTTAACTTTAGCAAACACCAAAACAAAAACTCAATTGTTCACTAGTAATTTTACAACCATGTTATTTTCAGTGCTACGTAGCCCAAGATGTAGAGTTGAAAGAACCAGAATATTTTCAATGTTGCATTGTTGAAACAATACATTACCATCAACTGCTTATGAAAAAAAAACTTAATCGATGATCATCACCAATACATTACCATCAAACTACTTATGAAAAAAAACTTAATCGATGATCATCATCGAAACCTAATTCTCATTCGTATCAAACATAGTTCTGAAGTTCTAGGAATTCAATGGTATGCACTAACTTAAAGTAAAAAAAAAAAAAATTCAATTGCATTTGTAGTAGCACCACAATAGCATGTAACCAACAAAAAGTAACCATAAACCAATATTGTTTTCCAAAATGACCAAATTCGTGTTATGAGAAAATCACTCATGGTTGGAGAATTCATCAAAACAATGATATTAGCTGAATAGGAATTCCGATTTTTTGGTATGTGTTGATGACCTAACCGTAATCAGATACACGGGGATAACATAAATACTATCCGTGAACTGCTTCTCCAAAGAAGAGGAAGATAGGGAGGAGATGAGGCTAGAGGGTTGAAAACTTACCACAAGTTCTCGGTGCTTTCTTGATGATAGCTGCTTAACTCACACTTGAACTTGCAAGGATTGATTGTGTGAAGTGTGAATTGTATAAACACATAGATTGTAGGAAGGATTATGGTTGGCCTGAGGGGGAGAAGGCGGGTGGAGTGGGAGAGTGAGGACCAGATCGTCCAGGCCCAAAAATGATTTTTTTCCTTAGATAACTCTCGCAGGAGCGCTGGAGATAACCATGCATTCAAAGAATTAAGGGCACACCCAAGCCATAAGGTTTACCACTCCTCGGCTTGGGAGGCTACGAAGCGCATGACCAGCCACATAATGGGCTGTCATGTTTGCTTGCCGAGGGACTGCAAGAAGCCGTATCTGAGGAAGCGAGTCGAGCAGGCTGCATATGTCCGCCACGAGTGAACTACCATCCCTAGAGAGGAAGAGCCGGTTTGAAACCACCCTCGAGACCTCCGTGACATCTCCTTCAATGTCAACTTCATACCAACCCAAATCTCGGCACAGAATGCATGCATCACGAACAGCTAGCAATTCAACCAATAAAGGGTTAGAAATACCCGGATAGGAAATACCTGTGGCAAATAGGAGTCCCCCAGCGGAATCGCGAACCACCAGACCGCTAGCACCACCTAGGCCAGCAGCGAGGGCCCCGTCCACGTTGATCTTGAGTCTTGGAAACTGAGGAGGCATCCAGACTGCTGAACGAGAGGGGAGGGGATGAGGAGCTGGGCGGAGCGGGGCAGGAAGAAAGGAAAGGATGTCTACTTCCAAAGAGAATTGTCTGTGTAGGGCCGCGAAAGAACTTTGGAATTTTTCAAAAACAACCCAGTTCCTGAATTTCCATAGTCTCCACCAGGCTAGAATCCAACGGGGACCCTCCAAAGGGCGATTTGAAATAATAAATCTCCAAGTGATCGCCGGGTGCGTATGTGGGATTGAGTCAATATCCAGATTCACAACACGCATAAAACGTCGTGCTACCACACAGTGAAAGAGGATATGCTCTAGAGTTTCTGGTCCACGTAGACAACAAGGGCAAGTCGTTGGAAGGATCATCTCTCGAGAATTTAAACCTTCAATGGTTGGAAGAATCCTATGGCACAATCTCCAAAGAAAAAATCGTAGGTTAGGTTGAACTTGCAGATCCCATACCGACCTCCAGAGCCCCGTGCATGAAGGAAGAGCTAGGGAGGGAGGCTTTTTCTTGAGCGGGCGAACTCGAAGGACCAGAGAATATCTAGACGAAGTTGAATATCGCCCACTGGCAGAGTAGAACCAGATCGGATGATCAGATTGAGAGGTCCGGGGGAGGGGAATGCTTAAAATAATGCGAACAGATTCATGTTCAAACACTTGAGAGAGAAGCTGCACATCCCACTCACCATGAGTAATGAAGGTGGAGATTTGGGGCGAATATCCTTGGGGTAACGGACGAAGGAGTACCGGGAAAGAGGGGGTCCCATTTATGGAGAACCAGGATCGGTCAAAAATTGAGAGCAGCGACTGTGAACCTAATCTCCAGAGACGACCTTGAATTAATAAATCTCATCCATGTAGAATACTTTGCCATCCCCAAGATGGGTTAGAACGTTTAGAAGCGTTTAGGAAGAGGGGAAATATCTCCCTTTCAAGAGGCGAGAGATTAGCAATTCAGGGTCCATCGTGATTCTCCAACATTGTTTGGCAAGCAGAGCTTGATTGAAGGCTTTGAAATCCCGAAAACCCAAACCTTCCTTCCTCTTTTGATAAACATAGTTTAGGTCAGCTACGCCAATGAATTCGGCGGCGGTCCTCAACTTCTCCCCACCAGAATCCCGCCATGCGGGAATCTAATTCTTCACAAACTGCATTACTTACTTTATAGCAAGACATGATGTGAACGGGAAATCCAGATACGACCGAAGTTAGTAGGGTATGAACCCCAACAGGAGAAAGGGAAATTCTCTTCCAGCTGTGGAGGCGAGTGGTTACCTTGTCCTCCAGAAAAGAGAAGGTCTTCTTTTATGATTTTAAGACGACACAGGGCACACCTATATAAGAATTATTGTGTAAGGAAGAATTTATTTGCAAAAATTCTGAATATTCTCTTATGAGGTCATCAGGGACATTCTTACTGAAGAGCACTGAGCTCTTTGCGTAATTAATTCGTTGACCACTGAGGAGTTGAAATCTCGTGAAAAGAGATCTTAGGTGAACTAGAGAAGGCCTGGTAACGCGAATGAAAAGCATGGTATCGTCCGCGAACATTAAGTGGGTAATCATTGGGCAATGGCCATTGAGCTTAATGTCCTGAAGCGAATTCCTTTGAATTTCTTGGCCAATCAGATGGGAGAGTCCTTCTGAGCAGATGGCAAATAAGAGGGGAGATAGGGGATCCCCCTGTCGCAGGCCTCGAGTTGGGGAAAAGAAGCCCTGAGGTGTTCCATATGAGTAAATACAGCCATTGTGGTGTTCCATATGAGTAAAAGAGGCAGAAGCAACGTTGGGGCCAAACTTGAAAGTAGTGGTGCGATTGCTTGATGGAGTACTTCCAGAGGGAGGCCATACATATGAGTTTCTCATACGGTACATTGGAATTATTGCTGACGACTTCACTACACTGCCCATCAGATTCGTTGAGTGGAGAGATCACGCGTTGAAGCAGTATAAAGATTGTGTATGGAGAAATATGTTTGAGGTAATGATTTTCATAATTTGTTGTTATAGTTGATGGTATATGTGTATTGTTACTAACCTTCTGTTTGAATTTAATCAGCCAAAGTTTGCTTACTTGCCCCACGATTTCTTGCCTCTTAAGGCTTACATCATGAAATAATTGGGTAGAGCTTGGTCAGGAAAAAAGAATTTTGCATACAATCAAGCGGTCAAGAGAGCAACAGGCGCAGATGGGCGTGTTGATAGGAATTTGCTCTCGTCGTCAGGCCCAAGAGGAGCTAGCAACCTTGATTGGTGTGAATTCCTATCCATACGCGGAGAAGCCCGGAGAAGAGTAAGTAACTTTCAAACTCGTTACGATCTTGTTGCATGTTTTCATTTGGAATTAACAACATATTTGTTTTGAATTGATAGGAAATTGTGGCAAAAAATAAGGCAAACAAAGCAAAGCAAGTTAGGAAAAACAGGGGAGGAGCTAAGCCATATAATACAATGCAAGCACAACTGACGGCTGAGCTTGGTTATATGCCATCCAGAGGTTTCATTTGGCTGCATGCACACAGATTAGAAGATGGAACATTCTTCGCTGATGTTGCAGAGTTAGCGGTAATTATCTTTACGAAGTAATTGGTTTGCTAGTAAAATGGTTAGTTTTAAGTGTTTTCCTGCTTTTGTAGCAAATGATTCAACATTATGAGAATCAGCCAGAAGTTCCTAAGCATCATGGACCTGGTGACTCTTTAGATTTGGCGCACCAAGCTTTAGATGCTGCATATGGAGGAGAGCACTCTGGAAAAGTACGTGGAAAGAGTTTTGGCTATTACCCACGAGTGGTAAGAATCTAATCTGCATTATTAGTTCAGAAGTGATTACATTATTGATTAAAACTATTTTGTAGTTTGATGCTGCTTCTGGTTCTTCTGGACAATCGATGGCTCCAACTCAACATAATGGCGATGACTCTACGATTGATATGGATCGGGCATATGCGGAGAGGATGCAAGCTGAACTCGACCGTAAAGTCAAGGAAGTAGAGAAGAATATCGATAAGAAAATGGAAGGAAAATTCAAGAAGTTCATGGCAAGATTAAAGGGTAAGAAGAAAGGTTCTTCATCAATTGAGAAAATGAGAAAGGTAATCTCGATAACTTGATTTTATATATAAGTATCTTAGTTAGTTGAGATAACTTGATTTTATAAAGTTTACATGATATTGTTTTACTTTCTACAGGTGAGTGGAGACAATACTGGATCGGATGGTGATGACAATCCCGATGATTACATAGTCACACCAACTACAGGTAA
Source organism: Linum lewisii (assembly GCA_034768395.1). NCBI lineage: Eukaryota > Viridiplantae > Streptophyta > Magnoliopsida > Malpighiales > Linaceae > Linum > Linum lewisii. Next base: position 15,734,909 of record CM068302.1, read on the forward strand.
AGGTGTTGCGAATAATGACGATGAGGAGTCTGATGATGAGAACGATGTTGCAGTTGAGGAGGACGATGTTGCAGTTGAGGAGGACGAAGAAGTTGGTGAGGGTGAAGATGATGATGATGAATTGATCCCCTACTGAGACAATTCAACTTCGGATGATGATAGTTAGGTGGTGATATGGTACTTGTATCTCACTATATTGTCTAGTATGTTATATAGTACTTGCATTTTAGTGTGTTAATTTAAGCTTCGGATGATAATGATGATAGTTAAATGGTGATATGGTACCTTCGGATGATGATGATGAAAGTTAAATGGTGATATGGTATTTGCATTATTATGTGGTGTTAGTAGTAGTTTATTTGAGCTGGTGTGACTTGCAGGTGCTGAATTGGCAGCTGCAAATTGGAAAATTCATAGCAATATTGACGGTTATAACCCCCAATATAGTTGCCCAGAACCGCACTATGTATATACTTAAGCTGCCCAGAACCGCTAAAAAAATAAAACATGTGGCGGTTTTAACCGCCACAAAAATAATTAAATTAGTGGCGGTTTAAATCGCCAGTAATTTATTTACAATAGTGGCGGTTAAAACCGCCACAAAATAACCGCCACAGTACATTATTTGTGGCGGTTCCTGACCGCCACTATTATTCGTTTGTGTCGGACCGTTTTGTGGCGGTTTTACTTCCCTATTGTGGCGTTGTAAAACCGCCTCAGTTTGTGGAAAATAACCACCACAAATACTCTGTTTTATTGTAGTGCATTGAGTAATACAACCATTGTGGCTGATGCTAAGCAGTTATGGACCAGAGCCACCCAACTGGGATGAAACCCTAAATTCAGTAGAAGCGGGAATAGAAAATCTCATTCTACTATCATAGGCCTTTTACATATCCACTTTTAAAGCCATGAAGTGGCGTTTACCCGTCCAGTAGGATTGAAGATGATGGATCAATTCATGGGCGATTAGGATATTATCCGTAATACATCGACCGCGAATGAAGCCGTTCTGAGCTGGGTTAACCAGATTGGGTAGGATAACTGCCAGTCTCGAGGAGATGATTTTTGAAATAATTTTATAAAATACCGTACAAAGCCCTATTGGGCGAACCTAAGTCATATTGGTGACTTTGGAGACTTTTGGGATTAAAGTTAACCAGGTCTGGTTCATCCCCCGCAACATGTGTCCCCTTCGAAAGAAATCTTGAACTGCACAAACAACATCTGGAGAAATGATTGACCAGTAACGCTGAAAAAAGAGACCAGTGAATCTCCATCAGGACCAGGAGCATGGAGCGGGCCAATATAAAAAACTGCTTGTTTAATTTCCTCTTCAGTAACCGTGGCTAGCAGGTCCCTATTCGTAGAAGCACTAATCATCGGTTGAATCCCAATTTCATTGACCGATTCCTGAGTACCATCATGCTCAGAGGAAAACAGGCGCGGGAAGTAGGAAGCAGCCAGAATTCCTTTGTCTTTCTCCGTAGAGATTACATTACCGTCAGAGTCCAATAGGTCTCCAATGAAATTACTGTTTTCTTGAAAACGTAACTGATCGGTGAAAGTATTTTGTATTACGGTCTCCAGAGTCTAACCATTTAATTCTCAATTTCTGTTTCCAGTAAATCTCCTCTTGCAGTCGTACTTTAAACCGTTGGATTTCTAAGCGGCAGATCTCCTCCCAATCCACAGAAGCTGATTCAAACTGATCTGCTATAGCTCTATCCAAATCCTTTAGCAAGCGAGCTGAATTAGAGGTACCCTCTCTACACTAGTCAAAAACAAGATGCCGTAAATTTTTCAATTTGTCAGTTAGGCGAAACATGGCGTTGCCATCCTTACATGGAGAAGCCCAAGAGTAAGTGATTAGATTAAGCACTTCGGGGTTATCAACCCACCGACAATCGAATCGAAACAATTTTTTTGAGATTGGGGATGCCGACATCATGCGCATAACAATTGGACAGTGATCCGAGCCCAAAGGTGGAAGGTGTTCAATTGAAGTTTCTGGAAAGAAATCAAGCCACGCGTCGTTAAAGAAAAATCTGTCTAAGCGTTCGTCTATAACGGTCAAAGGGCCTTGTCTATTCGACCAAGTGAATTCTGGACTGCTAAACCCAGGGTCCGTTTGGATAGGTGTATTTGCATTTGGGATTTGGTATTTGGTATTTCAAATACCAAATTTAGTGTTTGGATACAAATAAGAAAATGTATTTGTATTTGAGTCAAATACACCCTTGAATTTGACCTTGTTAAATCATGAATTTGAAATGCCTTTTAAAACCTAGTGATTTGAAATTCACATCAAGCATAATCAATTAATGGCTCATATCTCAAGGATAATTAAAAACAAATTTACACAACTACTTTATTTTCTAGATTGCATATTCAAGCAAAGAAACTTTGTCGGCATATTTTTTTTTCCTCCAAGAGTTCTGTCACAAGATTCCGTCGTCAAATTTTTTGTCTCCAAATTCTACCATTTAGGGTGTAAGGTTATGCCGCCAAATTTTTCTCGCTAGATTCTACCGTTTAGGGTTTAGGTTTCCGCTGCCAATTTTTTTTCGTCAAATGCCATTCTCTCTTTAGGGTTCCGCCACCAAATTGTTTTCGTCAAATTTCACGGTTTAGGGTTTAGGTTTTCGCCGCCAAATTTTTTCCTCCAAATTCCACTCTTTAGGGTTTAGGATTCCGCCTCCAAATTTTTTCCGCCAAAATCCACTCTTTAGGGTTTAGGGTTTCGCTGCCAAATCTTTTCCGTCAGATTCCACCGTTTAGGTTTTAGGGTTCTGCCACCATATCTTTTCCGCTAGATTCCACCATTTGGTGTTAAGGTTCCGCCACCAAATTTTTGCTGGCAGATTCCATCATTTAGGGCTTAGGTTTTTACTGCTAGATTCCACCATGTAGGGTTTAGAGTTCTTTGGCCAAATTTCTGTCGCCAAATTTCACCGCTTAGGGTTTAGGGTTTTGCCGCCAAATTCCAATATTTAGATTTCACTATTTAAAGTTTAGGGTTCTGCTTCAGAATTTTTGTTGCTAGATTCCATTGTTTAGGTTTTACGGTTCTACTACTAAATTGCACTATTTGAGGTTTAGGGTTAGGATTCTACCATCAAATTTTTTCCGGTAGACCTTTTTGCCGAAAAAAATTGGTCATCAAATATTCATGGTCGGTAAATTCCTTCATTAGACTCTTGGTCAGACTACCAAAATTGTGTATTGTGTATTGATTTTAAAATACACACAAATAACTTAATATCCAAACACATGAATTTCAATTGCATGAATTTTAAATACATGAATTTCAATTACATGCATTTCAATTACATGCATTTCAATTACATGAATTTCAATTACCAAATACAAATACACCTATCCAAACGGACCCCAATGTCTATTAAGTGATGTTCATTAGAGAAGTCAAGAAGAGGAGCAATCTTATACCGGTCAAGAGGTATCCCACCTCTCTTTTCTGTTGTTGAATGCATACAGTTAAAATCACCAAAGATGGAGGTGGGTTCTGTTAGAAAGTTTAGACGTTGAGATAAATCCCGGAGTTGATTAACTCGAGTAGTTATTTGGTTTGAAAGATAAACTCCAATTAGGTAAGCATACGAATTAATGGAAGTTTGGAAACAATGCATGTTGCAAAGTTCAAAGAAAAAATGAGACGAGATGGGTTAGTGGAGGACCAAACAAGAGCAATACCTCTTCCCGAATTATTGGAAGGAACATGAGAGAAATCAGAAAAACCACACTTTATTAATATAGAGGATATATCCTCACTACACACGAGTTTCACATAAAAAGAGAAAAGGAGGAGCAACCATATTACATAAACCTACTAATTAAGAAACTGTATCGGATCCTCCTAACCCTCTACAGTTCATGATAAGACGATCATAATCCTTTGGCGGCCAAGTCCTGGATGGCCGCCACCACCCTATCAGCTAGGATAGTCTCCATCGGGTCATCAGTAATAAGTTGAAACTCATCATCATCAGAGAGCACAAGGTCTGACTCATAATCTTTCGGGGGAGTTTCTAGATCAGGAAGAGGTAGGGGGATAAGCATTGAGCTGAGATCATGGCCCACTACCTCATTTAAGTCATCTTCAAGCCCTTCAGAAATAGGGTCCATCCCATATGCTCTTGCAATTAAAGGGCAAAAGCCGCATTTGGAGGGGGGCCATACCATTAAACCCTATGAGATTTGGGGCTTCAAAGGAGGGGAGAGAACTTTCCCCTTTCTCTGCATCAGCCGCTGGCGCAATAATGCAAGAGGATGGGCCAAGGCGGCCCAATAATCTAGAAGACTCTCCCTGCTGCACATGGGAACGGCGAGAGAGGATGGCAGCCGGCGCCGATGTTGCTTCATCAGCCACAACTTCCTTCCCCCATCGACGGTACGCCTTGATCGAAGAGTAACCATCATCAGGGCGAATCGACTCCTCCGAAACCGCTGCCAAATTGAAGCGCGAGGATCCTCCCGACAAACAGCCGTACGCCGGCGAACACGCCGGACAAAAACTATAGACTTTCGCGGTGGTGGAACAACCACCGCATCTCCTCCTTGACGGTAGACTTCACGCCTTCGTTGAAACATCCAAGCTCCACGTAGCGGAGGACCGGAGTTAATTTCGACAGGAGCGCTACACTCCGATTGAACATGGTCTAAGCGGCCGCAATTGAAGCAAAGCTTTGATAGTCCCTCGTAATGAAGTTTCACCTAAAAGGATCTGCCTGGATTTTTGATAACTTCTCTGCGGCTGATGAGACCCTTTGAAAGATCGACGTTCAATTTAGCCTGCAGGTAAGTCCCTGGCTCGTCACTGACACGAAACAAAGAAATATCCAAGACGGTCCCGAAATCCGAAAGAAACTGTCTGCCAAAAGATAGAGTAGTGTAATCAGTTGGGATCTCCTTCAGAGTGATCCAGAAGTCCATGAATTGGAAATTCATAGCCAATTCTTCTGAGGGCGGCGACCATGGTTGAAGATGCAACATTGTCCCATCCAGATTCTAGGGATGAGACCGAAGAACCTTTCCTCTGTCATCACGACTCTGAAAAAAAGCACTGAAAAAGGTTGAATCTGACATGAAATACACGGATTCGACCTTGGAGGCCCCAAATCCGATCCAGGGCTGACTGAATTCCGGCCAAGGATTTTCGAATAGGACCAAAGAAGAGAAACAAGAGGTTGAGATCATTCCTTTCCTGACTTGCCGAGACCTCGGAGGTAGGGATTTGAAAAGCAGTAATGGCCATTGGAGACCAAACGGACAGTTTGTCACTTGAGAGTAAGTGGATAATTGAGGCCAGGAAGAAGAGAGGCAGAGATTATCAGAGAGAATTATGTTTGCATCAAGTGCAGAGAAAAGGATGTGAACTGAATACAAGCCCAAGGAAGGGGATTAAATAACAGCTAGAGGGCTGCACAATGACAAATAACTGTCAATTCGCCCCAAAATAGGGAGATAACTGATGGAAAAGGATTCCACCCGTTGAGAATAACCGGCGAGGGGATAAGATCAGGGATAAACGAAGACGAAGAAGAAGGAAAAAAGAGGATTGGCAGTTGACGAAGAAGATAGGAGAAGATAACCGCCTCAGAGCGTTTGTTGGCCCAAAAGTGATTATTTTGTTTTATCAATGTTTTGAATGGATGATGTAGTACTTCACACGAACCATAAGGACACATTTTTTAAATAAAAAGTTACTCGTCTGTATTCTAAAGCGAGTGAATTAAAAAGGAAGCAGAAACAAACACAATATTACGTTTCAAGCATGATTTTCATATAACTAGACAAAATTACGAAATTAAGTCTCCTCTCTCAAGCGGTTTCCTTTCCCGGCGATTTGCTCTCCGGCGGTTTCCATCTTTTTTCTCCATCTCTGGCTTCGGTTGATCCCTTTCTTTGATAAGTTGTGTCTCTCCGTCTTGGTACGGTGGTAACTCCTCTCAACCGCCAAGCGGTTGGGATTGGAGGCTATAGCGATTTTAACCGCAATCTACGGTTATCCACTGCTATTTATTGGCAAGTTCTGAGTTTTGGCAGAATCACTCTGCTTTCCTCTGTTTCTTTGTCTTTGATATTCTTCTGTCACTCACGATGGCTTCCTCTGCATTCCAATTGCCAGCAGCCGAGATAACAGCAAGCCAGGAAAGGGTTGGGTTGAGTTTGGTACTCTTGTTCTTCGGAGTGGTTCGGAAGACAGTGGCTGGTCTGCAGTCGGCTCTTGGCAGAGTTTGGGGGCTACAAGGGCGGATTAGAGTCTTCAATGTTGGGTACGGATTGTTCCAGGTGTACTTCCAGTCTCTAGAGGACCGAAACTGAATCTTGAGGGGACAGCCGTGGAATCTTGACGCAATCATGATGCACCTTGCACCATGGTCGACTCCGTCGGAGGAATTGGCCATGTCACTTCGGTTTATGGACCTATGGGTAACTCTCAAAGAAATTCCTTTTGAGTTTACCACTGTCTCATTTGGTCGACAATTTCTTGTAGATTTCGGTGTGGTCCGGGATGTGGCTCTTTTCCGATTAAGCGATGAAGCCGGAACATACCTTAGGGCGAAGATCAATTTCAATATGTCGAGGGGCCTTTACGGTCGCCGGGAGGTTATTGAGCGGCCAGGGAAGTCCTTCTGGGTGAAGATCTTGTACGAAGGCCTGGCCAGATTGTGCTTCAACTGCGGTGTACCGGACCATGTTCAAGGAGACTGCACCGCGTCGATCGAGATCTGATCGGGCCCTCCGGTGAGAGGCTCGTGGATGTTTCAGCATCGACGGGAGGTCTATCGACAGTCGGGTGATGCAAAAGTCATTCCACCGCCGCGCTCCAGTACGGTCTTTGTGAGGCGTGTTCGCCGGAAAGTGGTTTCTCGTCACAGGCCTCGTCGTCTTCCGGTGGAGGAGGGAGCAGCCGAAGGTTCTTCGGAGACTAGGGCGATCCACTTGGGGGATGGCTTCTCGCCTGTTCGGGAGGATCGTCGACCGGATAAGAGGCCGATGGTTGAAGACGGCGTGTCGTCTTCTCCGCTGGTGAGTAACCACCGCCGTCCGACTTCCTTGGTCATTAGGGATGCGTTTGGAGAGGGGGAGGGATCCTTGGGCCTCCCTAATCACTTGGGCCCAAGAGCCAAGTCTTTTTGCTGGACAGAATTCGGATGGGCCTGCTGATCCCTTCCCTAATGGGCTTCCTGATATTAATGTGGAGCCTTTTAGTGGTGGGGATCCAAATTTCGTGGCAGATGGTGATCCAGTTGGGCTAGGCTTGGTTCCAGAACCAGAAACACCTCCAGAAGATTATGAATCAGACTTGGAGCTAAGTGACGATGATGGTTTTGACGTCATCACAGATGGGCCGGAAGACACTACAAAAAATCTGCAATTTAGCGTCGGTCACCGGGGAAGAGTTTAGCGTCGGTCGATTAAAAACCGACGCTAAACCCTTGACTCGCGTTTGACCAAGGGTTTAGCGTCGGTCGACAAGCGACCGACGCTAAAACTGACCAAAAACCGACGCTAAATTTGGTTTTCGGTCAGAAACGGAGCCGACCAGGTTTAGCGTCGGTTACCGACATGTTTTAGCGTCGGCCAGTGACCGACGCTAAAACACGTATATATTTAAACCTCTCAGCCGACCCTAACCCTAATTGCATCTTCTTCTTCTTCCTCTTTCTTCATCTTACTCTTCTCTAGCTCAAATCTTCTTCTTCTTCTTCTTCCTCCTCTCCAAAATCCAGATCCATTGTTCTTCTTCTTTCTCTTCCCCAGATCCATTCTTCTCCTTCTTCTTCCTCTTCCTCTCCAATTCCAAGCTTCTCCTCCTTCTTCTTCTTCCTCTCCAGATCCAATCTTCTTCTTTTTCTTCTTCTTCCTCCTCTTCCTCTCCAGCGGCCTCCTTCCTCCGCCGACGCCCTCCGCCCGCCGAAGCTCTACTCCAGCGGCCTCCTTCCTCCACCAACGAAACCCTCCGCCCACCGAAGCTCCACTCCGCCGACGAAACCCTCCGCCCGCCGACAACCCCCCAACCTCTCAACCGCCGCCGCCACCATCACGTTGATCGGTCAAGTATTGACTGATTGGACAAGAAGTGACCAAAAGGGTGACTTAATAAATATAAATGACCAAATTGTATAACTGGAAAATGGAGTGACTGATTGGACATTAATAGAAAATGGAGTGACAAAATAGAAAATGAATATTGAAAACAAATAAAAAAACAGAAACAAAAAAAATTGGGTTGGTCAGCGATCAGTTCGGTCAAGGATTTAGCGTCGTTCGTTAAATGAATTTAGCGTCGGCCAGCAAGCGACCGACGCTAAAATTTAGCGTCGGAAGATTTGGCGTCGCTTTTGCCGAGCGACGCTAAATCCTTTAGCGTCGGTCAGCAACCGACGCTAAACGACGTCGGTGACCGACGCTAAAGAGCAGATTTTTTGTAGTGAGATGTGGTTGAGGCTCACGAAAGGATCCATGAAGAGGTGGAGGCGGCCAACCTTAATTGGGCCGCCAAGGGGCCTTGATCGTCTTATCATGGAACTGTAGAGGATTGGGCGGTCCCGATACAGTTTTGGAATTAGAGCGGTTATGTAGTGTTGTTAAACCGTCTTTTATGTTTTTGTGTGAAACCCGTGTAAGCCCGGTGGAGCTATCCACCATAATAAATAAATGTGGTTTTGTTTCTTTTTCTCATGTTCCAAGTGGAAATTCGGGAGGGGGAGTAGCGTTAGCTTGGGCGGCCGATTTCTCGTCTCGAGTAGTCTTCTCGACTCACTACTCTATCGCTATAGCTTGGGAACATGAAGAGAATAGTTTTGTCTATTTACTCGGTGTATACCTCGCTAACACGCAATCTTTACGGTCATCGCAACTCCGTGATATTCATCAACAGCTTGAGTTTATACCGGACCCAATAGCGATTTTTGGTGATTTTAACTGCATGTTGTCACTCACGGACAAAAGGGGAGGCATTCCTCCTTCGCGGAGCGCACTCTCTCCCCTATTAAATTTTTCTAATAATTTAGGACTAATTGATATTGGGTTCTCAGGAGACAAATATACTTGGTCTAATCGACAATCAGGTGCTGCAGCAATTGATGAACGATTAGACAGATTCCTCCTTAACGATAGTTGGCTTACTCTATTCCCGGAATCGCAGGTGCATCACCTTCCGCCGCATTATTCGGATCACTGTCCTATTGTGCTTCGGACCCAACCCCCGTCTCCACGCTCTAAAAAGCTCTTCCGTTTTGACTGTCGGTGGGTGGATAATCCTGAGGTAACCCTATTGATCCAGCACTCATGGTCGCAACCTTGTAAGGACGGCAGTCCCATGTTTCGTTTAGCTGATAAATTAAAGAATCTGCGTCATGTTCTTTTTGATTGGTGTAAAGGTGGAACATCAAATTCTGCACGTTTACTGCAGGACATTGATCGCGCTCTGACCGTTGAATATTCAATTCCATCTCGAAACTGGGACGAGATCCGCAGACTTGAATCTTTAAGATCGAAAGTTCGGCTTCAAGAGGAAATATACTGGAAGCAGAAAGCTAGGGTAAGTTGGCTGGCTTCAGGGGACCAGAACACCTCCTTTTTCACCGTTCGGTGACGGCCACTCGAAAGTGTAACCTCATTGGAGATTTAAAAAATTCGGACGGCTCGGTGTTGAGCTCAGAAGCGGATAAGGGTCGCTTGGCGGTTCTTTTTTTCAAGGATCTTTTTTCCTCCGAGCATGATGGCTCTCAAGAGTCTGTTACGGAGCTTGGGTTATCTCCTGTAGTCACGCCCCAAATGAACACAGAGTTAATGACTGAAGTTACTGATGAGGAGATAAGAATTACTGTTTTTTCTATTGGTCCGACCCAGGCTCCGGCCCGGACGTATTTACGGGGTTATCTTCCAGCGATATTGGCACATTATTGCCAGTGATGTCACATGTGCTGTGAAGGATTTCTTTCGTCGAGGGCATATGCTCTGTACCCTTAATCACACATGGCTAACTTTAATTCCAAAAGTTTCGAATGTGGAGAATATGACTCAGGTTCGACCCATAGGGCTGTGCACTGTGTTCTATAAAATTATCTCCAAAATCTTATCTTCCCGTTTAGGGAAATTGCTTCCCCAATTTGTTAACCCAGCTCAGAATCGGTTTATACGGGGTCGATGTATAACAGATAATATACTCATTGCCCATGAGATGATCCATCATCTTCAAACTTATGTTGCTAGGAGCCAGCATTTTATGGCAGTGAAAGTTGACATGGAAAAGGCATACGACCGGGTTGAATGGGACTTCCTATTTCCATTGCTACACGTTTTAGGGTTTCGACATGACTGGATTTCTTTGGTCCATTCGTGTTTATCTTCGGCAACAATGGAAATCCTCTTAAACGGTTCCCCGCATCGATATTTTGCTCCGTCTCGTGGGCTAAGGCAGGGAGACCTTTGTCCCCTCTCCTTTTTGCTATTTGCACGGAAGGATTATCTCACCTTCTACAATCTGCAGTTCACTTAAAACAAATCTCTGGCATAAAGCTAAATAGTCACTGTCCGATGATAACCCACCTAATGTTTGCGGATGATACTATGTTATTCCTCAAAGCAACTCGGGCTTCTTTGGTCCATCTGCGAGCCTTGTTCACGAGGTACCAGCTATTAAGTGGACATCGAATTAACTACTCAAAATCTTCAATTTTATTCAGTAAAAATGTTCCTTATTTAAGAAATTGAATCTGGACCGTTGGATTTGTATCTTTAATCAAATGGTGCTAAATGTACCAAAGGGTATATTAGTAAATGTATAATAATAAAAAATAACCACCCACCTTCCCACTTTCCACGTTTCATGATTCCTACGGTTATTTTATTTATTTTGTATTTTTCACATATTATCTTTTCTGTTATTAATGTGATGGTACCATTCATCACGTAGTTGTACCATTTGTTCGTATATTATATTTTTGTGTATTATATGATGGTACCATTCATTGTGAAATTGTACCATTCATGTCTTTTATGAATGGTACAATCTAACATCGAATGATACAATTAAAGTATACATTGAAATTCTACCATTCATGTTCATCATGTATTAATAAGGATTATGTTATTATTTTGATTACTGAAAATTATAGTTTTTGCATATTTTAAGTGGTATAATCACAATGTTATTATGTGTGGTACCATTCGTTGTTAAATTGTATCGTTTATGAAATAAATGAATGGTACAATTTAACGACTGAGTGGTACTATAGCTATTTCTTATATAAGAAATTTCCTCAATTTCTCACCGTACATAATCCGGTTTTGGGAGATTTTATGTTATTATTTTGATTACTGAAAATTATAGTTTTTGCATATTTTAAATGGTATAATCACAATGTTATTATGTGTGGTACCATTCGTTGTTAAATTGTATCGTTCATGAAATAAATGAATGGTACAATTTAATGACTGAGTGGTACTATAAATATTTCTTATATAAGAAATTTCCTCAATTTCTCACCGTACATAATCCGTTAGCACTTACCTTCTTTTCCCCTTATTCCGAAAACCAAACGTCCTCTTACTAACTGTCACGAATTGCTCCATCACTACTTCCTATCCCAAAACCTCCATTATTCATTCAGACTCCAGGACCTCTATCTCTCTTCAATGGCTTCCCTGCTTAACACATCTTTATCCGTTACATTCTCAAATGGCCGCCTCAAACGAGCTCGGATGACCGAATCACCCGTCTCCCCAATCTCCCTCTCTATCTCAAGTAAGTTCACCGCTCAAAATGCTCCACCTGGCACACAAACAAAGTCTGTAACCATTTCTCCATCACTTGCTAGCTCTGATCAACTCCTTATACTTCCTACCTCGTGTTTGCACTTGCAGGGCATCATCGGCTTACAATCAGAGCAGCAGAGACTGATAGGAGCGAAGGTTCCCAGCTTAATCTTACTGTCATTTTGTTCCCCTTTCATTCTGTTTGAAGCTTGAAATCGGAGCTATCGTATTTGCAACAGTGAAACCTCAGGCACCGGATAAGGCTCCCGCTGGTAGCGGTTCCAGCTTCAACCAGCTTCTAGGGATTAAAGGAGCTGCTCAGGAAACTGTAAGTAACGATTGTGCTGTTTATGTTTGCTAATTCCAGAAAACTAGGTCACCTGAATTGCTTCCTTCTGGGCAGAACAAATGGAAAATTCGGCTCCAACTAACTAAACCGGTTACTTGGCCTCCATTGGTGTGGGGAGTAGTTTGTGGAGCAGCTGCTTCTGGTATTATTAGTATTATTATTATACTATTAGTCCCTTTTCCTTCACATTGTTTAATTAACTAATCCATGGCTTCCAAATTTCTTAGTCAGTCTTTATTTGTTTAATTGTAGGAAACTTCCACTGGACTGTGGAGGATGTTGCTAAATCAATTCTATGCATGATGATGTCTGGTCCGTGTCTAACTGGTTACACACAGGTAGTATCCTGCCTTAACATATTTGTAAGAACGGTTCTTCTTATGTTCGATTGGTTTGTACTCACTGAAAATTAGAGTAATGTTTCCTGATGTTAGACGATTAATGACTATTACGACCGCGAGATTGATGCAATCAACGAACCTTACCGGCCAATTCCCTCTGGAGCCATTTCTGAGAATGAGGTCTGGCATACTGAATCATCATCGTGAGAGTTTCATTCAAATTTGTGAAGACAAAACTTTTGTAAAATCGACTCAAAATGCTTGCAGGTTATTACTCAATTCTGGGTGCTGCTTCTTGGAGGCCTTGGCATTGCTGGCATATTGGATGTTTGGGTATGTTACTGGGCATTATAGATTGAGTTGTTAATGAATGCTTTCCCTGCAATGAGGTCATTCCAGGCTCATGGATCCTTTCTCTTTTGCAGGCAGGACATGACTTTCCAATAGTTTTCTACCTTGCTTTAGGCGGGTCCTTGCTGTCATACATATACTCAGCTCCACCTCTCAAGGTAGTTTCTTGGTCTTTCTTCTAACAGGCCAACCTAATAGTTGATCTCAATTTTGTCGTGAAACTAGTCTGAACCTTGTCCAAATTTTTTTGCAGCTTAAACAAAATGGATGGATTGGCAATTTCGCTCTTGGAGCAAGTTATATCAGTTTGCCGTGGTACACTATTTTCACTTACCAAGTTGTCATGATTTTTTTCTGGGATTTGCTGAATGTCTACATAGCATCGTGTTCCAATGCCTTACGTAAGTTCCAATGAATCTAGAACTGTATCTGACCTAGTTTGGTAGTTAAGTAGACAAATTGGACTTGAGTTTATTGGGAATCAGTTTCATCCCAAACATTGCTCTCAAAGAGATAAGCTTGGTAGACTATTTGGACGCTATGGAACATACCATTTTAGTGAGAAAACTTGTTCGCCTAAAGATTTGTTGTCATACATTAGTATTAAGCTTTAGAGATTAGGGTTGAAGAGAATGTTTTCGCATATCATTAATCGTATATGATTACAGCTTATATACAAGTCTAGAGGCAAGAGACCTTCCTAACTTAGGAGATCTCTAAGATACAAAACTTCCTAATTAGGATAAACTATTAACTCCCTATTTGAGTCTAACAAGGAAACTAATAATAATAATAATAATAATAATATTCAACATACATTAGTTTGGAGCCGCCGAGCAAACCAGGATTGTTGTGATACTGTCATTTTTGTATGTGAACGATTCCACAAGAAAAGTTGTTTATATGCCAACATGTAGATTTTTGTATTAATAGGTGGGCAGGGCAAGCTCTGTTCGGAACCCTTACGCCTGACGTAATTGTTCTGACACTTCTGTACAGCATAGCCGGGGTAAGAATCAATCTTGTTATTCTATTATAGATGAGTCGATCATGTTAATCTGATAATGGACTACTTAATCGTTCGTAATGTTTCCGGTTGCAGCTTGGCATTGCAATTGTAAACGACTTCAAAAGTATCGAAGGAGACAGAGCGATGGGGCTCCAGGTCAGTGACCTCATACCACGACTGAAACTCAACAAATACATGTCAAAATCTAATCTTGATAAGCCATTTTGTGTTCCTTGGTTGTATAATAATATTTTTGTTGCTCATTGCGTTTGGGCAGTCATTACCTGTGGCTTTTGGTGCCGAAACTGCTAAATGGATCTGCGTTGGTGCCATCGACATCACACAATTATCTGTAGCCGGTAAGTAACTTCAGTTGAATCGATCTGCTTTCCGAAATCACTTCACAATATATCGAATAAAAAAATCATCTGGTTCCCCTCGCTTACGCTAATATCCCACCCCAACTGCAATTTCTATCTTTTTATTGTGCGGCTAGTTTCTTAACCTGCTAATGTGTTCATCAGGTTATCTCCTTGTATCTGGAAAACCATACTACGCCTTGGCCCTCCTAGGATTGATAATTCCACAAGTAGTCTTCCAGGTAAAGACTACCATGCACATCTATAGTAACTAACGTAGCCCCCCATTCATTCGCTTTGTCCTACGTGATTCTTGCCTTGTTAAAGCTGGAAGGAAAAATGAACTGAAATCATCATCTTATTGTTGCAGTTCCAATACTTCCTAAAGGACCCTGTGAAGTACGACGTTAAGTACCAGGTAAACCCCATTCTCGTCTATTTCTGGCAAGTCTTCCCATCCCATCTTCAGCAAATTTAAAGCCCAAGCAATTGCTATTTTTGCAGGCGAGTGCACAACCTTTCCTTGTGCTTGGTTTGTTAGTGACTGCTCTGGCAACCAGCCACTAGATTAGCATAGAAGATTTCTACAGCAAATTCCACGCGCAAGGTTGAAAGGTTCCTGTACCGTAAGTAGGCTAAAAGTTTGTAACTTGGAATTCCAGCTTTCCAACCAAGTACTAAAAATGTACAAGTCAAAAGCTTTATCTTTGTCAAAAGAGTCCCTTTACTACAAGGTTCAGAATCAAGTACAAAGCGGCAGACTTCCAAGCCCGTACCACAAACAAAGAGGTGCAAACATGGTCAACTCCGTCACTAACAAGAACAAAATTGCCCACTTCCTGATGTTAAAAAGCTAGCTACAGTACTAGCTACTGTAACATTACCTTATCTACCGTTTGCTTTATTATATCTTACAAGAGACTAGTACGTACTAAGTGCCACGAACGCCATGCACCATTTCTGTCTAGCTAGGTACGAGTGGTAAACTTGGACTCGTCGATGTCAATCCCCTCCTCAGCAGCACGTTCTCCACCAGACTTGTCCATGGTGCTAAGTCCACCTTTGCAACCCATCTCCTGATACCCTTAAGTACCCATCTGTTCTTTCCTAGTCTCCCCTCCACGTTGACCCATCTCCTTGTACCCTTCACTACCAAGCTGGTCTTTCCTAGTATTCCCTCCTTTGCTCCTACCTACACAAATCAAACCATAGTCTCAGTCGAGAGTTCAGTACTGTCTCCTTATAGAACAAACATACAAGTAGGTATGCTTACCTTCAGCAAGATGTTCCTGAGCTTCGAGGCTCTTCCCTCCTGTTCCTCCTGGAACCACTGTCTCTCCCTGTCGTGCTCTCTCGTCCAGCTCCTTCCTATGCTGCTGTCCTGATGCCATCTTCTCACTTCTTTCTGGTTTTTGGTAAAAAGAGACGATAATGAAGGCCTTGTTTTCGACTACCGAATGCGACGTGAAGGATGAGCTGAAGGTGTGCCCTTTTTATACAGTGTTGTTTGAGTTGAAATGGGGTTGATGACACGTAACATGAGGGACGTGGCAAATGTTGGAGGGATGGAGCTGTTGTTTCAATACACGTGGAAGGACAGCCTGTGACAGTGGTGAACCAGAAGGTAGCACGAGTCCTTGACACAGTGGTGAAAAACTACTAATTTACTCTGCATTTTGCTGTTTCATCTTTTCGAAACAAAACTTGAAGTCGGCTTCCATGCGGTGGCCGCCCATCTACGTCTCGGCCCAGGAATGATTTGTTGGACCTGTAAGTGTATCGCGAATCCAGGGCCATTAGTTTTAATTAAAGGGCTACTATATAAATTCCATATTTTACTTCGCATAATTCATATTTTTTTCAAAAACGGATCGTTATACCTTTTTTGTATTTTACTTCGCAAATTGATAAGAGTATAATGGCCAGTTTATGAGAAAATATGGACCGCGCGAAGTAAAATATGGACAATTGACTAATTAAATTGGAATACATTATTGGCTCACGAGTGTATACTTACTAGTCAATAATTTCAATCACTAATCATGGTCATGGTCGTGTATTTTGACTAAAAAAATAACCATGGTTATGTAATTCATAGTTTGAGTAATTTTCATTATCCATAGTTCATCATAGTCGCCTGGTAGGCTAAGAGAGGAAGATGTACCCTGAACGGATTTTGTAGTTTGGGGGTCAAAATTACATAACTATATACAATTAATGGCTAAACATTGAAATATGTCAAAATGTGGACAAATATGAGAGAGGAGCAACGCCAAGTTCCATAGTGAGCGTGGCGCTGGTTGTACATGGCTTATTTAATTAAGGACTAATACCCTAAAATGATACCAACTTTGCGTTTAATATAAGAATATACACCATCTATCCGAATTACATTGGGCGTCACCATCTATCCCATTTTTCCCCAACCTAGCACGCCGTTAGTCACCGTTACCTAGTCAGCGAAAATTTACATAATCAGCATATGAAAGGCTTGCGTGGCGACAATTCGTTTGCCACATTTGATTACTGAACGGATGAAGTGGATAAGTGAAGGGGTAAAAAAATCTTATCCTTTCACCATGGAATCTTATCTTCTCTTCTCTCATTCTCTCTCGATATCATCTTCTCCAAGCGGATAACTGAACAGACGACGGCGGGGCTGAAGTAGTACTTCTCTTCTTCTCTTCTTCCTGCCGCCGAAATCCAAGGCTGCGCTACGGTATACTTTTGGATTTTGCCGAAAATGTTTGCGGTACGGAGTCTTTTTCCCAGTTCTTGGGGTTGGCGATTGAAGTTCACTTTTCGTTGAGATACAATGGTCTGCATAATTTCAAAAGTGCAGGACCACACGAAGCACACTAACCACATGTATTGTCACTATATTTTATTGTTTATTGTAGGGTCTCTTGTTTCGTGGAAAGCGGTCGAGGGACCACATAGATTAATAGTTTAGGGTTAGCCTCGTTTTGGCATTTTGTTGATTTACCTTTGTCTTCTTCTGAAGCGCCTCCGTTTATGAATTCTCGTTTAACCATTACCCTTTGTTTCTTACATCATGGATGACCAATTCATAGAATTGGTTGTACATCATGGAGGGGAGTTGATTTACTCAAGATATGGTCAGCGATACGTAGGTGGGGACAGGATGGAAATTTCAATGACGAGAGACGTTCTGAGCTACAGTAGCATTGTTAATATTGCCACTGAGGATCTAAAATATGTTCCAGTTGAGCGTATTTTCTATCTACGAGCATGTGCAGCTATGACAAGTGGGCTTCGTCCAATTACCAACGACGATGAGGCCAGGGAATTGCTCAACGGTGCTGCTGAAGGTATTGTTCAATTGTTTATGGAGACAACTCCGGGGAGAAGTTTTGTTGGTGACAATGACGAGTCTGACTATGACCTGGGGTATCGTAGTAGTGATCCGAAAGCTGAGAATTCTCATTTGGCAGCAGATGTTGGTGTCATTCATTTAATTGATGATTCAGACCGCACGACTGATCCTGAGTTCATGGAAGCTATGGAAAACCTCGGTCTTACTAATAGGAGAAGGAGGGTGAGGACTACTGATGACCCTTGATTTGACGTGATTATCAGCCTCATTTAAGCGACATTTCCCTACTTGAGACACGATTTTTAGGGTAGTTTAGGGTGTTTTTACTCGATTGCTCTATTTCTGCCGTTTTGGTTACTGTGGCCTGTTATGGGTCTATTTGATGTGTTTTCTAGTGCATTTGTGAATGCACAAGTTTTTGCCATCAATAACATAGCCACGGGCGTGCACGAGAAGCAAGGGAACCTCGAAGAATAGCCCGGAATCGTTCCAGAAATCAAACAAGTCAGAAACCAGAACATCCCCTGCCACAACTGAAGATTTTGGCGAGAACTCTCATAGTTCTCGCCGAATAGTTTTGAAGAATTACACATAGGAGATCCAGGAGGAATCCCACTGAAGTCCTCGGCGAGAACTTTCAAGTTCTCGCCGAAAACTCTTGAAGAATCAACACTGGACTTACAGAAAAATTTCAGAACAAGTCCTCGGCGAGAACTTCCAAAGTTCTCGCTGAAAACTATTGGAGAGTCACACAGCTTCTGAACTAAATTTCTCGGCTAGAAATTTCAAGGTTTTCGCCGAGAAGTCTCTCTTTTTCGGCTGGCTTTTGGTAAACCCTATATAAGGCAACCGACAGACACTTATTGAATATAATTTTTCCACGAATTAATTTCCCGACTTGAGAGTTCGAGAGAGAGTTGAGAGCAACCTCGGAGTTCCCGGAGATATTGTGACGCCATCTTTCCATCTCGGAGTGCTCGGAGTTAGGAGTTGAAGATTCTTGAGATTGAAGCTTTACAGATTCATCAAATTAGGTTTTATAGTTCTTCTCTGTTCTTCCTATCTGAGATGTATTCTTTGATTGTTTTCGATTTTCTTGTATTGAATATGAGTATCTAAACTCGTAGAGCTTAGATTAGATGAACCCTAAGTGACCCGGGGCTTTAAAGCGGTCACGAATCGGCGGTAATTAAATTCAGATCCAGTCAGTTTCTCTTGCATGATTGGTTTGTTCTTCGTTGTCTGTGTTTCTTTTCTAGCTTGATCACCTAGACTAGATTCTTGTTAAGCTGAAGATAGTAGCGAACGTTCGCCTCACTTTAAAACACCAAATCAACAATTAACCTATTCTTTGGAGTGTGCCTTTAGTAGGAACCAGTTAGGGTGAATCCACTGCTAGAGTAACTCACAAATCACTAGTAATTATACCAGTTACTTTTACGTTGCAGAAGTGAACGCACGGGCGGTCAATTAATCTTGGAAGTTAGATCGGATAGAGCGAACGTTCGCCGGACTTAAACCTAAGGGTCAGGAGTTATGGTGGTGTCTGAGAACTGAATGAATCGGAATTGAAAACCGCTGGTCTTGTGATCGCCAATGTTCAAGTGATCTTAGGGGGATTCGAAATCTAAGCTTGTCTGGCGTCTTGTCAAGTCAATCAACATTTCATTTTGTCTTTTGTTTTCATTTCAATTTCTTTGTTTTACATATTAGAAGTCGTGGAACTCACACCACGCACAACGTGTTTAAACCCGAATAATTTGTTAGCTCATTTGAGTAAACGATTAGAAGAAACCGGTGGAATACAATCTATCTCGCTTCTAGCTTGGTAGTATTTGACGCACGCATTACAACGTGTCCATCAAATTGGCGCCGTTGTCGGGGACTCTTCTAATTGTTTGAAAGAAGAGTTGGCACTTTATTCTTCTACCTTTCCATCTTTCATATTTTATCACACTTCGATTTTACACCGGTTGTGTTTGTTTTTGTCACTTGCAGGTTGTTTACATGTTTATGAACCGCCCGTACACTCGTTCTCAGTCTAAGCCTCTCAAGACTTTTAGCTCAGACAAGCCGGGTAGCTCTGCTACACCTAAGCAACCGCGAATTCCGAAGCAAACTACTACCGTTCCGCCCTCATTTCCTACACCACTTAAGATCGAGGAGTTTAAGGAGAGCTCTTCATCTTCTTCCGCGTCATCCATATCGTCAGATTCACCTACACCCTCTCCCACCGTAATGGCTGCTCAGAAGAGTCTTGCGGATTACAATAAGCCGAACGCAACTAGCGTTCGGTCCTCCATTGCCGTGCCGCCCAATGAAGATGATCCTGACTATGAGATCAAGATTACCTTCCTGGGAATGATCTCTAGGGATGTGCAGTTTGAAGGAAAGCCGCATGATAATCCATGCACACATTTGGCGGATTTCCTAGCCATATGCGAGACTTTTAAGAGTGGGAGTCTCGATAAGAACACCTTGTGCTTACGAGCCTTCCCATTCTCTTTCAAAGGTCCCGCGAAGAGATGGCTCAATAGCAAGCCATCCGGTCACTACACAAACTGGGACGATCTTGCTCAAGATTTCGTAGAGGAATACTTCCCTCCTTCTAGAACTACAGCTTACAAGGACAACATTACCAGATTTGTTCTGAAGGAAGGGATGAGCTTATACGATGCTTGGAATGAATTCCAAGAACTCCTCTACAATTGTCCTCATCATGGCTTCGAACAAAGACAACTAGCTGAGATATTTGCTCGAGGTATGAATGAGGAGCCTGCTAAATGGGTCAACTCCTTGGCTGAGGGAGATTGTACCACTCTTACTCCAATAGCTGTTATGCTTCACTTCGCTAGCTGTGCTTCCAAGTCAATGAATTGGGAGAGACAATCAGAAGGAGTTATGAATAAGCTTAACATTGAAGGCAGATCAAAGTAGAAGTCCAGAAGCATTTAAAGAAGGCTGGCGCGCCTATCAATCCTCCGTCAACTTCTGTCTATGTAGCTGATTATCAATGGTGTTGGACCTGTGCGCATAACAGAGGCTGTTGTCAGAATTTTGGTAGAGCAGATGTCTGGTCTGCCGAAGAAGTCGACTTCATTGGTCAAGGCTTCACCAACACTCAAGAAGGTTATAATGGCTACCGTCAATTCCGATAACCACAACAACAAGGGAGTTTCCAAGAGTGACCTCCTTACAATTTCGGGACCAACCAGAACCAGAATAATCGACCATCTGGGTCATATCCAGAGTAGAAGCCAGCTCATCAATCCGGAGGAGTCTACCAGCCGCCTCATAGAAATCAGGGTAGCTATGGTACAACACCTGGAAATCGGTAGAATCAATATCTCAATAATAGTTACCAAGGCCCCCCTGGATTCACCGGAGGGCAGCAACCTCCGAGAGCTACATCAGTGAACAATAGAGAGAGCGAGATAGACAAGAAGCTTGACCTAATTATGACAAGGCTCGACGACCACTAAGAGAAGTTCAAAAATCAAGCCGCCTTGAACCAATGCCAAATGGCTCAAAGTCAGAGAATAGAGGAGCAGATCAACAACATTGCCAGCCTCCTTGCTAGTAGCCCTCTCTTCGGTCAGCCGACAAGCCAGACAGAATCAAACCCAAAAGGGAGCATGTTAAAGCCGTCTCCACTAGAAGTGGTAAGCAGCTAGCTAGCCCTTCAACTCCCGATCCGGTCATGATTCCAGATGCCATCGCTATTGATATGCCGGAGATCGAGGAAGAGAACGACAAAGAAGAAGAGGAGGTGACTGCCCCACCTCCTCCGACAAAGCCAGTTTCTGCGCCACCTCTTGCCCCCTACCAGCCGAGGATCCCTTTTCCTAAAGCCTTGCTAAAGAAATCCAAGGATCACGACACTCAATACAAGAGATGGTTTTCAATCTTGAAGAACGCAGAAATCAAGATTCCAGTTACCGATGCTATCCAGATGATACTGCAAGTCAGAAAAGTTATGAAGGATCTGGCGAAGAACAAGAAGAAGGAAGAGGCATCTTCTGTCTCCCTTGATGATGAATGCTCCACCGTTCATTGCCAAACGCCACCTATACCCCCCAACTAATTGTTCGATCCTGGTCCATTTACCTTGCCTTGCATTATAAACGGATTTAAAATTGATCATAACTTAGTTGATTTAGGTGCTTCTATAAATGTCATGCCCATTTGCCTGTATGAAAAACTGAATCTAGGTGAATTAAAACCTAGTTGGATGCAATTAGTGTTTGCTGACAAATCTCTTAAAGCACCTAGGGGATTAATAGAAGATGTGGTTGTCCGTTGCGGTCCTTTCACTATTCTTGCCGACTTTGCTGTTATGGACACCCAAGGGACAAATCCTACTCTTCTCCTAGGCCGACCGTTTATGGCAACAGCTGGCATTAACATTAATGTTCCAAATGGCTCGTTGACATTAAGGGTGGAAAGGATACTATGACATTCCGTCTCAAGGACGGTATACAAGTCCCTATTAAAAATGAGGAGCATTGTTTGTCTGTTAATACTGTGGAGTTGGCCTCGGGCAACTCTGTCACTAATAAAATTTCGAGTGCCTCTCACAAGATTGCTATGACAGGTGCTGAATAGATTATCAAGCCGAAGGCATCTCCCACCGAATCGCCACGAGCTAAAGATCCCGACGAAATGAAGAAGGAGAGTGGAGTGAAGACTAAGGTGGCTTGGAAGCCAATTACTCCTCAATCATCCACCAAGCCACCGAATGAAAGCAAGGACATGAAGGATCTCTTTGGGTCGTTTGAAGTCACCAGAAACCATCCCCACGGACGAACAAAATTGACTCATGCCAATGGTAAGCGATTTTTCCTTACCGGAGGTAAACCGAAGCTGTACTTCATCGACTCTGATGCGAGCGTGAAGGAAATCCTGAGTTGGGACGCATCTTGATCAACATCCAGGTATCGTCCAGCTCAAGGACGTTAAGCAAGAGCGCTTCGTGGGAGGCAACCCACAGCTGGAGTCAGTTCTCATGTCCAGAGTTGGTTCGGGGGAGCCAAAGTGTCATTCGTGGTTTCTTAATTTTCTTGTGTGTGTCGTGTGTTCTCGGTTCAGTGCCAATTTATTTGGGATTTTTCCAATTTTTTTATTTTGTTTTGATTTTTTCAAAGTTGCGTTGCCGGTGTTTTTGAAAATCTGTTTTCACTATCAGTCAGTTGTTTTCGCCACCCACTGCCTCTTGTCCCTATTTTCGACAAACTTCTCGCCGAAAACTTTCATAGTTTTCGGCGAAAACATTTTCCGAACCCGGTGCGTTTTGAGTCCTATAAGTCTAGTGTTGATTCTTCAAGAGTTTTCGATCTTTGGTTTCCATGCCGGTTGTTGATTTTGTTGGATGTGTTGACTTCGTGATGAATATTGGTTTGTCTTCGCATGCTGGCCGGCATTCTGTTGTTCCATCTTTCTCTTTGCAGCTCACTCACTTCTTGAATAGATTTTGTTGTGATTTGTGCTTGCCCCCATCTGTTCTTCTCGATTCTTTGTAGACTTGAGAATTTTGACTAAGTGCGGGGTAAAGTTCCTAAGTTCTAATTATGGGTTGCTGTGAGCCTCACTTTTCAGGAACGTAGGTAAGTTTAAGACCACTAGGGCCGATGGGGAAAGACGGACGAAGGCCAGACTGGACAGAATTTAGTCCTCCTCCTCATCGCACCAAAGACCGTGACTCCGGACTTCATTCCCCTCGCCACACCCGCTCCGGCGATCCCCGCCTCGAGCATTCCAGTTCATCGGACCACCGAGGAGCTCCATCCATTCATTGCCTCCCTTCCCCCGGCATTCCTAGAGAACTACTGGAAGATCAAGGACATTCCCCCGACCCCAATGGAGACCCTCTCCCTAGAGAGCATAAAAAATCATAACCCGGAATGGAATTCCAAAGTCTTCCAAGCCATGCAGCAAACCGGGCTCCTTCTCTGACCACTCGGCTCCGCTTACCCACTGGTCGCCCTCCAAGAATTTTGGAGCTCGTTCGAATGGGTTAACCATCGACCTACGCGACTTGCAAAGTGTATCCGCTTCCGCCTTGGTGGCCTTTCGCATGAAAAGACCTTCGACGAGTTCGCCACATTGTTTGACCCCTCCGCCCTCACCCAGGATGCTTACCTTGGTTGGGTGGACATCAACTCCACCGCCCTCCCACCATATCCTGAGATATGACACCACATCACAGGTCGCCCCGAGGCCGACCATCGCCGCGCCACCATAGGTGACATCTCTCATCCTCTCTTTCGATTCCTTCATTATGTGTGGACAAGATCATTGTGTTTTTGTAGTGAGGCGAGATGCCACCGCATCTCTTTGGAAGAATTCCTCCTCTTCCATGCTGTTGACGAGGCCGCCCGACTCCACCCCGGGTGGTGGTTAGCCCGATTTTTCCATAAGCGCACGACGACCAAGAAACTCGCCACTGCACTCCCTGGTGGCTCCTTCATCTCTTGTTTGATCGATTCACTCCGACTCCGTGACAACTGGGGGCCTGACATCCCTCGCATCAAGATCGAGCACATTGTGGTGAACCTCGCCATCACGCGTGGTCTCAACCTGTCTGTCAGCCCCGACACTTGTTCCACCCCGGACGGATCCCCAACCCGAGCCAGAGCCACAAGTCCTCCCACAGCAGATGCCGCCTCAGCACTCCGACCAGTTTGGTGAGGCACTCACTCGTCTGGAGTAGTGGCAAACAGTCATCTCCCCCGGTTCTCATCAATGTCAGAAAGACGGAGTGGCGTTCGAACAAAGAGTCACCTCCTGGCAGGCAGAGTAGGATGCCAGGTGGATTATCACCCAACGCCATCATACGGCGGAGGCAGGGGCGCGACGGGCGTTGCTCAATCATTTCCACATCCCACCACCTCCACCCCCACCTGAGGATCAGTGATTAGGTCGTATCCCTTTCCTTTCTTTTTATTTATTCTTTTCGGATTTCGATCCAACTTTTTTCTGTGTGGATCCGGGACACTTGTCCCGATTTTCTTTTGATCTTTTTGTTGTTTTTGTTTTGTAGGAACTTTTGTAGCTACTCCGCGCCACTCCGGACTCTCCGTGTTCATCCCCTACACCGATCATCTCGTTCCAAGTTCTCCGTATCTCTCCCTCCTAATTTAGTCCTGTGAGGACACAGAACAGTTTAAGTGTGGGGTAGGAGTTAGAACTTTGCATGATCTTGACTTGTTTTATTTGAATTTTGTGGCATATTCCATTCCTCTAGCATGGAATTGCTCGGTTCTTGACTTGTGATGCTAAGTTGTCTTTCAATCTTTCATAATGATGCTTAGACTGCTTAACCTAGAACCTGTAACCAACTTGCCTGCATTGATGCTAAATTGCCTGGTCATAACAGAAAATTTTATCACGCTTGTAGTATTTCACCTTGATTGCATGAAAATGATCGAATCTGACTAGCAAACCAATAGTGATCTTTTGATCCATTGCACATAACTTGCAATTTCAATTCTTTTTGAGTGGCTTTCTAGTACCTTGAATGAGTTAGAATTTGCATGAGACCTATTCGAGATCATACGATGACACGGGTTCTAGGAGGATAGAGGCACCTAGAATCAGCTACTAAACCAGAAGCCAACCTAACGATAAATCCATTAGGTGTAAACCCTTGAGCTTGGCCCTTCTTTCGGTTCGTTATACATTACAACCATTTCCCATGTTCTTCATCACCCCGTTGATCCCCTGTGGTAGTAGTTCTAGATTAGCCTACCGGAAGTCGGTTTGTGGTAACCTGCCTATAGCCATTAAACATATGATCTTAGCTATTATGTCCAGACGTGTAAACCCATCCAGTAACTTGAAAAAAACGACACTAAGGAAAAAAAAAAGAGAAAAAAAAGAGAAAAAGAAGAAAAACAGAAAATCCAAAAAGTCAATTAAAGTTCAAGTTCAAAGTCTAGTAGTATAGTTAATAACGCTCTTCTCCCTACATATGGAAGAACGAAGTCAAAGTAAATGTAAAGAAAAGTAAAAAAAATTCAGAAAAATACAAAATAAAGTGCTAGGTTGCTTGAGGGTATCATAGTACGAGCGTACACTATTCCACCCATGTCTGGTTAGACGGTATGAAGCCATAGGCTAGATTCGAGGGAAGTTAGTCAAAAGCTACGCCAGACCAAAGCCAATTCCATCATTTATCCCATCATCCATTCATCATAACCCTTGTAGTGTAGAAATCGATACAGTCCCTTGTGAAAGTCCTTTTGACTAGTTACTTGTGTTGTCACAGTGGTAGAGATGTGGTCGAATTGCAAACATATGACATACTTCGGTAGAGAAAGTGATTGAGAGCAGAAACACATCCCTAAACACTGAGTGCGAGAGTCCCCTTTGTACTAAATATTATTTGTGTGAGGAGTCTAGTCGGTTAGGTCGGATTTGTGCTTGATTGGTGATGGCTCCTTGTTCTGTGCAGATAATTAGTGAGACCAGGTCGTTTGGTTGACGTGTATGCATGTTAGGTCATTTGTTCTAGGAGTAGCGGTTTAATAATTCATTGTGAAGACTTGAATCATAACTTGATCGATCTTGTCATTTGTGAATCTGAGTGCGTTCTAGTTCAGTTTGCTTGAGAATAATCAAAAGCTTAAGTGTGGGGTATTTGATGACACTCGATTTGACATGATTATCAGCCTCATTTAAGTGACATTTCCCTGCTTGAGACACGGTTTTTAGGGTAGTTTAGGGTGTTTTCACTCGAATGCTCTATTTCTACTGTGTTGGTTACTTTGGCCCATTATGGGTCTATTTGATGTGTTTCCTAGTGCGTTTGGGAATGCAAAGGTTTTTGCCATCAATAACATAGCCACGGACGTGCCCGAGAAGCAAGGAAACCTCGAAGAATCGCCCAGAATCGATCCAGAAATCAAACAAGTCAAAACCAGAACATCCCCTGCCACAACTGAAGATTTTGGCGAGAACTCTCATAGTTCTCGCCGAATAGTTTTCAAGAATTACACATAGGAGATCCAGGAGGAATCGCACTGAAGTTCTCGGCGAGAACATTCAAGGTTCTCGCCGAAAACTCTTGAAGAATCAACACTGGACTTACAGGAGAATTTTAGAAGAAGTCCTCGGCGAGAACTTCCAAAGTTCTCGCTGAAAACTATTGGAGAGTCACACACAGGAGCTTCTGAACTAAAGTTCTCGGCTAGAACTTTCAAGGTTCTCGCCGAGAAGTCTCTCCTTTCCCGGCTGGGTTTTGGTAAACCCTATATAAGGCAACCGACAAACACTTATTGAATATACTTTTTCCACGAATTAATTTCCCGACTTGAGAGTTTGAGAGAGAGTTGAGAGAATCCTCGGAGTTTCCGGAGAGATCGTGACGCCATCTTTCCACCTCGGAGTGCTCAGAGCTAGGAGTTGAAGATTCTTGAGATTTGAAGCTTCACAGATTCATCAAATTAGGTTTTATATTTCTTCTCTGTTCTTCCTACCTGAGATGTATTCTATTGTTTTTTATTCTCTTGTATTGAATATGAGTAGCTACACTCGTAGAGCTTAGATTAGATGAACCCTAAGTGACCCGGGGCTTTAAAGCGGTCACGGATCGGCGGTAGTTAAATTCAGATTCAGACAGTTTCTCTTGCATGATTGGTTTGTTCTTCGTTGTCTGTGTTTCTTTTCTAGCTTGATCACCTAGATTCTTGTTAAGCTGAGGATAGTAGCGAACGTTCGCCTCACTTTAAAACACAAAATCAACAATTAACTTATTCATTGGAGTGTTCCTTTAGTAGGAACCAGTTAGGGTGAATCCACTGCTAGAGTAACTCACAAATCACTAGTAATTACACCAGTTAGTTTTCCGTTGCAGAAGTGAACACACGGGCAGTCAATTAATCTTGGTAGTTAGATCGGATAGAGCGAACGTTCGCCGGACTTAAACCTAAGGGTCATGAGTTAAGGAGGTGTCTGAGAACTGAATGAATCGGAATTGAAAACCGCTGGTCCTGTGATCGCCAATGTTCTGGTGATCTTAGGGGGATTCGAAATCTAAGCTTGTCTGTCATCTTGTCAAGTCAATCAACCTTTCATTTTGTGTTTTGTTTTCTTTTCAATTTCTTTGTTTTATAGATTAGAAGTCGTGGAACTCACACCACGCACAACGTGTTTAAACCCGAATAATTTGTTAACTCATTTGAGTAAACGATTAGAAGAAACATGTGGAATACAATCTATCTCGCTTCTAGCTTGGTAGTATTTGACGCACGCATTACAACCTGTCCATCAACTACGTTCGACGAATATGGCCTGAAGGTTGAGCAGCTAAACGAGGTGTCCGTGAATAACCCATCTCACGACGTTATCAATCAAGAAGGTGGTCCGCAGTTGAATGATGGTGACGTGGTAATTCCAGAGGTCCAGAACACTGAGGATGTTGATGGTGATGATGAACTGGACCGTAGCGATACCGATATTGAAGATTCGAATTTCGAAGTGAACACGGGCATGGAGTCCGTCCTTTCAAGCTATAGAGCCTCATCACAATCCGATCATTTGTGTGACGACAAGGTCGATGGTGATGAGGTTACTTCTGTGGAAATGCAACCGTTCTTTGACCCTAATTGTGATCATTTGAGCATAGTCTTCAAAGAGGGTTTGAAGTTCATTAACCCTACTCAATTTAAGGAAGCTGTGGCGAACTATAACATCGCTGTCGGAGCTGCAATTAAGTGGCGACTGTCAAACAAGAAGAACAAGGAAGTTGTATGCTTGGTAGAGGGTTGTAACTGGCAGGTTTATGTGAGTTAGTTTAGGAATAACAAGGCCTTCGTAGTGAAATCAGTGGGCCTTCCACATAACTGTGGTCGTATTAGGTTTAACCGATGTGAATCGGTGAAGTGGGTTGCTAAACAGTACTTCAATCGGTTCCGGATTGATCCGGAATTGAACACACGTCACTTGGTCAAGGAGATAAGCATGGTTCATGGAATAGACATAACCGTCAGGATCTGTATGAATGCTAAGCCGGAGGCACGTAAAATGCTAGAGGGTTCACTTGTGGAGGCATATGCTAAACTTAGATCTTATGCGTTCCAGCTAAAAAAATCAGATCGCGAAGGCAGATTTGTTTTGGATGTTGACTCGGTTTGTGGTGAGAGCATGTCATATTTAGGAGGGTCTACATTGGCTTCAATTGCCTGAAGAAGGGTTTTCTACGTGGCTTTCGCGTATATTCGGTTTGAACGGATGTTTTTTGAAAGGAGAAGTGAAAGGAATGATTCTGAGTGCAATAGGGAAGGATGGGAACAATTAGATGTTTCCCATCGCATGGGTTGTAGTTGAGAGTGAGAACAAGCATAGTTGGAAATGGTTTGTGCAGTTGCTGCAAGAGGAGCTTGAGCTGGATGACGGAACCGGCTGGTCTATAATTTCAGACCAACAGAAGGTACACACTCCATAATTTCTATTGTTTTGGATTGTATGTGTCTGTTTGTAGGGTTTGTGTAATTAGTTGGGCTGGACAGACTTATAAATAATTGGACCAGACAGAGATGGTTTCTGGAAACATTTTCCAGCCCTTCTACAATGCATGAGCCAAAATTTGGGTAGTGGGTTCTAAACCCATCATGCAATGGGGAAAAGGGGAGCGACTGCTTTCGCAATTCCTCTACACACCCTGCACTCTACTGTTTGTCCGCTGATGGTTGCTGCCCTCTTGGATGGCGGTGGCAATAATAAAAAAATGAAATTTATTTTATTATTGCTTTGAAATCAGTTTAGATAATAAACATAAAAATAGCCATGAACACTTTTGAAAACACCGTTTTCAACAAAAATATTAACACGAGATAATCCCCTTCTTTAATTGAATAATTTTATTAAGAATGCAATTCGTTTTGTTATGAAATAAATACGCAAAACGAGGGGCTCTGATACCACTGTTGGAAATCGTTAGATGCAAACAATATAATCGTAGCGGAAATACGATAACATCTAACAACCTAGATCATCTCAATAGCATATTAATCAATAATAAGAGTTACCATAACTCACCTACTTGAAGCGTGATTAGCTCGAAAACTAATACCTCCCGTAGCCTTTAGATCGATCTAGAGAGCTGATGACACTCGATTTGACGTGATTTTCAGCCTCATTTAAGCGACATTTCCTTCTTGAAACGTGATTTTAGGGGTAAAATAGCGAATATTCACCCATCTACCCTATTTCCTACCGAGTTGGTTACTTTGGCCCTTTTTGGGTCTATTTGATGGTTTTCTAGTGTTTTTGTAAGAGCACAGGTTTTTGCCGTCAAATACGTAGCCACGGATGTGTTCAAGACCTCAAGGAGTGAACCAGAATCAAACCAGAGTCAGAACCGAAATCCCAAACTGCCCAGCACAAGGTTTTCGGTGAGAACCCAACAGAATTCTCGCCGAAAATATCTTAAGAAACTCACAGGCGATGTCAGCTGATTTACACTGAAGTTTTAGGCGAAACTTCCATAGTTTTCGCCGAAAATCCTAGAAGAAATCCATCGAAGATCCAGCTGAAGTTCTCGGCGAAAAGTTCAAGTCTTCTCCGAAAACTATTGAAGAAATAGACACAGGAGGATTCAACTGAAGTTTTCGGCGAAAACTCCTTCCTTTTCCGGCGCTGTCTTGGAAACCCTAAATCTACCTATTTAAAGAAGCAGCTGCAGCCAAAGGAAAGAAGAATCATTATTCATATTTTCACACAATCAAATCAGACTTTTGAGAGTCATCCGAATCTAGGGTCGATAGATAGAGTTTAGAGAGTTCGAAGAATCGTGGAGAGATCGTGACGCCATCCTTCCACCTCAGAGAGCTCGGAGCTTAAAGTTGAAGATCCAGGAGATCGAAGCTTCGCTGGAGTCGTCAGAATTAGGTTTTTCAGTTCTTATTTGTTCTTCCTCTGTATGATGATTTCCTTTGTTGCCTTTGATTCTGCTGTTATCGTTATGAGTAGCTGAACTTATAAAGCTTAGATTAGATGAACCCTAAGTGACCCAGGGCTTTAAAGCGGCCACAGATCGGCGGTAATTAGATTCAAAGTTCAATCAGTTTCTCTTTGCATGGTTGTTTTGTTCTTCATTGTTTATGTCTCTCTTCTGGTTGGTCGCCTAGATTAGGTTTACGCAAGTTAGGGTTAGTCGCCAGATGTTGTCGCTAGACGTAGTCACTAGACAGTTCCCTGCTTTGGCGCATAAATTTGTCTTTCTTGATCACCTAGTTTAGAATCTTGTTAAGCTGAGGATAGAAGCGAACGCTCGCCTCTCTTTAAAACATCAATTCAACCAATTAACCTATTCATTGGAGTGTGCCTTTCGTAGGAACCAGTTAGGGTTCCACTGCAAGAGTAACTCATAAATCGTTAGTAATTCCACCAGTTAGTTTAGTCGTTGCGAGAGGCGACCGTACCCGGGCGACTAATTAATCGTGGTAGCTAGATCGGATAGAGCGAACGTTCGCCAGTCTTAAACCTAAGGGTCAGGAGTTATGGTGGTGTCTGAGAACTGAATGAATTAGAATTGAAAACCGATGGTCTTGTGATTGCTATTGCCTTGGTGATCTAAGGGGGATTCGAAATCTAGCTCGTCTATCTTCTCGTTAGTCAACCTTTTTAATCTTTCTGTCTTTTATTTTCCTGCTTTATTAGATTAGAAGTCGTGGAACTCACACCAGCACAACGTGTTTAAATCGAGTAATTTGCCAACATATTTGAGTAGACAAGAAGAAGAGACCTCGAGTAGAATACGATCTAGTCTACCTTGGTAGATTAGTTATTTGACTACACGCGCGTGAAAACGCGGATCATCAAGAGCTCCAAATGCAGCTCCTCTACTTAGTCCACGCTAGCTGGGATCTGGATCTTCCTCGCCAAAGCTTGCTAGAATTTCTAGTCGAAGAACGACTTTTGGGGGTTATGGCGGCTAGGGTTTTCTCCGAGAGAAAGTGTATTTGGCTTAGGATTGACTGCTACCCTAGCAGTCTTATTTATAAGATTAGGGCAGAAACCCTAATCCCTTCCTAATCCTAGTGGCCGCGAGCCCAGTAGTCACAATCCACAATGGATTGGGCCTATTATATGATCCGGTCCATACTATAGGCGTGTGACCTTGTAGGACCCGGTCCGTTTAGCCGTGGCCCAAACCACTCATTAATATTGGTCTCTAGCAAGACATATTAATCCCTAACCGGCCCGATTTAATTCTATTAATCAGGTCCAACACTTAACTAGTTCCTATATGCATATTTGGATTGATGGACATAAATCCTTCATTTTATTGGTTCGACTAGTAGTACAGAATATCTCATCGATTTTCCTTCTTTTTTATTCAAACCAAACCAATCAAAAGATAAATTTCTAATTGTCTTGGTTCGGTCATCACATCATTGTCAAATTTTAGATCATATCCAATTATGTTCAACTTTGTTTTAGTTGATACAAATTAATAATTTTTAACCTTAAAACCTAGACCTAGTATGTTAAGGTCAATTTTAAAATATAACAAGTAGTGACCTGAATTACCCGACCCAAAATAATTAACTCGCAACTCGTAGAGACCCACCCAAATCAACCTGACCTCCCCCTGATTTGCGAGGTCTGTTTAAACCCTAAACTCTATCTAATTTTATTCAACTTTATTTTAATTGTTATTATTGTATGTAATTTTCTAAAACTAGTAATATTTTTTAAATTAAATGCTTTCATCCAAATCTCCAATTAGTCTATTGATAATACACGATTACTATAAAATTATTACCTCAATCATTACTTTAAATATTGTTAAATTGGGTCGTTTGTTTAGGAGGAAATAAAGTTGAGTTTTAACAAAGCACTGGTATTTAGAAAAATTGTTGTTTGTTTAGGCATACAAGGAAGGTGGAAATGTATGGTGTGTTTCTACAGATTCCAAATTTCCTCCACATTGAGCATTCTCCAAATTTTTGCTACCCCTAGAAATTGTGAGATACACTGAGTCTTATGGGCCCATTTTGTAGCTAGTTTTAATTTTCCAATATTACCCTAGCCTACATCTTCATTCCCAGTACTCTCGCCTTTCTTCTTTTCATCTGTTTTAGTTCCATGACAATATTGGTTTTCATCACAGAGATAGAAATCTAATTTATCATTCTCTAAGGATGCTTAGGGTTCTAATTTGTTTCATCCCTAGAATATTTCTTGTTCTCAGCTCCTTCATTCTCATGTCTTCTACCTTTGTTGAAACCCCAAAGTTAATAGAGATTGACCACAGCTGTTGGTTTTATTGATTGGAGAGATTGAACCATGCCCAGATGATGGAGTGCAATTGGTGACCGGAAGAAATCCAATTTAAAGCCACACGACAAACAATCAATTAGCGATTCAGAAAAAAAAATCATAGTGCAAAAATGATCATACCAAAGGAATATATCTATGGAGCATAGAAGAAACATGCACCAAGAACACTAGCTATGACTATGGGCAGAGCAAAAAACCATGGTGCGAAGACGATCATAAAAAAAACTGTGAGAACCTTGACGCTGGAATGAAAGCACTGACAACTCCTTGCAAAAATTTCAGCAGTTGCAGAGAGATATGAAGATAAGGGGGTTCTAAACAAAACAGTCCATAAGAAAGAATAAGGGGCAGTCTTATCCTTACAAGCTCTTTTATTAAACAATTATATTTTATAACAAATCACAACTTCTCTTTTTTTTTTTTTTGGTCAAATCACAACTTCTCTGGATTAGCTTTACCAAACAATGATTTGTTACATTCTCATTATTGGGGATTGCATTTTTGCCCAGTTCCCCCACACTACTTCCACTAATCCCCAATTCCCCCTTAACAAACGACCCAATGTAAAACTCGTTTTTGATTCTCATTTTTCGTATATCTATAAGAATTGTGAGTATATTATCACATATATGAACTCATTATTTTACTAATAAACAAATTATTATATCATTATTTATTTTTTCACATAACATGTGACCCATTGAGCAACCCGTTCCAATTCGAGACCCGCCGGCCAACATCCCGATGAACCCCCCGAGTCGTTTGACAGCTCCGGCTATTCATTAGTAGTGGGTGCCGAGAGTGAAATTCCTTACTATTTGATGATTTAATCATCCAAATTTTGACAATTTACTATTCCACCTATTAGGTTGAGAGGTGGTTTTAGATTTAGTGACTAAAAATAGTCTAAGTTAGTCTTAGTAAAGTGGGTAGATTTACCAAAATCAAAATATTTTGCCAACTAAAGCTTGACCGAAAACAAATATCATACTATTAGTGGGTGGTCACAGTCTGACAGTAGGTGATAGTCAAATACCAAGAACCTGGGTTGTGCCTCATTATTCACTTTACTTTTATATAATTCGAGTTCCAGGCCAGCCTTTCCTGTGGTGCTTTGATTTAATGGTATTTGCAGCATGCACTGCCAACCATCCATTCATATGCTCTATTTCAATTTTGAAGGTTAAAGTAGCTGTAATGTATGACGTAGGATTTTAGCTTTTCAGTTCATGTAGATTTCACAGCTCCATTGTCAAAGAGTCTCGTTACTACAAAGTACAAAGCAACATACTTTCAGAGCCCACAACAGAAACTTAAGGTTTCAAACATGGCCAACTCCATGCTGCTCTCCGTTCCTAACAACAACACAAAATTGCCCACTTCCTGGAAGTGGGCCATGTTGGTTAAGCTAGCCACTAATACCCTAGAATATTACTGCTAGCAGCTAGCCAGCTTCTTACATACGTAGCATTAATTATTATATCTTACACACACAGTCTCCTAAACTTAGTAGTACGTACTACGTACATGCCATGCATGCATGCACCATCCGTACCTAGGTACGTTTGGTGAACTTGGACTCATCAATCTCGATCCCCTTCTCAGCAGCACGTTCTCCACCGGACTTGTCCATGGTGCTGAGCCCACCTTTGCGACCCATCTCCTGGTACCCTTCAGTACCCATTTGTTCCTTCCTAGCCTCTCCTCCAAGATGACCCATCTCCTTGTACCCTTCTGTCCCCAACTGTTCCTTCCTAGCTTCCCCTCCAAGATGACCCATCTCCTTGTATCCTTCTGTCCCCAACTCTTCCTTCCTAGCTTCCCCTCCAAGGTGGCCTATCTCTTTGTACCCTTCGGTCCCCAACTGTTCCTTCCTAGTCTCACCTCCTCGGTGACCCATCTCCTTGTAGCCTTTGGTCCCAAGCTGCTCCTTCCTAGTATTCCCTCCTCGGCTCCTCCCTACAAGTTAGTTAAGAGTTGAGTACTGAGTACATTGTCATAGTTATGTTTATAGAAGAAAAAGAATGAACCTTTACCTTCAGCAAGATGCTCCTGGGCTTCGAGGCTCTTCCCTCCTGTTCCTCCTGGAACAACAGTCTCACCCTGTCGTGCCTTTTCGTCAAGCTCCTTCCTTTGCTGCTGTCCTGACGCCATTTTGCTTTCTTTGAATTGAATGTAACACTTTTTCCTTCTTGGCTTGGTTTTGATGTGTTGACTACCGAATGCGACGCGGAGGAGGATGAGGTAAATGTGTGCCTCTTTATATAGAGTGTTGTTGTAAATTGTAATAATTAGGTACGTAAAACAAGAGGTGAAAGGGAGTGGGGATGATGACACGTAAGATGGCGTGCGTGGCAAATTGTGGAGGGATGGAGTTGTTGTTAGATTACACGTGGATGGATGGTGAGCCTCTGACAGGGTGAACTAGACGGTAACACGAGTCCTTCACACTGTGGTGAAAAGGGATTTAAAGCCAACTGACCATGAAGGGTTTGGGCCCACTATATGGTTAATGGACCAAAGGCCCAGCCAGTTTATTTTCATCGCCCACGACTGTAAACTATCTCGAAATATATTATTGTAGATCTCAAAAACAAATTTGTCACAAAACCAAAAGTCCTAAGCACATTATGTTGGAAAGTTAATCACGTTAGGAGTAGGATTTCCCTGTGATACTAGTATTCCTTGTCTACGTAGGATAAGTTTGTTTTTACTGTTTAGTTTGGTTTTCCCGTTTAGTTTGTTTTTCCTTTTTTCAAGTTTTGTTAGGATTATTCAGAAGGTTTAAATAAAGGTTGAAAATGCGCTGGTTGCTTAGAGCGCCCCAAATATTGTTTGCGACTTGTGAGTTTAGACGTAAATATTTCAATTGGTATCAGAGCATCTGGCTTTACAAAATCATGGCCGACGAAACCCTAAAGCAAAAAGGGAACGGCGACGAGAGTGGTTCCGTCATAAGGAGCGGCGCATGAAGCAATGGTGTTCCAATCCAATATCCCCAATTGACAGAAGAAAACTACAGACTTTGGCAGTGAAGATGAAGATCTTTCTTGCGTTTTCTTGGTGTATGGACGATAATTGAAGGTGGCGGACCGGTCGATCAAGAAAGCAACATGGGCGCGCTGGCTGCCATATCACAGTCGGTACCAGACTCCGTAATGACGTCGATTGCGGCATGTAACACATCACTGGAAGCTTGGGAGACAATTCGTTAGATGAGACTTGGCGAAGAACGTGTGAAGAAGTCTTCCATCCAGGCGTTAAGACGAAGCTTCGACCGGATGGTGATGAACGAATCTGAAGAACTCGGGGAGTTTACCAATAAACTCGTTGCCCTAGTTAGCGAAATTTGTGCGCTTGGTGCAAAGCTGAAGGATGAAGTCGTAGTACAACGTCTCTCTGACGCGGTACCAGACTGTTTCTCACAAATCACTGGTACTATTGAACAGTGGGGAGATTTATCGACAATGACGGTATCCGAAGCAATCGGACGCCTTCGAGCTTATGACCTAAGTACTCGTAGCCGTCAACGCAACCATGGTGAAAGAGATGGGGAAAGATGATGATGGTCAGTCGTTCACGGCTTGAAGATATGATAAAAAAGGGAAGAATTGGTAGCGATGATGCAAGTGAAGCTGGTGGAAGTAAAGACAAAAACCACACGAAGTTTGACAAAGGAAAAATCAAGTGCTTCAACTACAATCTCATGGGGCACTTTGCCTCTGAATGTCGGAAACCATGACACGAAAGGGCTATAACCTGGCAGCCACAGAAGAAGACGACGACGAGGAGGAGACATTGCTCATGGCACAAGAGTGCCTAAGCATGAAGCTCGTTGAGAAAAAAGCCGAGAAGATTATTTTAAACGAAGATGGCGTAGTGCTGAAGTTGGTTGGACATAACGACGTGGGATGGTATCTCGATACTGGGGCTAGTAACCATATGATGGGGTCTATCGAGAAGTTCGTCGAAATCGATAAGTCCGTTGTAGGTTCCACAAAATTTGGAGACGGATCAGCCGTAGAGATATGTGGCCGAGGCTCAGTACTTATGATGTGCCAGACGGGGGAACACCGAGCCCTAACCAACGTATACTACATCCCACTGCTCAAAAGTAATATCATGAGTGTGGGACAACTCGATGAGATTGGATGAAAAATCACCATTGAAGATGGGACCATGGTGGTACTAGATCGGCAACAAAGAGTGCTAGCGAAAGTAAGCCGAGCAAAGAACCGACTCTATGTACTTGATATCCAACAAGCCGAGCCAATTTGTCTTATGACGAGTCACAATGAGGAATCGTGTCTATCACATGCAAGGTATGGTCATGTTAATTTTCAAGCTTTAAGAAAATTGGTGCAAAATGAAATGGTGATAGGTAGGTATGCCTCTGCTTGAGCAAGTAGAAAATATATGTGATGGTTGCATGATTGGAAAACAACGGAGGAATCATTTCCCAAGCGAGGTGAAATTTCGTGCAAACAACCCACTACAACTTGTCCATGGAGATCTATGTAGTCTGTTTACACCAGCCACCCATGGAGGGAAGAAGTACCTCTTGTTGTTGGTCGATGAATTCTCACGATATATGTGGGTAGTATTAATAAAGACCAAGGACGAAGCTCTCATTGCCATCAAGAAAGTGCAGGCAGCAGCCGAGCTAGAATCTGGGTGTAAACTACAAGTATTGAGGACTAATCGTGGTGGAGAGTTTACGTCATCAGAGGTTGGAAACTACCTTGGCCGTTTGGGGGTTAAGCATTAGCTTACTGTCCCTTACTCTCTGCAACAGAATGGAGTTGTAAATAGGCGAAATCAAACATTAGTCGGCATGGCGAGAAGCTTAATGAAGAGCATGTCGGTGCCGTCTAAGTTCTGGGGAGAGGCAGTGGCTATATCGGTCTATTTGCTCAATCGCGCGCGAACAAAGAGTATGAGCGAAATAACCCCATACGAAGCTTGGCACAAACGTAAACCAAATTTTTGTCACTTGCAAATTTTTGGATGTGTTGCACACGTGAAAAAAGGTTGGTGGACATCTTCTAGAATTGGATGATAAGAGTACGCCAATGGTGTTTATTGGGTATGAGTCTACAATCTCAAAGGCGTATAGAATGTACGATCCTATATTAAAGAAGCTACATGTTACTAGGGATGTGGTATTCGACGAAGGACGCAATTGGGATTGGAAATCAGAAGACACACATGAGGATAGTTCACCAAAAGGAGGCCTAGAGTTCCTAACCGATCCCGATGAAGCACAAGATTCAGGAGAGCATGGTGTGAATCTTGAGCATGAAGAAGCAAATCTTGAGCCAAAAACTCCAGATTCTACCACGTTGACAGACAAAACCACAAAAGAAAGTTCATCCACTGATCGTGAGTCGAGCGTTGGACCATGAGGATATTGGTCACTCGAAGAGCTCTACAAGGAAACTTCAGAGATGGAAGTTGCAAGCGAGGAGCTATGCTTAATAGGAACTAATGAACCAAATTGCTTTAAGGAAGCCATAAAGGAGCAAGCGTGGAGAAAGGCAATGGATGATGAGTTGAGCTCGATACAAGAGAACAATATGTGGGAAATGACTGCACTCCCAAAAGGGCACAAACCAATAGGTCTAAAATGGGTGTTCAAGTTGAAGAAAGACTCTCACGGCGTAGTAGTAAAACACAAAGCAAGACTCCTTGTGAATGGTTATGTGCAGCGACAAGGGATAGAATTTGATGAAATGTTTGCTTTGGTAGCAAGAATTGAAATGATCCGAGCACTCCTTGCGTTGGCAGCTCATAGAAGTTGGGAAGTCCATCACATGGATGTGAAGTCAGCTTTTTTTAAATGGCGAGTTCTAAGAGGAAGTATATGTAGTTCAACCTCCAGGTTTCGAGGTGAGTGGAGAAGAACATAAGGTGCTAAAGCTAAGAAAAACCCTATACGGACTATGTCAAGTGCCTCGGGCATGGAATTCGAAACTGGATAAAACAATGAAGGAACTCAATTTTGCCCAGCTAGCTATGGAACATGTTGTTTATAAGAGAAGCAACAACGAGTCCAGCTTAATGTTGGAGTTTATGTTGATGACTTAATCGTCACCGGGGCAAGCAAAGAAGATATCGGCTTGTTCAAAGATAAAATGAGAGGTATATTCAATATGAGCGACCTTGGATTATTATGTTATTACCTTGAAACTGAAGTGAAACAGGAGAACAGAGGAATCTCTTTAAACCAATCGGCTTACGCAGTGAGAGTATTAGAGAAATGTGGGATGGGTAGTTGTAATCCCATTCAGACACCTATGAAACATCAGCTGAAGTTAAGTAGGTCAAGCACCTGCCCTCCGGTTGATGTTTCTAATTATTGAAGTGTAGTCGGAAGCCTAAGGTATTTGACTCATACGAGGCCCGATATAAGTTACGCAGTAGGGATGGTGAGCCGTTCCATGGAGAAGCCAACCACCGAATATCTTGTGGCCGTGAAACACATCCTAAGGTATATTTGTGGACTATGAATTTTGGATTGTTGGGGTAACATCCCAAGTACCACATTGGCAAACTAGGAGAAGTTTGCCTAGCATAAAAGAGTCCACCAACTACACTAGTATGAGGCCTTTTGGGAAGGAACCTAAAAACAAATCCATGCGGGCTTGGCCCAAAGCGGACAATATTATACTAGTGTGGGCCTGTTGGTGGCTGACGATCCTACATGGATGTCATTACGGAAAGGCCGAAGAGAATTGGAGCTGCTTGATCGGTTATAGTGATAGTGATCTTGCGTGTGACGAAGATGATAAAAGGAGCACCACAGGAATGATATTCTATCTTGTATCGAGTCTAATCAGTTGGTTGTCCCAGAAGCAAAGAACGGTGGCATTATCGTCGTGTGAAGTTGATGACGTTATATTTACCACGTTTATCTCACCACATTTCAGCGAAGTTCCCCTCTTTGTACACCTTTTTGTGATAGTTTTTAGGAACTTTTGTGAAAATTGCGTGTTATTGTCCTCTGGACCTATTTTGGGCCATTTGATGTCGTTTAGAGTTGTTTTTTGTTAATATTTCAGGTTACCACATGGATTGGTTACTTAAATGATCACTAAACTTTGACCAAATAACCCAGTGATCACTGTTCTTCAAAAAATTTCCTAGCACTCACACAACTTTGGTTGATTATCCTAGTCGTCACTACCGTCTACGGACATCCAATTTTCCATCCATCTGCATATGTGGCGATGCCATCAAGGCAGCCACATCATCTAAATTGCCACATCATCTAAACCAAACCCCAAACCCAAACCTGAACACCCACCCTAATTACCAAACCAAATCAACCCAAATAAACTCTTTCCTCTTCCCTCCTTCTCTTTCCTCCTCCTTCCTCTTCCTCTTCCTCTCCTCCATCACAACCTCCAGAATCCTACCGCCGCCGCCTCCGTTGCCGCCATCTCCGTCGCCACCGCCGCCTCCGTCGCCACCGCCGACCTTCTTCTAAATCGCATTCCTCATCTGCAGATCTAGAAGAAGGTTCTCGAACTCTCCAGACTCTCTCTCTCTCTCTTCACTTCTCTCACTCCTCTTTTCGTCGCCTTGTGAGGGAAAATATCAGAAAAAGTACATACTTCGGGAGGAAGAAGACTTTTGACGTTGACGCGAGGACTCGCTTTTAGGGATTTAAGAGAGTCGAGGCGGGAAACCAGTCGGAGAAAAAGAAGAAGAAGAGAGAGGGAGAAAATGGGGCACGGATTGATACTGACTCCGGCGAAGCAAGCCGAGAGGTTGAAGGAAGACGGAAATATCTACTACGGAAACTTTCCAGCACCTCTACACCCCACCCCGCCCACTACTTTTCTTCATTTGATCTACTGGACACATGGACTTATCCACAGCCTCATCGGGAAATCAATAATGAATGAGCATCATCATCCTGCTGTGATGAAATCAAACACATGCTGCTTCAACATGCACTTGACTACATTCAAAGGTGCACCCTTGGATTGTTGAGATGACATATTTGTTTCTTTGCTGCTGATGTCGCCTTTTATAGTACATCCCAATAGCCATGCTTGATGATCATCATTCTGGGTTAGTCGGCGATAAACATGTGCATTAGATATGGTCATAGTTACAAGGATGGTGTCATGACTGGTTCATAAGATTTTGGAGACCAACTTGTACACAAATCTCAAACACTCCCTCACTCACAAAACTAAAGAAGTCACTATCTCTCACTCAAAAACAATGCAAGCCATTAATTCCTATTCACGTCACAGTTCTACTCTAATCTGAGTCACAAACACATCCTTCGCAAGCTTACCACCTCCAGCATTGTGGCGGCATCTCTCATACTCATACTCATACTCATACCACAGGCTGCCAACCTCCGATCTCTAATTTTGCTCATCCAGTTCTGGCCAGATCAGAGCTACCACCAAAGATTTCAGCAGCCCTGGTAATTTCATCAGTTGGCAAAACCTGCAAATCAACCATGATTATCATCAACAGCTTCAAGTATCTTCCCATCTCGAGATACCAAGCAAGGGATCTCGTCCTTAATCTTACAATCAACCAAAACGTAAACTTCCAACACTGAATTGGAAAGCGATATAAAGAATTGAGAAAGGGTTAGTGGGGAAGAGTTAGTAAAGGTGAACTCACAGGAAAAGAGACGCCAATTGAAGCTGATTAGGGAATCACCAATTCAGCAATAGTAACTTTTGGTTCGATTCAGCAATAGTAACTTTTGGGATGCCGCCGCCGCCTTGGGATTGTCTCAGATCTACTCTCCTCTACCGGGAGCTCCACCCCACGAATCTCCT
Source organism: Linum lewisii (assembly GCA_034768395.1). Taxonomy (NCBI): domain Eukaryota; kingdom Viridiplantae; phylum Streptophyta; class Magnoliopsida; order Malpighiales; family Linaceae; genus Linum; species Linum lewisii. The sequence continues at coordinate 15,776,543 of CM068302.1, forward strand.
CCGCCATCTCCACCGCCAGAATCACTCTGGACTCCCTTCCGACCTCCCTCAACGCCGCCTTCTCTGCGGCGGTCACGTTCTCGTCGTTCTCTAGCTTCCTCAGCACCGTCGACGAAGGAGGGCCTTCTCTGCTGGCCTCCTCCGTACTTGATTTCCATTGAAGGAGGAGATGATTTGGAGGGAGAGGTCGAGAGAGGAGACGATATTGGGGACTAGGGTTTGCAGGCGGCGACTATATCTGAGAAAATCCCAAGGCGGCGGCGGCATTTCGGCGGCGGTGGGAAGTGAAGGTGGCGGTGGTTGTGGTGAAGGAGAGAAGGAGAAAGAGGAAGGAGGAAAGAGAAGGAAAGAGGAGGAAAGTGGTTGTGGTGAAGGATTAGATTTGGTTTGGTAGTTGGGTGGGTGTTTGAGATTTGAGTTGGGTTTTGGTTGGTTAAATGATCAGTTTTGGGTTAACAAAAAAGTGACATGGCAGACTTGTCTTATATGGCAGTCCATGTGGTGAGTCCACATAGGCAGACTAACGGAATTATGGATGTACGTAGCTAACAATGACCTCTAGGATAATTGGTCAAAGTTGTGTGAGTGCTAGGAAATTTTTTGAAGAACAGTGACCACCGGGTTATTTGGTCAAAGTTTAGTGATCATTTAAGTAACCAACCCTTTACCATATTGTGGGGAACCTTTTCACGAGTTTGGCACTTGAAACGGGGACCAATTCAGAGTTCAGACGAAGCAGGAATCATCAAAAGAAGCATGAAGCTGGAATTATTTTTCCCAGCTCCAAAAGTGCGCTTTTGGGGGGGGGGGGGGGGGAAGTGCGTCGGAGCACTTTTTGGGTGCCTCCAGGAGCACTTTTTCATCGACGTTATGGAAAAAAATTTCGACCCAATAAAAGTGCGCCTTTTACAAAAATTGCAAAAATCCGGATTTTGAAGGAAAAAAGGGTTTTTAAAACCCAAATTGAAGAGGAAACAGAGAAGGAATACTTCAGACTTCATTCTGATTTCGATGAACCAGACACTCTCGGAAGAGGATTTTGGAGCTTTGAAGTGATGATTAAGGGAGGAGAAGCGAGGATTAGCTCAGGAGTTTCTTAGATTCATCAGGATTAGGTTTTCTCGGAGTAAGATGTCTTCTTCTCTAGTTTTCTTCTCCATTGTTTCTCTGATTTCTTCTGTTGCTATGTCGAGCTAAACTCTTAGGTTTGTTCAGATTAGATGAAACTCTAGTTTCTTTTGTAGAGCTCCTATTTGTGTAGAGGCTAAGGCAATGTTGGCGGCAGTTGAGTTGGCAGCCTGTCATGAAGCCAATACAGTTATTCTATCAGATTGTCTTGTTCTCACAAAGGCGTTAGAAGACCAGCCGGATCAATGGCCTTGGGAGGTTGCGGCGATCTTGGCTTCTATTTCTCAAGTTATGAGGAACCACATGGGCATTTCGATTGTGCATGTTGGGAGGGATGCTGTTGCAGATGCTGATCGGTTGGCGAAGAGAGCAAGGGATGAAGCTTTGACGAATTTCCATCTGTTAGTCTGATTCTGCTTTGTGTATCTCAATTGGCTTGAGATGTCTCGTTTTTTCTGTTTTGTGCAACTCAGATGTTCTGGGCGTGCTTCTTGGTTTGTAAGCAACTCTCTTTTCTGGGTTGATCCCTCTTTTGTGGTCTTGGCTCTTTGATTAATGATTAATCAGCCCCTTAACCAAAAAAAGTTAAATTTTGTATGGATGATGTTGGGTTTTTAACCCGTTTATGTTAATTGAGGTTTATTCGGGCATTTGATGAGATTCTCCTTAACCCTAATTTGAAGCTCTAAGAATTCATAGATTGACCATATCGTAGAATTCGCTTCATCTTTGATTTCGTGGTTCTGACCATGGACGTGAATCATTCTAGAGTTTAGGAGGTCGTTAGGATTTGCCGGTGTCTTGACTATAGGGCCAGTGAAACTAATCTCTTTGCATATCTTTGTGACACTTCATCGTTCTTTCTGCATTCTTGACAATTTGCGAGTTATCTTGACCATAGGAACTTGTAGGTTTGATAGGATAGTTTCTCTGCGTCCTGACATGGACTAGAGAATACCAAAGGAAGTGTCGAGTCATCAAGTCTGTTGAAATCGAAATTACATTGCATCATCCGTCTTAATCGAGCTAGAGCGGATTCGAGTATGGACAAACGTCTTAGTCATTCTTTGAAACTGTAACTTGTTTCGTTTGTTTTGTTTGATTTAAATTGCATTCTTAGTTAGTTAGTTCATAAACCAATTCTCAAACCAACACGAAACCTCAATTAGCTTTTACACACATTTCTGAGTAATAGAAAGAGAAAGACCCAGGGGAAATAAACGATCTCTTTGGAGCGATCCATCGAGTAAAACTAGTGTGCATTAATTTGTGCACCAGAAGCAGAGTACATAGCGGGTGCAGCAGCAGCTTGTCAAGGAGTGTGACTGTCAAGTCTGTTAGCGAAACTGATGGGAGAAGAGAGAGTAAAAGTAACATTGAAGATGGATAAGCAATCGGTCATCGCCTTGTGCAAAAATCCAGTATTCCATGACAGAAGTAAGCATATCAAGACTCGATATCATTTCATGAGTGAGTGTGTTGATAACGGCAAAGTTGTTGTGGAACATGTACGCACGGAAGATCAGTTGGTTGATATTCTAACAAGCGCTCCGGTACCCGCAGGGTACCGATACCCTCTGCCACATGGCGTTATTTAATTGGCTGTGTAAAATAATCTGGAAATGTTTCCTTTTGATACTCCAATTAAACTCTAATACACCATAAAATCAATACTTTAACCATAAACAAACACACGAGATAACTCTATTTTTATTTTATTCATAAAAGTCAAATTGCAGGAAAATTGGAACTTCATCTCCGGCTACTCGAACCTTTCATCTTCTTCATGCCCATCATCTCAATTCTTGCCAGAAACGTCATCTTCAGCTACTGTCGTCGCTCCTCGCTCCCGTGCTCCATCGACATTTGACGCATTTTTTCAGCTTGCCAAGAAATTAGAACTCGTTTCATCAATATACACTACTTGTTTCATCAATATACACTACTCCCGGCCAAACCAGATGCTCCGATGCAGTTACTCCAATGCTTCCCCTTGCTAAGAGACTCCGAGCTACTCGAGCGGAGCTCGGACTCGACCCACCCCCTACAATCTTCCTCATCGACGACGATCCTTCCCTCTCAAACGGACACCAAATCCTTCGTCTACTCCAAGTTTCGTGACGGAGACTCCGATGTCTGAAACTTACATAGCCGCTGTTAAATGCACAGCGGAAATTCTGTCTCCTGAATTTAGGGTTCAGTGATCATATTCACAAGCTTCAATGAAGCCCTGAGTTATGGATTTCCCTCAAGTCAAGTTGTGTGTTCCATGCTGATTGTTCAGAAGAAGAAGAAAGATGAGTTCTTTTAGTTCTCTGATCACTCGGTTATCTCCAGCCTCTATTGGGGGGTTGAAGCCACTGAATGAACAATTCAATCAGAAGGGACTGAGGGAAGAACAACTTGGCTGGAGGAATCAGAATCATTGTTTCAGGTTCTTGCATTGGAGAATATATCACCGTTTATATCAACTTTGTTTCAGTGCTTTTGATTATGTGTAAAAGACGACGAGTTAGATCTGTCAATCAATGCATTAGATTAGGAGTTAGATCGCTATATGGAAACTGTTTAGCTATTTAGTTTGAGGTTATAACGAGATTTTGATGCTTTGAATGTAGTGTATTAGTACCAAATATGTTACCTTTAACTACATGTAGTGTGGAGAATCATTACATACAGTAGCTCGAATTGTTGGAATAGTTTCATAAATTGGCTGCATATTGCTTGCTATGATGAGACTTACTTGGTCACTTATGGCTTAAGCTCTCTCTGTTATCTGGTTTGGGTTCATGAGCTTTCATTCATGGACATTGTGATCCAAGTTAGCTTATCACCTTATGCCCTAATCACATTTCAAATTGTTAATAAGAACCCACATGTGTTCTATCAAACGGATATCAGTCAGGATACCATGTGTGATAGCAGTCAGACAGATGTATCAGAACATGGTGAACACTCCGGTGCACCCACTAAAAGTGGTAGTACCAGATACACCCACTGACGTTTTGATAGATAAATATGTTTTTAAAATCTTATTTTTTTGAGGATAAGAATCTACATGTCGTTAAAAGATACATAGAGCGATTTCAACGAAAAACTAATTTGGTAGACCTGATGATCTATCATATTGGGAAAAATACGCTATAGAAGGAAACCTAAAGAACATTAGGTATAATCTTATACTATGATGACCAATGTAGTCAAAATCGTGATTCCACGTGAAATCGAAACATAGGTGAAATCGAAATCGCAGTTTTTAATCGTAAAATCGTAAGATTTTATGAACTACTATTAAAACATTTAAGTCAACATCATATTAAGAATAAGAAGACCATTACCCAACTTTGAAAAGTCTAGATAAGAAAAAAAAAGAATGTCGGCTCTTAAGCGGTCATTTTAGACACTTTTTAGTAATAACTTCTAACTTAATTAATCAAAATCTTTAAAAAAGTAATTTAATTTAATTGTCTTTGTTCTGACGTAGTTGCACAAACTAGTAATTTCCCCTAGAAAGTAAAATCGTAAAATACAAGAAAAATCATTGATTTTATAAGATTCTAAGATTTTGATCGAGATTTTACTAGATTTTACGACCCATAGATTTTGCGTGGAATCAAGATCGCTATAGACCAGTGAAATCGTAAAACCGTAAGATTTTAAGATTAAAATCGGGATTTTGACTACATTGATGATGACTAAAAATTTCAACTAAGCTCAATTTAGACTTATTAAGATCAAATCTATTGATTTAAAAGTTCAGTTCAATGAAAATACCACTTTATCTATCAAAACGTCAGTGGGTGTATCCGGTACTCCCACTTTTAGTGAGTGCGTGAGGGTCTCTTATATATCTTACCGGGTTATATGAGACCCTCACGAACTTTTAGTGGGTGCACCGGAGTGTTCACCTATCCGGCATATGAGCCCTAACTAGTTAGTGATCAAGAAATTTCCAGATTATTCCCCCTAGAATCATCTATATAGGCAATTGATATCAAATTTAGATCATAATAGAACATGTATATCGAATCAGGTCTAATATCAAAGGTAGAATGAGCGGAATAATGAAGTTCATGTGTATGACAATAACAATCATTCATATACGACGTGCCTAGGGTTACATGGCCACTATCCTACCATATATATTTATCAAGGCAATAATTAATACTATTAGTGACTTAGATGATAATTTCTTGGTCCTTGTTCCCCACCATTAGATTAGAATCATCATCCAAAGACTGAAAGGAGTGTCCTTATATAAGGACACTTAATGGGGTCCTCACAGTAGTAGATCCCCAATGACTTGGATTATATAACCCTTTCATCCTAGATATTTGGGTTTTGTAGTTTTGGGGCAGTTTCGGAGAAGTATGTAGCCTGAGTGGCATTTTGTCAAAATATGTCCATATAGGGGCAAATGTGAAGGGCAGCCAGCGCCTAGCTGGCTGCTTTGTGCTCTACTGCCAGTAACGGCAGTTGACGATTGTCGTTAAAGTTTTAGGGTTATCCAGCAAGCGCTGCGTTGGCTGCCTGCCGCCCCGATTGCTGGGAAGCCCTAAACCCTAGATCTACCTATAAATACCCCCTCCCACCCCAGTTTGCAGACACACCTTCTTCCCAAACTCCCAAAGTTCATTGGCGGTAACATATTGAAGCAATTTCGGAATATGGCATCTTCCAGTCGACATAAGTGAATGGTTGGTTGTTTTTTTGCTTCCCAGTTCTTCCTCATTTGTTATGTTGTACTAATTACTGATCTCATTCAGTTTCAGATGTCGAAAGGATAATGTTCAAGATGAAGAGGCATGAGGAGGAGAACCTGTTCGTTTACGAAGGAGGCCTTGTCGAATGCAAGTGCGGGTTGAGGGCAACTAGATGTATTGCCTACAATCTGGAACGCTATTTCGGTTGTCCTCTTGAGAATGAGGGTAGGAGTTGTGGGTTTTATGAGAAACTAGAGGTGTGTGAGGTTGTGGACGAAGTGACTAGGGAGAAGGACGAGGTATTCCAGAGGCAGAAAAAACTTGATTCGGCATCTTATAGAACGGGTGAAGGGTCTCGAATCCCACGACACAGTGCTGGAGGGTTATATAGATGCCCTGGTTATATAGAGATTTTGGATGCCAGTGATGCATATGCGCTCTGTCGAACTATGAGTTGGTCTGAAGTGGACATTGAGGGAGATGCAACTCAAGTTAGCAATCAATCTCAAGACGTCAACTTTCTGCTCTCAAAGGGGGAGCGTTGGTAACGAACATTTGGATATATTTGGATGCTCTTCCTCAGACAAGACTGAGGGCGATTCTGCATCAGTCTAATACGCAACCCACTTTGTGACTCGTCATGCGCTTTGTTGTCTTCTAAGTCGAGGAGTGGTACACCTTTCGGCTTGGGCGGACACTTAATTTTTATTTGTGTATGGTTGTCTCCTTTTTTCCCGGGAGTTATTTAAGGGGAAAAAAGATATAATTGGTAAACAAGTAGAGCATGCATAAATCTAAAACACTATATAAGCATTTTGGATAAAAATGCATTGCCACATAAGCCTTTGCCCTCCTCTCCTTAACTTTAGGTTTCTCTCTCCTCACACTCTCTTTCTTCCCAATTCTCACGATACTATTTCACAAATTTATTTTTTATTTAATTTTTCAAACTCTCTCTTCCCTATTTCTTTTCCCTTTTAATTAGTTTTATTTCCATAACATTTTATGTGCTATTCCAAACATATTAATTCATTCACAAATGTTGTTCGTTTTAATTTTTCGAATCCAGCGACACCAATATTAATATATTTTAGTAAACGATTGATCTAATATTAAAGGCTATGTGTAGGATAATCAAACCACATATTAAACATTACTTGCACCTACACATTACACCACAAAATTTTCAATTATATTCAATCATATTATTCGCTTACAACATAAACAAGCCGATTATGTTGTTTATTCAAAACCTTAATTGTTATAATATAATATATTATATTATATATATATATATATATTTGGGTAACACTTCGGTACCCCGAGGTATCGGTACCCTATCATTAAAATTATGTAGTATTTGGTGATTGAACTTTGGAGTTTGAGGGCTTTAGTTCAATGCTCAGGTGTTAGAATATAGTGTTAGGGGTTTTGAGTTTATTTTTTGGGTTTATGATCTTATAATTTGGACTTATCGTCAAATGTTAGAGTTTGGAATACGATTTAGAGTTTTAAGTCTATAATGTAGTGTTTGAGGGTTAAGATTTAATGTTTAGGGAGTTAGCATTATTAAGTAGCGCTCAGGGTTTATTACAATAGGTTTAAGACTCATTATTTGAGTTTTAAAGTATAGAAATGTGAATTTTTATGCTAGCTAGGGTACTGATACCCACGGGCACCGAAGTGTGCACTATATATATATATATATATATATATATATATATATATATATAAAGACATCTTGAGTTGATCTAATATATGGTTCAAGTGACACAATATGAAGCCATAAAGGCTAAAAATTGTTCAACTCTCATCCACACTTTGATTAACTTAAAATTTAGAATTCATTAAAATTTTCCAAGCACATTCAGTCATATAGTTCATTGAAAACGTTAATGGATCAAATACATAATTTATTCAAAATATTAAATTCTTATACACAATTAAATAAATCATAAATTAGTATAAATCTAATTAAAATAACATACAAAATGATGCTAAAAAAATTTAGCTACTATTCGCACTTTGATAATTTTACAATCTACTATACACTAAAATTTTCCAAACACATTCAATAAATTTGTTCTCTAACATCGTCAATGGCCTAATATATGATTCATTCAACATATTAAATCAATAAAAATTAAAACATTAAAATCATCCTAAACCGATTTTTTAAGTTAACTAAAATTTTAAGGATACATCGGGCTTTTAAAGTAAATAATATGTATTGCTCCATAACCTACAGTGGGTTTTGTTCATGAAACGGGTTGGAATATATTTTTGATTCCTCTAACTTTAGACATGTAGAAAGATTGTAAGAATTAAGCAAGCTCATGTGCCTCGAAATTATAAGAATAATTTTAATTTGGTTGTCATATATAATTAAAAATACTTGATATTTAGATATATAAATTATTTTTTTAGAAATTCATCAAAAAAAATTATTTTTTTAGAATATCTAGACCATTTTTGCAAGTCATTTACTATTAACAAATTCAAAGTATTGATCGAGTTCAGTCAGTTCGAATCTGACATATTCATTAAACCTAAATATATTTATATAACATGATCTTTATTTCCATATTTATTCTAAGTTTAAACGGGCCAGTTGAGGTTTCATTCCTCAAAATGATTTTTTTGGACAAAGTTGTTGATTTTAATCTCGACTTTATTTGTTTGTAAATGTTTCGAGAGAGTTGCAATTTCGTGTTCCTTTTGTCTTGAACTTACTTTTGTTGTTAAATTATTCAAATTCATATCGATTTAGTGGACTTCACTCATTTGAAAAGTTTGTTGAAAAACGGTATAATTGTTTATATATTTTCTCCTTTGCAATGATCATAAATGGATCTATATAAAATGTTTTTTCTATAAAAATGTTGAATTTAACAACTAAGACTCGATCCCACAACCTCAAGAATAAAAACAAGCTAATTTATCAGCTAAGCTAAACAAGCTAATTTATATTTATATAAAAACATTGAAGCACATTGCTTCTCGACATTTTATTGCACAATTTGAAGCATATTTTACCTTTAATGATTTCGCACATTCATTTATTTTATGATAACCAACTGTTTATTGTAGAATGGAAGTGACAAACTGAATAGAGAGTAGAGTGAATGAAAATATGGTAATAATTCATTCATATAGTTTATTATGAGATGATGATAGTTTTGTTTAATTTGAGTTTTGTGTTGATATTTAATTAATTTGAGATTAAAATGAGATAATTTATTTCTTTACAACATATAATCTCTGACCTCATATACTCGAACACTTTACTTATCACTCTATGAATGTATATACAAGAGTAATATATTTTACACACGTTATGATAATGGTGGGAATAAGACATATAAACTGGATATTGATTGAATCATGATATTTTATAGAATAATTAAATTATTATATTAGATAATTTATTTTCTCAAATGAATTCTTGAAAGATATTCAAGCTAACTACGAGTTATAGATTATTTACAAAATAAAAGCACATTATTTAAAAGAAGTATTTGTTAGTTAATATATCCATTGAGCTAGAGAAAATTAGAGAGATAAGGTTGTGCCTTAATAAGAGCAATGATCATTGAGGTCCTATGTGTGTAATAGTACGAGTCATGAGATCGTGAGTAAATTAGGTTTCAAGTCCATTACTATTAACAAATCCAGAGTATTGATTGAGTTGAGTTAGTTTAAATTGGGCATATTTATCAAACCTAAATATATTCATATATCAAAATCATAATTTTGATAATGTTTTAATAGGTCAATTGATGTTTCATTCCTAAAAAGAAAAAATTGGCCAGTGTTGCTTTTTAAGTCTTGGCTTTATTTGTTTGCAAATATTTCGAGGTATAACTGCAATATAATTTTTTATTTTTCCTGAACTTACTTTTGTTGGTAAATCAATTTTTTGGAAGTCATATTTGTTTATAAGACATCACTCATTTGGAAAGTTTATTAAGAAAAGTATAGTTAAAAAAATTGAGTTGCATAAATTTAAAAAATTATGAATATTTAAGAGAAGTATTTGTCAATTAATACATATTAAGCTAGACAAAATTGGATAAATAAGATTGTACTTTAGTAAGAGCAACGACCAATGAGGTTACAAGTGTGTAATAGTATGAGTCATGTGATCGTAAGTAAAGAGGGTTACAAATCATTTACTATTAACAAATTCATAGTATTAATCGGACTGAGTCAGATTGAACTGGGCATATTCATCAAACCTAAAAATATTCATATAACATGATCCTTATTTCCATATTCTTCTAAGTTTTAATAGGCCAATTAAGATTTCATTCCCCAAAATAATTATTTTTTACAGTGTTGATTTTTTTAGTCTCATTTTATTTGTTTGCAAATGTTTAGAGAGAGTTGCAATCGTTTTCTGTTTGTCTTGAACTTACTTTTGCTGGTAAATCAAATATTTTGTTAAATTTTTTGAAGTCGTATTAGTTTAGAATACATCACTCATTTGATAAGATTGTTTAAGAGAAGTATAAATTAAAAACAAATTTGAGTTGCATAAATTAAAAAAAAATTATGAATATTTAAGAGAAGTATTTGTCAATTAATATATCCATTGAGCTAGAGAAAATTGGAGAAATAAGATTGTACCTTAGTAAGAGCAATGACCAGTGAGGTCACAAGTGTGTAATAGTATGAGTCATGAGACCGTATGTAAAGTGGGTTGCAAGTCATTTACTATTAACAAATTCAGAGTATTGATGGGGTTGACATTGAATTGATTCATCAAAACTATATAAGTAAAGCGAGTTTTATTTTATTTTAGTATGTAATTTGAACTTAATTCATTTTCAAAGTATTCTAAAATTAATCATGATACTCAATTTAAATATTATGTGTATTTTGGTAGTATATAAACAATTATCTAGCTATGTTTATATTTTCTACTTTAAAATATTTAAGTTCTCAATTAAGTCACATGTTAATTATTTTGATCTATTAAGGTTAATTCTTAAATTTAAAATTTTAGTTGGTTTATAATTTTCTAAATATAATCTTATATTTATCATTACTGAATAAGACCATTCCTCATTTACTAATTATACTAAATAAACAATGAAAATATCACAGATCGCCCAACGGGCCGAAAATATGCTAGTATGCATAATATGGTAGTGAGAGATGAGTGATATTTACATATTCACTAATTAATTTGATTATATAGATGATGAAGTGAAATTCAACGTATTCATGCGTGTGAACTTAAACCTATATAAAGTTCACACGGAGTACACTGTTCATTAAGGCTTTCTAACTAAGCCCCTTCTGCTGCCTCTCAAACACACGTCTATTGGCTTTTAGTTAGTATTAATAATTAATTAATTCATTAGTTAGATAATTAGACTATTAGTTACTTCAATGTATCAGGCACGTGTATTAGACTTCAATTACACGTGTTTTTTTTTCACTGTTCATTAAGGCTTTCTAACTAAGCCCCTTCTGCTGCCTCTCAAACACACGTCTATTGGCTTTTAGTTAGTATTAATTAATTAATTAATTCATTAGTTAGATAGTTAGACTATTAGTTACTTCAATGTATCAGACACGTGTATTAGACTTCAGTTACACGTGTTTTTTTTACTATATATATAAGTCCAGTAAAGTCCACAGGCGGCGTGTAAGCCTCTAAGCGTGTGTATCGGTATTAGTGCAGTTTCAGCCTTTTCACTTGGTTCCCATTCCTGTTCGGTTAGTCTTTCTTTCGTTGGACCTTCTTCTTTCGTTTACTCTGTTCCTCTTCCAACGTCACTTTTTTTTTCCCGGTTCGATCACTACCTGATTGCCTCCTTCCCATCTATTTTCGTTCCTTAGTCCCATTCTTCTATTTCGTTCCGTCGCCGTCCCGTCGTATCCAATTTCTTCTATCAGTCATACCTTGCCTTTTGCTGCTTTCAGTCGACTACCAGTCACAATCCGATGTCATTCCTGCTCTCATCTGTCTTTTTCCGACCTACGGTGTGGTGCCCCTTTTGCCCAGGCCATCGCTCTTCTTGCTATTAGTCTCTTCCCCTCTCTATTAATCTCTCTCATTTTCTTCTATTCACGCTCTCTCACTCCACTTTTTCCCAACTTGCATCAACTTCATTGCTTCCCACTCTCCATGTTGCTGCAATCGTTGTCTCCGGAAAATCTACCTCCATACCTCCATTTGCGTCTCCTGCATGCGTGGAGGCTTGGAAGCCCATTATCACCAGATCAATATTTTGCTTATGGGACTCTGTGGATGGATTCAGAGGTTGTGCTCTCTTCCGTTGGCTTATTACTGCTCTTTTTTTACAATTACTCTCTCCATTACCCTTATATATTAGGTTATGTGCTTTGTTGTTTCTTCTGTTCCTGTCTATTTTTGGTTTGTCTGCCTTTTGTTCCCTTGCCTTTCAGAGAGTTCTTCTATTTTCTGTATTCTAACTTCATCTATCTTTGTTTCCTTGCCTTCTAGGGAGTTCTTATCCAGGGTGATTCACACCGTAACTTTGAATCCAACCTGCAGAAGCGTGTGGCTGTTGGCTCGGTGTACAAGCTATCAGGATATTCCCTTCGTACTCCGCGTGCCAATTTTAGGACGTCCAAGTTCCCCCATTGGCTTGAACTTATGGCAGCAGCTCAGTTCGACCTTCAGCCTCCGACAGACCCTCCTTTTCCACTGACTGCTTTTGACTTCATCCCCTTCTCACGTTTGAACTCCCGAATGCCTCCATGCCGATATTTGACTGGTGTGTCCCTGTTCAGGATGCATTCCTCTATTTCATTTTCTTTTATTTTTTCTCTGTTATCTTATTTTCGTAGCCTCTATTCTTTAGATCTTGTGGGTAAGGTGGTAGCTGTTGGTGAGCCTAACCACGTAGAGCGCAATTCGGTTGTAGCCCCGGTTCAAAAAGTGACGATTATTGATGCCAGGTATTTGTTTCCTTTCGTTATTACAAGTCTTTACCTTTTCCCTAGAACATCACCTTCCTAAATTCTATTGCATATTTTTTTGTTGTTGCAGCGGCCTCGAGGTCGTTGTCTCGCTTTGGTCTGAGTTCTCGACCATCTTGGATGCTGCCTTCGATGTAAAACAAATCCATTCATTGTTGCTATTGGTTCATTCCGTATTGGCACCTTTGGAGGTTTTTTTCCTGTTATTCTCTATGTTGTTGTATGTTTATCTTTGTTATATGTTTCTAACTGGTTTGTGTTTGGCTGTTGCCACCTTGCCTTTTGCCTTTTCGGTGCTGAGGGATCAGACTTCTCAACTATACAAATCATACTCTCAACTTTTTTTTTCTGATTCTTTGTTTATTTACTTCGTGTTACCTTCCTCATATTGCAGGGGATACAACTGCAGGAAGCTGTCCAGCCAGCAGGATAGCTGTTAGGCCTGATCATCCTGCGGTCAACGCTCTACGAAATGTGTATGATTGTTGTCTCATTTGGTCCCTGGCTTCTCTTTATTATCTGCATACATGCACTTTGGTTTGCTTCTCATCTTATCCACATGCCATTTATATGCCGTTCAATTTTTTTTTGGAGCTTTCTTAGTTTGTTGATATCTTTCTCTGTTTTTGTTTTCCCTTGCTGAGTTCAGTCTATCCTTTTGTTTATTTTGTTGCTTTCAGGTTTACTATCACGCCACGACCCGTTGCTTACGTACCTCCAAAGTTTCACACCCCTGAGAAGTTAAAGCAGCATGTCCAAGATTCATTTCGCACTCTTCAGGAATTGGAGGCCATGTACGTTGCTGGCAGTGATCCTGTAAGTCATCCACCGTGCTCTTCGTGGTCGCTTTTGTTTCTGCTAAGCTAATTTTATTTCTCATCAATATGCCAGGTATTGTTTGTTCCTGCTAAACTAATTTTATTTCTCATCAATATGTCAGGAACCATGATACCGATGTGTTGCAACCATCATTGGTTGCGACCGCCATCAACATTGGTGCTATCGTGCATGCCCCCAATGTTCGTGCTCATTGTCAGCCAATGGTGCTTCCTACTGGTGTTCCAAACACGACACAATCTCCGCAGAGGATGTGGTTTACAGGTTCCTTAGATCACCTTTTTTTGCAATTCAGTTAGTTATCCAATTCATGCCCTTCCCACTCTAACCATCTGACTTTACAGGTATCGGCTCAAACTTTACGTCTCTGACCCAACAACGCAAAGCACGTTCATCCTCCTTGGGCTCACTGCTGATCGCATAATGCCAATCTCCGCCACTGAATTGGCTCGAGCTTATCCTGATGAACATGATGATCTTCCACCGCCCATCAAACTTTTTGCTCAAGCAAACTGTCACCTTCGAAGTACAACTGCCACGCCATACTCATACAAACACATACAATGACTTCAAAATTTCCAAGATTTTGGGTCTTAAGGTCAACCGTTCCCAGCTAATTTCTCAGCTTCCTCCACCACCACCTCCTCCGCCTCGCTCACCAAGGTTTTCCTTTTCGGCACTTTTTGCATTTACTGCTACTTTCTTGCATGTATTTACATATTTATTCCATATGTGATTTTGTTCATTTCTCTTTTTCGTAGCCCAACACCTACTCATAACACTCCACTTCCGCCGATTCGGCTTATGTTCCCCCTGTGTACATATACCAATCGTCACCACAAAATGCTCAGGTTGAGAGTGAGCCACCAGTCATCCAACAATCCAAGTGATGCCCGAATCATGTCATATGTATTTTTCAATTAATTCAATTTTCTTACATGTGTTTACTGCTACTTTTTACCCCTCTTAATGCCACTTTACAGCCATTCAGGCAGTGCAACTCTTTCATCGTCGCCTGTTAAACCTTTTGCAATATCGCCTTCGACTGCTGCTTCTCCACCGCCGTTGCGTCGCCCACAATTTCGTTAGTCCACTTTTACATCCACTCTTTTCCTCTTGTGCTATCTTCTGCATTCTTTATGACTTCAATAACGTATATTCGTCAAGTTCACACGTAGTACACTGTTCATTAAGGCTTTCTAACTAAGCCCCTTCTGCTGCCTCTCAAACACACGTCTATTGGCTTTTAGTTAGTATTAATTAATTAATTAATTCATTAGTTAGATAGTTAGACTATTAGTTACTTCAATGTATCAGACACGTGTATTAGACTTCAGTTTCACGTGTTTTTTTTTCACTGTTCATTAAGGCTTTCTAACTAAGCCCCTTCTGCTGCCTCTCAAACACACGTCTATTGGCTTTTAGTTAGTATTAATTAGTTAATTAATTCATTAGTTAGATAGTTAGACTATTAGTTACTTCAATGTATCAGACACGTGTATTAGATTTCAGTTACACGTGTTTTTTTTGCTATATATATATATAAGTCCAGTAAAGTCCACAGGCGGCGTGTAAGCCTCTAAGCGTGTGTATCGGTATTAGTGCGGTTTCAGCCTTTTCACTTGGTTCCCATTCCTGTTCGGTTAGTCTTTCTTATCTTCTCTTTCTTTCGTTGCACCTTCTTCTTTCGTTTACTTTGTTCCTCTTCCAACGTCACTTTTTTTTCCCTGTTCGATCACTACCTGATTGCCTCCTTCCCATCTATTTTCGTTCCTTAGTCCCATTCTTCTATTTCTTCCGTCGCCGTCCCGTCGTATCCAATTTCTTCTATCAGTCATACCTTGCCTTTTGCTGCTTTCAGTCGACTACCAGTCACAATCCGATGTCATTCCTGCTCTCATCCGTCTTTTTCCGACCTACGGTGTGGTGCCCCTTTTGCCCAGGCCATCGCTCTTCTTGCTATTAGTCTCTTCCCCTCTCTATTAATCTCTCTCATTTTCCTTCTATTCACGCTCTCTCACTCCACTTTTTCCCAACTTGCATCAACTTCATTGCTTCCCACTCTCCATGTCGCTGCAATCGTTGTCTCCGGAAAATCTACCTCCATACCTCCATTTGCGTCTCCTGCATGCGTGGAGGCTTGGAAGCCCATTATCACCAGATCAATATTTTGCTTATGGGACTCTGTGGATGGATTCAGAGGTTGTGCTCTCTTCCGTTGGCTTATTACTGCTCTTTTTTTACAATTACTCTCTCCATTACCCTTATATATTAGGTCATGTGCTTTGTTGTTTCTTCTGTTCCTGTCTATTTTTGGTCTGTCTGCCTTTTGTTCCCTTGCCTTTAGAGAGTTCTTCTTTTTCTGTATTCTAACTTCATCTATCTTTGTTTCCTTGCCTTCTAGGGAGTTCTTATCCAGGGTGATTCACACCGTAACTTTGAATCCAACCTGCAGAAGCGTGTGGCTGTTGGCTCGGTGTACAAGCTATCAGGATATTCCCTTCGTACTCCGCGTGCCAATTTTAGGACGTCCAAGTTCCCCCATTGGCTTGAACTTATGGCAGCAGCTCAGTTCAACCTTCAGCCTCCGACAGACCCTCCTTTTCCACTGACTGCTTTTGACTTCATCCCCTTCTCACGTTTGAACTCCCGAATGTCTCCATGCCCATATTTGACTGGTGTGTCCCTGTTCAGGATGCATTCCTCTATTTCATTTTCTTTTATTTTTTCTCTGTTATCTTATTTTCGTAGCCTCTATTCTTTAGATCTTGTGGGTAAGGTGGTACCTGTTGGTGAGCCTAACCACATAGATCGCAATTCGGTTGTAGCCCGGTTCAAAAAGTGACGATTATTGATGCCATGTATTTGTTTCCTTTCGTTATTACAAGTCTTTACCTTTTCCCTAGAACATCACCTTCCTAAATTCTATTGCATATTTTTTTGTTGTTGCAGCGGCCTCGAGGTCGTTGTCTCGCTTTGGTCTGAGTTCTCGACCATCTTGGATGCTGCTTCGATTGTCCTTGATGATAAAACAAATCCATTCATTGTTGCTCTTGGTTCATTCCGTATTGGCACCTTTGGAGGTTTTTTTCCTTGCTATTCTCTATGTTGTTGTATGTTTATCTTTGTTATATGTTTCTAACTGGTTTGTGTTTGGTTGTTGCCACCTTGCCTTTTGCCTTTTCGGTGCTGAGGGATCAGACTTCTCAACTATACAAATCATACTCTCAACTTTTTTTTTTCTGATTCTTTGTTTATTTACTTCGTGTTACCTTCCTCATATTGCAGGGGATACAACTGCAGGAAGCTGTCCAGCCAGCAGGATAGCTGTTAGGCATGATCATCCTGCGGTCAACGCTCTACGAAATGTGTATGATTGTTGTCTCATTTGGTCCCTGGCTTCTCTTTATTATCTGCATACATGCACTTTGGTTTGCTTCTCATCTTATCCACATGCCATTTATATGATGTTCAATTTTTTTTTGGAGCTTTCTTAGTTTGTTGATATCTTTCTCTGTTTTTGTTTTCCCTTGCTGAGTTCAGTCTATCCTTTTGTTTATTTTGTTGCTTTCAGGTTTACTATCACGCCACGACCCGTTGCTTACATACCTCCAAAGTTTCACACCCCTGAGAAGTTAAAGCAGCATGTCCAAGATTCATTTCGCACTCTTCAGGAATTGGAGGCCATGTACGTTGCTGCAGTGATCCTGTAAGTCATCCACCGTGCTCTTCGTGGTCGCTTTTGTTTCTGCTAAGCTAATTTTATTTCTCATCAATATGCCAGGTATTGTTTGTTCCTGCTAAACTAATTTTATTTCTCATCAATATGTTAGGAACCACGATACCGATGTGTTGCAACCATCATTGGTTGCGACCGCCATCAACATTGGTGCTATCGTGCATGCCCCCAATGTTCGTGCTCATTGTCAGCCAATGGTGCTTCCTACTGGTGTTCCAAACACAACACAATCTCCGCAGAGGATGTGGTTTACAGGTTCCTTAGATCACCTTTTTTTGCAATTCAGTTAGTTATCCAATTCATGCCCTTCCCACTCTAACCATCTGACTTTACAGGTATCGGCTCAAACTTTACGTCTCTGACCCAACAACGCAAAGCACGTTCATCCTCCTTGGGCTCACTGCTGATCGCATAATGCCAATCTCCGCCACTGAATTGGCTCGAGCTTATCCTGATGAACATGATGATCTTCCACCGCCCATCAAATTTTTGCTCAAGCAAACTGTCACCTTCGAAGTACAACTGCCACGCCATACTCATACAAACACATACAATGACTTCAAAATTTCCAAGATTTTGGGTCTTAAGGTCAACCGTTCCCAGCTAATTTCTCAGCTTCCTCCACCACCACCTCCTCCGCCTCGCTCACCAAGGTTTTCCTTTTCGGCACTTTTTGCATTTACTGCTACTTTCTTGCATGTATTTACATATTTATTCCATATGTGATTTTGTTCATTTCTCTTTTTCGTAGCCCAACACCTACTCATAACACTCCACTTCCGCCCGATTCGGCTTATGTTCCCCCTGTGTACATATACCAATCGTCACCACAAAATGCTCAGTTGAGAGTGAGCCACCAAGTCATCCAACAATCCAAGTGATGCCCGAATCATGTCATATATATTTTTCAATTAATTCAATTTTCTTACATGTGTTTACTGCTACTTTTTACCCCTCTTAATGCCACTTTACAGCCATTCAGGCAGTGCAACTCTTTCATCGTCGCCTGTTAAACCTTTTGCAATATCGCCTTCGACTGCTGCTTCTCCACCGCCCGTTGCGTCGCCCACAATTTCGTTAGTCCACTTTTACCTCCACTCTTTTCCTCTTGTGCTATCTTCTGCATTCTTTATGACTTCAATAACGTATATTCGTCAAGTTCACACGTAGTACACTGTTCATTAAGGCTTTCTAACTAAGCCCCTTCTGCTGCCTCTCAAACACACGTCTATTGGCTTTTAGTTAGTATTAATTAATTAATTAATTCATTAGTTAGATAGTTAGACTATTAGTTACTTCAATGTATCAGACACGTGTATTAGACTTCAGTTACACGTGTTTTTTTTTCACTGTTCATTAAGGCTTTCTAACTAAGCCCCTTCTGCTGCCTCTCAAACACACGTCTATTGGCTTTTAGTTAGTATTAATTAATTAATTAATTCATTAGTTAGATAGTTAGACTATTAGTTACTTCAATGTATCAGATACGTGTATTAGATTTCAGTTACACGTGTTTTTTTTTGCTATATATATATATATAAGTCCAGTAAAGTCCACAGGCGGCGTGTAAGCCTCTAAGCGTGTGTATCGGTATTAGTGCGGTTTCAGCCTTTTCACTTGGTTCCCATTCCTGTTCGGTTAGTCTTTCTTATCTTCTCTTTCTTTCGTTGCACCTTCTTCTTTCGTTTACTCTGTTCCTCTTCCAACGTCACTTTTTTTTCCCTGTTCGATCACTACCTGATTGCCTCCTTCCCATCTATTTTCGTTCCTTAGTCCCATTCTTCTATTTCGTTCCGTCGCCGTCCCGTCGTATCCAATTTCTTCTATCAGTCATACCTTGCCTTTTGCTGCTTTCAGTCGACTACCAGTCACAATCCGATGTCATTCCTGCTCTCATCCGTCTTTTTCCGACCTACGGTGTGGTGCCCCTTTTGCCCAGGCCATCGCTCTTCTTGCTATTAGTCTCTTCCCCTCTCTATTAATCTCTCTCATTTTCCTTCTATTCACGCTCTCTCACTCCACTTTTTCCCAACTTGCATCAACTTCATTGCTTCCCACTCTCCATGTCGCTGCAATCGTTGTCTCCGGAAAATCTACCTCCATACCTCCATTTGCGTCTCCTGCATGCGTGGAGGCTTGGAAGCCCATTATCACCAGATCAATATTTTGCTTATGGGACTCTGTGGATGGATTCAGAGGTTGTGCTCTCTTCCGTTGGCTTATTACTGCTCTTTTTTTACAATTACTCTCTCCATTACCCTTATATATTAGGTCATGTGCTTTGTTGTTTCTTCTGTTCCTGTCTATTTTTGGTCTGTCTGCCTTTTGTTCCCTTGCCTTTCAGAGAGTTCTTCTGTTTTTGTATTCTAACTTCATCTATCTTTGTTTCCTTGCCTTCTAGGGAGTTCTTATCCAGTGTGATTCACACCGTAACTTTGAATCCAACCTGCAGAAGCGTGTGGCTGTTGGCTCGGTGTACAAGCTATCAGGATATTCCCTTCGTACTCCGCGTGCCAATTTTAGGACGTCCAAGTTCCCCCATTGGCTTGAACTTATGGCAGCAGCTCAGTTCGACCTTCAGCCTCCGACAGACCCTCCTTTTCCACTGACTGCTTTTGACTTCATCCCCTTCTCACGTTTGAACTCCCGAATGTCTCCATGCCCATATTTGACTGGTGTGTCCCTGTTCAGGATGCATTCCTCTATTTCATTTTCTTTTATTTTTTCTCTGTTATCTTATTTTCGTAGCCTCTATTCTTTAGATCTTGTGGGTAAGGTGGTACCTGTTGGTGAGCCTAACCACATAGATCGCAATTCGGTTGTAGCCCCGGTTCAAAAAGTGACGATTATTGATGCCATGTATTTGTTTCCTTTCGTTATTACAAGTCTTTACCTTTTCCCTAGAACATCACCTTCCTAAATTCTATTGCATATTTTTTTGTTGTTGCAGCGGCCTCGAGGTCGTTGTCTCGCTTTGGTCTGAGTTCTCGACCATCTTGGATGCTGCTTCGATTGTCCTTGATGATAAAACAAATCCATTCATTGTTGCTCTTGGTTCATTCCGTATTGGCACCTTTGGAGGTTTTTTTTCCTTGCTATTCTCTATGTTGTTGTATGTTTATCTTTGTCATATGTTTCTAACTGGTTTGTGTTTGGCTGTTGCCACCTTGCCTTTTGCCTTTTCGGTGCTGAGGGATCAGACTTCTTAACTATACAAATCATACTCTCAACTTTTTTTTTCTGATTCTTTGTTTATTTACTTCGTGTTACCTTCCTCATATTGCAGGGGATACAACTGCAGGAAGCTGTCCAGCCAGCAGGATAGCTGTTAGGCATGATCATCCTGCGGTCAACGCTCTACGAAATGTGTATGATTGTTGTCTCATTTGGTCCCTGGCTTCTCTTTATTATCTGCATACATGCACTTTGGTTTGCTTCTCATCTTATCCACATGCCATTTATATGATGTTCAATTTTTTTTTGGAGCTTTCTTAGTTTGTTGATATTTTTCTCTGTTTTGTTTTCCCTTGCTGAGTTCAGTCTATCCTTTTGTTTATTTTGTTGCTTTCAGGTTTACTATCACGCCACGACCCGTTGCTTACATACCTCCAAAGTTTCACACCCCTGAGAAGTTAAAGCAGCATGTCCAAGATTCATTTCGCACTCTTCAGGAATTGGAGGCCATGTACGTTGCTGGCAGTGATCCTGTAAGTCATCCACTGTGCTCTTCGTGGTCGCTTTTGTTTCTGCTAAGCTAATTTTATTTCTCATCAATATGCCAGGTATTGTTTGTTCCTGCTAAACTAATTTTATTTCTCATCAATATGTCAGGAACCACGATACCGATGTGTTGCAACCATCATTGGTTGCGACCGCCATCAACATTGGTGCTATCGTGCATGCCCCCAATGTTCGTGCTCATTGTCAGCCAATGGTGCTTCCTACTGGTGTTCCAAACACAACACAATCTCCGCAGAGGATGTGGTTTACAGGTTCCTTAGATCACCTTTTTTTGCAATTTAGTTAGTTATCCAATTCATGCCCTTCCCACTCTAACCATCTGACTTTACAGGTATCGGCTCAAACTTTACGTCTCTGACCCAACAACGCAAAGCACGTTCATCCTCCTTGGGCTCATTGCTGATCGCATAATGCCGATCTCCGCCACTGAATTGGCTCGAGCTTATCCTGATGAACATGATGATCTTCCACCGCCCATCAAATTTTTGCTCAAGCAAACCGTCACCTTCGAAGTACAACTGCCACGCCATACTCATACAAACACATACAATGACTTCAAAATTTCCAAGATTTTGGGTCTTAAGGTCAACCGTTCCCAGCTAATTTCTCAGCTTCCTCCACCACCACCTCCTCCGCCTCGCTCACCAAGGTTTTCCTTTTCGACACTTTTTGCATTTACTGCTACTTTCTTGCATGTATTTACATATTTATTCCATATGTGATTTTGTTCATTTCTCTTTTTCGTAGCCCAACACCTACTCATAACACTCCACTTCCGCCCGATCCGGCTTATGTTCCCCCTGTGTACATATACCAATCGTCACCACAAAATGCTCAGGTTGAGAGTGAGCCGCCAGTCATCCAACAATCCACACTACAACAAAACCTGGGTACGGAGGCACACCGTATCTGCCTCTAAAAGTCATTTTTCTGCCTCTATAGAGTTTTAGAGGCAGATAGCTTAAGTGCCACCAATGCTCCTGTCGCTAAAGGTCTTTTGAGGCAAATACGGTGGCACATATTATCTGCCACTAATGAAAGAATTAGTGGCAGATATAATTGTTGGTAATTACGTCTTTAAACAGCTACGTATCTGTCATCTTAGCCACCTTTTAGAGGCACTTATTTTTGTTGCTGGTAATTTTTTTTAGAGGCATATATATATGCTTTTAAAAAAAATTTACTTCTACCAGGATATTTCCTTTACTGGACTCTTCCACTATTTACATATATTATTTTCTACTCTTTTGCTGTCTACAAGGTTTGAACCCGGGTGGTTCAAGGAAATGTGCTAAGTTCTTAGTTCTTACCACTTGGCCCAAGAGTACTTACTAATATTTTTGGCGTAGTTTTTAAATATGAACTCTAAAACTCAATGATATGGAGAAACTATGCAAAGGAAAAAAATGAAACATTTTCTCACTCATTATTAGAAAAGAAAATCGTTAGTGTTATTATATATATAATTAATTATATAGTATCTAACATTTATCTACACAAAATAGTACAATGTTTACAAGTTATCTACATTTACAATTTCTTTTTAAAGTAATCAAAATCTTATTCATCAACTCTCATGAGAAATTAAACAACACTCCAACAAAGTCTCATCTAGCCAAATCGGATGGCTATTACCCACCAACGGTGACATGCAAAAGGTGTCATTTGTAAAAGAACACCTTTACAAATTTTAATCATTCAACATATAGAGATAGATCAATTATCTGCCTCTAAGCTACTCATATAACCTATAGAGGCAATTATAAGTTATTTGCCTCTAAAAAATTTAATCATACAACCTATAGAGGCAGTTATAAATTATCTGCCTCAAAAAGAGTTTTTTGTATAAGACAAAAAAGTTATAGAGGCAGTTATAAATTATCTGCCTCTAAAAGATTTTTTTCATATAACTTATAGAGGCAGTTATAAATTATCTGCCTCTAAAAGGTGTAATCGTATGACTTATAGAGGCAATTATAAATTATCTGCCTCTAAAACTATAAAAATTATTTATTAATATTAAAATAAATAAATAAAATATAATTAGAGGCAGATATTTGCATCTATAGAGGCACATATAGTATTTGTTCTTTAAAAGTATATTTAGAGGCAAATATTCTATGTGCCTCTATGAATCTGCCTCCGTAGTCAGGTTATGTTGTAGTGCCAAGTGATGCCCGAATCCTGTCATATATATTTTTCAATTAATTCAATTTTCTTACATGTGTTTACTGCTACTTTTTACCCCTCTTAATGCCACTTTACAGCCATTCAGGCAGTGCAACTCTTTCATCGTCGCCTGTTAAACCTTTTGCAATATCGCCTTCGACTGCTACTTCTCCACCGCCCGTTGCGTCGCCCACAATTTCGTTAGTCCACTTTTACCTCCACTCTTTTCCTCTTGTGCTATCTTCTGCATTCTTTATGACTTCAATAACGTATATTCGTCAGATCCTATGTGGTGCTCAAGACTATCAAAAAAGAAGCTACTGCCCCCCATGAAATCTCTCTTCTACGATCTTCAGAAAAAAGAAAAATTGAGCCCGTCAAATCCTCCACGAAAGGTCCTGCCAAAAAAACTCGTGCTTCAGCTGCATCATCTGTGGGGTAAGAAAACACAATCAAATCTTATGTTCCTGTTGCATCATTTTTTGGGTGGTTATCCAAAGTTGCAATAGCCTCACATTTTCTTTGCCTCGGTTCTCTACTGTCGTGTTTTATTTGAGTGTACCTTTTACCATTTACCTATGTTGCTTATTTTCTATTTCAGTCTCTCTGCGTGCCCAACTACTCCTGCTATACAACCTGCTCGTAATAATTCTAACGTTGTCCCGACACCCCCTGATATAAATGATGATGAACCTCTTGTGTCCCTGATTCGCAAAAAACACTCGCATTTAGATCGTTCTGGTGTCGGACCTCTCAACTCTACCCCGCCATCCATCCTTACACCATCACAGCAGGCGTCACAACTACTGTATATGTTTCTTCCCACTTACTTTTTTGTTTTGTTCCACTTGGTTCTTTGTCATTCTCTCATTAGTTTTCCTGCCATTTTTCCCTCTACAGCAAAGCCTCTCCACTGGCAAAGGTGAAGCAAGAGCGCTTGCAGGTGAATCCCAGTCCTTTAAAGAGTGTTCATGTACCTCTTGGAACACCATCTGCGTCCTCTCCAGTCAATGCTCAATATAAACTCGACACTCAGTTGAAGACCTATGCTCGAAAACGACTATTTGATTGTTAGGTATGCTTCCATTCATTTACCACCCAACTGTTGGTTTACTCTCACATGCTTAGACTGACTTCTCATGGTCTTGCTATGTTCATTTCGAGCCAGATATCTATTCGAAATGTCACTTATGTTTTATATTTCCCTTTTCCAGAACTCTAGCAGTTGTGGTCGAGCCTCTGCGGTCTACCATGTTTTGTAGCAGTGCATTTTGTCTACATGCAGCTCGTGATGCTGTCTTTTGTAACTTCGTGTTGTCTCTACATCGGCGAACTCTATTATATTATTCGCCTCTCAACAAACACTTTGTCAAAATTGTTATGTTCTATTCTCTTTTGGTTTCTTCAGACACTTTCGGCCTTTGTTGATTGGCTTATTATCAAACAATTAATTCGCTCTCAAACATGTCTTGAATGTTTCCTAGACATTATTTACGTAAACGTGGACTTTTATTTTCCAAATTGTTGTGAATCATCCATTATTATCCAATGGTTGTTATCGTTCTTGCATCATCCAGTATTTACTCATTTCTCAATAGGTTTTTTTTTCTTACTGTGAACCATTAACCCCCAAATTCTGGAACTTGATTATAAACCATTTATTTAATAATACTTGATTCAGTGTCTACTATTAATCTAGACTAATATATATACGTTGTATTATACTCACCATTATCTCCTGGGAAGTCAATTTTGAATCAAGGTACACAACGATTGCCTACACGCCTCCTGTCAACGAACTATAATGGCAGACATGAATAGGTCAATTGTTTCGGTTATCAAGTTTAGCTGCCTACCGGCCTGTGAAGTAGTTTATCTTTTCCAGTCACATTAACTTGGAGTTCATAAATCATGTTACGTAAGAGATGACCTCCATTACGTCAAATTTACCGGGCATGTATTTACGTAAGAGATGAATTCCATTACTTCAAATTAACGGGGCATGTAACAATCTTGCATAACAGTTAGAAATGCATTACATATGTTTTACGTAATAATCTTTAATCAAACGTAACAATGTTCATTATCATGCTATGTCAAAATTAGTTATTGACGAACAAACTCACATATTTTTAAATTCATTAATCAACATACATTCATCAATTATTAACCTAACTATAATATACCTAAAAAAAAACAACTACATGAAAAACAATATAAGCCACTCTCCCACTACCACACGTTTGTTCCATACCATTATTACATCCAACAAAATCAAAAATACCATATACGACCATTGTAAAAATTCTGAACTTCATATATCACGCATGTGGTTCCTTGCGAAATAATTTGTGTTTTCCTATCTTAATAACTTGGAGTTCAGAAATCATATAACATAACAGATGAATTCCATTACGTCAAGTTTACATTGCATATATATAATAATCTTGTGTAAAAAATATAAATAATTGTTACATACAGCTTACGTGATAGCATTTTATCAAACGTAACAATGTTCATTTACATGTTACGTCAAAATTAGTTTTCATTACATAAGCTTATGAAACAAATAATTACCTTGGATAACAAGATTGAATTTAACTTACTTTGAATTTTTAAGTCATTATTATTCAATATATATTGAGGTTGGTGCTAATTCCAAATTAATTGAGAACCCATTATTATATGTTATTATTACTTCACAAAGCCTATTTAATTTCACCCTGCCCCATGTTCTGCCGCCCATTATTACTCCACAAAACCCTTCATTAATGCGCTTTTAAATATCTCATTGCATCTGCATAACCTATTTTTCATTCCGTTAATCATTGCAATTTGCATTACAAAAAGTAAAGACCTTCTTTCTTAGAGTCCCTTATTCTTTATTATTTTTTCATGGCCATTGTTAGCTCTTAACTCCTTCTGCAACTTCCATGCCCTCCCAAGGTAATAACTCCTCTACTACTAACCTACATAAAACTTTTTTATGCCAAGGTGTCAATCTTTATCCCTCTTGCGTTTTTTCGTCTTTCACTCCACACTAAACAAAATTCATTTATATGCTTCTCTCACTATTTATATTCTCTTATGAAAAATGATATTTCACTCTCTCTCTGAAAATCCTCTAACTCAAACCCCGCTTCATCAAGTATTCACGCGCTAATAATGAAGATCCAAGCACTTGTATGCTAAAAAGAAACCTCAATCATCTACCAAACTTGCTCCAAATTTTTTCCCACACATTCATTTGGAATCGGGCTTTTAACTAAAATAAATAAAAAAAATTAACTATTAACCTAAATAAATACGTTTCAAAACTATTTATTTCTGTAAATATAATCGCCCCAGGCATAGGCGATATCGCCCGTGGCCTAGGCGATATCGCCCCAGCACCGAGGATTGTCACCCGTGACTCATGATTAGATTCGGTTGAGTCACGGGTGTGAAAATAGCCAAGGACTAGGCGATATCGCCTAGGGCATGGGCGATATCGCCTAATGCATAGGCGATATCGCCTACATCTTGGATCACTAACCACCCTATAAATTCCTTGTTAGTTTAGGGGGTTAGTCACCAAATCGAAAGAACTAACATTCTAAAATGGCCGACTACACTTTGTCACGAGAATTCCGAATCCAAGTTTTCTGGGGGGGCCGTATCGTTCAGGATTGGACCGGCTTATCCTACGAAGGGGGAAATAATGTCCGTCTGAAGATGACCAAGCGAGCGACCTATGATAGTGTGGTTACCGTGTTTCGGCGGAAAATGGGTCTTGGAGCGGATCAGATAATCCAGTCATTTGTCTGGAGAATGCCGATATACAGTTCTGAGGGAAATCTGTCGCATTTCGTTTCTAGGCCGATATCGGACGACAACGGCGTACAAGTCATATACGACTTAGTTCGCGTCAACCCATTTTTCGAAGTTGCCGAGTTGTACGCCTTGATGGAAGAGGAGCCGTCTCAGTTCTCCGATTTCTCGGGGTCATTCCAAATCAGATGGCAGAGCAGAGCCAAACGTATGATGGGGAATACATGGCGACCAGTCATATCGGTCCGGAGTTCCAGGAGGTTGACCAAGAGGGGTTGGCGCGAGATGAATATGTCAGCACTGACGATTCTGGAGATGAAAGGAGCCATTGCTCGGCGGATGAAGGGAATCCAAACGTCGATGATGACATTGGCCAAACCGACGAGGAAGACGACGATGAAGAAGGGGGAGCCACAGCAAATAGCGTGGAAGTTTATGTGCCACTGGAACATGCCACGAGCGAGGGTGACGACTGTGACGACATTATGACAATCTCCAACACCTACTCCATGGACAGACGCTTCCAGATCCCAGCGAAGGCGTACTGGTCGGTGGAGATGGAATTCTTCTTGGGTCAGACATTCTCTACCAAAGGTCAACTGATGTCCCTAACGAAGAGCCAAGCAGTCATCCGCAACTATAAGTACAGGGTAATCACTTCCAACCCGAAGGAATGGGCCATCAAGTGCATCGACCCGACGTGTCCTTGGAGGATGCGTTCTACACTTAGCAACAGATATGGATTCTGGATAATACGACAACTCAACAACGGCCACAGTTGTGACCGGTCAACGATACTAGGGCCCCACCCACAGCTCGATGTCACGCTGATCTCAGATGCAATCATGCACATTGTGCGCAGAGAGCCGGGGTTGAAAGTTGAGACAGTTATTGATTGCATTCTGGAGAAGTACCACCGCAAAATATCGTACCGGAAGGCGTGGTTTGGCAAGCAACGTGCTGTCGAGAAGCTGTACGGAGACTGGGTGGCATCATACAACAACATTGAGACAATCCTGAATGCTATTTGTCTCATGAACCCCGGGACACGGTACGAGATCAGAACCAACCCGGCGGGTAACAATAGGATGTTCAAGAGTGTGTTTTGGGCGTTTGGCCCATGCATAGAAGCCTTCAAGCACTGCGCTGGGGTCATGATCATTGACGGCACATTCCTCACGGGCAAGTACAAGCAAGTGTTGTTGATGGCTAGTACATTCGATGGGCAACATCGGATTGTTCAATTGGCGTACGCCATAGTTGACCAAGAGGATCACGATAATTGGAAGTGGTTCATGGAGAATCTACAGAGACATGTGACCAATCGGGCCAACATCACAATCATCAGTGATCGACACAAGGGGATAGCAGCGGCAATGCGCAACATTGATCGAGGGTGGGTATGGAGGTGGTGTCTACGCCATTACGTAAGCAACTTCAACAAGAAACACCGCAACCAAACTTTAAAATCTCGCCTTTGGAACTTAGGTATTTGTCAACTTGTTTACGGTGTATATTTGAACTTAACTAATATAATATTCTCATACAAAGTAGATGTTCATAGAAGTCTTCATCGCTACCCGCAGGAATAGAAGGGAATGTGCGGAAGTTTGAGGCAAAGAAGGCAGAATGGTTGGCGATCCATGATGAACAAAACGTACGGGAGCCAAAATGGGTGAATGAGGACCTACCCTTATGGAGCTTGGCCTATGACAACACTGAGGGAGGCGGTGCTCGGTGGGGAACCATGACGACCAACGCGCAAGAATGCGTGAACGGAGTACTTAAGGGCGTGCGACGTTTGCCCATGTCTTCTGTGATCGAGCACACATTCCATCGTATGGTCAAGTATTGGCATAGGCGCCGTGGGGAATACCAGGGAATGTTGGCAGAAGGGAACGCGTATACGAAGTACTGTCAGAAATTAACCGAAGAATCTACGTCAAGTTCCGTCAGACACTACGTGCTGCCGTACGATGCGGCTAACGGGGTTTACGAGGTTAAGTCTGGTCCAAACAATCAGAACCGTAGCGGTAATAATAGCTACGTTGTTCGGTTCGATAGGCAGTCGAATCGTAAGGGGACTTGCACATGCGGGAAGTTCCAGGGGTACAAGGTACCCTGCTCCCATGCTGTAGCTTGTTGCACATTTGCTGGTGCTAACTGGCACAACTACGTCAGCCCCTTCTATCTGGTATCCAAGACCCAGCTAGTGTATGCTCAGTCATTCCAACCAATACTGGGTCCTAAAGACTGGATCCCACACACAGGCCTACCAGTGATCCCGCAACCTCATCTTTTTCGTGGACAGGGTCGTCCACGACACTCTCGAATCAGAAACGAGATGGATTGGCGTGAGGAGGGTCGCCCAAGTAAGTGCAGGACATGCGGTCGCGTGGGTCATAATGCAAGGACATGTGGAAGGAGACGGGACAGTGCTGGGGCGTCTTCTAGTAATCAAGCGTGAAATAAAATAGTGTATCTGTAACGTTTTTATCTCGGTTCGTTTAATAAAATTGTAGTCACTCTAGGCATAGGCGATGTCGCCTGTGACATGGGCGAGATCGCCTGGGTCACGGGCGAGATCGCCTGTGCCACAACAGGGGGCAGTATGCATCATAAAACCCTCCTATCACCAGCTTCCAAACACACACCACTACTTTCAAATTTTTCGAATTCAGTTTCCATCCACCTCGGTCACACTATGGTGTTCACACATGGGGAAAGAAGTAGAGCTCGCGATAAAGGTAAATAACATGTCTTGTAAATAACCCGTCTACTTCACGTTTTGCACTAATTACAATTGCTATTCTCGTGTAGTTTCAGAAGTTGATCGTATAATGTACAAGCTGAAGAAACCTCAGGAAGACCTGTTCGAGTATGAGCTAAGTGAGGTGAATTGCTGGTGTGATTTGAGGGCAACAAGATCCATTCAACTGAAGGATCTCGAACCCTATTTTGGGTGTCCGCTTGAGAGGGAGGTATAAAGAATGGAATGATTTTCTTAATTTGTCACCTATCCCATTAATATTTCCTAACCAGCATGTTTCGTTGCCATTTTGTAAAGAACAAGGGTTGTGGTTATTTTGAAACATTGGTGGTTCGGGAGGCTGTGGACAAGATCAGAAGGGAGAAGGACAATATAATTCGGGCGAAGGACAAAGAACTTGATCGAGCTAAGAGGGAGACCCAAAGGATCGTTAGGGAGAAGGACGAGATGATTCGACAACTGAACCAGAAAATCAAGGAACAACAAGAGCTTATGAATTTCATTATGAGAAACCCTCGGACCTGAACCGTGTTAGAACTGTTGTTTATGTAATTTTCGTAGTGAAGTTTGTTATAATAAAATGTGGCGCAGTGTTCCATCCACAACAAGATCGAAATGGTTGAATTTCATTGCAAAAACATTAACAGCGAAAATGACATGAAAGTGCAAATTGATCACAATAGTACGACAAATGAATACTACAACAACCGAGACAAGTACAATCGATCACCATAGTACGACAAATGAATACTACAACAACCGAGACAAGTACAATCGATCACCATAGTACGACAAATACAAACAGTAAACCATAACATAAATCCAGAAACGACAAAATACAAATGTGAGTGTCAATGCCTCCGACCCCTCTGGCGTCTCTGTCGCTGCTCCTCCGTGTAGCAATCCGGTGGACGCAATGTAGCCCGATCACGTAACATGTGAGTGTACGGTGGTGTCTGGGTGGGCTGCGGTACGAAATCAGGTCGATGGACCCAATCCTCGAACCCACTGTCCTCCGAGAAACCCTGGGAGCCGACCGGATGGCTCTGATCAACGTGCTGGCTGGTGGGCCCATACGGCTGGCTACTCGACGCACCTGGGTGTCCTGCATGCTGGTAATGAGGTGCCGTCGGCTGGTACTGAGGCGCCGAAGCCTGGTACTGAGGAGGGTCATCAAAACTGTACGTCTGCCCGTCAGCGAAATCCTCGTTCCACACATAGTAGGGTGGAGGTGCGTATCCCACATCATGGTGCGCGAGACCGCCGTAATCGACATCATCCAACCCTGTACTGTGACCTCTCTGTGGGATGGGATAGCCATCATAGGGAGTGTATGTCGGAAGGCGTGATGCTGCACGTGGGCGGTGTGGTCCTCGATCGGGAAGGCGCTCATATGCTCCGCTCATAGCCAATCCAGATCGGAGCACATGACTCATGTGAGAATCACTCGTACCACTCAAAAGGGTAGCCTGCTCCAACGAGGCGATCTGAAAGGCAAAACAAAAATAAAAGTTAGTGTACCCTAAGGGAATACTAAATTGCCTACAGTTACTCAAGTAGGTGGTCACTAACCATCCCCTGAAACTGTGCACCATCGTGTGATACGGCCAGGCGTGTCCGTCTCCTGTACCACTCGTCGTACTCATCATGGAAGTGGTGGATCAATGGATCTGCTCTCACCTCGCCCTCGGCAATGTGCTGATACCGCTCCTCCCAGAGACGTAAATACTGTAGGTACCTAGCACCCCAATCATGTACTGGTGCTCTGAAGTCCAGTCCCAGCAACTCCTCGACGCGAGCAGCAGGCTCGGCGTCCTGTGGGATACGCTGACCATGTCCGAACTGACGCATGCAACGATCAGGATGGTGCCATGAGACACAGTCTATGCACAGCATGGGGCAAACAGCTCGCCAGAACACATCGTCCTCCAACTGATAGTCCTCCTCTCGCAAGGCGTACGGCATCCACTGGAGAATTAATAAATATATTGTAAGGAAGAATTAAGAAAATCAGAGATAGTATGTACATGAGGTTAAGATTCCTAACCACGAACTCCGTGTTCCGATCAAGTGCGTAGCGTATTTCCTCCAGCTTCATAGCCACGCGATGCTGGTGGCGCCGGATGACAGA
This sequence comes from Linum lewisii, assembly GCA_034768395.1. NCBI lineage: Eukaryota > Viridiplantae > Streptophyta > Magnoliopsida > Malpighiales > Linaceae > Linum > Linum lewisii. The sequence goes on from CM068302.1 coordinate 15,808,528, forward strand.
CATCCAGCGCACACCACGTGAACGGTGTCAGCATCTGGTGGGTCACCACCTGCTACGTAGCGCTCGGCTATGCTCGGGAATCTCTCCAACGCCCACAGCTGGACCAGCAAGGTGAAGCCTCCGATATCACCTGTACCCCTCTGACTCCCAGCCGTGAAGAAGGCCGCCCTCCCCATGGCCTTATACAGCCATGCTAGTACCGCACTACCCCAACTGAACGTGGATGCAACCGCAGAGTCCCCAACAAGCCGGAGTAGATGAACCGGTATCAAGTCTCCAGTCCGGTCAGCTAGTAGAATGGCGCCAATAAGAACCCAAGTGTAGGCTCGTGCATAGCGGAGAACAACATCTGCTGGAGCACCAGCCGGTAGACGATCAAACATGCCCTTAACCCACGAGATCTTCACTGACTGTCCCGTACAACTCCCAGCTGGGGGTCGGGCACCCAACAACTCCTCACATATGAGACCGGGTCACGTCGGTCCACTGCTACGGTAACAGGAACTCCATCGATAGGAAGACCTGTAAGCACCTCAACATCCTCCAAGGTGATCGTCGCCTCGCCCGGTACCAGGTGGAATGTGTTCGTCTCTGGCCGCCACCTCTCAATCAATGCTGTGACGAGCTCCTTACACGGTGTGAAACCGAGTAAACGAACAACAGGGAGGAGTCGACACTCTCGCAAGAATGCCTCGTACTCTGAACTCCACTCTAAGCAAGAACTACGCTGTCGCAACTTCAGCGCCTTGCACGCATGTGGGTCACGCCACACTAAAGTAGCCCTATGCTTGTTCTCCCCCACAGTAGAGAACAATCACCAGGTTGAGGCCTAACGCTCTCGGGAATCCGATCCACCAACGGTTCATCCCATCCATAGCTCGACATCTATTGTATACTAAATTGTTAGAAAAGCTATTTTATACTAATTCTCTTTGTCAAAAGTATACTAGTTCTCTAACCTCAAAATTATACTAATTGTCTAACCTCAAAATTATACTAATTGTCTAACCTCAATATTATACTAATTCGCTAACCTCAACATCATACTAATTCTCTAAACTATCCATAAATAATGACATGGTTCACAATGACATAAGAAAATTAAATAATGTATGTACTACGTACCTTGTGTAATGGTGCGAGAAAAGGTCCTCTCCGTTTTATAAAAATCCTACAACGTCAATATGACAGTGTTAATAAATCACTTTGGAAAAAAAAATCTACCATAAAACCCTAAACTAATTCGCTAACCTAAAACCCTAAACTAATTCTCTAACCTAAAACCCTAAACTAATTCGCTAACCTAAAACCCTAAACTAATTCTCTACCCTAAAACCCTAAACTAATTCTCTAACCTAAAACCCTAAACTAATTCTCTAACCTAAAACCCTAAACTAATTCTCTAACCTAAAACCCTAAACTAATTCTCTAACCTAAAACCTACTAAATAATGTAATTAAAAAAAAAGGGAGAAAGAAGACTTACCTTTGCCTTAGGGGGTTACCGAGTACTGTGGGAGAATGAGTTGAAAAATGGGGTATTTATAGGGGTTGGGGCGAGATTGCCCGGTCTCCAACCCTTGGGCGATATCGCCCGTATCCTAGGCGATATCGCCTGTGGCTGGGGCGAGATCGCCTATGGCTGGGGCGAGATTGCCATGTGTCCAGCCAGACAGCATTTACTCGGTTGGTTGGGCAGTTTAGAATCGGTTTGACCAGCAATCCTCGGTGCTGGGGCGATATCGCCTAGGCCACGGGCGATATCGCCTATGCTGGGGCGATTATATTTACAGAAATAAATAGTTTTGAAACGTATTTATTTAGGTTAATAGTTAATTTTTTTTATTTATTTTAGTTAAAAGCCCTTTGGAATCCCACACATATATTTATTCTACTTTCAGAAAAGTTATTATCTTACATCTCTCTTAAACTTTGTCTTGCATAGTATATATTATTATTTCTATTATTCTTTACATAAAAACCTAGATTGAGTTATTAAAAAAAACCCAGATTATTTCTTCATGTTCAAATAATTATTGGTCTTTTTTTAACTAACTTAATATGCTTACCCATGCATATATATATATATATATATATATATATATATATATATATATGATGGGCCCAGCCCGACGAAGTCCAAAGGCCCACACGACGGCCCACGAGGCGACCCACATGGCAGCCCGAACACAGCGGCTAGGGCAGAGGGTCCGGACTCAGGCGGTAAATCAGATGGGCCGAACAGGCAGGCCCAGGAAGTGGAGTGAGGCCCAAAGCAACGGCCCAGCTCGGCGGCCTCCTAGGGTTACTCGGCGACACTTAGGTTTCCAAGACAGAGCGGACACGTGTCAACATCCTACGGGAGCTACAAACGAGTGGCTAAGATTCAGCATTGGCGACCAAGGCTGAGGTACTATAAATACCCTCGTATACCCTATTAACCAGGGGACAACACTTTTACCCAGCGGACAAACGCTACGCGGTACGTTACTCGCCTCCCTCTCCCATTCCTTAAACTGATCGCCTCCCCTTTTCCTTGAACTAACTTCCCCCCGCGTTACTTACGAGGTACACCACTCCCGGAGGACCAACCGGCTTGGGCTTCCATTATTGGGCCAGGCGACAAGGCTGGAACAATTGGCGCGCCAGATAGGGGCGATCAGGCAACTTTTTCAAGGCGAATGGCTTCATCAGCGATTCCCACTCTGATGGGCGAGGATGGCGAAAGAAGAGATGGAGTAACACCTGTCAAGTATGTCAACCCAGGTTCTCGAACAGACCCAAACCTCACTAGAAACATGGAGCGTGAATTCGAAGGCGACTCGGAGTCCCAGAGTACTATTCCGACCGGCGATGCCTATGAGCTGTTGGAGCAGCGATTTCGGTCCCTTGAGCAATAGAATGCTGAACTCACACAGATGTTAAAAACGGTGATCGCCCAGCAGGCTCAAACTCTCAGGGCCAACACTCAGGACAGGCAATCGCCACAGGACTCCCATTTGGAAGTGTTACAGCAATTCCTCCCAGCTACTCAAATCTCCCCTGCACAGATGGCGGTTCGTCAACCTCTGTCCAGGGCGATACTCGCCGAGCCACTACCTAAGGGGTTGGTTCCGCCCAACCTAGATAGGTATGTAGGTACTGGCGACCCGGACGAGCACTTGCAGGCCTTCCAGATTGCCATGCAAATGCAGCAGGCTGGTGACGCCGCATATTGCAGAGCTTTTCCGGCGACACTGGGAGGGCGAGCCAGGGAGTGGTACATGAATCTACCGGAGGGCATCATAACATCGTGGGAGGGCTTTGCGAGGATCTTCTCACAGAAGTATGAGTGCAAGAAAACAAGGACGGTCCCGTTGCAAGCGCTGGTGAGCCTGAGGCAAAAGCCGAACCAGTCGCTGAAAGAGTTCTTTGATGAATGGACTGGGGTCGTCCAATCCATCAAGAGGGTAGATCATGAAATCGCTGCGACAAGTTTATTCCAGTCGACTCATAACGGCAGGCTACGGGAGTCGCTGCTGCAGGTGGCTCCAAAGTCGCTGTCCGACTTGGAAACCAGAGTACACAAAATTATTTTGATTGAGGAGCAGTTAGCAGAGCCTTTACGTGGAGCGGCGAAGATGGAAGAAAAGCCCGTTACAGGGAACAAGCAGGCCAAAGGGCAGCCCTCCGAGACACGGCCATACGGGAAATATCGCCCAGGGGAGCAAAGGCGTTACCAAGAGAGAGGATACCCTGGAGAGCAAAGGGGTTATCAGGAGAGAGGATATCAAGAGGAGAGGGCAGATTATACACCCCTCTCAGAATCGCGAAGAAAGATTCTGATGTATATGCAGCATAAGGGACATCCCATCAACTGGCCGGGGCCAATGTTCACTCCGGCGGATCAGCGAAGTCGCCAAAAGTTTTGCGATTTCCATGACTCTCATGGGCATACCACTGAAGACTGCAGGGAATTGAGAAATGAAATCGAAAGGTGGATAAACGAAGGACGTCTCAGGGATTTCATTGTCAGCTCAAAGCGGAAAAACAAGCCGTAAGAAGACGATCGCCGTGGACAAGGAGAATCACAAGACAAGAAGGGTGATGTCTTCGCCCGACTTAAGGAGCCTATGGACAATGAGGATAGCAAGAAAAAGCCTCGACCTGAGGTAAACCACGTTTATCAAACCATTTTCGGTGGGGAAAGTTGCCCGACAAAGAAAGCCAGAAAGGAGGAAACAAAGGAGGTGATGATGATAGACCAAGTCAGTCGCCCAACGTTGGGATTCTCGGAAGAAGACATGGCCAGGGTAGGAGGCCCAAGTTTGGAAGCGATGGTGATTCAAGTAATCACACACAATAGCCGAGTGGAGCGAGTGATGGTTGACGAAGGGAGCTCTGCGGACATTATTTTCTGGGAGCTGTACAAAAAGATGAACCTGCCAGCTAGCTTGCTCAGGCAGACAAAAACTACCATCTCAGGATTTTCAGGACACACAGTTCCCATCAAGGGGATAGCCACGATGGCGATAACCATTGGGGATGGAGACTTGCAGGTCACCCGATCCATCGACTTCCATGTCATGGATTGTCAATCCACGTACAACATGATCCTAGGGCGACCTGTACTCACCGCCTTCCAAGCAATCTCCTCCCCGGTGCACCAAGTACTAAAGTTCGCCACTAATGAAGGGATAGGTTTTGCCTGGGGACACCCGGACATCGCCAGAAGGTGTTACAGGGCGGCGACTAAAAGCACGTGCCTCACCATAAGCTTGGAGGCGGAGAATGAGGGAGAAAGAGTCGTACCAGCAGAATTGGACGTCCCAATACCGCTGTTTGAAGAAGATGAAAGTAAGCTAGTTCGAGTTTCGTCCTACCTGAGCGATAACAAGAAACAGGAGTTGGTCAAGTTGCTCTGAGAGTTCTCGCACCTGTTCGCATGGTCACCAAGTGACATGCCAGGAATTGCTCCAGACATCATCAAACACTCTCTAGCGATCGAACCCGGGAGTCACCCAGTCCAGCAAAAGCGGCGGAACATCTGCAGAGAAAGGCAGCAAGTGGTGGCAAATGAAGTGGACAAACTTTTGAAGGCAGGGTTTATCAAAGAGGTACAGTATCCTGAGTGGTTGGCTAATGTAGTTCTTGTCAAGAAATCGTCAGGAGCATGGCGAATGTGTGTCGACTTCACCAACCTTAACGATGCTTGCCCCAAGGATCCGTACCCCTTGCCCAACATAGAACAGCTGGTAGACGCAACGGCGAACAATGAAATGCTGTCCTTTCTGGATATGTTCTCAGGATATCATCAAATACCTTTAAGCAAGCAAGATCAAGAGAAAACGGCTTTCATGACGCCCACGGTGAACTACTGCTATCGAGTGATGCCATTCGGGCTCAAGAATGCGGGCGCGACTTACCAGAGAATGATCGACAAAGTCTTTGTCAAGCAGCTCGGCCGAAACTTGGAGGCATATGTGGATGACCTGCTGGTCAAAAGTAAGAGATCTGATGACCATCTTGGCGACTTAAGGGAAACCTTCAATACACTGCAGGAGTATTCGCTCAGGTTGAACCCTTTGAAGTGTGTGTTCGGGGCAACATCAGGAAAATTCCTGGGGTATCTCATAACCAGGAGAGGAATTGAAGCTAATCCAGCGCAGATCGCGGCGATTACAGCGATGGCCCCTCCAAAGACTGTGAAGGAGGTTCAGGTTCTATCTGGAAGACTGATGGCAATCAATCGATTCATTCCCAGGATCGCCGATCGCTGCGCTCCATTCTTTGCGACTTTAAAGAATGCATCAAAGTTTGCATGGAATGACAAATGTAACAAGGCTTTTGAAGAGCTGAAGCAATTTTTAATTACCCCTCCTGTACTTGCATCTCCAAAGTCAAATGAAGATTTATTTCTCTATATTGCAATCTCTCCAAAGGCAGTTAGTGCGGTCTTAGTTCGAAGAGAGGACAAAGCCGAACACCCTGTTTTTTACACAAGTAAAACCTTGGTCGATGCTGAAACAAGGTACCCGGCGATAGAAAAAATGGCATACGCTGTGGTCTGCGCGGCCAGAAAGTTGCGACCATATTTTCAGGCGCACACAATACATGTGCTCACGAATCTTCCGATTAAGAATGCGTTAAGATCTATGAGCATTGCAGGGCGATTAGCTAAGTGGGCGATCGAGCTAAGCGAGTATGACATTCGATACCAACCGCGAACGGCGATCAAGGCCCAAGTCCTTGCTGACTTTGTAGTCGAAGGTGCAGTACAAGAAGACACCGAGGAAGGCGATGAATGGACGTTATTTACAGACGACGCCTCGAGTAAAGGAGGGTCAGGCGCAGGGATAGTCCTAAGGTCTCCTGGGGGGATCCTCCACGAGGTCGCATTACGATTTGCAACTAATCGAACCAACTGCAGCTGAGTACGGGGCATTGGAGGCTGGCTTGCGAATTGCTAAGAGTATGGGAGTTACTAACATCAAAGTTTTCTCAGACTCGGCGATAGTAGTCAACCAAGTTAATGGGAGCTTTGAGGTAAAGGAGGAGTCGCTCCTCCCTTATTTTGATGAGGTAAAACTGCTTATATCGGAATTCAAGAGGGTGGTTATATCCCAGATTGCTAGGGAGGAGAATTGCCACGCGGATGCATTATCGAAACTAGCAACGGCGACAGATTTTGAAGAAGGGCGAATGGTCACAGTGGAAAAAGAAACAAGGAGGAAGCAATGTTTTCACGTGATTAACGGAATTGGGAAAAGCGACTGGCGAACGCCTATTATTCAATACTTGGATAACGACACTGTACCAAGTGACCCGTTAGAAGCGACCAAGCTCCGGTGAAAAGCAGGGAGGTGTACTATAATAGGGGGAGAGCTGTATCGAAAATCAGCTATGGGTCCATACTTGCGATGCCTGGGAGAGGAGGATGCAGCTTGGGCCCTAGAGGAAGTACATTCAGGAGTATGTGGTACTCACTTGGGAACAAGAAGTTTGGAAAGGAACTTAATATACCAGGGCTTCTATTGGCCAACAATGAGAAAGGAGGCTGGCGACCTGGTGAAGAAATGCCACAAATGTCAAGAATTTGCAAGTTATCACAAGTTGCCAGCAACAGCGCTCCAGGCGAATGTCAGCCCGTGGCCATTCGCGAGGTGGGGATGGATATCCTAGGCCCATTTCCGGAAGCCTCGGGGAAAAGGAAATTCCTCATCGTGGCGGTTGATTATTTCACCAAGTGGGTTGAGGCAGAAGCGGTGGCAAGTATCACCGCCAAGCAGATACAGAAGTTTGCATTTAAAAGTATTGTCACCAGATTTGGTATACCAGAAAGTATTATATGTGACCATGGAACTCAGTTTGACTCACAGGTCTTTAAAGAATTTTGTGACGACCTGAGGATAAATCTGAGATTCGCTTCGGTCGCCTACCCAAAAGCTAATGGACAAGCAGAGGCGGCTAATAAGCTTATTCTACAAGGATTAAAGAAAAGAGTGGATGGCTGTAAGGGCGTATGGGTCGAGGAGCTTGATCATGTACTATGGGCTCACCGTACGGCTTATAAAACGACGACAGGGGAGACTCCCTACACATTGACGTACGGGACTGAGGCGGTCCTTCCGGTAGAAATCTCAATCCCATCTATCCGAATACAGGAATACAGGGATGAGGTCAACGAACAAGAATTGATGCTTAACGTAGATATGATTGAGGAAAAAAGAGAAAAGGCACAGATGCGGCTGATCGCTGAAAAGGAGCAGTTAGCCAGGCGGTACAATTTAAAGCTCCGACCACATCACATCGCGCTCAATGACTTAGTGCTGCGAAAGATCTTCAGGCCGGCGGTCGGGGCGGCCAAGCTCAACCCCGGATGGGAAGGCCCATACAGAGTACGGCGAGTGGTAGGGGCCAACACCTTCAAACTAGCAGAGTTAGATGGAGCAAAGATCCCCAAAACTTGGAACTCCATGCATCTCAGGCGATATTATGATTAAAAAGACACTTGTAACCGAGGCTAGTTTTTAAGGCAACTAAGGGCCCTAATGATTGAATCTAATATATGTCTTCGCGCCAGCAAATTTATCATGTAAGACCTAAGGGCATTGGGATCGCTATGTAAGACCTACGGGCATTAACAAATCACTATGTAAGACCTACGGGCATTAACAAAATAGCTGTGTAAGACCTAAGGGCAGCAAATTTATCATGTAAGACCTAAGGGCATTGGGATCGCTATGTAAGACCTACGGGCATTAACAAATAGCTGTGTAAGACCTAAGAGCATCAAATTTATCATGTAAGACCTAAGGGCATTGGGATCGCTATGTAAGACCTACGGGCATTAACAAAATAGCTGTGTAAGACCTAAGGGCAGCAAATTTATCATGTAAGACCTAAGGGCATTCGGATCGCTATGTAAGACCTACGGGCATTAACAAAATAGCTGTGTAAGACCTAAGGGCAGCAAATTTATCATGTAAGACCTAAAGGCATTGGGATCGCTATGTAAGACCTACGGGCATTAACAAATAGCTGTGTAAGACCTAAGGGCATCAAATTTATCACGTAAGACCTAAGGGCATTGGGATCGCTACGTAAGGCCTAAGGACATCAAAGTTATCGGTATAACATCTAGTTAATGATGAAAAGAAGCAAAGCGATCAAGAGAGGTGTAATAAGATAAAAGACCAAAGATTAAAAACTCGCGAGGAAGAGTTTAATAAAGCAGTTTTTACAAAAAAGAGAAGGAGAAAGAGAGGAAAACAGCAACAGCACGCAGAAACATGAGGATTGTCTGAAAAGATAGCAATAATAGCAACAGGTTGAAAGCGAGATCATGGGTCTTTAGCGCCGGAGCTCTTCTCGCCAGCCTTGGAAGGGGAAGCGGCGGAATTGAAGTCCCTGCCGCTGGTCGAGGGGGCTTGATCGGATGATGGCGGCTGAACCTCTGATCCATCGAGATTCAGATCAGGCAGGCCACGGCTGCGGTGAGTGGCCGCCACATATTCAGCATCTGCCGCCACTATCTCCCGCTCCAAGCGAGCAGCATCCCGAAAGTAAGTCTCCTCCTCGGCATCAGGAAGGTCGGGAACCCCAAAGTTATAGCGGTTGAGACCTCGGAGGACGGCTCGAACCATTTTTCGCCCCGGCCAGCCCTTGTTGGGAAATAGCTCGTAGAACTCATTACGACAGCTGCGCATTACTACACGCATACTCTCGCCGAGAGCATGAGTGTAATAAGCCACAGTCTCATCGTACTGAGCTTTGGCAGCGGCAAGATCACGATCCGCCGCCGATTCAGCCGCCAGTGAGTCATTAAGCAGCTCCTTAGCTCTGTCCCTTTCGGCGGCTATCTCCTTCCACCTGAGCAACCTTGACACGAGCCTCATCCAACTCGGCTTCAAGGGCGACAATGTGCTTATTAGCAGATTGCAAGTCCTCCTGGACGCCCTCCATCTGGGAGATCCGCCCAGTCGCCTCAGCCAGGCTTTCCTTCAGAGACTCAGCAGCAGAGGTCGCTGCATCTGCCCGTCGCTAAGATAAAAAAAAAACAAACAACAACTTGCGGGTTTAACAAGGATCGTAAGGTGACAAGCCGGGAAATAGTATATATAAAAGGGGAGAAAGAAGAGGAAGATGAGTAAATACCTTCTCCTCGTTATGATAACGAGTGAGATCCATGCGCAAAGAGCGCAGATTCTCAACATCCTCCTTCAGCTTCCGATTCTCCTCCTGCATGTGTTTACATGCAAAGGAAAGATCGCCGAGCTCAGCCACGGCCTAGGCAGCAAAACAAATGTAAGGGGTAAGAAGCAGCGAGCAGAGCTAAGGTAACAGGACAAAGCAAATAAAAGACGCATTCCATAAGTACCTGAAGGAGGCGGCAGGAAGTTGCCCCGTGCAGGTCCGAAATCTCCGAGCCCTCACCAGGAGCGGTCACCCCCTCGTAGACACCTCGAGAGAACTCCTCCGTGATATCACTCGCCATCCGGGCCGATATGTGGGATGCCACCGGATGAACGACGGCGAAGTAGGGAAGGCGAAAGGGACCCTCGCCCTCGCGACCAGCAGGAGCAGGGCGATCGAAGAGAGTGTTAGCTCGCTCTGTCCAGCTGGCCCGGCGGGCACGGTCGGTGTTGACAAGAGGCGGGCGAGAGTGGTCGCGAGCAGGCTCGGTGGGACGAAGATCAAGCTCCGCAGCCGGCGCAGACTCGGGATGCTCTGGATCCCGGGGAAGAGGGATAGGTTTGTCAGGAAGATAGGAGTCGTCATATGAGATGACGTTCTCGTCAGCAGGATGCTCTAAGGGCTCCCTTGCAGAAGGATTGTCATTTGTCGGAGGCGATTGGCGACGAGAGCGGCGGAGGGGAGTTTCAGTCTCAGCATCGACATCCTCCACCTCTATCACTGGTGGGGGCGGCGGCGGAGGATTGCTGGAGCCCTCACCTGCCTTTCTCCTCGGCTTGGAAACCCCAGCTTTCTTCTTCTTCTTTGAAGAAAGGAGGCTTTCATCCGTCTCAGCCGCCTTCCTCTTCCCCTTAGATTTGTCAGGCGAAGGTTGGGCAGAAGCAGGGGCGACGGGGGCAGCCTCAGAGCGGCTGGGACGAGTCTCGGCGACAGGACCACGCGCGGTGGTACTAAGGAGGCACCCAGCGAGGCTTACGGCACCTAGAAAAGGTACATCCAAAGATTAGTATAAAAAAAAGGGGAGAAAGAGAAGAGAGCACAAAAAGGCGATAATATAAAGGTTATACATTCCTAAGGGTTTGGCTACGACGACTCAATTACGCAAGATGAACGGCGACAGCTAGGAAGGGAGGAAAACAATCAGCACCGCCTAAGACATAAAGTATACCTCCTCGTATCCCCGCCTGGGCGGTCCGCAGGCCAGAAGTGGTCGATAAGTGATGGCAATCAAGAAGGATCTGGCGACGTAGGAGTATTTCATCAGGAGTAGGATCAAGCTCGGCGTTGAAAGAACTCACGTCACCAGAAGACCATGATGAAGGGAGCAGCGAAGCCCAATGGTGATCCGTGTCGCTGGGGCGGAAGTAGAAAAACGAATGGTACCATGTAGGGCGAGGTTTCGGTGATGAGTAAATGCCCTTTTGAGTAAGATCAGCTCGGCGAACGAAGCTGATGCCATTGGAGGTGTGTTTGGCATAATGAATTAATTGAAACAACCGCAGAGTGGGGGCGATCTTCTTAGTCGCGCAGCTGCATTCAAAAGCAGAGGCTGTAGCCCAACACCCGACGTTAAAGGCGCCAAGAGAAGCGCCAAAGCACTCAAGCAGGGCGACCGTGAACGGGGATGGCGGAAGGCGAAGGCCATTGGTGAAGGCCTCGATCCAGACGCCGTGCCACCCTGGCGGGCAGTTGCCAATAGTGGAAAGCCGAGAGGCCACGGCGAATTCCCAGGTAGACGGCAGCATGGCGAATGGAAGAACGCGGGCGATCTTCTCCACCGACCCTGAAGGAAAGTAGCCCGGGCCGATGACTGTGCGCTCGTCACAAGTAGCTCTTCCCCACATAGACCGCCAGTTGCCAATGGAGTAGGAGCCGGTGACTCTAGTCGCCTCAGGATCAATCTCAGCCCCATGACGGGCCCGCTCGAATCCTTTTTGGTGGGGACCCCAAAAAGGCAGGGCAGGAGATTCATCAAAATTCTCCTCTGCTACGTCGGAAATTTGGGCAGACGAGGTTTCGGCCGTAGAGGGAGGATTTAAGGATGCCCGTTCAGGGGACCGACTGGAAGAGGAAGGAGAGGACAAAGGAGAAGATGAAGGAGATGGTGAAGAATCGGTACCAGCGGAGTAGGAATGACTTTGGTTTTGGCTATCGGAGTCGGAATCCATGGTTCAAAGAAAATAACAAGAAGCAGAAAAGAGAAGGAAACGCACGGCAGGATGGCAATGGGAGTGAGAAAGAGGGGAAGAGTCACGTACCAGGTGGGCGTCGGGGGGCTCCAGACATCTGAAAAATGGCAGGAAGAGATGAACGTTTTCTGGTGATCGGAAGAAGGAGAAACGAACGTAAGGCTCGCCGGAAGGAATAAGGAAGCAGTGGAGGTAAGAAGACTGTAAAAACAGGGAGTCAAGGTGGCAGAGAAGGAGTAAAAAAAGGAGGAAGACGGTAAGAAGGGGGTTTATATAGGAGTGCAATGAGCGGGAATGGAACCGTCGCGGCGAATGAGTGAGTCACACGCGCGGTTAAAAGGACGTGTTGGCGGGAAGTTGAGCCGGCGCGACGTTTCATTGGGGGCACGCGCGGCTGAGATGACGTCTGAAGAGATAAGGTAATGATGGCTTTCTGAGCAATTACTGAAATACCCCGATTTCCCCAACTTCTCCAGCAAGGTAGGGAGTAAAAGACCATAATACCCTGAGCGGTAGAGAGGTGCATGAAAAAATGGAAAGAAGGGGCGCGATAGAAAGCAGCGACAAAAGAGATAAGGCGATAAGAACCAAGACACCAAAGCGGCAAAATAACAAAGCAACAAGGCGATAGGACAGCAAAGCGATAAAACGACACAACATAAGCGATCCGAGTTATAGGTAAGCCCTCAGCCAAGCAAAGCTCGAACTAAGGGCTCGGGGGCAATTGATGGGTCCTCTCACGGCGATCACGAGACGAGCGATCCGAGTTATAAGTAAGCCCTCAGCCAAGCAAAGCTCGACTAAGGGCTTGGGGGCAATTGATGGGCCCAGCCCGACGAAGTCCAAAGGCCCACACGACGGCCCACGAGGCGACCCACATGGCAGCCCGAACACAGCAGCTAGGGCAGGGGGTCCGGACTCAGGTGGTAAATCAGATGGGCCGAACAGGCAGGCCCAGGAAGTGGAGTGAGGCCCAAAGCGACGGCCCAGCTCGGCGGCCTCCTAGGGTTACTCGGCGACACTTAGGTTTCCAAGACAGAGCGGACACGTGTCAACATCCTACGGGAGCTACAAACGAGTGGCTAAGATTCAACATTGGCGACCAAGGCTGAGGTACTATAAATACCCCTGTATACCCTATTAACTAGGGGACAACACTTTTACCCAGCGGACAAACGCTCCGCGGTACGTTACTCGCCTCCCTCTCCCATTCCTTAAACTGATCGCCTCCCCTTTTCCTTGAACTAACTTCACCCCGCGTTACTTACGAGGTACACCACTCCCGGAGGACCAACCGGCTTGGGCTTCCATTATTGGGCCAGGTGACAAGGCTGGAACAATAATATATATATGTTAATGCCTTTTGGAAACGATAACTTGGGTGTTCACTTTGTTCTCACAATGATTTTACTTTGCCTTCCATACCATCTTCAATACACTTTAACTGTTTTCATTTCTGTGCACCTATTTCAGGTTACCCCCACAAAACATAATAGGGCATTCAATGGCATCCAAAAGTAATTCCACGAATCAGCATTCACCAACTAAAAAAAGAAAAGCACCGACACCACATACACCGAAACGTAGATCACAAGTGGATAAACGGTCTCGCTTATATCCTTTGGTACATGGTGGTCAAACAACTCAGCCTCCGCTCACGCAACCCAATATATGTTCGACGACAACAGTTCACCCTGATGGTACTTACACGAACACACCTCCAAAAATAACACCAAAGCCACGTTCATTGCGTAATCGATCAAGCACGTGGACTGAAACCAATCAATCGACCCAACTGAACAATGAAATACTTGATTTGGGCCTTCCCACATTAGCATGTACCTTTTGTGGCGCATTTTTCTGGAAGTTAGAAGACCTTAAGCAGGCACGTCGTAAACCAACCCACAATTTTCTCTCTGTTGTCAACTGGGAAAGGTTGGACTTCCGTTATTAGCTGAAACACCCACTTTGCTTGATAACCTTTTGTCAGTGAACGGAGATGCACTCTCAAAACATTTCCGGACCAATATTCGCTCATATAATGCATCTTTTTCATGGACATCCTTTGGAGCGAAGTTAGATCCACGCTTGCTAAATTCTCGTGGTCCATATTCATTAGTCCTTTGTGGAGAAAATTATCACTATATGGGTTCACTTCTTCCGCCCGAAGGCCAACCGCCACGCTATGCTCAATTATATGTCAATGATCCAACAACTGAAGTAAATAACAGACTTTCAGCTAATGGTAGCACGACACGACCCTTGAATCCACAACTCATGGCTGGGCTCCAAGACATGTTGGATACATGCAATGTACTAACACAAAGCTTTCGTCGTGTTCGCGACGCCCTTGAAGAGCCAACCAATCACAACTTGCGCTTGCGAATCACAGGATCTCGCGTTGAACGTGATCGTATGTACGAGCTTCCAACAGGGACTGAACTAGTTGGCCTTATACCCGGGGACTTTGAACCTAATCGAGATGAACGCGACATTATTGTTAATAACAGGACAACAAGGTTGACTAGAATTACAAGTTTAAACCCTCTATTTGATTCACTCCACTTTCCACTATTATTCCCTCATGGAAATGATGGTTTCCACCAGAGGATACGATATAATCCCCTCTACGTTGATCCTAACCAAAAGATAAAGTATGTCACCCAAAAAGAGTACTACTGTTTCCGGCTCCAATACAGGCGTGATGAAGGAAACACTCTCATTCGTGGAGGAAAGGCATTGCAACACTTCTGTATCGATGCATTCACAACAATCGAACAAAATCGACTTACATACTTGAGATTCAACCAAAAAAAACTTCGTTCAGATATATACAAGGGATTGCATGATGCACTTAATCGTGGGGATTTAGACTCTCGTAATCTCGGGCGTATCATAAATCCATCAACCTTCACTGGTACGTTCCACATCATAACCCACCAATATAATTATGCTACCATTTTGTGTCCCTCTTAAATTTACTTTAACTAAGTCTACCTCACAACTACTTTAAGCCTAACTCACATCTACTTTCATCACAGGTAGTGTGCGCTACATGCAACAATTGTATTTGGATGCTATGGCAGTTTGTCATTTCCATGGTAATCCAGATTTATTTATAACTTTTACATGTAATGCACAATGGCCAGAACTTATTGAAGCATTTAGAGACGATGTTGGACCGCGCAGTGAAGACAACCCGATGTTGGTTGCCCGCGTTTTTAAAATGCGTTTGGGCCTACTGAAAGAAGACCTGAACAAGGGGCGCTACTTTGGCCGATGCATAGCAAGTTAGTACACAATACATAATGTTTTCTTTGGTTCTTATTATTCAATTATTTTATACTATTATAGATATTTGACCCTATATTAATATTATTTTTTCATAACTTTTAATTGTGTCTATCATTACTAATTAACTTTGTCTTACCAACTACTTCACAGGTATGCATACAGTTGAATTTCAAAAACGTGGCCTCCCACACGTTCACATTGTTATGTGGTTGGCTCCTGAGCATAAACCAACAACACCTACTCGAGTAGATGCAATTATATCAGCTGAGCTCCCTGATCCAACCATAGACCCAATTGGCTATGATTCTGTTACCAAGTTCATGGTTCATGGTCCGTGTGGTGATGCTAGACCATCATCCCCTTGTATGAAGGACAACAAATGTTCTAAATTTTTCCCTAAACCATATGCTTCTGAAACAACATTCGATGACAACGGATACGTCACTTACCGCAGAAGACCTACAAATATAAGTGTTGTCAAGTCTGGAGAAGCCTTAGATAACGCATTTGTGGTTCCTTACAATCGAGATCTTGTGGTTAAGTATCAGGCACACATCAATGTTGAAATATGACACAAAGGACAATTGATAAAATACTTATTTAAGTATATCACAAAGGGACCTGATCGCTCTGAAGTCACTGCAGAAAAAAAGAACGCCAATAGATCCAGACGCACCGATTGATGAAATTTCACAATACCTAGATTGTCGTTCAATATCTTCTTATGAGGCAGTTTGGCGGCTATTCTCATTTCCCATCCATGAGCGGTCCCCAGCTGTTTTCCGCTTATGTGTGCACCTCCCAGGAGAACATACAATATCATTCGAAGAACACCAAACTGTAGACTCAATTGTTAATCGACCAGATGTTGGTAAAACAATGTTGACTGAATGGTTCACCCTGAACCAGAGATATCCTTCAGCACGGAAATATACATACTCAGATATTACCCACGCATTTGTTTGGGATAAACAAAGCAGTCAATGGGTTATTCGTAAAAAAGGGTTTGTCATTGGTCGCATTGCTTCTATTCCCCCACGTTCAGGAGATGTTTTCTATCTGCGTATGCTTTTAACAAAGATACCAGGCGCTCTAAGCTTTGAACAGCTCAGGACAGTAAATGGACATTTATATCAAACATATCAACAAGCATGTCAAGCATTAGGCCTTTTGTCCAATGATACTGAATGGAATGATGTTATGATGGAGGTGTCTCATTGGGGAATGCCATCATTCATCAGAAGTACCTTTGTGTCATTGTTAATGTTTTGTAATGTTTCTTCCCCACAAACATTATTTGAACAATGGTGGCCCTCGATGGCTGATGATTTTAAGTGGAGACTACAACGGCTAACAGATAATCCAGTTCAAGATCCATTACCTGCAAATCTTCGGAATGAAGTTTTACACAGCTTACAAAGTCTTCTTCAAAATTACTCGAGTTCGTTGTCTCACTTTAACCTCCCATTGCCTACATGCATGCCTGAAGCTGGCCAACAAGATGATTTGGTTTCTCAGCAATTGCAGTATGACATAGCTCATGAGGCAGAATCATATACACAGACACGTGCATCACTCAACAATTGTCAAGCAACAGCTCATGATGCAATTTTGAGATCTTTGTCAAGTGATTCAAACAATTTATTTTTCTTGTATGGACATGGTGGCACGGGAAAAACCTACTTATATAATTGTATCATCTCAAAAATTAGAAGTGAGCACAAAATTGCCTTAGTCGTTGCTTCATCAGGAATCGCAGCAACACTACTTCCTGGTGGTGTCACAGCGCACTCTAGGTTCAAAATACCTATCGAAGTCGATCATGCATCGACATGCGCTATAAAAAAGGGAACCAATCTTGCTAGGCTAATGCAGCAAGCAACACTTATAGTATGGGATGAGGCCCCAATGGTACATCGCTTATCGTTTGAAGCTGTTGATCGAACTCTCTGCGATATCATGAACACTCCGACTGAAGGCCCTAACTACAAACCTTTTGGCGGTAAAACTGTCATTCTCGGAGGTGACTTCAGACAAACGCTTCCCATTGTTAAAACGGTGGTCGTGAAGATTATCTAGGAGCGAGCTTAACACGGTCCTACCTATGGAACCATTGCACCCTCTTAGAATTAAATGTCAATATGAGGATCAATCATTCTATCAGCAATGCAGCAACTGAATTTGATGGCATGCAATTCTCCGATTGGGTACTGGCTATTGGTGATGGTAAATTGCATAAGCGTAGACCAGTTGGCCAAGCGACTAATGATTGGATTACAATTCCTCGCTGTTTCATCATTCCTTCATCATCAACTCCTGTGGCAGATCTTGTGACACGTGTGTATCCTAACTTACAAACTTCTTATCACAATGTTGCCTACATACGCAGCCGAGCAATAGTAACCCCAACAAATAAAGTCGTGTCGGCAATCAATGATTTGATACTGGCCCAGTTGCCTGGTGAAGAAAAGGTTTATCTCAGTGCTGACACACTCACTACCTCTGGACCAAATCAAATCTCATTGGAAATCCAGTACCCAACGGAATTCTTGAACAGTTTGTCTTTCAATGGAATGCATGAGCATCAACTGCGGTTCAAACCATATACCATTGTTATGCTTCTACGCAACCTCAATCCTTCAGTTGGTTTATGTAATGGAACACGCATATTATTAACACATTTGGGGACAAATGTGGTAAGAGGCCTAATTGTTGGTGGCTCGTATGAAGGAACGATAGCAATCATACCACGCATAGTTCTTGATGTGACCGACCCAAATTGGCCATTCACATTGAGAAGGCGACAATACCCGCTTCGTCTCTGCTATGCAATGACCATTAACAAAAGCCAGGGTCAAACACTTGACACAGTCGGTCTCTATCTACCAACACCTGTGTTTAGTCATGGTCAGCTATATGTTGCTGTTTCTCGTGTACGCTCAGGTGCTGGTGTCTTCATCGTCATTGAAAATGAAGACAGTTTACCACCAGACGTAACTCGTAATATCGTTTTATGATGAAATTTTTGAAGAATTACACCCTGTTGGTGTTCCCTTTGTAAATGAATCTACTTAATGTAATGATCACACCCACTTATTTTGTCTACCAAAATTGTATTTCTCATGTCGTCCAACTTTTACATTTAAAAATTAAAATTTCCTACTGTCACTTTTATTCATAACCTACAAACCAACCTTTATCCTTTCACCAAAGTATATTCTTTTCCCATATAAATTTTGAATCACCTTATTGACAATTATCAAAATTAATCAAATTTAAATGTATGAACGGGTGAGCATACACTAATTTTTCTGTTCCTAAACACGAAGCGGCATCGCGCGCTACTAAAACCTAGTATTTTTGAAATCATACAAAGATTCCATGTCAACAAATAATTAACTACCAAGCAAATTTTGTAGAAGAATTATGGAATAAATTTGGCGGCTTTTATGTTGAGTGGTCGGCCACATCAGCAGCACCAACATAGAATATCGCATTACCATATTTCCAAGACCTTGGTCGTGGTGTAAACTGTAAACTGTAACACCGCTGACCTTCATCTTCCTTCATTGAAGAAAACTGTTCGCTTTCTTCTTTCACCTTTATCTTGAAGTTGCTCTGCTATTATCAAAACAAGTATTGGAAACAGAGCTTCAACACTGATAACCGTGCTAGCCTTGCGACCATTTAAATAGAATGGACAACCATCCTTGATATCCTTGCTCTGCTCCTTTTCTCTGTACTCTTGGTCTTTTTCGCTCTCCGTTCGCAATGGCTACCAACCCAATCGACCCCTTATTAGTAGACAAATCAGTCGACAAGTTCTGGGCTGCTCGACAAGTTCTCTCGCAGCACAGCCCACACTTGGCAGACTGGAACGAATACTGCGGTCTTCCATTGTACATACTCGTCAAGGCCATCCGCGTCATCACTGGAAACACGGATTTCGAGATGAGGGCTAGGATGCTTGCACTGGGAGTCTCTCAAGGGTACTGGAAGGAGATCAGCCAAGTGACACCCTTGCAGCTGTACGAGTTTGGGACTTGGTTGAAGTCGAAGCCAGGTCAGAAAGCCATTCAGAGCATCCACATGGAGAGGAAGATTCTGAAGAAAGCTGGGCCCAATTGCAGCCTTGAGGAAGCTGTGCATCTGCGGATTTCAGTTCTCCAGAAGGAACTCGACAGCTTAACTAAGGCTAAGCAGTCGGCGCCTGATTGGAAGAGTACCATGTTTGAATTGAAGATTGAAAGGAAGAGACTTCAAGAGTGTATTGAGTTCCAGTCTCGTAAGAAGGCGTGATGTTAGGCGTCCTCATGCTGCTATTGTAGCTTCTTTCATGTTATAAGAATTCTGACGTCTTTTATCAAATATATTCGGATATTCCTTTGACGTTGCTGTTCCTTTATTATAACAAGCATTTGATCTTGACATATTTATTGTTTAGTCTTGTTTTTTTGCAAATGGGAAACATGATTATTTCTCTTGGTAACATCGCTTACACAGTCTACCTCTCCATACAACGTATATGCGTGGCCTCTGCAACCAGTCTTCTCTAAATTCATAATTCATCGTTCAAGTTCTACAACCTTGCCAATGGGTGGATCACACCCATCTTCTATGCCCAGTCCCATCCATCCTTAGCGTGCAAAACCTGGTTCACAGCTTCTGTATTATGCATCTTAGCCTGCAAAACAGAATTAGTCTATAACTGTCACCTGCACGAAGAAGCTAGCTCGTAAACAAACTCTATCTACACACAGCTATGTCATCTCATAACTTTTAGGATTTCAACGCACCTTTGAGATTATACGGAATGGACGTTCTGCAACCAACACCTAACCAGATTGTCTGATTTATTTGTCCACGTCCTCCGGGATTAGTGCCTTCCCAAGGTAAACTTGTTGCAGCTCATCCCTCCAAATCTGCACCCACCGGGAACAAAGGATGTTTAGCAATAATTGCCCTAGTCCTCGAAGAAGTTGGTGTCAACCCGAGACATACCGTGTCACGAAATTCCACTCGTATATGAGGTACGTTTGTCTTGTGAATGTCATTACCGTCTGGTCCTCTCTTGTAGTACTGCTTCCCTATCCAGTGTGACTGAAACAAGCAGGCGTCAATTATGTAACCTAAACATATACATTATAGCTTACTACAGAGATCCTACCCCTCCGTTTACCACTAGCTATGACCCTGTTTGATTCTTAAGTGAAGTATCCGTACCTTCAGGGCATGAGAGAAACCAGACTGGTAAACTGAGTTCCGGGCAATCTCACAAAGGTCACAGGAGCTCAACTTCCACACCTGTTGATTGAAAAAACATGGGGAGGGGGAGAGAGAGATCAACACACTTTCTCCTTCGGAGCAATCTTAAGCCTAATATGTTTTTATCATAGAAGAAGAATGAATGAGATCTCACAGAAGCAGCTATGCTGTACTCTTCAACCAAGGGCTCTTTCGTCAAGTGGATTTGGAGAGGATCATCAGTAGAGAGTGAGACATTGAGACCCCGGAGGAAAAACATTGGAAAAGGGTTTCGATGGTAGTCAAGAAACAAAGAATTGTTGCTCAGAGGAGACATAGCCAGGCCAATCTATGATTATATTAAACAAAAAAGTAGAAGCACAAGTTAGATATGGAAGCTTTCCAAATTTTGAAGGAGTGGTTGTTGCAGTGGTGAGCCCAGAGGACTACGTATTTCCTTTACCTGTGCCAAGTAATACAAATACTGAAGAACAGGCGATTTCCTCAAATTGATCCCATGGGCGATATTATGAGTTGTAAGAAAAGTTGTAGCAAGGTGGTCTATGTCTCCAGCCTAAAAATGAACAAAGCATTTCAGAAATTAAATTACTAGGAAACAAAAACAGAAATGGACTTTGAATCCTTCCACTGTGTACCTCTCCAGAATGTGGACGGAACTTGATGGTTGTCATGCCCTTTGACTCACGAAGCTGAAAGGTGGAATCATAAAAAAGAGTAAACAACAGACTGCGATAGGCTTGTTCAGGATAAGTGCATAACATGGTGAGGAAGAATCTTTCATGCTAATTTTTCCCATATGAGCAAGAAAAAGAACATAATGACGAGGACCAATGAACATTATGTTAATTGAAATAGATGGCAAGTAGAAATAATAAATTTTCTGTAGGCATAAGAATATTGCTAAACTAACCTTGTTTAATGTGTACAGATTGGCATAGCAGTAGTACACATAGTAAGAATATGCCGGGTTGAAAACATTTGTCCACTGAGCTGGAGTTGGCATATGCTTCGTGGGACGTCTTTCGGGCTTACTTTCATCATCAACCAAATCCAACCCAACAACCTGAGCAAAAAAAATAGACGCTACATTAAGCAGAAGAATATCTAAGTTCAGCCTTGATAAAATGTTGTTAATTATGAGGTAAGCAAAGCATAAAATGATTTTAAACCATACACAAAAAACTCAAAATGTGGAATAAGATAGATCCTTGCCTAGACCAGCAGCGCACAACTGAACAAATCATAATGTAATGTACTAATTTAACAAGGAGTCATCTATCTAAGCTTATGATGGTAAATCCTGTAGCAAGTTATCACATCTTTCCTGATCAAGCTCGTAGGAACTTAAATCACCAAAATATACTCCAATTCTGCGTTTTTATTTAGTAATACTCTGCTGTCTTTCCATAATAAGGTGGAAGCCATAGGTCCATATCATTCTTTGAAGAAAATGGGTGAGATGCAGGAAGCTAGAAAAAACCTACTTGCAAGTCACAACCAAGATGGTTTCTTTTTACATTTGAACAAATAGATTTGTTAAAGCAACTTACTAAATGTATAACTTACTCAAAGTTGATAAATATTTACAAGATAAAGGTCCCAACCTGTTTCAAGAAGACATGCAACTGAGGATGTGAATCTGGATCAACGGTAACCTCAAACAGAGGAATAAATATGTTGTCAAGGATATTCTGAAATGATGTCACAATCCCCATTTCCTTGTATATATTGTACAGTCTTGGAAGCTGCAAGCAAACAAAAATGTTAAGGGCACTGGAGACTAAAGATACAGAAGTACAAGTCTACAACTATTTATATTATCACGCAGAAGAATTGCACAAAGTCGAATCCCATCCTCGTAAACTTAAAGTGGAATATGCCAACATACATAATCAACGAACATATAACAAAACATTAAGAACCCATGAACCTAACAAAGACATGTCAGTGACTGTATTAACCAAATGACATTCTCACTGTATATCATTATCAACGAAATTGCACAAATTAGAATCCTAGCCCAAGCAAACTTAGAGAGGAATATGAAAACATATATAATTAACAAAAATATAGCGAAAACATAAAAGCACCGATAAATCTAACAAAGACATGTTAGTACCTGTATTAAAAGCACCGATAAATCTAACAAAGACATGTTAGTACCTGTATTAACCAAACAACATTCTCACTGTATAAATCATTATTAACTATCCAGCTAGCAAGTTGATCCCATTCACTTTGCTTCCGCCCATATATCGATAGGCGATATTCAGCCATCTACATAAGAACAAGCATCACTAATTAGAAAACATTAAAGATAAAGAAAACAGTAATGTAAATGCAGGCGCCTCAAAAGAATGTTCTAGGTGATAATTGATAATCCAGAAACAGAAACTGCTCAGTTTCAAATTCTCAGAGAAAAATTGTAAGGAAATTAACTCATTGAGTGTGACACGCCAGCATAATTCTGATGCAGAAGAGTTAACTGGTGTTGAACCCACAAAAAATAAAGAGGAGCACCCATATCCACGTATTACTAAATGCCCTAAAAGTACAGCCATAGTGCACCTGGTATTTACTTGCTTCAAGATCGGAAAACACTTGTTTCGTTAACTCCGCAAGGAAACGACCTGTTGTCAACATACAGATATAAGACCATTTGGTGAAGCTCCCAAAATAGTCGAGAGTAAACAAGAAGTTAACAGGAACAAGACACTTGATCATCAAGTAAAAAAAGTATAAGCATCAAAACAACCATTTTAGAAACATAATCAACAGTCTTTGACGAATACAGTAGCAGAATAGTATCCTTGTCGAGCTCCATGAAACAACCAGTTAATAGAAATGTAATCAACGGACATTGAAGGAATAGTGGATTACACAAGCAGAATTGCATCCTTGTTGAGCTCCATGGACAAAGGCATAGCACCCAAACTCCTTAAAACATCAATATTATTCTCAAGTCCACTGCCTTATATTTCACTAAAACATAAAAATTGCAGAACTAAACTAACAACTCTAGTGGAAATTTTTGGCTAGCTTCAACATTCAACCCTATATGTCTATATTGTCAGAAGACAATAATAGGCATACCTTGGATGAGATTATCCTGCTTAAGGAAAATCTCCCTCAGTCTACTTTGCCCGCAAGGATTATACTTAAGATTGAACTTGTCAAAGCGATGAAAAGTGCTTTTGTCCGCATGAACATCCAAAAGATCAACATTGAGATCATACCTGCTCCAGAAAATGGCTGTAAGATTTCACTATTTTCAGTTTTTCATTATTCTCAGTACAGAGACAAAATGAGAAGACTGCAGATCCATTACCCAGTTAAATCCAGACTCTCAAATACTTCTTTCAGTGTTAAGTAAGTGCCATCTCTAAATATCACAACCTGAAAATAGTAGACAAGCGTGAATTGATTATGGCACAATCCAACAATCACATCAGTTTCAAGTATCCACAAAGTGACTGCACACGATGGCCAGAAGCTCCATTAAAGTCAAACAGCAAAAGAAGATGTACATAAGGGCTAAGGCATTTGATCCTACAACAAATCAAATACTACCTCGTCAGGCTCCTTCCTCAGTTTTGACTTTATAAACCTCAGAAGGTGCTTCTGGTTCATGCATGCAGAATGATGAACATGTGTGTCAACTTTCCTAACATTGTAGAAATCACGATGCGGAGCACTTTTTTGGGCTAGAAACTCCCTGTCAGCATTAAGCATCAAGTGCAGGTTGAATTTCTGTACAATGTCCAAAAACAAAGTAGAAAGTTAATGCTTGTCCGCAAAACTTGCATGTACAAATTGTTAACTTAAGTCATTGCTTATGCGACATACTTGTTCCAGAAGATTAAGCCGGTGATGGCATACAGTCCTGATATTTCCAGCAGCAATTACTTTGAGTATGTGATGCAAATCCGTGAAAAAGGTTGTTGCATCAGCAACAGGAAAGAGTTCTTCCTTGGCTGGAGAGAGAAAAACAGTTAAACATACACAGAAGCATGGACTAGGCCAATGGGTAATAGCACTAAATAGAGTTGGAATATCACTGCTTACAATCTTTGTTTTTTTTTTTTTTTTTTTGATAAGAAACTTACAATCTTTGTTTGGATAGACATGGATCACACCATCTTGCATCTCAAAATAGTGCTGTGAGAAGACAGTTAAAGATAAGTATTAGAGGGCCAGAGGAACAATAGTTGCAAGTTGCTCAACTGATTACAGGTATACACATCAACTCACATCAGTCTTCCCTTCTGAAGCATAGAAGAAAGGTTCATGGTTATGTTTCGGTGTGCTAGGGTCAGAGATTACTTCCTTTTCCCATGGAGCAATTGCTTCTTTGAATAAATATCTTTTTCTCATTTCAAGACATTCTTGCAGAACAACATAAACCTCCACCTCATCAGGTGATGGTACCTCTGGAAAAAGTTACACAATTAGATAACTCTAGGACACTTCAACTTGGCTGTCAAAAGAGGAATAAACGTCAATTCGGAGATTATGGGGAAGTGTGGATTAGTGAATTGAGAATTGGGGACCAATTTCCAATTCCCATTTCCCATCTTCATGGGAATTGGACCATAATTCCCATCCCCAGTTTCCTAATCCAAAATACACGTATATACATTCACATACTTGTAAAGTATGAAGGATTGTTTGGTAAATAGAAAGAAATTGTTAAGCAATAACACTGAAAGCTTGATGTGGCTTGAGCAGAGACACAAAACAGAAAATATAAAGTGAGTTGTAGTCTACTACTAAATTTGTATATTTAGTTAAAGTTTAGAACGGCTGCTTTTTGTTTTCGCAACAATCATTATCTTAAGCTTATTGAAGAAGGTTTCATTATTTAGGAAGTATTATTATCAGGAAGAAGGATTAGTATTACCTTTGGTACTTAGAAATGACTGTACCCTATATATAGCAGACATCAAAAGATAAAATAGTAAATGCAGAATTTGGAATTCAAGTCGTAGAAGGACTGTGTCATGTATACGGTCTCTAGGCCTCAAATTTGGTGACTGGAATGGAGGATTTTCGGTGAACAACCCATTACAAAATCGTACTCTAGGACCTATAAGATGGCAAGGGCTAATGATGGATGAGTAAGAATGCTGTGATTACAGGGTTAAATATCTCAGATTGCTAAGGAGAGATTCATAGTCTGGTAGCAGGTTATTGGATATGTTGGGTAGTCAGCGCGTTATCATAAAGCTATACTGATAGAGAACGAAAGAGACTTCAGACTATGCTTTTGCTGCTCAACTCAAATCAGTTGCACGAGAGCTCTCAATCTATCATGAAAATCAGCAACTTCTCCACTTATTTTACAACACATATCATTGCCAATTATATAGTTCATACACAAACAACCGTCTCCTGACATGTAGCTAAAGTATGTTTTCAAAATTAGCTAAACGTAACATACCAGTAGGAGTAATTCTAAGTCGTGCAAAAGTTTCTTGCTCAGGCTCTTTCCTCAAAATATCAGCAGCAATTGGGTCAGGCTGCACACCATGCAGGTCGCCAGATACACTATGAGACCGGATCATGCTTGCAGCAGGGATCGAAATTTGCTCCGCGTTGTTGTTAATTTTCTCTGATAAACTCTCCTGAACATGTAAGGTTCAAAAACTATCCTCTAGAACTCAAAGTAAGTGAAACAGGGATGCAACTTCATAAATGCAATAAATATTGGTGCATGGTAATGCTATTACATGCTCAGTGGCAGCAAGAGTTCCGTCCTATAAAAATTATAAATATACTCACAGCAGTTCCATTAGGAAGGACCGTTTCAGCCAGATTATCTTCTTCATCTGATCCTTCTACATTCTCAAATGCACTAGCACTGACAACTGGAGACTTTGGAGACGTTGGCCTGATGAGATTTCCAGCTCTCTTGGTATGTCCAGCAGATTTACCTGAAAAGGAGCAATGAAACTTTAACCATTTCATAAAAGTAAGCCCACACCTAGCATGCTCTTCAGCCAGTTCAACAGTAAAATCCATAACGTTTATTGTCAGATGTAGCTAAAGTGGGATATATAGCTATAGAAGGGTCTGTGAGCACTTTATTTAACCATGTCTCAGAACATGATGTGAAACAGAGGTTCTCATAAGAAGCTATAAGAAACCATGGTAACTTAGATGATTTCATTATCTGTCTTTCCCTCACCTTCAGAAACTCAAATTTCTGGTTCTGCTCGCTTCAGAGCTAACCTAATACCGTTGCCCCTAAGCAACTCGGCAGTACTCTTAAGAAACCGTGGTCTATACTATATCCCGAAAAAATGGCCAAGCAGGTCAGTAAACTGGAAATATATGGGAAACGACCTTCTACGTTTAAGTGATAGCCTCATTGAGTAAAATCCATTCGCTTGGACAATTCACAACCAAAAGAAAGAAAATGAATTCGATTGAGCATCAATTCACTAAAAGAAGTAATAAAGGAACTTTTCAGTATATACTAAATTTTTTCCACCCATATGTATGCACTAAGTAGCACGAAGCACTCAATTCAAGCCGTCAGTCCGGAGAAAAATTCGACACGAATCCATACCTTGAGGAAGCATATGCAACCTCGGGAGGCCGGGAGGAACGCCGTCCACGACATGCAGGGAGCCATTCCGTTTCTCTTCTCCATCAATTCCACCCCCGGAAATGACCGCAACGTCAGGCAGCGAAGCAGAGGCACGGCGGTAGTAATCATTTCCCTTCCTCTTCCCGTTGGCGCGGCGTTTCTTCAAGTAGAGCGCTGAAGAGGGGTCTCCGTCGGGGTAGTGGTCATCATGAGCCTCAGCGTCGGCTCTGTCCCTGTCTCTCTCGACAGTCTTGGCGAAGTCGAGCAGCTGGGCTAGGGTTTTGCGGTGCATAAAATAAGCGGAGACGGCGACGAAAGACGCTCCGACTAGAGCCGCCATGGCGAGATGAAGAGCGTAAGCATCCATGGATGTGAGTGCTGGGTTGGGAAAAGAGGAAGTGAAATCAATCAGGTTGAGACTTGAGAGTTGAGGTGGAACAGTGTAGTTAGTGCAGTGAGGAGTGATGAGGGAGAGTAATGAAGTGAAGCTGTCTGAGTAAAATTCGGGGAAAATGAAAATGAAACTGTTATTTGTTTGTTTACTGTATTTGTAGACGTAGTCACGTAGACGAGGCGGGGCGGAAGAGAAGAGAAGAGAGAGTGCGGCCGGGGGTTTGTTTGCTTTTAATGGAATTTCTTTTTCCATTCTAAAATTGAAAAGGGATCTTTTTTGCTTTGGAATTGGATTATTCCGAAGATTTATGTGAAGTTTCTTATATTCTTGTTGGATAAAATAAAGGGTTATTATTTTTAAAAAGCTCTAACTTTCGCGATTTATTTTTTATATACTTTATCTATAAAAAATTTTAAATCTATCTCGTACTTAATGCCGTTAGTCCTTCTTTATAAATTTTTGGACGGAAGTAACTGAAATGTTATTTTGATTGCCACATCAGCCGACACGTGTATTGGTGAGTCATTTTATCCCCAAGCCCAAATAAATTTAACCCTAAATTTTTTACCCCTTAATTATTTTCTAACCCCGCAAATCTTATCCTATTCGTCTTCATTCCTCCCTCCATCACCATCTTCTTCCTCCCTCCATCGTCATCTCTTTCTTCTTGTTTTTCCCTAAACCAACTCAATCCATCCCAAATCCTCCAGATCCAAGCTCAATTCCAAACCCAAAGAATCAACAACTACAACTATAACAACAGCCATCCTCTGTCAGTGAATCCTTCTCCGATGAAGCGATCCGCTGCGGTAGCTAAGTCGATGAAGCTATACAGGGGAGAAGAACAGGGCGCCTGTGAAGAAAGAGGAAAGTGAGCTTTCGGTTTCTGTTTCTTCTTCTTCTTCTACTACTACTTCAAATTCGAATTCCTCGTCGGAGTCGGAGATCTCGTTCCTGAACTTCACGGAGACGGAAGCAAGGTGGGAAATCGAGAGTGTTTCGCTTGAAGGCGGAAACGCCGTGGTGACGAGGTTGATAAACGAGAAAGTTGTGGAGACGGAGATCTTCTTGATTCCAAGATCTCGAAGAGCAGGGTGGACATTTTGGATCGCGGAGAGCAAGTAGTGGAGCTCCGGAACTGCGTCTACTCCGACTGAGATGATTGAGATTTTGGTGCGGGGGAAGAAGGGGAGCACGTGGACGTAGATCCAGCGCTGAGCCAGAGTACGATTTGAAGCCAAGGAAGGTATCTGACTGAGACAGCTAAGGCGAGGTCTCCGGACGGGGTGGACGCTGCGGCGGAGCCGGAAGGGAAGCGTTTCCGCCGGTTGAGGAAGCGAGCGGAGAATTGTAGGTGACGCCGATGAGCGAACCGAAGGCTGGCGGCGGAGCAGGAAGAGAGAGAGGATGGATGAAGGAAAGGCAGAGGAGAAGGAGGAGCGGAAGAGTGTAGAAGGAAATGCGGAGAGCATCCATGGCGATGGCAAAGGATGATGAGGCGGCGGCGGCGGTAGGAGTATGAGAAGAAGAAGTTACGAAGACGAAGAGAAAAAGGAAGGGGTGATTTTAATTGGGTTTATTTTTTTTCTGGTAAATTTAATGGTAAACAGCAGACGTGTCAGTACATGTGGCAAGGAAAATAGCATTTTGGTCACTTCCATCCAAAAACATACAAAGTAGACCTAACGCCGTTAAATTTGGGATAGATTTGAGATTTTTTAAAGATGAAGTATATCCAAAACAATTCGCAATAATTAGAGCTTTTTAAAAATAATAACCCTAAAATAAAATCCAAAAAACATTTATAAAAAACAAAACTTGCTAAATGGAAGACAAATTATTCTAGTGGCAGAACCAAATTTATAACTTGTTTTTGGCATGGAAATGGATTACTGGGAGAATTAATAAGTTAAATGAAATTTGACTGATGAGAAAAATGACAATTCCACCGGAATTAAATTTCTTATTTTTCTGTCTAATGACGCTATGGAATTGGAAAGAATTAACAATTCTCATCCATTTGAAAGGGATTTCAAAACCTATTGGAGCTAGATTTGGCGTGAAAGGAGGAATTCAATTTCGGATAGACAATTCGAGACGAAAAATAAGGAATTCAAAAATGCAAAGAAACTGCTCAATTTCTCCTCCCAAATCTAGACCAAAATACGACCCCTTGAAGGGGCAATAACAACTCACAAGAGCGGGGCAAGTTGCCTTATTGAATCACTCTTGGAGTCTGGAGACTGTAAAGAATTCGAAACTCTTATCTCATGAAATACTCTTTGGGGTCGTTTGGTATAGGGGAAATCCAGCTGTGTTTCTTGAAAACTCTGTATTTTGAGATATCATTGTTTGTTTACTGTCTAATGGAGCTGGGGTTTTGTATTTCAGATACCCAGAGCTTTTGATTGTCTCCAGAATGTGTATTCTAACAATTTCTACTTTTATCAGAAATTATGACTTCCCCCAAATAGAATAATGGGTCCCACTGTCTTCCCCTACTATTTTTTTTACCTAATATACATACCAAACAATGTAATATAACATTCTCCAACTTTTAACAAACACTTTTACACCATTTTTTTATTTTCATATTTCCATATTCTCAATCTACTGTACCAAACCACCACTTTGTTTGTTTGATTGATAACCAATGCCAATGCCAATGCTTTCTGGTTCTGCATTTCGAGAGAGAGAGAGAGAGAGACTCGTGCTTTGAATAATAAATTGAGGGAGATCAAATGGCTACAAATCCCATGACATGCAACATGTGCACAGGGTTCCAATAATAAACGAGCAAATATCACCACACATGTGCCGTGCAAACATCAGCAGTGATGCAAATACTAGATTGAAGAATATCCTCTTAAGCATCTTTGCTGCTTATATCCGATAAATGATAAAAGAGATATTTATAATTTGACTCATCTTTCAAACTGATCCAATCCAAGTACATCTCTGTTAACTTTATGCAGATTACAGCTGTGGAGAGTCGGAATTTAGTTCGTAGCTTCTCTGAGGTTGAGGTCTGGCAGGTTATCAAGTATCCTCAGGTGATAAGGCGCCGGACCCGGATGGGTTCCATTTAAATTTTTTTCAACGTTTTTGGGAGCTTGTGAAAGAGGAGCTTATGGAAGGTTTGGAGGAGTTTCACAGAACGGGATTTTTGCCGGACATGATCGGATGCACCTTCTTATACCTTATCCCTAAAAAGGAGTCTATTGGAGATATCAAGGACCTCCGACCTATTAGTCTGGTTAGCGGGATTTACAAAATCCTAAGTAAAGTCCTTATGGAAAGATTGAAGAATCCTTTGAAGGGTATCATTTCAAAGTTTCAATGCGCTTTTGTGGGAGATAGACAGATTTTAGATGCTGTTCTCATTGCAAATGAAGCTATTGATTCGAGACTGAGAAGTGGAAAACCGGGTTTGGTGTTTAAACTGGATATCGAGAAAGCATACGACCACGTCAATTGGAAGGCTCTTTTACTGACTATGGCACGGATGGGGTTCCCGGAGCAATGGTTAGTGTGGATGAAGTCGTGCATTTCCTCTCCGGTTTTCTCTGTTCTTGTCAATGGAGAGGCGGCGGGTTTCTTTTCAAGTTCGAGAGGATTGAGACAAGGAGACTCTCTTTCGCCTTTTCTGTTTATCATGGTTATGGAGGTGTTGTCGAGAATCCTTTCTAAGCTTCAAGATGCCAGTTGGATTCGAGGTTTTTGCCTGAATGAGAATCAAAGGTTGGGTGAGGTGTCGCATATTCTGTTCGCAGATGACGCGATTGTGTTCTGTGATGCGGAGGAGAATCAGGTCCATACCTTGTTAGCAGCTCTCATCTGTTTCGAATCGATCACTGGCTTAAAGTTAATGTTCACAAGAGCTCCCTCTTTGTGGTGGGGGAGGTGGCGGAGGCGGAGGACTTTGCAAGAGTTTTCGGGTGTGAGCTTGGTTCCTTTCCGACTACGTATTTGGGTTTACCCTTGGGGGCAAGATCGAAAAATAGTGCTATCTGGGAGCCGGTGTTGGTTTCGGTTCGCAAGAAATTGGAAGGTTGGAAAGCACGTTTACTGTCTTTTGGAGGAAGAGTGACTTTACTTAAGAGCGTGCTCTCTAATCTTCCAACGTATTACCTCTCTATTCTGAGAGCGCCAAATTTTGTCATTGATAAGCTCGAGAGGATTCAGCGGAGGTTTCTGTGGGGAGGGCCGGAGGAGAGAAGTAGGTTACATTTGATTAATTGGAACATGGTTAAGACGCCTTTGAGGAGAGGAGGGCTCGGCGTGGTTGATTTGGATTCTTTTAACAAAGCACTGTTGGGGAAATGGGCGTGGCGCTTTGCGCGTGAGAAACAAGCGTGGTGGAGGGAGTTGATGACCATCAAATGTGGGGTGGGGCCTTCAAGTTGGCGTCCAGTGTGGAATCTGTCTGGTGCAGGGGTTTCGATGTGGAAATGGATTGTCAAGGCTAGCGTCCTTTTTTGGGATTTTGGTTCTGTCGATCCGGGGGGTGGGTGGATCTCGTTCTGGGATGACATTTGGGTGAGTGGGGTAAGGATGAGAGAGTCTTTCCCGAGGGTGGCGGCTGTTGCGTTAACCTCGACACCTTACTGTTTGAGTTTGTTCCTGACTGTTTCAGGGAGGATTGGAGTTTGTCGTTAATGTGGGAGCTGCGCAGAGGAGCTTTAGAGGAATATAACCAGTTTGTCGGTTTTTTGAGGCAACTTCCAGAGAACATGGTGACGGAAGGTCCTGCGATGGTGAAGTGGTCCTTGACAAGCTCCGAAGTCTTCTCTGTGAAGTCCCTCAATGCTCAACTTCGAAGAATCAAGTTTCCAGGTGTGGATGACTTCCCGAGTAGTGCTATTTGGAATGGGGTGGTTCCGGTCAAGGTTCAGTGCTTTTTATGGTTGTGTTATCATAACCGGATTTCGACTCTCGATGTTCTGCAATCCAGAGGTTTCTCGTTTCCCAATCGGTGCGCGTTATGTCATCGTGGAGAGGAATCAGCCAGGCATTTGTTTATCCACTGTCCTTTTGTTGTACAGATCTGGAACAAGATTAGTTCGAGACTTTCCTTCTATGGGCCGATGCCGCATCAGGTATCTGAGTTGATTTCAGGTTGGAAAGGGCTAAACTGTCAAGACTCATTCTCGTCTCTTAAAAGGGTGGTGTTACATAGTTTGTGCTGGCATGTGTGGTTGGAAAGGAATGATGCAATTTTTAGGGATTCATCGGTGTCAGCGACTCGAGTGTTCTATCGAACGGTGGTCTCGTGCTGTGTTTGGCTCAAGGTTCATGCTAGGATCTCTCAGCACGACTTTGAGTTATGGATGAGACAACTCACAGCCACCTAATGGTGGTTTAGCTGTTTATGCGGTGGATGTCGGTTCTGCTGAAAATGGTTTTTGCTGCAGTTTTGCTCTGTCTGGGTTTGGTTCTTGAGCTTGTCTCTTGGTTTCTGGGCTGGGTAGATCCGGTTGGGTGGTGTCACTGTATCCGACTGTTGTGGTTGGTTGGGTTGATTTTTGTACAGCTTTGTGGGGCTTTGTTCCACTGGACTATTTTCCTTCTTATATATTATACATATCATTCATAAAAAAAAAAAAAAAAAAAAAACACACTTGGCAACAGTTTTGGATAATTAATAACTAACTACATTCCAAAAAATGGAGATTAAAGTTATCACAACAGCTGACATGAAATGGGTTGCATCAGCTGAGAATTAACACGTACTTGTATTCTTTATTCACCCCTTTTATGATGTTCAATCTTCAGACACAGTTTGATCAATGAGAAAAATGTATTTCGGCATTTCCATTATTTACAGAACAAGCATGCTACTACAGAGACTGATGAACTCTGTCAATCGCACACCAAATTAATCATATAAACCTACAACGGATTCCCCATCCTTCTACTGGATAAACGAACGGCAAAAACAGAGATATTGTACATGGCAATCTTCACCATCATTCAAGTGCACCTTCACTAATTCTTGAAGTTCTGCAATAACATTTCACAACCATTAGCCACCAACAAAGCAACCCAACAGTTTGAAATTAAAAGCACTGTATCATCAACCCCACTTACCTCAGTTGCATCTCTCACACGTTCAGCAATCTCCTGTTTCTTCTTCTCGGCTGAAGCAAGACACATTCAAGGTAAATAACGAGGCAAAGCAAAACAGCAATAACTACGAATCTAAGGAGAACCTACCAAGACTTGAAACTTGCTCCAGCTTCTTTGATGTTCTCACTGCAAACCTTTGAAATGAAGGGCTGCAACCAGAAAACCCAATACAAGCATGCAAATCAGGACCTCGAAAATTAAAATAAATATTCAGAACCTACGGCATAATCCACAAGCTATGGTTGCAGAACAAATATCAGCCATGTCAAAAGACCTTTTCACGCATCCAATGATCACTAAACCATTTGACATTACTGGGGGTATATTAAGCGAGATTAAAGATAAGGTAGCCTCAGATTTGATGATTTCAATTGAGCAGTCATGTCTGCCATCTCAAGTCAAATAATCATCATAGGCAAGTATGTATGAAACCAAAGCCTAAGGGTACAAGAAATGCCAATCATCTCAATAACAATCACTAATTCATAAACAACAAACGAATAGAGGAAAGTGTACATTTAAGCAAAGAACAGGTAGCCTCAGATTTGATGATTTCAATTGAGCAGTCATCTCTGCCATCTCAAGTCAAATAATCATCATAGGCAGTATGAAAACGATTCCAAAGTAATACTAGCACCAGATCGATGATACAGTGTTCAATCAGTGGCCAATATCCTTCAAATCCTAGGGCCCGCCTGTGCACAAAGTTGCATTACAAGGTTTGAACTTTGGACCATTTTCAACCAGTGAGCAAAATGTCCGGGAACAAATCATGAGGCACAACCTATTTTACTTAAGATCGTTTTATTAGAGTTCTAAGACCGTAAACAAAAAACAATAAGACTTGAGATAAGAAAATGTCCTCATAAACTTCTAAGTCCACAGTGCATATCATGGCACACTGCAGCATATATAGATTATACACGATGAATGAGGAGACACTTTCGCTTCAGATGAACGAACCAATGAGGAAATGGAATCCACACGGTCAGAGAAAGAAGCTGGGAATAAAAAGCAGTGCTTTGCAACTAAAAAAACATCTCAAACACCAGGACATCAAAGAAACAAAAAAACCCAGAGAAACGAGAGAAGATCCAAATCAAGATATTTACCTGTTAGCTAAACTATTCACGACAAGCTCATTCACCACATACGAAACAACTCTATGGATGAAATTTCCACCACCCGCCATCGTTATTTCTTATTATGCAGAAATCAAAGCTGAATGGAATCGGAAAACAAACAAACGGAAGTCAGACCTTAAGTTAAACCGCTCGACGAAGACCTAAAACGGAATTCATACCACGAATGAAAGCGGAAGGAATCAAGATGGCTGAAAGAGACAGTTGTTGTCAGATTGATTAATACCAGAGAAACTAGGTTGGGTTTTCCAGCAGATTTGCGAACTTGTTGAACTCCTTGATCCGCTTAGACCTCGTGTCCCTTCCTTCTGCCTTGTAGGTTGTAATGAGGGACGGTTTTATAGACGAGCGGGCTTTTAGGGTTTTGACACACAGAAATAATTCACAAAGCTCAGGCCCAAAATTACAGCTCAACTGATTTAATAGGCCCACGAGCCTAAACGGAGGATTACCGTGGAGGGGCAATAAACCATTTTAAGTGTTATATTTACTTGGTGAAAATATCTAAACAATCTTGCATTAGTGGCAGCTTCTAGAGATTCAAATCTAGTCTCGATCATATTAGTCAAGCAACTAAACATGTCTTCCATACTTCGCGCTTTCTTCAAGTTTGAGGAGCTTACTCAAAATAGTTATGATCTTCTTTTTTAGAGAAGTGAGAGGTATCACTCCCCTCTTTTAGTTGTGCTAGGAGGATTGTGAACATCTCTTCCCTCCTATTGAGAGCATCCCCATTGGCATTGAGAACGGTCTCGAAGGTAAGTATCCTCTCATCCATCTCCTCTTGCTCTCTTCTAACTTCTCACCTCGCTCTTCCATATCTTCTCCAACTTGGCAATGATTTGGCAAATGTCTACCTGTCCTCATATCCTGATTGATCTTGATAACTTGGCGAGTCTTGGTAGTAGGTAGGTTAGACAGAGTCTTCATACCGAAATGAAGTTGTCCCTCGCACATTTTGGCCCCTCCATAGAGTGCTTCTTCTATAGGAACTATCAAAGTAGCAACGTCAATGAAAGAAATAAGAGGGACAAGTAAGGAACATACACAATGAAAAACTATATAAAAAAAAGACAAACACACAAACAAGAAAGCAAAATGAAAACGAAGTCTAAGGACAACCAATCAACTCAATCTATCACACTTAACTCAAAGTCCCCAGCAACAGCGCTAAAATTTGATCGCTCGTGAAGGAGGTTTGAAAGATAAAACCTAGCTTTGGACTAGAGTCGTATTTCCCTAGGGACTCTAAAGTAAGGTTACTCAATTACGTAGAGGGTTGTGTCAAAGGTTTTGTGTGGTCGAGGTGCCAAAAAAGATGCAAAAACAAGGCAAAATGCAAAAGTCAACTCAAGGTCAACCATAAACACATACGATCAACTGGGCTCAAAGAGCAAGGAAATGAGAGAGAACGATCGAGGACACTTCAAACAACGCTAAAATGACGAACAAGAATGATATAGATGAGAATGATAGGGCATAGACTTGTTCCCCCTAAGGATCATACCAATCTATCAAGTATGTGGATCTAGGATGAACAAAACTCATTATAATGTTTTGCCACCGATCAGACATAGCAAACATGGGTCCTAAGACTCTATTGAGACCTTAGGCATAGGCCAAATACTAACCAATAGGTCATTCGACACTAACCGGTCAAATGTAAGACGCCCACCAAGTGTTCGACAAAATGTTGAAAAGGAAAATGGACTCAAATGGACTCAAATCTCGCCCCTCTCTCGACTGTAACAATGAATCAAGCTAAAGTCTCAAGCCCTATGACATAAACACCCTTTCGGGACAATCAAGCCAAACATTCATACCAAATTCAAGCATAAACTCAAGAAATGGCAAGAACACAAGAAGAACAAGAGCATTCATTCCAAAAGCACCAATAAACATAGTTCATCATCATCCAACAAACAATACAAGACCAATTTATAAATCCCCTTAGGGTTCTACAAGTCTAACACGATAGGTAAACTTAGCTACACATAATTGGAAATGGAAGAACAACACCTAAGTTGAAGAAGAAAGGCATGCGACCTTCAATCCTTGATGTGTTCCACTTCAATTAAGTGCTCCAATGTGTGGGTGATGATTGGAAGGCCTCCAATGGTGGATGGTGGTGTTGGGAGGGCCCCTAGGGGAGTGGAGAAGGTCTCCCCTTCGTCGAAAAATGAGTTGGAAGAAGTCCCAAGCTGAAACCCCGGGTTGGTTACCTAAATAGTCACTGAACTTTGGTCAAATAACCCCGAAGTCACTAAACAAAAAAATTGCTATTGACATTACCAAACTTTGACCCATTATCCAAATGGTCACTGTTAGCTACGGACATCCATTATTCCGTCCATCCGCTGATGTGGACTCGCCAACTCATCCGCCACCTCATTTATTTATGCCACGTCAAATTAAATAGCCCACCCAACCCAAGATCATCCTACCCAAACCAATTAATCCCACCCAACTCCTCACCCAAACCAATCCCTTCTTCTTCCTCCTCCATGGAACCTACAATCATCCTTCCTCCACCATGGATCTACTCATCAGATCTGAAAAAAAGGGGAAACTTAATATCAGATCAGATCTTAGTTTCCCCCGTCAATTGGAAGCGAAGCAGAGATCCAAGAAAAGCAGCCACAATGGCTTGACAGATTGATGATGGCTTCAAAGCCATGGGATAGTAACAGCAGCAGAGGCAGAGCTTCAACTGACCATCGAGATCCAATCAAGACCGTCGAAATCGACTCCTCATCGCAAACATACTCCACAAGGCTCTCAACTCAAAGCTACCAGAGACCGAGTTCCCCAATCAGATCCTATCAAACCCCACGCGCCGTCACGCTTTCTTCCCCATCGAGAACCAGACCGGTGCAAGTTCGGTCAGCAAGTCCCAGATCTTGCGCCAGGGAAGAAGACAGCAGGAGGAGCTACGCTTCCTCACACTCCCAGCCTGAGGTCTAATTACCACTACACCGGAAGTCTAATGAACCATCATCAATACGGACTAGTTAGGAATTCGAACCACTCCGCCACTGCGTTGCCTAACTACATGACGGCAACGGAATCGGCCAAGGCGAGATCCAGATCCCAGAGCGCGCTGAGGCAGAGGCCTTCAACGCCGGAGCGGGACGGGGAAACAGAGTCGGTGGGACTAAGATGGAGATTTAACTAAGATCTGATCTGAGATTGAGTTTCCCCTTTTTTTCCAGATCTGATGAGTAGATCCATGGTGGAGGAAGGAAGATGGGTAGGTTCCATGGAGGAGGAAGGAGGAGGAAGAAGAAGGATTGGTTTGGGTGAGGAGTTGGGTGGGATTAATTGGTTTGGGTAGGATGATCTTGGGTTGGGTGGGTTATTTAATTTGACGTGGCATAAGTAAATGAGGTGGCGAGTCCACATCAGCGGATGGACAGAATAATGGATGTCCGTAGCTAACAGTGACCATTTGGATAATGGGTCAAAGTTTGGTAATGTCAATAGCAATTTTTTTCGTTTAGTGACTTCGGGGTTATTTGGCCAAAGTTCAGTGATTATTTAGGTAACCAACCCCTGAAACCCCCTTAAAAATCCCAAAATTCAGCTTTATATAGGAGTCATCTGATGAGGGCGCACCCGTGTAATTTCCAGATTTTTTTTGGGTTTACTCACGCCCAAAACCGCGCCACACCTGACTAGGACGTGCTCTAGGTTGCATCAGTACCTCTCTTCAATATTTCGAGAGTAACTTGGGCATCCGGACTTCAAATCACTCGCCGCTCGAGCGTGTGGATTCTAATTATGTTCTCTGTCATGGAATCACCTGAAAGTGCATCAAAATCACCTAAAAACCATGAATATGAACCACGAAGATCCTATGAGGGTATTAAAGATGAAACATCACCATTTAACATAAAACTAATGAAAGAAGATGCAATTGAGCACGAACCACATGCAAAACATGTCTAGTATATGGATTAAAGAGTGATTAAATCAAGTTATCAACAGTTGTCTTGAAGATGGGCTCGAGGGCCGCAATTGAGTTATTCACTTCGGATGAACACACACTTCACGAACATGATATGGAATTCACTAGGTTCTGGGAGCTTCGAAGTAGAGACTGGAGGCTGAAAGTCGAGCATACGTATTGAGAAAGGAATCACGTGAATGTCTTCCTCGTCATTTTGGGGTAACTATCCGTTTGGAAGCCATATGATCCCAATTAGCGATAGTAACCTTGGATACTATTTACATTACGATCGTATGGGCATTGCCAAAACTCGTTCTATATTTTTTATAAATGATTAAGACACCTAGCCTCGTTTTCCCACACACAAAAAATCCCATGAAAAATCATGTTTAGGATGGAGTTGTATTCAATCTGGTCTCATGAAAAATTAATCATGTGGTAAGGATGCACGGAAGAATGAGTTAGAAAGAAAATTGTATTGAGAAATCGAACAATATATGTGTACAATTGCAAGTACTAATACTATAGTACTCCTGTGAGACCATTTCTCCTTTCCAAACTTCTTCTTTCTTTATCTTTCCCCATCCTCCCAACTTGTCCTTTTAAGTACCTACAAATATGCCAAGAAGATTTGATTCCAAGTATCAGGCACTCCAGGGAGGCACCAATGGATGCAATCCGCATTGTGTATCGGATCAGCTCTCTGCTCCTTGGTCAACAACTTGCCTCCCGTCTCCGTATACACCGAAGCATGACCATCGATTCTATAGTCAGAGAGTTGCGTTATGTTTAAAAAAGTAACTGGAACTTTCATCCTATCCCTCACTCCGTTGACGGCGCTCATCAGTTTTCTGTCAGAACCAGTACTCCAAAACCGCCTCTTTGTAATTGGCCTCGTCTCGTTGAAGCACTTAGTTCCATTTGGCTTCCCCCAGTCTGCACTCCTACATACAAAAAAAGGTTGGTTGCGTTCAGATAATTGGATCGTCAATTAATTGGATTGAGCTTTCGAGTTGATTACAAATTATTTAATTTTTGGTGAAGTGGATTTCATGTTAAGGTTGAGTTGTTGCAAGATATTTTACTATTTTAAGATTATTCAAGAGAATCATACTTGATTTTGTATATTACTTCGATAAATGAAGTTGTGCATGGTGAAATGTCGTTAGAAGGCACCCAAATTATGGTTTATGGTAAATAAAGTTGGAAGCGCATGTAGTAAAATTATTGAGTTACATGTTATTAGTTTTTCGTAAATTTTAGCTACTAATCGAATTAGGTCAACTCAAAAGGAATATGAACTTTCACTAGTGGATAGTAGACGCGATAGCTAGCGAGGAATATCTGATTACGACTTCGGTCAAGTGTACCCGATTAGGTTAAGAGTTTGGTGAAGTTGCACAACAGTTTCACTTGCCAATGAAGCCAAATTAGGAATAAACAATGTCGTGGAAGATAGTCGTTAACTTTTAGTGTGTTCAAGTTATTGATCGAGTTAGATTCAACTTGACTAGCCAAATTCATCGAGACAACTCACACACTCAGAGTTTGACTAACTCCAAAATCCTAACAAGACAACAATGAGGATTGAGGAGAAAGAATTTACCTGGAGTGGGTTGGGGACATGGTAGTGAAGAAAACCCTAGTCTTGTTAGGATCAATATTGGAATCAACCCAATTAGCCCAAGTCCTCAACCCTACTTTGTAAGCCACTGCCGTGTCCAGCACTTCATACCCTTCTGCACCATTTTGAAACGATCCCCATCTGCAACATATAAACACATTTTATCATATTATTATCATATTCTCAGAAACCCCAACCCAACAGCAAAAAGATTGTTTATTGACTTACAGGGTTTTCAGAGTAAGACCACTCATCCACCAAACGTAAGTATTAAACACCAGAATATCCACACCAAACCAGTTCTTGGCATGTTTTGCCACTGAATCCACTTTTATTATCCTCTTCTTCGGATCACCTATGATTGGTCTGTCTGTGTTTGACTCCACCAGATATGGAGCCCAGTAGAACTCTATTGTTGCATCATATTCCTTTGCAGTAAAGACTGTGTGGAAATCTCCTCTTTTCAGGGACTTCTTGTCCTGAGGAATGATCCATTCAACCAGACACACGAATGATTGCCACTGTCCTCTTTGCAATGAGTCTCCCACGAACATTAGCCTTTTCCCTCTTATTTTCTTCAGGGCAACCTCTGCATCAAATCTGTCACAAAAACATGTTCATTTGCGTCACACTCTGTCAACTCTAATCCCAGATGAAACGAGACTATATATATATATATATTCTGACCTTGGAAGTGAGCAATCTTCTGGCTGCCATTCCCAATGCCGATAATCTGAATCCTTTCGGCCATTCTTGACACATGATACCTGCCTGTCAAGGTACGGGCAGCTTCTATCTGTGTAGAGAGGCTTGATCGTCTTGTTAAACACCCACTTCCCTGTATTCACACTGCACTCTTCTGGGTCGAACTCGAATCGATCGTCCACTGCAGAGTTCTTCAATTCATCATGATCTGAATGTCGGTGTTCTGCTTCCAAAACAAAGAGAAATGCACATCAGTTTCGACATCCAAACATCCAAAAATTAAAAGCATCTATGTAGTCTGTTCTATGTATTTGACTTACTCGATTTTCTAACCCCGATTTTGCGAGAACAAGACTTGAGCTTGAAGAAAGCCCAGGAAGAATCAGCATACAAAAGGGCAAGAAAGGCAAAGCTGCAGAGTGATATAAAGACGATGGAGTAAGGCAGCTTTCCTCTGAAAGGTGAAGAAGAAGTTGCTAAGCTCATTGTGTGTTGTTTTCAATGATCACAAGTGATCAGATGAAGGGTTATTAGGAATGAAGATGGAGGGAAAATAAAGGCCAATTTGTTGAATTTGATATTTCGTTTAACAGAAATGTGGGTTTTTTTTTAATAATGGTACTGGTGTGTGGTGGGGGTGGGAGAGTTTGTTTGTATATTGTGTAGAAGTGAAGTTAACGTTATGATGGTTTGTGATTATATGGGTACGGTTTGTTTGTGCAAAGGGGAAAGAGTAGAAGGTTAAGTTGAAAGGCTACTATCGTACCCTCCAACAGCTTTCTCCCTTGGAAATGTGTACTCACTAAACAAATCTCTCGTTAGTTGGAATGTACCAAACAAAATTTCCAGAGATGACCTAAAACCCAATTGATTCTGAGGAAATGAATTGGTTGGTTCATCTATGATATGGGAATGGAGATGAATATATATATAGGGAATTCGACAAAGATGGAGATGAGGACGAGGATATGTACCTCGTTTATTGCTATGCCTTAAAGAGTAGGTGACTCATTTGCGAATTCTGCCTTGGTGGTATTGTATTTGTGAAATAGCTATAGAGTTTGTGAGCAATAAGGAAACTAAATGGCCCGTTTAGTATCAATTTTGGTTTGATTCGAAAACAGAGACAATTTGGAAACAAGGACAAATTGCAATCAAAGTGAAAGTTGAAAATGAAATCATGTTTAGTTGGCACAAATTTTTTTTTTTTGAGAAATTGAAAATTGAAACTGAAATTGTGTTTAAATGAAAATTATGAGAAGACTAGTTTCATTACAAAATAGCCTACATAACAACTACTTGTTTTACGTATGATGAATCACCGAGTCAATCAAATACTTTGATGATTATTCCATATTTAGTTTGCGATTGAATCACGCCTTTTGAGCATTTCTCGAATTTGAGATGAATTGTTAATATATTCTGTAATTTTGATTGTATCACGGTCTTGGTTATGGTATCACAAAAAATAAAAAAATCTAAAAAATTCAGAAGTTGCATTTGAATAGTGGGTTGTTTTAATAGCTCCAGATCTTTTACCTGTCAAAATCTAAAAACGAAAACAGAAATTAATTTTTGAAATCAACTTTTTTCCACTTTCAAAATGATGAATCAATAAAAGCAAAGTGATACTAAACATGATTTATTTTAATTTTTGAAATTAGAATAATTGAAAGTGAAATTAAAGTGGAAATAAAGTGATATTAAACGGTCTTGTCTACAACAACTAACAAGATAAGCTGAAATTATCCTATGAGATAGAAAAGGTAGAAAATAAATAATAGTAATTACATTTATTGCTTTAAAAAAATTGCATTAATATTTTGTATCCTTATCACCCTCTCACAATTCAAGCCCTGATTGTTCGTCTATATATTATTGTGTTCTTTTAAACATTGAAACAATGTCATTTCGTGTGTTGAATGTGAACCAAATTGCAAAGAATTGATCGCTTGGACAATCAATACATGATCCAACGAACTTGTACGATATGATATTGAAAAAACGTATTTATATTTCATTTGCTGATCATGTCGATTTGATATAGAGTTCTTAAATAAAAAATACGATACTAATGAAAGTGAATGTTGGTAGTCAATTTCATATTGGCCTCGGCTCATGATCTAATATCTATGAATGAAATCAAGTGACTTGATATCGAAGAAAGTTAGCTGTCCTAGAAGTATACCATATGATCAGCTTTATACATTGAATTGGCCTTATATATACCAATACCATTGATTGCATATATCCAAATACAACCTCATGTTGTGTATAGTAACAATGAAATTTCATGACAGACAATCTAAACTGAAAGAAAGCAACCTTTCTTTCTAGGTTCCCAATCATATTTCATAGCTTGATTTTGTGGAACTTCTAGAACATGATGAACAATAGGTACCCAGTTGGAAAAGAGACCAATCATGATGATTACCTAACATGGTTCTATACTTCTATTTAATAAACAATGTAACGTTTGGTGGCTATATGATTATTACACAATTTACATATTTAGTTCTCGCATTGTGCGGCCTTCACTTGAGAGTTTGCCTCTATAGATATTTTAACACAAATTATTTGAGAAAACATCAGAGTAACATGCATACTTAATATTATTCAAATTATTATGGGTTGTTACTTCTTACTTTCTTAATGAGCATATTCATTGTTACTCAAAACATGGGTTGGTTACCTAAATAGTCACTGAACTTTAGCCAAATAACCCGAAAGTCACTAAACACAAAAAATTGCTATTGACATTACCATACTTTGACTCATTATCCAGAAGGTCACTGTTAGCTACAGATATCCATTTTTCCGTCCATCCGCCTATGTGGACTTGCCAACTCCACTGCAACGTCACACAAGTTTGCCACATCATATTAATTTTTCCCAACATGCCTAGTCATCCAACCAAACAACCCAATCCGATTAACCCCAACCCCTCATATCTGACCGACTCTCTCTCCCTCCTCCATCCTCAACGGCGGCGATGGAGCTGGCGGCGGCGGCAGCGAGCTGAATCTCTTCCTCCTGCATCTTCTTCCTTCCTCACCCATCTCTTCCTGCTGCTTCATCGTCGATTACCAGGTGAGTCCACTCCTTATTTCCTTCATTCTCTCCACAATCTAACATAGAGCTAGGTCGATTTCAGCTCATCAATTGAAATCGCCTGCTTCTGCAATTGAAATCGTCCCAAATCTCCCAAATTCGGACCTCCGTCGGAGCTCGACCTCAAAGCTGGCTGGAGAGTCGTCCCAACCTCACCTGGTAATCGCCAATGAACACATACTCTCTACTCTCTACTCCTGATCGCCAAAGCATACTTGTAATCGACTACCTCAGCCCTTCTCTGACTTCGCCTACCTCAACTCTGCAGCTCCGACTCCGATTGGTTTAATTAAATCCCAGATCTGGTTCTTCATCTTCAACCCTCCGAGCATGGTGGCTATGGCGGCGGCGATAGGGGTAGCTTGAGCTGAACAGAGACTGAGGAATGACGGAGCTGGCTATGGCGGCGACGATAGGGGTAGCTGGAGCTGCCTCTACAGCGGCGGCGGTGAGGGTCG
Source organism: Linum lewisii (assembly GCA_034768395.1). NCBI lineage: Eukaryota > Viridiplantae > Streptophyta > Magnoliopsida > Malpighiales > Linaceae > Linum > Linum lewisii. The sequence goes on from CM068302.1 coordinate 15,853,054, forward strand.
ATTTCAGAGAAGGAGAAGGAGGGAGGAGAGTTTCAGATCTGGTTTTCTGACCAGATCTGGTTTTTTCGATTAGATTAGGTAATTGGGTCGGATTGGTAATTGATTTGGGTAGATTGAATTTGATGTGACACTTTAAATGACGTGGCAGTGGAGTTGGCAAGTCCACATAGGCGGATGGACGGAAAAATGGATGTCTGTAGCTAACAGTGACCTTCTGGATAATGAGTCAAAGTATGGTAATGTCAATAGCAATTTTTTTTGTTTAGTGACTTTCGGGTTATTTGGCTAAAGTTCATTGACTATTTAGGTAACCAACCACTCAAAACATTGAGGGGTGGCTAGAAAGAGAAGAGATAAAACATAATTTAGTTGGAAGAAAGCAGGGGATGATCCTAAAATTAGTTAGTTATTAATAAATAGGGATAATAGGCCGGGAGACCACTGTACTATTGAAAGATAACAAACGGGTCTTCCTATTATTAATTGCACCAAACATGCCCTCTACTTAGAACATATAACAAACAAGTCCTTCTGTTACAAATGTGACAAACAGTGTTACTGAATTGCTGACACAATTGACACGTCACTGATCCGTAGGTTGTTCGAGTTTACACGTCGATTGGAATGTCAGCAACCCTAAATGACTCTATTTTGACTCAGGGTTATCAGTAACAGATAATCCAAATAGTAAAAAATTACGTACTTTAGGGTTGCTGACATTCCAATCGACTGACATGTAAACTCTAACAACCTACGTCGTTTGTCACATTTGTAACGGAAGGGCTAAGTTCTAAGTAGAGGGACTTGTTTGATGCAATTAATAGTAGAGGGGCCTGTATGTTATCTTTCAATAGTATAGTGCCTCCCGGCCTATTATCCTAATAAATATTAAGTGGTGGGTTCCATAGAGTTAATCCAAATGATTACTTCCTAGGAATCTACAGTCTATTCTATTCCATCCTTTCCAAAATCAATCAATTATGGCTGGTGTGGCTTTGGTCCCATTTGACATTTTCCGGGGAAAAGGAAATAAAGAAGAAGAGTAAACAAAATTTCCAATTTGTTTAAAATGGTGAAAGGAGAATGAAAAATTGTATTTAATTCTAGCAGTTAGATTTGTGATGCCCCCAACCGACTGAACATAAATATGGAACGGTGTCATGGTAGCCCTGATTGGAGGGGTAATTAGATTGGTTGTAAGATATTCCTCGATAATCGTGACAGGTATCTTGTATCTTGATACGTCCTTTTTGTGTTAGAACTTCTTGTTTGCAGGAATGCTTGCGCTCTAAACTTTCTTTGTGGCTGGCGTGATGTGAACATTTAGGGGACATTACTTTAGTTCCTGCAATGGTTAGGGATTTTGTCTTCCATTCTCTCCATGGTTGTTCGAGCGTTGCTGAAATATGATGATTTCTTCCTTTCCTTCCATCCACTTATTAACGATCTCACGTTCGGTAAACATAGTTGTTTATTATGTAGCACGTCAAACTCTCTGGTGTTTTCCAAGCGGAAGAATGAAAGTCATTCATTTTGGGTGGATAGTTAAATGAATGTATTATTATCATTTGATTTGGTCTCCTATTAGAGTTACTATGAGTCAAAACAAAAAATCTAGTAGTTAGGAAGGTGTGAGAAAGGATAAATATCAGTATGAATAAGGTTTCAGATCACCTGAGATTGAACCCCAGTGGTTTAATTAATTGGCCGTCATGGTTGAGATGACGGGATAACTATTAACACTGACTAATGTCGGGTGGTGAGGTGGAATCAGATGAGCCTCAGTTTTCATATCTTTCAATGAATATGGAATGTGTTGTGTCCAAAGTCTATTACTCTATACTTCTCCCAGCTGCCTCACAGTAGCCACTTTGACTTTTGTTGCTCTAAGTCCTTTTCTTTTCCTTTCTAAGATATATATAATAGAATGGGAAATATTAGTTTACAAGTAATCTTCCACTTAAAACTTCATTCTTTTCATCTTATAGGATTTATTTATGTTACGTCTGGAAATGGGATCATACCTTCATATTCAATTTTGCTTCACATGCTTTTTATTTTTCATTCATGCTTACTTACTCTTCATTAATTGCTACAAGTTGTTGCGCTTTTGACATTTTTGCTAAATATATCCAACGCTAAATGGGCCAACCGGTCAATTTTAGTTTGACCGATTTAGCGTCGGTCAACGCTGTCATATTAAAATTTTGTTTAGCGTCGGTCGTGACCGACACTATGTTACAGGTCAGAGGGCGTAATTTTCTGTATTTTCTCTTATTCTCATACTCTTCTAATACCAATACCTGCATAAATTTTCCTGCATACATCGATTTCACATCTCACATTTTCAATTAATGAAACAGTAAATGACATGGCGTAGAATATATTATATAAAAATGTGGAAAAAGGTATATGAATCCACACAAAAACATCAACTAAATGTTTGTAACACCCAAATTTTATGAAATGTAAAACGACAACGTGTCCCAGGACAGACGACGACTCAAGGTTGAAAAATACAACTTTGACAACACTTTCAACCAACCAAAACTAGGATTAACCGTCAAAACATTTACAAGCGGAATTGGTCCAACGCTTGAGGCAAATCTCCAAGTCGCCATTACACGTCTCATGATCCCTGCTCTGGCACGCCTTAGAAACTCCGGTGGTCCGTTGCTTGTCCAGGAAATTCCTGCAAAACTGGTGGGTGGCTCGGGGTCAGTCCATTATCATGATTATTCCGTATAAACATGAATAAACACATTTAATGGAATTAACAACGCAAACCAGTAATTCCATATTCATCCTTCCGTAACGGAGATTACCGTTACTGTTTATCAAATGACTTGTCACAAGGAATATTGATCCAATATTCCAATCACGACCTAAATGTGAAACATGAACACACATAATCACGAGTCAATATTACATCACATGAACTATTCTAATAGTACCACACAATATCGAGATCAAACCCGAACAGCTTTCATCAATCAATAGGGCGTCCCCTCTACGCCATCATCGATAAGGCTTACTTCTGAGCCTGTAATAGGGACTCCACAAAAGTCGCTATTCTTCCCGACTATGAATCAATTGGGGCTATCAATATCCAACTCCCATCATCTGGTCGAGGCGCTTATTCCACCCACCTCTTATCATCCGGTAGGGCTATCCGTACGCATCTACCGTGAATCGATTGGGGCTAACAATACCCAACTCCCATCACCCGGTAGGAACCCGTATCCATCGATGTTCCCGGCGGAGGACTAGCTAGCGAGGCTTTACTTTCCACCTGTATACATTAGGTGCCAAACATCATCAGATAACCTCACGATTTAACCATAGTCGAATCAGACATAATTCGGTATAAAACCGATGGTTCCGGAAAGATGGAACTTTCCGTAGAAACGACACCTTGTTGTCAAAACCAAGACTTTACGTCTTAATTTCCAGGTAAGTAGGGGAGTCACTTGGACTACTTAAGTCCCTTCTAACCTTATGCATCATAACTTTATAAACCAGGTTTAATGAGGATCCGTGTCACTCAATAACTCTGGACAATCAACAAACAACAATTAGTCATCCAAATCATCAAGGTATTATAGTACCTGCAAGTAATAGGTTTATAGTCTATATGGATTTAACAATCCATCACGTCATCCATTAATTTGACTAACCACCCAGAGCAATCGAACTCCATCGTTTATCATGCTGTTTTATTCTGAGTTAAATCCAACCCTCGGAAGATAGCTAATTTGAATAAGAGTTATGGGTAATTTATAAGTCCTTGTAATAATATCATATCAATTATTACGTCATATTAAGGAATTAATATTCCATATGGAGTATAACACTTTACCGGATATTCCAGCAATTCGATCCCTCCGATAAATCCCCCGTTCCGTAAAAAGGTAATTACCGGAGCTCATTTCCAAAATAATCGGAATGAAAATACTTAATTAAACAATTTTAATATCTAATTTATCGGGGAAAACCAACTCCGATGGGTTAATACTCGGTTAACAGTAAATAACCACGAGAATTATAAGGATATTATTTAAGCATATATGAGTCCAAAATACCGCCCGAGTACCTCACTCGTTGATCCGGTTCCCGTCAAACAATTAATTTGGAATAATCACAATATTTGGTTAGTGACAAAGTTTAACCAAATAGCTATTTAAATTGAGGAATTAATTAATTAATCCAAGAAATTTACCCCCTTAAACCAACCCACCTATAAATCGAGTCAGTTGACTTGGAAATCGGTTCCGTAGCTTGAATCGGATGGAAATAAGGAGTTAACGAACTTTCGTAACTTCCGGGCCAAATGGTACTAACTGAAAAGTTAGTTGGGCCAAATCTGTCACAAGTTGACAGTTAAGGATCAAACTGTCACAAGGGAAAACTTCAAGGGCCGAAATAACAAAGGAAAAAGAAGGATGGACTGGACTGTCACCTATAGAGTTTGGGTGACCAAACTGCAATTTGGCCATCTTCCCCAACTTTGCAGGAAACTCCATGGAAGCTCATTCCAAGCTTCGGTGAAGCTCGATTCTTCCGATTCTTGAATCGAAATGGAGTTTTGAACATAGGGAAATCTTCACAGGACCCATGAGATTATAAAAGTGGCTTTGAAATGGTTCGACGAAGCCTGGAGCATACCGACGCAAGTTTGATCGGAACCATAATCGGAGGAGAAGGAAAGAAATCGCATTAGTTGGATTTCGGGTGGTGTAAGCTTCGAACTGAAGCACGGATGGTTTACATAGGCTCGGAGGTGTCGAATAACGCCAAAGAGGATAAGATTACGAGCCGATTCGTAATCTAGAGGGGTCGCCGTTGTTTCCTCTAAAGTTGTCGGAGTAGGAACGATTTCCCATCAATCTTTGCCGTTTCCTAATGGATTCACGTTCGTAGCGTGATTCCCGGCTTTAATCCACATTTTGGTGGAGTCCCATGCTAGAAAAATGGCTCTTGACCCTTGGGAAGAGTTGCTAGAAAAATTGGTTCCAAGGAGGAAGACGATGAATAGTGGTGATGACGTCATCATCACTATTCATCGGAAAGAAAAAAAAATTCGAACCCGAGATTTTGTTCGGTTCCTCAACTTACTCGGCCAAACATAATTTTTGACTACCGCGAATGAACTTAACTTGACCCGAAATCATTTAATCATTAATTTACGGTCATTTCTCAACCGAATGAAAAAAATCAACCGTACCAAATCAAAAAAAATTTTGATTCCGAAATTCGGGGTGTAACATTTCTCCCGTCCTTGAAAAGATTTCGTCCCCGAAATCAGACGACAGTTAACTTTGACGGTGCCAAACCAGAGCAATTCACCACGTAAGAAAACTTAATTTTTTATTCGAGAAAACTTAAAAGGAAGGTAAGCCAGAAACAGGATCACTAAACAGATGATGATCACCGTTTTCTCGAATGCTTTCACAGTTCCATCGAAGACGCCTCTACGATAACCCAGACATTCAAAGTGTGAATTACGAAGATCGTCTTAAATTCGCTAGTTAAAGTATCGATACAATCTATTGGCATCTCTTGGTTCACCTGTCATCCGCAGGGATTCTGAGAAGCAGAATTCTTACCAACTAGCCAGTGATTGAAGAACGTATGCACCATCTGAGACCATACATGCTTATGTCCTAGACAAAAACCACAAGAAAGAGAATAAGGGTACAATCATGAATTTGAGGAAAATACTAAGGCATGCGGGATGGGACTTCTGTCTGACTCCGCCGAATTGTTCCTTCTGGAAGATTTTCTTGACGCCTTCGTCGGTTTATATGTTTGCATAGTTTTAGGATGAAGGTGATAGCCACGAAGAGGAGAATGACTATCAGAAGGATGAAATTTATCCCACTCAAGGTTTCCGTTTCATCAGAGCAAGTCATCTTTCTTTAGAGAATGACTTAGAGGAAGGGGGTAGATTTAAAGGCGAAAACGTTACGGTTAGCTTGCCCAAGAAGCCGCCATTCGGACTCGAAAGTCAAAAATAAAAAGAATGACATGACAACACGGTTTCAGGCTTTAATGGAGCCTCAAAAGTAGAGCTGATGCGGTGGATGATTCTCAGCCATTCACGTGTCTTCGCCGAAAGCGAGAGATTTACGTAGATCTTGTATCGGAGATCAACGTTTCCTTCGCTTGGATATTTAACCCAGATGAAGCTCGGTTCCAAGTGTCACCCGCATCGTACTCTGAGGGGATTTCGTCGATACTTACGGGAGGTTCGAATGGAAGGGAAGAATGCAGGAGCGACTCCTCAACCTTTTTCCCTCCACCGGGAGTCCACCAGTCCCTTCTGGTAATCCTTTCTTGACAGATTTCTGTCCTTTTTGCGATTCTATTAAAATGGAATGGACACTAGATAGTAGCTGCCCTAATCACATGACTCTGAATGAGAACTCCTTCGTTTCTCTAGATCGTAGCTTTAACCAACTCGTTTCCTTTGGAAAGGGTTCCAAGGCAAAGTCCAAAGGGAAGGGTTCCATCAGGTTGAGTCCCTTGATCATACCGGACGTGTTACTGATGTCTAGCATTGCCGGTAGCTTCATAAGCATAAGCCATCTTATGGAACTGAATTTTGCCTTCCGTTTTAAGGGAGGGTGGTGTACCGTTTTTGATCAGTTTGGAAACCCTTTTCTCTCTGTACCAAAAGTAGGCAGGTGCTTTCCGCTTAACATGGCTCATGTTACGCAGACAGGAGTTGCCATCAGAGGAAAACCAGACCAAGCGGAATCAGTCAAGATTTGCTGCGGAAAGAAGCGGGTTAAGGACGGAATTCAAGAAACGGCCCGTAAGATACTGGAGGCTGACAAGGGGAAGAAGCGAGAGCGTCCGATCGAGTTAGTGGATCTTTCACGGAGTTAGTTCTAAAAACACGGCCCGAATAGCCGTTTTGTATTACCAGTTCATGTACCCATGATGATGCTGCAGAACAGTGATCAAATACTACCAAGCTAACAAAAGCTAGGGTAGATCGTATTCCAAGGGTCTTCTAAGATTGACTACTTCAAAACTGGCAAAATACTTGAATGCAGACAAGTTGTGCGTGGTGTGAGTTCCACGACTTCTAATTCTAAGAAATGCAGAGAAATTAAAAATTAAACTAAAGCAGATTGGAAATTAGGGTTTGAGAACAAGGATGACAGACGAACTTAGACTTTGAATCCCCCTTCGTTCCCCAGAGCATTGGCAATCAACAGATCAGCGGATTTCGATTCTCATTCAATCAATTACTAAGACACCACCATAACTCCTTACCCGTAGGTTTAAGACCGACGAACGTTCGCTCTATCCGTTCTAACTACCAAGATTAACTAGCCGCCCGGGTACGGTCGCCTCTCGCAACGACTTAATTAACTGGTGTAATTACTAATGATTTGTGAGTTACTCTTGCAGTGGATTAACCCTAACCGGTTCCTACGAAAGGCACACTCCAATTATAAGGTTAATTGTTCAATTCGATGTTCTAAAGTAAGGCGAGCGTTCGCTTTCTATCCTTAGCTTAACAAGAATCTAATCTAGGTGATCAATCCAGACAAGAAACATGAACAATGAAGAACAAATCAAACATGAATGAGAAACTGATTGAATTGCGAATCTAATCACCGCCGATCCGTGACCGCTTTAAAGCCCCGGGTCACTTAGGGTTCATCTAGTCTAAGCTCTAACGAGTTTAGCTACTCATGTTCATCACAAAAGAATCAAAGACAAAGAAAAAGTTCATCATCCAGAGGAAGAACAGAAAAGAATATGAAAAACCTAATTTAGATGACTCCGGCAGACTTCGATCTTCAGTAAACTACACTCCTAGCTCCGGTTCTCCGAGATGAAAGGGATGGCGTCACGATCTCTTTCCGGCTCTTCGAACTCTAACTCTTCGCTCCAGAACTTCAGAGAATTCTTGGAAAACGTAATTATGAAAGATATGTTGTTCCTCTTCTTTTTTCCTTGGGCCGCCGGGTTAAGTATTTATACTTAACCTAGCCCAGCCGGATTTCTTCTAGGATTTTCGCCGAAAATAATGAATTATTTTCGCCGAAAATTTGCTTGTAATGGAAGTCCCGCCGGCTGATTCTCCTGAACTTTCTTCTCGGTTCGAAAACTTCCTTCTTTCGCCGAAAATTCCTTCAGTTGCCAACAGCTGATTTGTGATGATATTTTCGCCGAAAATTTAAGGGAATTTTCGGCGAAAATTCCTTTGTAAACCGGGCAGGGATTTGTTTGAACTTGGTTGGCTCCTTTGATCGATCCCGGTGCAATCCTTCGAGATTCCAACGCCTTAGACACGTCCTTGGTTACTTATTCGATGACAAAAAAACCTGTGCTAACATAAAAACACTAGAAAACCATCAAATAGACCCGAAACGAGCCAAGGTAACACAAATGGCACGAGATAGGGCAATCGATTGAATATTCGTTATTCTACCCTAAAAACCATGTCTTAAGCAAAGAAATGTCGCTTAAATGAGGCTGATAATCACGTCAAATTGAGTGTCATCAACCCAGTTTCTCTTAATAATAATAATTTCTACTTCTCTTCCCCTTTAGTCATTCAAACCAGTTATTTCCTTAAAAAGAACTAACTCAAAACGCAAGATCACAACTTAAAACATGAGTTACCACAACAACAGTTGTACGAAATTAAAGTGGTCTACTCATCATGCAAGTTCTTGCGATCGAGTTCCCGACGTCATTCCTCAGCTGTCTCTGACGTCAGCTTCCAGATAACGAAAATTTGCCCACACAAGAGGATCAAGGCAAAGATTACCAATCCCACGTCACGCACACTGCCATCCTCTCGATAGCACATTCTGGAATTGAGAGAGTTTTCTAAGCAATGGAGGGAAAGTGAAAGAGAGATGGTGATGGTGGTCAAGTTTTCGAAACCCAGTTTTTATGGGAGCCAAATTCGAGAAGAAAGTGGTCACAATAATTATGACACCACTCATTTCATGTCGGCACGCAAGGACAAAAAGAGGTGGCCAATAAGTCAAGGGCTAGGAGGATAGGGTTCGTCCCTTTAAATAGACGGTATCGAAACGCTTTGGATAACAGAGTAGAGGTCGGAAAAGAAATACCTCATTCATCGCTTTTATATCAAAGAAATGGCTACGATTCTCATTTGCCAGTGCGGGGAAGCCACGATTATAACAACATCCTAGACGAAAGAAAATCCAACGCGAAGGTTCTTTAGCTGCAAAAGACGTCGCTCTCGGTAAGTCAAAAGTGCTTTACGAGTCTTGACTATCATTTCAAACTAACCAGAGAAAAACTCATCTATCCCCTTGGTATGTGGCAGAGGATGAACAGCCATTGTAATTACTTTGCATGGTTAGATCCCCCGATGCAACATCGAGCCAAAGTTGTGATCAACGGTCTCTTACGAAAATTAAACATCTATGAGCGTACCTTCGGAAGTGAAAGACAAGCAATTTCAAGAGAGACTATTCCCGATACTGCTGCGTCATCTGCATCTTCTGTCAGGAACAAGGCTAATAGTGGTTTTCGTAATAGAAACATAGAAGTTACCTACAAAACTTTCTTAGCAGTCCTTGCCTTTGTTTGTATCCTTGTCGGAACCCTTATCATTCGCGTGATAAGCAAATAAATTCTTGCTTTTATCCTGTCACATCTATATCAGCCACACCCACCATCGTCATAATAACGAATTATTACAACAACGTTAGTTATAGAACTCAAGAACGTCTCACCGTGGAGGTTTCTGTGTCGGTGCCATCATGCAGGGATCAGAGACCGGTGCCTGTGAAAAACCTTTCACCTTTAAACCTTGATTTAAAATCCGTCAAAACTTAATACCCTTTTTCTTTTAAAATCACCAGAATAACTTTCGCACCAGACTGATCTTCCAGTGTTTCTTGTAGCCCAAGAAACAGAGAAGCCGGCTCTGATACCAAAATGTAACACCCCAATTTTATGAAATGTAAAATGACAACGTGTCCCAGGACAGACGACGACTCAAAGGTTGAAAAATACAACTTTGACCAACCACTTTCAAACCAACCATAAAACTAGGGTATTAACCGTCAAAACATTTACAGCGGAATTGGGCTCAACGACTTGAGAGCAAATCTCCAAGTCGCCATTACAACCGTCTCATGATCCACTGCTCCGGCACGCCTTAAGAAACTCCGGTGGTCCGTTGCTTGTCCAGGAAATTCTTGCAAAACTGGTGGGTGGCTCGGGTCAGTCCATTATCATGATTATTCCGTATAAACATGAATAAACACATTTAATGGAATTAACAACGCAAACCAGTAATTCCATATTCATCCTTCCGTAACGGAGATTACCGTTACTGTTTATCAAATGACTTGTCACAAGGAATATTGATCCAATATTCCAATCACGACCTAAAT